>JAVIAB010000102.1:16139231-16541731 GCA_032433765.1 Megaustenia siamemsis
CTTAATTAGCGATGCTATTTACTTAATTAAAGATGTTACTTACTTAATTAGTGATGCTACTTCTCAATAATTTATGCTACTTCTTAATTGATGATGTTACTTACATAATTAGTGATGCTACTTCTTAATTGATGATGTTACTTACTTAATTAGTGATGTTACTTACTTAATTAGTGATGCTATTTACTTAATTAGTGATGTTACTTACTTAATTAGTAATGCTACTTCTTAACTAGTGATGTTACTTCTTAATTGATGATGTTACTTACTTACTTAGTGATGTTACTTACTTACTTAGTGATGCTACTTACTTAATTAGTGATGCTACTTCTTAATTGATGATGTTACTCAATTGGTGATACTACTTATTTAATTAGTGATGCTACTTACCTTATTAGTGATGCTACTTCTTAATTGATGATGTTACTTACTTAATTAGTGATGTTACTTACATAATTAATGATGTTTCTTAAGTAATTAGTGATGCTACTTACTTAATTAGTGATGCTACTTCTTAATTAGTGATGCTATTTTTAATTAGTGATGCTACTTCTTAATTGATGATGTTACTAACTTAATTAGTGATGTTACTTAATTAATTAGTGATGTTACTTAATTAGTAATGCTACTTCTTAATTAGTAATGCTACTTCTTAATTGATGATGTTACTTACTTAATTAGTGATGTTAATTACTTAATTAGTGATGCTACTTACTTAATTAGTGATGTTACTTACTTAATTAGTGATACTACTTCTTAATTAGTGATGCTACTTCTTAATTGATGATGTTACTTTCTTAAATAGTGATGTTACTTACTTAATTAGTGATGTTACATACTTAATTAGTGATGTTACTTACTTAATAAGTGAAGTTACTTACTTAATTGAAGATGTTACTTACTTAATTAGTGATGTTACTTACTTAATTAGTGATGTTACTTAATTAGTGATGCTACTTACTTAATTAGTGATGTTACTTTTTAATTGATGATGTTACTTACTTAATTAGTGATGCTACTTCTTAATTGATGATGTTACTCAATTGGTGATACTACTTATTTTATTAGTGATGCTACTTACTTAATTAGTGATGTTACTTACTTAATTAGTGATGTTGCTTACTTAATTTGTGATGTTACTTACTAAATTAGTGTTCTTACTTACTTAATTAGTGATACTTGTTACTTAATTGATGTTACTTACTTAATTAGTGATGCTACTTACTTAATTAGTGATGCTACTTATTTAATTAGTGATGTTAATTACTTAATTAGTGAAGCTACTTACTTAATTAGTGATGCTACTTACCTAATTAGTGATGCTACTTACTTAATTAGTGATGTTACTTACTTAATTAGTTATGCTACTTCCTAATTGATGATGTTACTTATTTAATTAGTGATGCTACTTCTTAATTGATGATGCTACTTACTTAATTAGTGATGTTACTTACTTAATTAGAGATGCTACTTACGTAATTAGTGATGCTACTTACTTAATTAGTGGTGCTACTTACTTAATTAGTGATGCTATTTATTTAATTAGTGATGTTACTTACTTAATTAGTGATGCTACTTACTTAATTAGTGATGTTACTTACATAATTAGTGATGCTACTTGCGTAATTAGTGATGTTACTTACTTTATTAGTAATGCTACTTACTTAATTAGTGATGCTACTTCTTAATAGTGATGTTTCTTACTTATTTAGTGATGTTACGTACTTAATTATTCATGTTACTTACTTAATTATTGATGTTACTTATTTAATTAGTGACGTTACTTTTTTAATTAGTGATGTTACTTATTTAATTAGTGATGTTACTTACTTAATTAGTTATGTTACTTACTTAATTAGTGATGCTACTTCTTAATTGATGTTGTTACTCAATTGGTGATATTACTTATTTAATTAGTGATGTTACTTACTTAATTGATGATTTTACTTACTTAATTAGTGATACTTGTTACTTAATTAGTGATGTTACTTAGTTGATGACACAAGTTACTTAATTAATGATACAACTTACTTAATTAGTGATACCACTTAATTAATTAATGATATTAGTTACTTAATTAGTGATACTATTTACTTAATTAGTGATACTATTTAATTAATGATACTTTTTACTTAATTAGTGATACTATTTACTTTATTAGTGATACCACTTAATTAATTAGTGATACTAGTTACTTAATTAGTGATACTATTTACTTTATTAGTGATTCTACTTACTTAATTATTGACGTGATGATATTCACTTATTACTACACGGTATGAATGAATACAACATAAGAAAAAGAGCAATTTGACGCATGGACACACCTTTAAGTAGGTAGGAACAAAGTAAAAGGAAAACGATGTTGTAGATCATTGTGTTTATCTCTTTTTATCAAGTTCTAATCTTTGTGTTTATCTCTTTTTATCAAGTTCTAATCTTTGTGTTTATCTCTTTTTATCAAGTTCTAATCTTTGTGTTTATCTCTTTTTATCAAGTTCTAATCTTTGTGTTTATCTCTTTTTATCAAGTTCTAATCTTTGTGTTTATCTCTTTTTATCAAGTTCTAATCTTTGTGTTTATCTCTTTTTATCAAGTTCTAATCTTTGTGTTTATCTCTTTTTATCATGTTCAAATCGTTGTGTTTATCTCTTTTGATCAAGTTCTAATCTTTGTGTTTATCTTTTTTTATCAAGTTTTAATCTTTGTGTTTATCTTTAGTTATCAAGTGTCAATCTCTATGTTTATTTTTTATTACCAAGTTTTAATCTTTGTGTTTATCTTTTGTTTTCAAGTGTTAATCTTTATATTTATCTTTTGTTATCGAGGTTAATCTTTGTGTTATTCTCTGTGTTAATCTTTGTGTTAATTTTTGTGTCTATCTTTTGTTATCAGAGGTTAATTTTTATGTTAATATTTGTGTTAATCTTTGTGTTTATCTTTTGTTATCAGAGGTTAATCTTTGTGTTAATCTCTGTGTCAATGTTGTGTTTTTTCTTTTGTTATCAGAGATTATCTTAGTGTTAATCTTTGTGTTAGTCTCTGTGTTAATCTTTGTGTTAATTTTTGTGTTCATCTTTTGTTATCAGAGGTTAAGCTCTGTGTTAATCATTGTGTTTATCTTTTGTTATCAGTGGTTAATCTCTGTGTTAATCTTAGTGTTAATCTTTTGTTATCAGAGCTTAATATTTGTGTTAATCTTTGTGTTAATCTTTTGTTATCAGTGGTTAATCTCTATGTTAATCTTAGTGTTAATCTTTTGTTATCAGAGCTTAATCTTTGTGTTAATCTTTGTGTTAATCTTTGTGTTAATCTCTGTGTTAATCTTTGTGTTTATCTTTTGTTATCAGAGGTTAATCTCTGTGTTTATCTTTGTGTTAATATTTGTGTTTATCTTTTGTTTCTCAAATGCTAATCTGTACACCAGTTTGTACATATCTTTTCTGGTCTCCGCCGTTAACGATCGGTAAACCCGAGATATTCAAACTTGTTCAATTGTTTTCTACTAAACGTTTACGATTACTGTTTTATTTAATGTGAATTCAACATCGTCATTATCAGGTGCCATGCCGGTTAGAATAAGCGGTAATCTCTTTCCGCTTCACTCGGTCCTTCATACATGTCAAAATTTTCGTCATGCCATTTGTATATATTGTAACAACTGGAAAAACCGAGGGCCGAAGAGATAGAGGGAAGCAAAGAAAAAATATACCAGACAGCTTAAGAAAATGGCTTGGCAGAAGGTCAACAACAGAAATGATAAATAACTGTCGAGATCGAAAATTGTTGAGAGACATGATCACCTACGCCAGCAGGCCCGATACTTGATGATGATGATGAGTAGATTGTGAAGATCTTTTTGGCTGTCTTCTTTTAATTCTCATCTGCAAACTTGTCGTTGTTTATGTTGGCCCCCCAGCTCTTTTCCACCACTTTAATACCCGGCTTGTTCAAAATTGTTTTAAAAATATTCTCGCTGTAGAAAGAAAATCTACCGCTAATTTACACATTCTGTATCAGGTCTACGTTTCATTAACAAAATCGTTTTTACGATAACGGCTTGTTAAACCTCTGATCAACGGTTCTATACCAAGCCGGAGAGAAATAATTCATCCATTTTGGAAACAACCGGAAAATAAGTTGAACGCATTCGAAAATAAATGTCTAAGGAAAATACTTGGTATAGCGTGGAACGAATTCAAAACAAACGAGGAAATTAGAGAAATCGCCAATCAACCATTAATATCTTCAGTAATAAAGAAAAGACGATGGTCATATGTTGGACATGTGATGAGAAGAGATAATAACCGAATAACAAAGCAAGCCCTCATATGGGAAACAACAGGTAAAAGAAAAAGAGGAAGACCCAGGGAGACACTGAGAAGAACATTGATGAGAGAGGCAAGAGCAGCAGGAATCGGCTCCCTCAATGAGATAGAACTGCTTGCACAGAACAGAGACAGATGGCGAGATTTGATAAAATATCTTTAAAAGAAAACTGCTAGAACAAAAAATTCATATAGGAGAAGGTGTATCTTGGTCTACGCCCTATGGGCCGGTTACGGCTCGAAAGGTCAATAGATAGATAGATAGATAGAAAGAAAATAAATCTGGTGACAATACACATCCCTGTCGCACTTCCATGTCTTGGTTGTTGATATTCTCCATCTTTGTTTTCGCTTATAGTGGCTGCTTCCTGTTTCATCTATATAAGTTTAATAATCATCAGATCTTTACTGTCTACTTCGTTATTTTGTGAATTACACGCTATATAGCTCACGCTTCTGAATATGTTTTTTGTGTGAATTACAGGCTATAATAGGGGGACTCGGTAGTCTAGTTGGGAAAACCACCCGACTGGACTACCGACGTTCGGACAACCCGTGTTCGATTCCCGCTGGGAGCAGTGTGAATTGTACTCGTGGTTGGAACAAAAAAATACCCCCACGGTCGACCCAGCCGTTGGCAGAAATGGGTACCAGGGTACTACCCTGAGAAGGTGAGGAATGTCCCCTCGCATCTATGTTTCGATGCTTGAGGCGACACTATACAGAAATTTCCGAACATTTCTGGATAGGCGTCCGAGCACGTATAGGAATTGAAACTCGCGTGCAAAGACGCCGGTTCAAGTCTCGTACTTTGCCTTAACTTACCTTACACTATATAGTTCACATTTCTAGATATATTTCATATAAATTACACGCTATATAGTTCACGTTTATGGATATTTCCCCTTCGTGAAGCTTATGTTTTCATCTCCCTTGCTGCTGACTCGGTTTTGCTGAACGCGATTCTGTCATGTCGCAACTGCTTTTGCAACTTAATATTAGCAATGATCATTTATGAAATATTAAATTTGTTTGTAATTTTATATTTGCAATGATCATTTCCTTGTTTCCACAACTACTTTTACAATAATTTTCCAATGATCATTTATGACTTGTCACATTTACCTGTGCAACTTAATTTCCCAATAATCATTTGTGAGATGTCACAATTATTTTTGCAACTTAGTTTTCCAATGATCATTTAAAAATTGTCACAATTACTGTTGTAACTTAATGTTTGCAATGATAATTTATCTGACTTCAGAATTGTAACAATTGATTTCGTTAGTAACTTAATGTTTCCCATAATTACCTTTCACATTTCGTGATTGGTGCCATTACCCACGTGACTTCACATTTACAGTAATGACTCCACACAGATAATGTTTGCAAAATGTACTCTTTACAACTAATGTTTGTTACAATTATCCTTCACAACCAATGTTCCGATAAACGACTTGCTTCTACCCTCCTCTCCCCAGGTCTCAGTACAGGTCTAATGGCTTCTTGCCTGCTTCCTATGGCTCCTATGATAGCGTATCATCTCATTCTAAAAAGCTTCCGCCACATCATCGATCCATACTTCACTTAGTTTTCCTGCCGATTGATCAAAGGTGACTACACCGGCAGAATTAGAAACGCTTTACAGCGGCACGACACGGCTAAATTTACACTCCGGCAAAAAGGACTGCGTCAACGACAAAGCCCGTCACAAATGAGACTAATTAATATAGACGAACGTGATTTGTAAGAATTATGGAGATAAACTGTATGATTTATAGGTAGAGTTTTCTTATCAGTAAGATTGTGTTTAATATTAAATTGTTTATATAGAAGGGTTTTAGAAGCTAGACAACATCTAATGTAAAGTAGACTTTTTCCCGTGGAATGGTTTTTTTTAGAGGCAGGTTGATGTTTATAGAAAAGAGAGGATTTTTTATGAAGATGTTTCTCTTCATTATTTATAGAAAATATGTTCTTGCGATTCTTATTGTGAGATTGATAGAAAATATTGTATAGTAAAAGTATAGGTTACCTCCCTGCCTTGCTAGGGGTATGGGGAAATGGTGTTAGTGACTATCGTATGGGGAAATGGTGTTAGTGACTATAGTCTGAGGAAATGGTGTTAGTGACTATAGTATAGGGAAATAGTGTTAGTGACTATCGTATGGGGAAATGGTGTTAGGGACTTTAGTATGGGGAAAATGGTGTTGGTGACTATCGTATGGGGAAATGGTGTTAGTGACTATAGTCTGGGGAAATGGTGTTAGTGACTATAGTATAGGGAAATGGTGTTAGTGACTATCGTATGGGGAAATGGTGTTAGGGACTTTAGTATGGGGAAAATGGTGTTGGTGACTATCGTATGGGGAAATGGTGTTAGTTACTATCGTATGGGGAAATGGTGTTAGTGACTATCGTATGTGGAAATGGTGTTAGTGACTATCGTATGTGGAAATGGTGTTAGTGACTATCGTATGTGGAAATGGTGTTAGCGACTATCGTCTGGGGAAGTGGTGCCATTGACTATGGTATGGGGAAGTGGTGCTTGTGACTATCATATGTGGAAATGGTGTTAGTTACTATCATATGTGGAAATGGTGTTAGTGACTATGGTATGGGGAAGTGGTGCTAGTGACTATCATATGTGGAAATGGTGTTAGTTACTATCATATGTGGAAATGGTGTTAGTTACTATCATATGTGGAAATGGTGTTAGTTACTATCATATGTGGAAATGGTGTTAGTGGCTATCATATGTGGAAATAGTGTTAGTGACTATCGTATGTGGAAATGGTGTTAGTTACTATCATATGTGGAAATGGTGTTAGTTACTATCATATGTGGAAATGATGTTAGTGACTATCATATGTGGAAATAGTGTTAGTGACTATCGTCTGGGGAAGTGGTGTTAGTGGCTATCATATGTGGAAATGATGTTAGTGACTATAGTATAGGGAAATGGTGTTAGTGACTATCGTCTGGGGAAGTGGTGCCATTGACTATGGTATGGGGAAGTGGTGTCATTGACTATGGTATGGGGAAGTGATGTTAGTGACTATCATATGTGGAAATGATGTTAGTGACTATCGTCTGGGGAAGTGGTGTCATTGACTATGGTATGGGGAAGTGATGTTAGTGACTATCGTCTGTGGAAATGATGTTAGTGACTATCGTCTGGGGAAGTGGTGTCATTGACTATGGTATGGGGAAGTGGTGTTAGTGACTATCATATGTGGAAATGATGTTAGTGACTATCATATGTGGAAATGGTGTTAGTGACTATCATATGTGGAAATGGTGTTAGTGACTATCGTCTGGAGAAGTATCGTTACTGACAATATCTGTCCATGAACAAAGGCACATTTTTGGGCGATGTGGTCGATATTAAGCCAGGTCGCCTTTAATTCATCGAAAAAATCTCTGGTACTCATTTTATTTTTAGGAACTTTGAAGAAAACAGATTCCGATAATCCATCTTTTTCTGTCGGCAAAATTAGAACAGGACAAGGGAGGTGATTCACAACTTGTGGGTTGAGACGATCAAGAGAACGGCATTAATGTCTAAAGAAGCTGCAGAATATATGAAATATAGATAGCCAAATGTGTAAACACTGAAACATACAGAGAAATAGAAAATATAGTGGTTTGCTTACGTTTTTCTGGTTAAATAAAACAAGCAGGACAGTTGTAACAAATAAAACGAGGTATCAGACAAGCCTGTGTTCTGTCGGATTTATTCTCACTATACAGCGAACACATTATGACATCAATAGTAGACACATAATCAGGTAAATGAATTTAAATATTTGAGAACTTTGTTAAACTCAGACGGAAGATGTACAAAAGAAGTGAGATGCAGAATGGCTCAGGCAAAAGCAGCTTTCCAAAAAATGAGGAAAATACTATGCAATCCATTTTTGACAATAGAAACAAGAAAAAGAGTTCTGAAATGTTACGTAGAGCCAGTATTAACATATGGATGTGAATCATGGACAATTGGACAACAGACAAGAAAATCACTGGAGTCTGTAGAAATGTGGTTTTAGAGAAGAATGTTGGGAATACCATGGATAGCTAAGAAGAGTAATGAAAAGGTTCTGAGAGAGGTCAAAGCAAAAAGAGAGTTAATTTCCAATGTTAGGAAGAAACAATCATCATTTTTTAGCCATGTAATGAGAAGAGAACAACTGGAATATATTGTAACAACTGGACAAATTGAGGGACGAAGAGGTAGAGGGAAGCAAAGAGAAAAAATAATAGACAGCTTAAGAGAATGGCTTGGCAGAAGGTCAACAACAGAAATTATAAATAGCTGCCGAGATCGAAAGTTGTGAAGAGACATGATCGCCTACGCCACTAGGCCCGGTACTTGATGATGATGATGAGTAGACACAGAAGTAATTGAAATCAACGGTCATAATGTCAACAATTTGCCATATGCAGATGACACAAAGCTTTTGATAGAGTACACCACAAATAACTTATAGAATGCCTAAAAGAGATACATCTAGATGACATGGACATACGACTAATATGTAATCTATACTCGGAGCAAACAGAAATAATAAAATATAACAAAGAGAACTCTACACCCATTGATATAAAAAGAGAAGTAAGACATGGATGCATCCTATCACCAAGCTTGTTCAATCTATACACTGAGCAAATCTTTAAAAACATCATAGAGATGCCAGGCCTACACATTAATGGAAAGATAATCAATAACCTAAGATATGCTGACGATACTGTACTAATGGCAGAAAATACTAAAGATCTACAACAATTACTTAATGTAATAAACATGACAAGCAAAAAATATGGACTAGATGTGAATATAAAAAAAACTAAAACTATGATCATAAACAAAGAAAATATTCAAAACCCACAAGTGGATATCAAAATTGAAGGAATAGACCTGGAGACAGTTCAGAACTACAACTACCTTGGACATACTATAACCAGTTATGGAAAATGTACAACTGAAATAAATAAAAGGATAGGAATGGCAACAAGTAATTTTAATGTCATGAAGAACATATTAACATGAAAACAAATAATACCAGGGCTACAACTAAGAATAGCAAAATGTTATGTCTTCTCAACATTCCTATATGGTGCAGAAACATGGACATTAGACAAGAAAACAGAACAGAGAATTGAAGCCTTTGAAATGTGGATATATAGAAGAATAGGTAGAATTGGATGGAAGGAAAAGAAAACAAACGATGAAGCCTTAAAACAACTAAAAATGAAAAGAGAAGTACTAAACACAATTCAAACAAGACAAATGCGATTTTTGGGCCATGTTAAAAGACATAACAGCCTACTAAAAGTAATCCTGGAGGGGAAAATACAAGGTGGCAGAGGCAGACCAAGACTAACATGGACGAGTAACATCAAAAGATGGACAAACCAGCTTATGACAACCTGCACCATCAAAGCAAGAGACAGAGCTGAATGGCGCTACATGATAGTCAACCCTCGCAGCGGAGATGGCACTCGATGATGATGATGAGATGACACAGTCTTAATAGACGGATCAATTCAGAGGAAGAGGCATGTTTACAGCACTCGGAAAAAATGACAAATAATCAACAACATAGGAAAAAATACAGATACACAATGTATTTCCGAGCTGTGACGCAGCCTTATGCTATAGTCACGAAAACACCTGCGTGAAAGACACTTCTACGATAGCTAATTTTTTAGTTATCTGAGTGGCAGTTTTCCCTAACGTTTGGCTTTTCGTGGCAAGGCGCTGTGCCACTGAGTACGGGTTCGATCCTGCTTCGGCCCATATATTGTTCTTTGTTTTTTTCTGTTGTTGATTATTTGTCATTTTTTCCGAGTGCTATAAACATACCTCTTCCTCTGAATTGATTCGCTGATTATCGCCTCGGAAGTATCCCTATATAATAATATTCATTTATTATTATTTGTCTCCGGTCTTAATAGGTGGCCTCGGTAGCCTAGTTGGAAGAAACGACCCGACTGGGCTACCGACGTTGGGACAACCCGTGTTCGATTCTTGCTGGAAGTAGTGTGAGTTGTACTCGTGGTTGGACACAAAATATCCCCACTGTCGACCCAGTTGTTGGCAGAAATGTGTACCGTGTAGTAATACTCTGGGAAGGCGAGAAATGCCGCATTGCATCGTGAGTTTAGATGCTTAAAGCGACACTATCCAGAAGTCTCTGAACACTTCTGGATAGACAGCCGAGCACATCTGGGTGAAAAATCGCGTGCTAAGACGCCGATTCAAGTCTCGTAATTTACCTTTATTGTCTTAATAGCAGAGACGGTGAAAGAACTACAAGAAATGATGAAATTACTAGTGAAAACATGAAAAGTCTCGGCCTCAACAGTAAAAAACAAGTAATTGTCATGTGAAGAAGCAATCATCACTATCATTCAAGATAAAAATTAAGGGGACAAATCTGAAACAAGTGCTGAGACTCAAATACGTGGGCACAATAACAACATCAGATGGAAGATGCATCACAGAAATAAAAAGCAGAAAAGCTCAGACCAAAATAGCATTTCATAAAATGAAAAACGTCTTGTGCAACAAGTCAATGTCAATTTAAGTGAGAAAGAGAGTTAATCGGTGCTATATAGAGCCGATTATTACATATGGAAGTGAATCATGGATAGTAGAGAAACAAATGAAAAGACATTTTTGCGAGACCCAAGAGATGGTATTTCTCAGAAGAATGTTGACAGTTTCTTGGAAGCTGAGACCAACGAGGAAGTTCTCAAAGAGGCCAACACGAAAAAAAAAGTAAAGTACCCCGTCACGCCAAGTGGCGTATAGGGAAATATGGTGTTAGTGACCCTATATTATATATATATAATGAGCTACTCTTCGCAGATGACCAATGCCTAATATACGAGGATGAAAACCTGCTACAACAGCATTTAACATCTCTAGATAAAAGCTGCACAAACTACAGTATGAAAATTAACACAGCAAAAACAGAGGCTATAAGAATAAGCAAATTAAGACACCCATTAAACATCAAGATCAAAGACAAAGATATAAAACAAGTAGAGGAATTCAAGTATTTAGGCACAATATTCACAGAAGATGGAAAATTAGACAGAGAAATTGACATGAGAATACAAAAAGCAAATGCTGTCACATACCAGCTTTCACCATTGTTAAGACATCCAAACATTTCTATGCCAGCTAAACAACAAATGATAAATAGCATCTTCATACCAACTTTGTGCTATGAAAGTCAAACATGGACCCTTTCTAAATCACATTTAAGAAAGATCAATACATGTGAGATGCGATGCTTGAGAAAAGTAACAAACAACACAAGAAGAGATAGAATACCAAATGAAACCATAAGAAAAATGGTAGGAACAAAACCCTGCCAAGAATATATAGAACAACAACAACTTAAATGGTTTGGCCACCTGGTCAGAATGAATCCTCACCAATCACCATCAAGGGCGTTCTTCTCGAGAATGCATGGGAAAAGACCAAGAGGAAGACCCAGAAGAAGATGGATAGATGCAGTGACAGAGACATGTAACAACAAAGGAAAATCACTAATTCAGACAATTCGAGCAGCACAAGAACGACAAATGATATAAACCACGACACCTTTTAGGTATCAGTGAAAGAGAAAGAAGAAGAAGACCCTATATTTTACAGACCTTCAGCACATGATTTTGGGGTAATGTGGTCGGTATTACGCCCGTGCTGCTTTACTTTCCCAGAAAAAAATCCGGTACCCATTTAAGGCTGAGTGAACATGGAAGCCATCGATTGGGATTGAACCCTACCCCTTGTCCTTTGTAGTCCAGTTCACTAACCAACACAAAAAGGGAGCTGCTAAAAATGGCCAGAAAGTAACAATGAACATTTTTCGCGCATATCATGAGAAGAAGAAAGTTGAATTACTTAGTTACAACTGGCAAAATACAGGGAAAGAGAGATTGAGGACGACAAATAAAGAAAACCCTAGATGACTTTGTGTCGTGCCACGGTAAACAGTAAACAACAGAATTGATACGATGCACAGAGGAGAGGGAATTGTGGAAGAACATGATCGCCTACCCCAACCAACATGATGATGATTGCAAAGAAGCTATTAAGTCATAGAAACAATAATAGATAAGAAGAGGTCGGGCGTGGAAAGTGATGGGTCATGTTGCCGTCACAGAAGAGGAAAGTAGCATCCAGGAGAAAGTCACCACAGCTCGGATAATGGCTTCAATTTTGGAAGGGTCACATGTGGATGACACATGCAGTCTTGTAATCGAACCACATTTAGAAATATTCCCGCGCTCCAGAGAAGATTTCTACTTCTTCCTCTGCATTAAGTGGAGCATGCAGTCTATTATTAGTTGAGCTTGGTTGACAGGTTTTCACACATATCGATCTCCCACATCCAATAACATTGTGACTTCTCATACAGTTAGTGCGGATCAAGATTAGTTGAGCTTGGTTGACAGGTTTTCACACATATCGATCTCCCACATCCAATAACATTGTGACTTCTCATACAGTTAGTGCGGATCAAGATTAGTTGAGCTTGGTTGACAGGTTTTCACACATATCGATCTCCCACATCCAATAACATTGTGACTTCTCATACAGTTAGTGCGGATCAAGATTAGTTGAGCTTGGTTGACAGGTTTTCACACATATCGATCTCCCACATCCAATAACATTGTGACTTCTCATACAGTTAGTGCGGATCAAGATTAGTTGAGCTTGGTTGACAGGTTTTCACACATATCGATCTCCCACATCCAATAACATTGTGACTTCTCATACAGTTAGTGCGGATCAAGATTAGTTGAGCTTGGTTGACAGGTTTTCACACATATCGATCTCCCACATCCAATAACATTGTGACTTCTCATACAGTTAGTGCGGATCAAGATTAGTTGAGCTTGGTTGACAGGTTTTGACACATATCGATCTCCCACATCCAATAACATTGTGACTTCTCATACAGTTAGTGCGGATCAAGATTAGTTGAGCTTGGTTGACAGGTTTTCACACATATCGATCTCCCACATCCAATAACATTGTGACTTCTCATACAGTTAGTGCGGATCAAGATTAGTTGAGCTTGGTTGACAGGTTTTCACACATATCGATCTCCCACATCCAATAACATTGTGACTTCTCATACAGTTAGTGCGGATCAAGATTAGTTGAGCTTGGTTGACAGGTTTTGACACATATCGATCTCCCACATCCAATAACATTGTGACTTCTCATACAGTTAGTGCGGATCAAGATTAGTTGAGCTTGGTTGGCATGTTTTGACACATATCGATCTCCCACATCCAATAACATTGTGACTTCTCATACAGTTAGTGCGGATCAAGATTAGTTGAGCTTGGTTGACATGTTTTCACAGATATCGATCTCCCACATTGTGTAAGAAATTGTGTGGACGAATTATGTAAGATTGGAAATAGGAGAGAAGAAATGTGTAAGATTGAAATAGGAGAGAATAAATGTGTAAGATTCGAAATAGGAGAGAAGAAATGTGTAAGATTGGAATTAGGAGAGTCGAATGTGTAAGATTGGAAATAGGAGAGAAGAAATGTGTAAGATTGGAAATAGGAGAGAAGAAATGTGTAAGATTGGAAATTGGAGAGAACAAATGTGTAAGATTGGAAATTGGAGAGAAGAAATATGTAAGACTGGAAATTGGAGAGAAGAAATATATACGATTAGAAATAGGAGAGAAGAAATGTGTAAGATTAGAAATTGGGTAGAAGAAATATATATATATATAAGATTAGAAGTTGGAGAAGAATTGTGTAAGATTAGAAGTTGGAGAGAAGAAATTTGTAGGAGTTGGAGAGCAGAAATATGTGAGATTAGAAGTTGGAGAGCAGAAATATGTGAGATTAGAAGTTGGAGAGCAGAAATATGTAAGATTAGAAGTTGGAGAGAAGAAATTTGTAGGAGTTGGAGAGTAGAAATATGTGAGATTAGAAGTTGGAGAGCAGAAATATGTGAGATTAGAAGTTGGAGAGTAGAAATATGTGAGATTAGAAGTTGGAGAGTAGAAATATGTGAGATTAGAAGTTGGAGAGAAGAAATATGTGAGATTAGAAGTTGGAGAGTAGAAATATGTGAGATTAGAGAAGTTGGAGAGAAGAAATATGTGAGATTAGAAGTTGGAGAGTGGAAATATGTGATATTAGAAGTTGGAGAGCAGAAATATGTGAGATTAGAAGTTGGAGAGTAGAAATATGTGAGATTAGAAGTTGGAGAGAAGAAATATGTGAGATTAGAAGTTGGAGAGTAGAAATATATGAGATTAGAAGTTGGAGAGTAGAAATATGTGAGATTAGAAGTTGGAGAGTAGAAATATGTGAGATTAGAGAAGTTGGAGAGAAGAATTATGTGAGTAGAAGTTGTTCTGAGTAAAATATAACAACAGAAGAATAAAAAGATCAGACAATTCTAAAGGAGTATAACAACTCTGGACACTTTACATCATGCTCTCATCTATGGGACAGAGCACAAGAATAAATACTAGAGTTTTCCTCTTTATTGATCTTTCACGCGTTGTCCTGTAACATATAGTTTTGTTTGTAATGAGTACGCACATTTGTTGCATTCATTCATGTCAATTCTGTACGTTAGAGGAGAACTTGGGCAGAACAAGCATGTGTGTCTCTGAGATAAAAATGTACTAGTGTCTGTGATGGGCAGGAGAAATGTACGAGTGTCTGTGAGGGGCAGGAGAAATGTGCGAGTGTCTGTGAGGGGCAGGGGAAATGTACGAGTGTCTGTGCGGGGCAGGAGAAATGTACGAGTGTCTGTGCGGGGCAGGAGAAATGTACGAGTGTCTGTGAGGGGCAGGAGAAATTTACTAGTGTCTGTGATGGGAAGGAGAAATGTACGAGTGTCTGTGATGGGCAGGAGAAATGTACTAGTGTCTGTGATGGGCAGGAGAAATGTACGAGTGTCTGTGATGGACAGGAGAAATGTACGAGTGTCTGTGATGGGCTGGAGAAATGTACGAGTGTCTGTGATTGGCTGGAGAAATTTACTAGTGTCTGTGATGGGCTGGAGAAATGTACGAGTGTCTGTGATGGGCAGGAGAAATGTACGAGTGTCTGTCATGGGCTGGAGAAATTTGTCTGGAGAAATGTTGTCTGTGATGGCAGGAGAAATGTATGTGATGGGCTAGTGTCTGTGAGGAGAAATTACTAGTGTCTGTGATGGGCAGGAGAAATGTACGAGTGTCTGTGAGGGGCAGGATGAAATGTTCTAGTGTCTGTGATGGGCTGGAGAAATGTACTAGTGTCTGTGATGATGATGGTGTCAGGAGAAATGTACGAGTGTCTGTGATGGGCAGAGAAATGTTCTAGTGTCTGTGATGGGCAGATGGAATGTACGAGTGTCTGTGATGGCAGAGAAATGTACTAGTGTCTATGATGGACAGATGAAATGTACTAGTGTCTGTGACGGACAGATGAATGTACTAGTGTATGTGATGGGCAGATGGAATGTGCTAGTGTCTGTGACGGAAGATGGAATGTACTAGTGTCTGTGATGGGCAGATGGAATGTACTAGTGTCTGTTATGGGCAGATGGAATGTACTAGTGTCTGTTATGGAAAATGAAATGTACAAGTGTCTGTGATGGGCAGATGGAATGTGCTAGTGTCTGTGATGGGCAGATGGAATGTACTAGTGTCTGTGATGGGCAGATGGAATGTGCTAGTGTCTGTGATGGGCAGATGGAATGTACTAGTGTCTGTGATGGGCAGATGGAATGTACAAGTGTCTGTGATGGGCAGATGGAATGTGCTAGTGTCTGTGATGGGCAGATGGAATGTACAAGTGTCTGTGATGGGCAGATGGAATGTGCTAGTGTCTGTGATGGGCAGATGGAATGTGCTAGTGTCTGTGATGGGCAGATGGAATGTACTAGTGTCTGTGATGGGTAGATTAAATGTAAAAGACTCCGGCACACACAAATGGCTGAGGTAGAATGATAATTAAATGGAAGAAAATCATCGAATGAGAGCTCTTATTGTAGAGAAACAGCGGAGTCAGAGTTGGTTGCCCTGACGTGTCGACTGCACGGACCTAACAGGTTTTATCAAACTAATCAAGGAGACAGGAAGACACGCCCAGTTAGCAACTTAATGACAAGTGTGATCAGGAAATTGAACCGCGCGATGTAATAGAGTCTCTTACAGGCAGGAAACTAGATTTATTGATTATGAGTTTGTAGTATAACTTGGCAGGGACGTCAAACACTAGTTCGATATGCAAGCTACTTTGGGTACTAAGGTACCCCTGTGAGAATCCTTGTACTTTTATACTGGACTCAGATGATGGCCTATCTGTTTATTTATCTTGACCAGAAAATAGCATATCATCATCATCATCATAATCATCATCATCATCATCATCAAGTACCGGGCCTACTGGCGTAGGTGATCATGTATCTTCACAACTTTCGATCTCGACAGTTATAATTTCTGTTGTTGACCTTCTGCAAAGCCATTCTATTAAGCTGTCTAGCATTTTTTCTCTTTGCTTCCCTCTATCTCTTCGTCCCTCGAATTTTCCTGTTGTTACAATATATTTCAGTTGTTCTCTTCTCATTACATGGCCAAAAAATTATGATCGTTTCTTCCTAATATTGAAAATTAGCTCTCTTTTTGCTTTGGCCTCTTTCAGAACGTTTACATTACTCTTCTTAGCTGTCCATGGTATTCTCAACATTCCTGTGTAAAACAACATTTCTACAGACTCCAGTGATTTTCTTGTCTGTTGTCCTATTGTCCATGATCCACATCCATATGTTAAAACTGGCACTACATAACATTTAAGAACTCTTTTCCTTGTTTCTATTGTCAAAATTGGATTGCATAGTATCTTCCTAATTTTTTGGAAAGATGCTTTTGCCTGAGCCATTCTGCATCTCATCTCTTTTGTACATCTTCCGTCTGAGGTTAACAAAGTTCCCAAATAATTAACATCAATTACCTGTTTTAATATCGTTCCACTTGTCTTTATTGAACTGAGGTGATGTCTTTTTCTTTGTTGTTACCATTACGTTTGTCTTTTTGCTATTAATATAATTATAATTAGCATATATTCAAGCACAAAGATAGTTATATTTACTGTTAGTCGAAGGCCCCGGTATCACTGCAGACGAATTAAAATCCATAATTGTTCAACCGGACATGCCAGTGGGATCATTCGAGTTAACATCTCATCGAATACCCAAACAAAGAAAAGCAGTTGCACTTTTCATCATAGCAGCTACAGCACACGCCAAAAGACATAAGGCCAATCGGCACCGAAAGTGAACGCAGCTGAACTATCCTTCATCATACGATATCATCATTCATCGTAAGCAATCGGAATATAGAAACACTATCCGGATGTAAAACACAGTTCATGGTGTGCACAGAGCACTAAACTCAGTAGCTCCGTCAACAAGCCGGGCTTAGAATATGAGGAAACTACAACAAGGAGCCCTTTTCATAACAATAAGTCAACGGTTCCTGTCGCCTGTCCGCCATATTGACCGGAAGCATAAAGACAAGACTATTTAACATAAAGATAAAAGCAATCCTCTTATATCTAGACAGACTAATGTAGAGAAAATGTCTAAGATTGTCGTCACGTTTCAGTTTTTGCCATCAAGAGCGGTGGTGGGTAGAATGACGTCAGCTGTCTATAGCTCCTGTAGTTGGAAACGTCACGCTAGTTGGAGAGTTTTCCAATTCTATTTTCTGCTGGCGGGCTTTAGTAAATATGTAGTTGGCTGTACATCATCTCTAGAGACATTTTAAACATATAAAAGCTTTCTAGACACATCCTGTACTTATGCACATTTCCTGCACATACAAACAACATAATACACCTACTCTTCATGTACAAGTCATCAATGGGACATAGACACATCACAAACCAGAATGGGAACAATATTCTGATCCTTGATTTATGCCCAGTATAAGAACCACTCTATCAATATATGAGATTGTATGGTGACTCACCTATGGTGAGTTGTTGACTTCATGGAGTTGACTACATGAATTTGTTGAGTTCATGGAGTTGTGCTCAGAAAGTTATTTAGTTCAGGAAATTGTTGAGATCAGGTGTAAACATCAAAGCACCATCAGGTGGAAACATTCTAGCACCATCAGGTGGAAACATCCCAGCACCATCAGGTGGAAACATTCTAGCAGAATCAGGTGGAAACATCCTGGCACCATCAGGTGGGGACATCTTAGTACCATCAGGTGTAAACATCCCAGCACACATCAGGTGGAAACATTTTAGCACCATCAGGTTTAAACATCCCAGCACCATCAAGTGTAAACATCCCAGCACCATCACATGTAAACATCCCAGCACACATCAGGTGGAAACATCCCATCACCATCAAGTAGAAATATCCCAGCACACATCAGGTGGAAACATCCCAGCACACATCAGGTGGAAACATTCTAGCACCATCAAGTGGAAACATCGCAGCACCATCAAGTGGAAACATCCCAGCACCATCAAGTGGAAACATCCCAGCACCATCAAGTGGAAACATCCCAGCACCATCAAGTGGAAACATCCCAGCACCATCAGGTGGAAAATCCCAGCACACATCAGGTGGAAACATCCCTGCACACATCAGGTGGAAACATCCCAGCACCATCAAGTGGAAATAACCCAGCACCATGAGGTGGAAATATCCCAGCACCATCAGGTGAAGATATCCCAGCACCATGAAGAGAAAATATTCCAGCACCATCAGGTGTAAATATCCCAGCACCATGAGGTGGAAATGTCCCAGCACCATCAGGTGTAAATATCCCAGCACCATGAGGTGGAAATATCCCAGCACCATCAGGTGTAAATATCCCAGCACTATGAGGTGGAAATATCCCAGCACCATCAGGTGTAAATATCCCATCACCATGAAGGGGAAATATCCCAGCACCGTCAGGTGGAAACATCCCAGCACCATCAAGTAGAAATATCCCAGCACCATGAGGTGGAAATATCCCAGCACCATGAGGTGGAAATATCCCAGCACCATGAGGTGGAAATATCCCAGCACCATGAGGTTGAAATATCCCAGCACCATGAGGTGGAAATATCACAGCACCATGAGGTGTAAATATCCTAGCACCATCAGGTGTAAATATCACAGCACCATGAGGTGGAAATATCCCAGCACCATCAGGTGTAAATATTCCAGCACCATGAGGTGGAAATATCCTAGCACCATCAGGTGTAAATATCCTAGCACCATGAGGTGCAACATCCCAATACTATCAGTTGGAAATATCCCAGCACCATCAGGTGTAAATATCCCAGCACTATCAGGTGGAAATATCCCAGCACCATCAGTTGTAAATATCCCAGCATCATGAGGTGGAAATATCCCAGCACCGTTAGGTGGAAACATCCCAGCACCATCAGTGGAAATATCTCAGCACCATGAGGTGGAAATATCCCAGCACCATGAGGCGGAAATATCCCAGCACCATCAGGTGTAAATATCCAAGCACCATGAAGTGGAAATATCCCAGCACCATCTGGTGTAAATATCCCAGCACCATGAGGTGGAAATATCCCAGCACCATGAGGTATAAATATCCTAGCACCCTGAGGTGGAAATATCCTAGCACCATCAGGTGTAAATATCCCAGCACCATCAGGTAAATATCCCAGCAATATGAGGTGGAAATATCCAGCACCATGAGGTGGAAATATCCCAGCACCATCAGGTGTAAATATCCCAGCACCATGAGGTGGAAATATCCTAGCACCATCAGGTGTAAATATTCCAGCACCATGAGGTGTAAATATCATAGCACCATGAGGTGGAAATATCCTAGCACCATCAGGTATAAATATCCCAGCACCATCAGGTGGCAACATCCAAATACTATCAGTTGGAAATATCCCAGCACCATCAGGTGGAAACATCCCAATACTATCAGGTGTAAATATCCCAGCACTATGAGGTGGAAATATCCCAGCACCATCCGGTGGAAATATCCCAGCACCATGAGGTGGAAATATCCCAGCACCATCAGGTGTAAATATCCCAGCATCATCAGGTGGAAACACCCCAATACTATCAGGTGAAAATATCTTAGCACCATCAGGTGGAAACATCCCAATATAATCAGGTGGAAATATCCCAGCACCATCAGGTGGAAACATTCCAATATAATCAGGTGGAAACATCCCAATATAATCAGGTGGAAATATTCCATCACCATCAGGACGATACAACCATAATTAATTTGCCCATGGGAACAAACTTATACATGACTATAATAATGACTGAATGATATTGATGATGGCAAAAATGATGGTGTTATTGAGAATGATAATGGCTGTAATGCCATAGATAATGGTGATAATGGTGATAATGATGATGATATGATACATCTAATATTGATGATAGTAGTGATATCTTATATGCTGATAATAATGACGGTAGTGTTATTTATGATTTTTGTTATTGGTGTTATTTATTGTTATTAATGATGATAATGATGGTGATAATTATGCTCATGATAGCGACAGTAATAATGATGATAGTGGTGATGATATTAAAGATGATTATAGTAATAATGATGATGATTATGATGAAAACGATTATACCCTTCCAGCACTGTCCAGAATATCAGAAGTTATCCTGTATGACTGTCCACATTTGCATGACAAAATGAGCTCTACAGAAATACCATTTTCAGATCTATGTTCTCCTTCAATATATTCAAATGGACGTCTGGGAGAGTACGCAATGAACAAAATACGTTATTTATTGTTTTCTCGAAATTCAGAAAACATATTACTTGATGTCTTTCCTAAAGACAATACGATATCTTTTGCATCTTTAAGTGACCGGCTACAAGTAAAAAAAGGTTACAATGAAACTGGAATGATGGTTTATTTTGATAGCTCTTCCTTGTCATGATGAAGATGGCGTTGTGTTGTCACTAGTCCGTTGTCAGCGAAGCATAATTTCATTTCTGTGAGCTTCTAAACGACGACAATCAAACGCTCACGGTGCCTCCACGTGCCGTAGAGCTAATTGATACAGTCTATAACGTGGAAACGAGTTCTGGACCGTGCGACTGAGTGAGTGCACGTGAGTCTAGACCATCCACAGCCTCGACGTTGAGCGACCAAATTAATCATGACCACAGTAAGTAACTAGAGTCGTCGGTCGCAGGACACTGCGAGAGTTGATGAGGAGGGGATCTAAGCACCTATGGGCATGTTCGGAGTGCAATAATGATGACCCGCAAATAACTCAATAACTCACGTCCTGATACCGTTTTTGTAGATGTTTGATGATGTATAAACTTTGAGAAAAGAGAGCTACTTTCCAATATTAGAAGAAACAATCATCATTTTTTAAACCAAAGTTTATATGACAAGCAAAGAAAAGCAAGAAAATGATAAAACAACTGAACACAAACCTGGCAAGTTGTAAATACAACCCGTTCTCTGGACAGACCTTCCTACCCAGAGTTCCCTAGCGTTCGGCTTCTTGTGGCAAGGCGCTGTGCCACTGAGTACGGGTTCGATCCTGCTTCGGACCATATATTGTTCTTTGTTTTTTTTTCTTTTGTTGATTATTTGTCATTTTTTCCCTGGTGCTGTAAACATACCTCTTCCTCTGAATTGATTCGCTGATTATCGCCTCGGAAGTTTCCCTTTAGAATAATATTCATTTATTATTATTTGTTTCCGTATCCAATCATGGCCTAGTGTTAGTGAGAAGAGCCAGGTTACACTTGTAGATTAAATGACAACTTTGTAGTGACAGCTTCAGTTGTATACAACCTAGAGGACAAAGCATGTATGGCCCTTTTCGTCTTTACAGACTAACTAGTGGAGGCTATTGTGTATTTTTTTGTTTTTGAGGTTTTGTTTTTGTCGAACAGTTTCTCTCATGGCTAATTCTACCAATGTTTAACAAACACACACGTACACATACTCATTTAATCTTTTAAAATACACAATTTATATTAACAAATATATTACTCTATCACTGACGGAAAATGTGGAAACATGAGCCACAGAACAAATGTTGCACAAGGTTAAAGAGCGCCAGGAAAATCAGGGTCATTAAAAAATAACAAAAATGTCAAGAGTAAACAAGACGCAAAAACTAAGAAGCAGCAAAAGCGTAAATGTTCAGTATCATCCAACTTTTCTATGCTAAATATGCGGATGATATTGCCATTCAACGAACGAGCTTTTCAGCCATAACATTGTGTTCATTCTTTGAGTGACTACTGTGGCACATTGATTTGTTTCGCGCCTACTGCTTTTCTTATTAGTGACGACCAATTTAGTATTCAGAAAAATATAGTTCCCTCATTGAGGACCAATTTGGTATTTATAAATGCATTACCTTATTACTGACGACCAATTTAGTATTCAGAAAAATATAGTTCCCTCATTGAGGACCAATTTGGTATTTATAAATGCATTACCTTATTACTGACGACCAATTTAGTATTCATAAAGAAAACGAACAAAACGCGTGCAACATCGCATGTAGTGATACTTACCTCGACCGTTCACAGTCACGTGGGTATCTTACGTGACACTATACAAAATGGCGTCTCATGCATAATTCATTTCCGGTGAACGGGGTCTCGTGCCCCGGCAACGTGTGTTGCGTTTTTGGCGCCAACTCATCGGAGCGCCCCTTGGTTGGTTCGTCGTCCTCATCGATCAGACGTCTTAATAGTGGACGGACACGACAATCTGTCTTCTCCGTTGGAGAAAGTTGCTCGCAGTTTTCAATGCGCCTGGAGATTGAGGGCTGACCTTGAGGACAAGGTTGCCTTTCTTAAGTTCTGCTCCTGAAAAATGCGCAATCACAACCACTAACAGGTTGCCCCTATATGACCGCAATGCCACATTCGGCAATGTTCGGCTATGTTCGACAGATTTCGGTCCCGTGTCGTCGCTGGTTGAAACATTCGCAGCTTTATAGCCCGAGACAGATTGTACGAGGGGAGGTAACTACTTACCAACTGGGAATGTTTGATTGAGGTTGTTAGAGCCACATATTCGGCTATCGAGTGAGAGTTATGGCCCATGACGTGAGCTAGAAGTCAGGTATATCTGCACATAATTTAGGATTACAGAGTCCGTTATGTTTTCTTATAATCAGCTACAAATGACATATAATGGTTGTCACTCACAATTAGTTAACAATGAGGTTTATTCATAAATAAATAAATTATATATACACATACATACATATATATATATATATAGTTCTTTGTCTATGTTGGTTGATAAGTCTTCTTACACGGCCACTAAGTGTCTCATTCCTGGCTGTGCCCATCTTATCTCACATTCCCATCATCCGAAGAAGTGACGTGGATCTGTGTTTGTCGAAGTCCTGTGCTCTTCCCACATCTCGGAGGGCATTGATGATGTCCGCCTGATCCATTGGTTGTCCGTCCTCAACGACAGCGCAGCTAGCCAACCTGTCCGCTATTTCATATTTCCGCACTCCCGCATGTCCAGGGACATAGACAAAGGTGACATTACGTATTTTGGATTTCTGCAACGACTCTACCCATTTCATGCGTACAGAGCCCGCCTCCACTTTTTTATCATGCTCATCGAAGCACTCAGTATCATATATATGAATGCGATCATCAACTTATAGCTTGTGCGTCACATATCCAGGTCAATCTGTGGACAACTCTATCATCATATCACAAAGAACATCAGAGCTCTGCCACGCCACCACTCACAGAAAACAATTAGCATTGAATTACTTCCGGTCAATATGGCGGATAGGAGGCAGGAACCATTGAGGCTCAGTCTGAAAAGTGTTCCTTGTTGCAAGTTCCTCATATTCCAATTCCAGCTTGCTGCTGGAGCTACTGAGTTTAGTGCTCTGTGCACATCGTGAATTGTGTTTTTCACCCAGATCGTGTTTCGATATTCCGATTGCTTACCATGAATGATGATATAGTATAACGAAGGACAGTTCAGCTGCGTTTACTCTCGGTTCCGCTTGGCCTTATGTCTTTTGGCTGCTTTGATGGGGACTGCAGCTGCCTTTCTTTGTTTGGATCCTTCAATGAGATGAGTTTTAACTCGGATGATTTCATTGTCACGAGTGGTTGAGCAATTATGGATTTCAATATGTTTGCAGTGATACCGTGGCCTTCGAGTAACTATAACCATAATTACCATAATATCACACAGGGCAACATAATCCTATCATGTCTACACATCAACGCTCGGACAATAATATCATTATATCAGATAGGACAATAATATCATTATATCAGACAGGACAATAATATCATTATATCAGATAGGACAATAATATCATTATATCAGACAGGACAATAATATCATTATATCAGACAGGACAATAATATCATTATATCAGACAGGACAATAATATCATTATATCAGACAGGACAATAATATCATTATATCAGACATGACAATAATATCATTATATCAGAGAGGACAATAATATCATTATATCAGATAGGACAACAACATCATTATATCAGACAGGACAACGATATCATTATATCAGACAGGACAATAATATTATTATATCAGACAGGACAACAATATCATTATATCAGACAGGACAATAATATCATTATATCAGACAGGACAACAATATCATTATATCAGACAGGACAACAATATCATTATATCAGACAGGGCAACAATATCATTATATCAGACAGGGCAACAATATCATTATATCAGACAGGGCAACATAATCCTACAATGTCTACACTTCAACGCTCGGACAATAATATCATTATATCAAACAGGACAACAATATCATTATATCAGACAGGGCAACAATATCAATATATCAGGCAGGGCAACAATATCATTATATCAGACAGGGCAACATAATCCTACCATGTCTACACTTCAACGCTCGGACAATAATATCATTATATCAGACAGGACAACCATATCATTATATCATACAGGACAACGATATCATTATATCAGACAGGACAACGATATCATTATATCAGACAGGACAATAATATCATTATATCAGACAGGGCAACAATATCATTATATCAGACAGGGCAACAATATCATTATATCAGACAGGGCAACATAATCCTACCATGTTTACACTTCAACGCTCGGACAATAATATCATTATGTAAGACAGTACAACGATATCATTATATCATACAGGACAACGATATCATTATATCAGACAGGACAACAATAATCCTACCATGTCAACTCTTCAACGTTCGGACAACAATATCATTATATCAGACAGGGCAATAATATCATTATATCAGACAGGGCAACAATATCATTATATAAGACAGGACAACGATATCATTATATCAGAACAGGACAATAATATCATTATATCAGACAGGGCAACAATATCATTATATCATACAGGACAACGATATCATTACATCAGACAGGACAATAATATCACTATATCAGACGGGACAACAATATCATTATATCAGACAGGACAACAATATCATTATATCATACAGGACAACGATATCATTATATCAGAAAGGACAATAATATCATTATATCAGACAGGGCAACAATATCATTATATCATACAGGACAACGATATCATTATATCAGACAGGACAATAATATCATTATATCAGACGGGACAACAATATCATTATATCAGACAGGACAACGATATCATTATATCAGACGGAAAAACAATATCATTATATCATACAGGACAACGATATCATTATATCAGACAGGACAATAATATCATTATATCATACAGGGCAACAATATCATTATATCATACAGAACAACGATATCATTATATCAGACAGGACAATAATATCAGTATATCAGACGGGACAACAATATCATTATATCAGACAGGACAACGATATCATTACATCAGACAGGGCAACAATATCATTATATCAGACAGGACAACAATATTATTATATCAGACAGGGCAACGTATTCCTACCATGTCTACACTTCAACGCTCGGGCAATAATATCATTATATCAGACAGGGCAACAATATCATTATGTAAGACAGGACAATAATATCATTATATCAGACAGGACAACAATATCATTATATCAGACAGAACAACAATAATCCTACCATGTGTACACTTCAACGCTCGGACAACAATATCATTATATCAGACAGGACAATAATATCATTTTATCAGACAGGACAACAATAATCCTACCATGTGTACACTCGGACAACAATATCATTATATCAGACAGGACAACAATATCATTATATCAGACAGGACAACAATAATCCTACCATTCTACACTTCACGCTCAGACAATAATATCATTATATCAGACCGGACAACAATATCATTATATCAGACAGGGCAACAATAATCCTACCATGTCTACACTTGAACGCTCAGACAACAATATCATTATATCAGACAGGACAATAATATCATTTTATCAGACAGGACAATAATATCATTATATCAGACATGACAACAATATCATTATATCAGACAGGGCAACAATAATCCACCATGTCTACACTTGAACGCTCAGGCAACAATATCATTATATCAGACGGGACAACAATATCATTATATCAGGCACGACAATAATATCATTATATCAGACGGGACAACAATATCATTATATCAGGCACGACAATAATATCATTATATCAGACGGGACAACAATATCATTATATCAGGCACGACAATAATATCATTATATCAGACGGGACAACAATATCATTATATCAGACGGGACAACAATATCATTATATCAGACGGGACAACAATATCATTATATCAGGCACGACAATAATATCATTATATCAGGAACGACAATAAGATCATTATATCAGGCACGACAATAATATCATTATATCAGACAGGACAACAATATCATTTTATCAGACAGGAAAACATATCATTATATCAGACAGGGCAACAATAATCCTACCATGTCAACTCTTCAACGTTCGGACAACAATATCATTATATCAGACAGGACAACAATATCATTATATCATACAGGACAACAATATCATTATATCATACAGGACAACAATATTATTATATCAGACAGGACAACAATATCATTATATCAGACAGGCAACAATATCATTATATCATACAGGAGAACAATATTATTATATCATACAGGACAACAATATCATTATATCAGACAGGACAACAATATCATTATATCAGACAGGACAACAATATCATTATATCATACAGGACAACATATTATTATATCAGACAGGACAACAATATCATTATATCAGACAGGACAACAATATCATTATATCAGATAGGACAACAATATCATTATATCAGACAGGACAACAATATCATTATATCATACAGGACAACAATATCATTATATCAGACAGGGCAACAATATCATTATATCATACAGGACAACAATATTATTATATCAGACAGGACAACAATATTATTATATCCGACAGGACAACAATATCTTTATATCAGACAGGACAACAATATCTTTGTATCAGACAGGGCAAACATGTCAAATGAAGCCCAGACCTCAACAACAGACAACTATCGTCAAACCACATAGAACATCAGAGCTGTACACTCAAGAAACAACTTTCGTCAGTTTAGGTTAGTTAAGTTTAGTTTAGTTCAGTTTAGTTCAATTCAGTTCAGTTCAGTTCAGTTCATTTTAGTTTAGTTTTATTTATACTAGTTTTGTTCAGTTCAGTTCAGTTTAATTGAGTTATTGAGTTATTTGCGGGTCATCACCATTGCACTCCGAACATGTCCATAGGTGCTCAGATCCCCTCCTCAGCAATTCCCTCAGTGTCCAGCGACTGACGACTCCAGTTCTATGTTGGTTGATAAGTCTTCTTACACGGCCACCAAGTTTCTCATTTCTGGCTGTACCCATCTTAACTCCCATTTCCATCATCCGAAGAAGCGACGTTGATCTGTGTTTGTCGAAGTCCTGTGCTCTTCCCACATCTCGGAGGGCATTGATGATGTCCGCCCGATCCATCGGTTGCCCGTCCTCAACGACAGCGCAGCTAGCCAACCTGTCCGCTCTCTCATTTCCCCGTACTCCCGCATGTCCAGGGACATAGGCAAAGGTGACCTTACGTATTTTGGATTTCTGCAACGACTCTACCCATTGCATGCGCACAAAGCCCGCCTCCACTTTTTTTATCATGCTCATCGAATCACTCAGTATACATGCGTGGGTGTTGTGACTCTAACCATTTGAATGCCTTGGTCACTGCCATCACCTCCATTGTCATGCTACTCCTGGTCATGGCGTATTCACCACTGTCTTCCTTGGCTATTCTGCCTGCTGAGCGTGCTGTAAATGCCCATGCACTTCTTTGGTGTCGTCTTACAGATCCGTCTGTATAGATGACTGCATCTTTCTCATCGGTATTATCGCAGATGAGACCGTTGACCTCAGCATTAACCACGACTGAGTTCTGTTCCCTACTTTTCCTGTCGAGTGTGACAATACATGAGAAAGTCCCCTTGAATGACGTAGGCACCGGTACCCACTCCTCACCAACGCTGATATTGGTAAGCCCACAGACCTGTTTAATGACATCTTCTGCTCGGCCCACCCATGATTTGCCTCTTTTTAGCCTGGTACCTTTCTCTGTGTTGAGCACGTGGTGCAATGGATGCTCTGTATCTGTACTAATCTTGAGGTATGCTCGTGCTCTCCAGATCTTAATTCTGTCATCCATGGTTGGAAAGTCAAGAAGATACCTCATTGCTACACAGGGAGTGTCCCTCGTACATCCTAGGATAATGCGTATGGCTTCATTTTGTATTTTCTCCAGCCTATCAATCTGAGTCGTACTGGCAGTAAGAATGGCCAGGGCATACTCGATTGGTGCGAGGACTAATCCCTGGAACAGAAGAGTAAGTAGCCTCTGCTCGATGTTGGCAGCTGCCATGACCTTCAAGGCGGCTAATCCTTTGCGGGATTTTGTTACCACATGGTCGACGTGGTCCCGAAAACACAGGCTGCGGTCAAACTTAACTCCGAGGTATGTAATCAACTTGTCCCTGGTCACCTCATCAGCTCCCATTCGTACTACCGGTGTGGTCGTATTAACGATATGATTGTTAAGGGAGAACCATGAAACTGATGCTTTATTAGGATTAACCAAGGCACCTGAAACCCTACACCAGGAAGAAATGCAATCGAGTTCGTCTTGCATTGTGGAGACGATTCCCCGTCTGTCTCTTCCCTGTCGATATACCAGAATATCATCAGCAAAAGTAATAGTTCTTCCCCTCCCATCCAGCTGTTGGGCCGTGATCGTTATTGTGTACACGTTAAATAGAACTGCTGACAATGGTGAGCCTTGTGGCAGCCCAGGACAAATGGATGTTGGCTCGGAAGACCAACTTCCACATCTGAGCATCACCTTCCTCTGAAACAGTGCCGCGGCGATCCATCTAATCAGGAAGGGGTGCACCGCCAGTTTGAGAAGCATATGCATGAGATATTCAAATGGTACCCTGTTGTATGCATCCTCCAGATCTATAGCAGCAGCACATGTCTCCTCTCGTCTGTGGAAGCCTTCGAAGACGTCATAGGCAAATACTGCCGCATTGAGCCATGTCTCTTTGTTATATCTATAACTTCCGAGTGTGGATGGGAATACGCGTTTCTGTTCAAGGCGACAGGTGAGGACACGGGCAACTATTTTCTCCAGCAGCTTGCCCGCAGTGTTCTGCATTGTGATGATTCTGTAGGCATTGATCTGAGAATGGTCCTTGTTTGGCTTCGGTAGCGGTAGTAAGTAGCTGTGTAGCCACTCCTCCTTAATCTGGCCACTCCGAATACTGGCATTAAACTCATTGGCCAGTTTTGTCAAGTCGTTGTCAGCTAAATCGTTTATGTCATCATACCGAACACCATCTGGACCAGGAGCAGTGTTGTGTGACCTTTTAAGTGTCGTGCGAATGGTATCGGTTGTGATTGTGAGATCTTCTTCCAGCCCTACATCCTTACATAAATTTGACAGCGATCCCCGTATCCTCATTCTTACAGCCTCATTTCTTTGGTCCGTCTGCTCAATGTAGCGGGCAAGCAGGGCCTTCCCTTTGCTCTCATCAGATTTGTGCCATATCTGGCCTGTGCTCTGAAAGTCTGGTATACCTCTGTGTCGTGGTGTGTCATTCATGCACTGATGAAGGCGCCAGAATGTGGCGAGCGATTTTTCTGAGCACACTTTTTTACAGAAGTCATCCCATTTGGCATTCTTAGCCTGCTTAGCGCATAGTTTAAAGTGCATCATTTTTTGGTCGACCTCTACTTTCAGACGCTTCAAGAGCTCAGGTTGTGTTCTACCATACTTTCTGGCTTTCTGCCATGTCTTGACCGTTTGTCTCTTGCTCCTCAGTTTAATTACGTTAAGTTAAGTTTAGTTTAGTTTAGTTTAATTTAGTTCAATTTAGTTCAGTTCATTTCAGTTCAACTTAGTTTAGCTTATTTTAGTTTGGTTTAGTTTAGTTCAGTTCTGTTCAGTTCAGTTTAGTTTAGTTTAGTTTAGTTTAGTTTAGTTTAGTTAAGTTAAGTTTAGTTTAGTTTTAGTTCAGTTCAGTTCAGTTCAGTTTAGTTTAGTTTAGTTTTAGTTAGTTGAGTTGAGTTGAGTTTAGTTTAGTTTAGTTTAGTTTAGTTTAGTTTAGTTTAGTTTAGTTTAGTTTAGCTTTGTTAGCTTTAATTTAGTCGACAGATCATCCTCACTGTACATCGGACAAGTCCGTACGTCCTCAGATCTTCTCCGAACAACATCCCTCAATGGTTTGCGACTAACGTCACCGAAATTGTGTTGGTTGACAGACCTTCCGTGGATTCCTGCATAGACCTCTCGTCTGGCATCTCCCACCTTGACATGATATTCTTGAAGTCTGTTCATAGCTGCGGATTCAGAGCATATTTTTGTTTGAGTCGTTTCTTGGTCCATACTCATGAGGACATTCAGAATGTCCAAGCGGTCCATTGTCCTTCGGCACTCAACATCAGCCAAACTGGCAAGTCTGTCAGCCCGTTCATTACCTTTACACCCGCCTGTTCTGGAATGAAAATGAAGAAGAGAGTTTATTTTTAGAATAGACGTCTCTATAGACTCTAGCCAATGCTGAGCAAAGGGAGCTGCGATAGCTCAGTGGTTAGTGAACTGGACTACAAAGGACAAGAGGTAGGGTTCGATCCCAACCGACGGCTCCGGTTCACCCAGCCTTTAATGGGTACCGAATTTTTTTCTGGGAAAGTAAAGCGGCAAGGGCGTAATACCGACCACATTACCACAAAAATCATGTGATGAAGATCTGTAAATTTATGGTCACTAGCACCATATTTCGTATACGCCACTTTGCGTGACGGAGGTATTTACTTTTTTTTTATAGCGGATATACACATGATGGGGGCTAGCACTGATTTGAAGATAGGCAAGTGCTAAATTTGATTCTCTCTGCCATTTTGGGGACATCGAGGAGGTAATACATTGCCCTACACTCAGTATCTTTTGTGCACCCACAGATGAAATGAACTGCCTCAATTTGCATCGTTTCCAATCGTTCTATGCGCGTGTTTCACGGCGGGTCAGGGTCGCCACTCAATCCTAGACATGACCATCCCCTTGTGTAAGAGAACAAGATGGCGCTGCTCAATTTGTGCTGATATCATGACCCTCATTGCAGCTAGGCCCCTTCCGGTTTTCTATACCACCTGATCTACATGCTTGTTAATGGCAAGGCTCCGATCAAACGACACTTCTATGTATCTCATCGCACGAGCGCGATACTCCCATAACCACTCAACACGGATTCATATTTGACTTTTATTCTTAGTCGTGGCGCTGTGCCACTGAGTACGGGTTCGATCCTGCCTTGGTCCATATTTTTTTCTGTTGTTGATTATTTGTCATTTTTCCGAGTGCTGTAAACATACCTCTTCCTCTGAATTGATTCACTGATTATCGCCTCGGAAGTTTCCCTCTATAATAATATTCATTTATTATTATTTGTCTCCAGTCTTAACCTGACGACTCTGCCATTATTTAAACAAAGTCATGTCACTGTTAGTGTCCGGTTAGCGCAATCGATAGGCGGTTGGCTTACCACGGCAACAGCCGGGGTTCGTAATCCTGGCGAGGACAACTGGGTTTTACTAATTCCCTAAAAATTAGTAGGAGCCGCGATAGCTCAGTGGTTAGTGAACTGGACTACTACGGACAAGGGGTAGGGTTCGATCCCAACCGACGGCTCCGGGTTCACCCAGCCTTAAATGGGTACCGGATTTTTTCTGGGAAAGTAAAAGCAGCACGGGCGTAATACCGACCACATTACCCCAAAAATCATGTGCTGAAGGTCTGTAAAATATAGGGTCACTAACACCATATTTTCCTATACGCCACTTGGCGTGACGGGGGTACTTAACTTAAGGGGGCTGCTCTTGAGTTCATGAAGCTGAGACATCAGGAAATCCAGAGCTACTCTGTTCTACGCATCCCCTAGGTCTGTTGCAGTAGTGAAGGTATCAATGCCTGTATGGAAACCCTCATATACATCACAGATAAAGATCACAGTCTTTACCCAAGCCTCTCTGTTTAGACGATAACCCCCGAGGGTAAGTGGAAGAAGATACAGCCTTGCCAGCTGTTAGGTTAATTTCCTGACAATTATTTTCTCCAACAATTGACCCATCATGCTCTGCGTGTTAGTTATGCGATGGCCTTACAATTGTGAATGGTCTTTGCCCAGCTTTGACAATGCTATCATTTAACTATGAAGCCAGTCTTTGCTGACAAAAGCGCTCCCAATACAACCGTTAAAGGTACTTGCTAGTTTCTACAAACCTTCATCAGACAACTGGTCAATGCCCTCATACTAAATCCGTCAGGGTCTAGAGCACATCTGTTTGCGCACGGCTTTAATCTTTGTCTTCTGTGACAATAGTTTCCTTCCATTTTGTGGGGCTTGACATAGATCTGGTTAGAAGTAGCCGCTCGGGTAACACAGCGACCCTCCACATCGTTTTGATCACTCTGCTCAACCCTTGTTTTCGTCACTTCACTCTCAGGAAAAAAAAAACTCTCGTCAAATCACATAGAACATTAGAACCCTACCACCTCTACATTCACAGACAACTATCGTCAGACCACACAGAACATTAGAATCCTACCACCTCTACATTCACAGACAATTATCGTCAGACCACATAGAACATTAGAACCCTACCACCTCTACATTCACAGACAACTATCGTCAGACCACATAGAACATTAGAATCCTACCACCTCTACATTCACAGACAATTATCGTCAGACCACATAGAACATTAGAACCCTACCACGTCTACATTCACAGACAACTATCGTCAAATCACATAGAACATTAGAACCCTACCACGTCTACATTCACAGACAACTATCGTCAAATCACATAGAACATTAGAACCCTACCACGTCTACATTCACAGACAACTATCGTCAAATCACATAGAACATTAGAGCCATATCACACGCTTACCCCACAACAACAGACATTTATCGTCATACCATAAATAACAGCTCAACTTGCGTCTGTTATTCTCTGTTGTTAGGATCATCATAACTGCAAGCCGGACGAACCCATAGGTGTTCAAATATCTTTCTCGAGAATCTCGAGAAAATCCGAGGAGAATCCTGGGATACGGGCACGAACTCCGTAGTACAATTGGGTTCCACGACGTGGTTTCGGTTTGAAACTAGGTTCCGACTATGTCTATTTTGACCTGCAAACAACTCGACTTTCACAAGCATGGTTGTTTCCCTGGCAAGCACGTAGACGTAGATGTAGATGTAGATATACATGTAGACGTAGATGTAGATGTAGATATAGATGTAGATGTAGATGTAGACGTAGATGTAGATGTAGATGTAGACGCAGATGTAGCCGTAGATGTAGATATAGATGTAGACGTAGCCGTAGCCGTAGATGTAGATGTAGATATAGATGTAGACGTAGATGTAGATATAGATGTAGACGTAGATGTAGATGTAGATGTAGATGTAGATGTAGACGTAGATGTAGATATAGATGTAGACGTCGATGTAGATGTAGACGTAGATGTAGATGTAGATGTAGATATAGATGTAGACGTAGCCGTAGATGTAGATGTAGATGTAGACGTAGCCGTAGATGTAGACGTAGCCGTAGATGTAGATGTAGATGTAGACGTAGCCGTAGATGTAGATGTAGATGAAGGTGTAGATATAGATGTAGACGTAGATATAGATGCATATTTTAAATATAGGTGCAGATGTAGATGTAGATATAGATGTAAACGTAGATATAGATGTAGATGTAGACGTAGACGTAGATGTAGATATTGATGTAGACGTAATTGTAGACGTAGATGTAGACGTAGATGTAGACGTAGACATAGATGTAGGCGTAGATGTAGATGTAGGCGTAGATGTAGATGTAGATGTAGATATAGATGTAGGTATAGATGTAGACGTAGATATAGATGTAGACGTAGATATAGATGTAGATGTAGATGCAGGTGTAGATATAGATGTAGACGTAGATATAGATGCAGATTTTAAATATAGGTGCAGATGTAGATGTAGATGTAGACGTAGATATAGAAGTAGATGTAGATATAGATACAGATGAAAATGTAGATATGGGTGTAGATGTAGATATAGATGTAGATGTAGATATAGATGTAGATATAGATGTAGATGTAGATATAGATGTAGATGTAGATATATATGTAGACGTAGATATAGATGCAGATGTAGATGTAGATGTAGATATAGATGTAGACGTATATATAGATGCAGATATAGATATATGTGTAGATGTAGATATAGATGTAGACGTAGATATAGAAGTAGATGTAGATATAGATGCAGATGTAGATATAAGTGTAGATGTAGATATAGATGTAGACGTTGTGATATAGATGTAGATGTAGATATATGTGCAGATGTAGATATAGATGTAGACGTAGATATAGGTGCAGATGTAGATATAGATGTAGACGTAGATATAGATGTAGATGTAGATATAGGTGCAGATGTAGATATATATGTAGATGTAGATATAGATGTAGATGTAGAGATAGGTGCAGATATAGATGTAGATATAGATGTAGATGTAGATATAGGTGCAGATGTAGATATAGATGTAAACGTAGATATAGGTGCAGATGTAGATATAGATGTAGATGTAGATGTAGATATAGATATAGATGTAGATATAGGTGCAGATGTATATATAGCTGTAGATGTAGACGTAGATATAGGTGTAGATGTAGATATAGATATAGATATTGATGTAGATATAGATATAGATGTAGATATAGATATAGATGTAGATATAGATGTAGACTTAGATACAGATGCAGGTGTAGATATAGGTTCAGATGTAGATATAGGTGCAGATGTAGATATAGATGTAGATGTAGACGTAAATATAGGTGTAGATGTAGATATAGATATAGATGTAGATATAGATATAGATATAGATGTAGATGTAGATATAGATGTAGACGTATATATAGATGTAGACGTAAATATAGATGCAGGTGTAGATATAGGTGCAGATGTAGATATCGGTGCAGATGTAGATATAGATGTAGATGTAGACATAGATATAGATGTAGATGTAGATATAGATGTAGATATAGATGTAAACGTAGATATAGATGCAGATGTAGATATAGGTGTAGATGTAGATATAGATGTAGACGTAGATATAGATGCAGATGTAGATATAGATGTGGACGTAGATATAGATGTAGACATAGATATAGATGCAGGTTTAGATATAGGTGCAGATGTAGACGTGGATGTAAACGTAAATGTAGACATAGATGTAGACGTAGATGTAGCCGTTGATGTAGGCGTAGATGTAGATGTAGACGTAAATGTAGATGTAGACGTAAATGTAGATGTAGACGTAAATGTCGATGTAGACGTAAATGTAGATGTAGACGTAAATTTAGATGTAGACGTAAATGTAGATGTAGACGTAAATGTATACGTATTCGCAGATTTAGCCGTAGGTGTAGACGTAGATGCAGATGAACGTCAAATTCGAAAACAAATCTTCAAAATTTGTCAACTTATTACAATATTCAGGACAAACAATTTGGAGAAAATACCAAAAACGATGTCCAAAGTAATAGAAGCCCAGATTATTATAATAAATGCAGTTCGCAATTAAGATTATAACTGGGGAGCCATCTCCGAGAGATAGCCACGTACATGTGCCATCAACATTGACAAAGAGGGAAAAACAGACAGATGAGATCAAATTAAGAATATTAGAAGAGGGAGAGATTTTCATTTTACAAGTTAATATATGGAAATGGGAAGAAATTAGTCGGAAAAGAAAGCTACAATTCTTTCAGTTTAATGTCAAATTAGGACTGTTTCATTGACATTGGAGGGAATCACAATGGCAGTCTCAACAATGCAGACTTTCATAAATGGGTGCTTGTGTAGATTTGATGGTCTGGGATAGTCTGGGCTTGTGTTATCGCATTCACTTATGAAGGGAAGCTTTTTGGGGAGCTGCATTTTTTGTATCCCGGATACAACGAGTCAAAGTGATCTCAGTTAATTGATGATGTTTTTGTGGTTTGGTGAGTAAGGTGTCTTTTGATGATGTCTATCTATCTAAGATGTTGATGGTATCCTTTTATCTAAGATGTTGATGATATCTTTCTAAGATGTTGATGATATCTTTCTATCTAAGATGTTGATGATATCTTTCTATCTAAGATGTTGATGATATCTTTCTATCTAAGATGTTGATGATATCTTTCTATCTAAGATGTTGATGATATCTTTCTATCTAAGATGTTGATGATATCTTTCTATCTAAGATGTTGATGATATAAATATCATTTTAACAGCATATTTAACATGTTATATTGATTGTGGAGGTAAATAAATTAAATTTTTTGGGGATAAATGAAATAGATCAGTGTCATTTTTGTAATTAAAATATAAAAAAAACAACAACTGGTTCAACTTATATTGTAATATTTATATCCTGTAACCAAGTCAATGGGGAAGAATGAGCTTGTTTCATCCTCGTTAGATCTTCTAATCTGGACACAAGTTTGGAAATTGCTATTCTAATCTCTCTCTCAGCGTCCACATGTGATCTGTGTTTGGTTTTGATGGCTGCCAATGTAGAAACCCGGTTCTCACAAAAGTTGGTAGTCGCTAAAGGAATTCAATCTTGTAGGGCCTTCTTGTCTACTTCTGGGTATTCTTGTTTTACAATTCTGACCTATGGAAGTGAATCATGGACAGTAGACAAACAAATGAAAAGACGATTAGAGGCCACTGAGATGGGATTTCTCAGAAGAATGTTGAAAGTTCCGTGGACAGCTAAAAAGACCAAAGAAGAAATTCTCAAAGAGGCCAACACAAAAAGGGAGCTCCTAAGAAACATCAGAAAGAAACAATCAACATTTTTCGGGCACATCATGAGAAGAGGAACGTTGGAATACATGATTGCAAACTGGGATAAAAGGAAAGAGAGATAGCGGACGACAAAGAGAGAAAATACTGGATAGCTTGGTGTCATGGCATGGAAAACAGTCAACAACAGAATTGATACGATGCACTGTAGATAGAAAATTGTGGAAGGACATGATCGCCTACGCCAAGCGGTATGGCACATGATGATGATGAATGAGGTCCGTTCATTATTTGTATTCTGTCCTTCAGTTCATGTCGTGTGTTCTTCCAACTGGTCCCTCCCAACAACATTTGGGCTGACTTAGGTCAGCGAACCAAAGTTGACTAAGTGTGTCAAGTGAATGTAAACTTACGTCATCTCCCAATGGTTTGCGTGGAAACAGACTAACGAATCTGCACAAGAAACTGGAGGGAGGGCAATACGGTGCACAAAATACCGCGCTGAAATCGGAGGTTATGTGCTTAAAAACCCATTTACAAACGTGTGAGAAATAATTAACCGCTTCTACGGACATTTCAAGTTCTTTTAAGACAGGACGATAGAGAGTAGAGGTCATCATGATCTTCGATGCAGAAAAAAAAAAGTTGCTACTTTACTGACGTCATCAAATTCTTTACTCTCTTCAAATAATGTTATTGATGCTCGCATGAATGTGATAAAACATCATGTAGCTATCTTGATTTCCATGATTTTATCTACGTACGTGGCCTATCTAGCTCCAATGTCTACGCGTTTTCTTTGTGTATTTCCTCTTGGTTACTGATTTTGTACAGTTCTTGTTACCAGTCTTCTCCTTTTTAGCCTTCAACTGTTAAGTGGGGATAGGTCAGCTGTGACGCTAATTTACAGCGAAGTTATTGTGCCTGACTATGGATAGATTCACTTCACAATGTTGCTAGGGCGGCCTCTATTTTAGCCTTTTAAGACTTTTTTATTTTAGAATTTTTAACAGCTTGAGGTGTTTGAACGTGCTCCTACTGCACGCGGGGGCGTCCTTTTCATCTTTATCCAAAAGGGCTAACCATGTGATCTCATTCCCCAGAGACCAGGGGAGGGAAAAGCCATGAAGAAACCATGGGAGTGGAAAGTCATGAAGAAACCATGGGAGGGGAAAGTCATGAAGAAACCATGGGAGGGGAAAGTCATGAAGAAACCATGGGAGGGGAAAGTCATGAAGAAACCATGGGAGGGGAAAGTTATGAAGAAACCATGGGAGGTGAAAGTTATGAAGAAACCATGTGAGGGGAAATGTTTCATTAATGTGCTGTTTGTTAGTGAATTAGTTCGTTAGTTAGTTGGTTGGTTGGTTATTTCAATGGTTGGTTAGTTGATTGGTTGGTTAGTTAGTTGGTATTTTTGAATAATTAGTTGATTGGTTGGTTGGTTAGTTGATTGGTTGGTTAGTTGATTGGTTGGTTGGTTAGGTGATTGGTTGGTTGGTTAGTTGATTGGTTGGTTAGTTAGTTGGTTTGTTGGTTAATTAATTGATTGGTTGGTTAGTTAGTTGGTTAGTTCGTTATTTGGTTGGTTTGTTAGTTGATTGGTTGGTTGTTTGGTTGTTTATTTGGTTGGTTGGTTAGTTGATTTGTTAGTTATTTGATTGGTTGGTTGTTTGGTTGGTTGGTTAGTTAGTTGATTGGTTGATTAGATAGTTTATTTGTTAGTTAGTTGATTGTTTGGTTGTTTGGTTGGTTAGTTAGTTAGTTGATTGGTTGTTTGGTTGGATGGTTAGTTGATTTGTTAGTTGTTTGGTTGGTTGGTTAGTTAGTTTATTTGGTTGGTTACTTAGTTGATTGGTTGGTTAGATAGTTGTTTTGTTAGTTAGTTGATTGGTTGGTTGTTAGGTTGGTTGGTTAGTTGGTTGGTTGGTTGGTTAGTTGATTGGTTGGTTAGTTAGTTGTTTGGTTGGTTAGTTAGTTGATTTGATAGTTGTTTGATTGGTTGGTTGGTTGGTTGGTTAGTTAGTTTAATAGGTTGGTTACTTAGTTGATTGGTTGGTTAGTTAGTTGATTTGTTAGTTAGTTGATTGGTTGGTTGTTTGGTTGATTGGTTAGTTGGTTGGGTTGTTAGTTGATTGGTTGGTTAGTCAGTTGATTTGTTAGTTATTTGATTGGTTAGTAGTTTGGTTGGTTACTTAGTTAGTTGATTGGTTGATTTGATAGTTTATTTGTTAGTTAGTGATTGTTTGGTTGTTTGGTCGGTTGGTTAGTTAGTTTATTGATTGGTTAGTTAGTTGATTTGTTAGTTAGTTGATTGATTGGCTATTTCTTTGGTTGGTTGGTTGACTAGTTAGTTTATTTGGTTGGTTTGTTAGTTGTTTTGTTAGTTATTTGATTGGTTGGTTGATTGGTTGTTTGGTTGACTAGTTAGTTTATTTGGTTGGTTACTTAGCTGATTTGTTAGTTATTTGATTGGTTAGTTAGTTAGTTTATTTAGTTAGTTAGTTAGTTGATTGGTTCGTTGGGTAGTTAGTTGATTGGTTGGTAAGATAGTTTATTTGTTAGTTAGTTGATTGTTTGGTTGTTTGGTTGGTTAGTTAGTTGATTCGTTGGTTGTTTTGTTAGTTAGTTGATTGGGTGGTTAGTTGATTGGTTGGTTGTTTGGTTTGTTAGTTAGTTGATTGGATTATTAGTTGATTGGATGGTTTGTTAGTTGTATGGTTGGTTAGTTAATTGGTTGGTTGTTTGGTTTGTTAGTTAGTTGATTGGTTTGTTAGTTGATTGGTTGGTTTGTTAGTTGTATGGTTGGTTAGTTGATTGGTTGTTTGGTTTTTTAGTTAGTTGATTGGTTTGTTAGTTGATTGGTTGGTTTGTTAGTTGTTTGGTTTGTTAGTTGGTTAGTTGATTGGTTGGTTGTTTGGTTGGTTGGTTAGTTAGTTGATTGGTTGATTGGTTAGTTAATTGGTTTGTTAGTTAGTTGATTGGTTGCTTAGTTAGTTGGTTGGTTAGTTAGTTGATTGGTTGGTTGGTTAGTTAATTGGTTGGTTAGTTAGTTGATTGGTTGCTTAGTTAGTTGGTTGGTTAGTTAGTTGGTTTGTTATTTTGTTAATTGATTGGTTGGTTAGTTAGTTGATTGGTTGCTTAGTTAGTTGGTTTGTTAGTTAGTGGTTTGTTGTTTGGTTAATTGATTTGTTGGTTAGTTAGTTGATTTTTTTTTGTTATTTGGTTCGTTTGTTAGTCATTTGTTAGTTAGTTGATTGGTTGTTTGGTTGGTGGGTTAGTTAGTTGATTTGTTATTTAGTTCATTGGTTGATTGGTTAGTTAGTTAGTTTATTTGGTTAGTTAGTTGGTTGATTGGTTGGTTTTGTTAGATAGTTTTGATTCAGACGAGTTCAAGATCGTACAACGACAGACAAAACAGTTTACAAAGCTTTAAATGTTCTAGATAATCAAGGGAATGGCAGGTACTGGAGACTAACTAAAGATTGTTCCAACTCTTACAACGTTTCGTTGTTTTAAGATTCATCATCATCAAGTACCGGGCATAGTGGCGTAGGTGATCATGTCTCTCCACAACTTTCGATCTCGGCAGTTATTTATCATTTCTGTTGTTGACCTTCTGCCAAGCAATTCTCTTAAGCTGTCTGTTATTTTTTCTCTTTGCTTCCCTCTATCTCTTCGTCCCTCAATTTTTCCAGTTGTTACAATATATTCCAGTTGTTCTCTTCTCATTACATGGCCAAAAAGTGATGATTGTCTCTTCCTAACATTGGAAATTAGCTCTCTTTTTGCTTTGACCTCTCTCAGAACCTCTTCATTACTCTTCGTAGCTGTCCATGGTATTCTCAACATTCTTCTGTAAAATCACATTTCTACAGACTCCAGTGATTTTCTTGTCTGTTGTCCTATTGTCCATGATTCACATCCATATGTTAAGACTGGCTCTACGTAACATTTAATAACTCTTTTTCTTGTTTCTATTGTCAAAAATGGATTGCATAATATTCTCCTCATTTTTTGGAAAGCTGCTTTTGCCTGAGCCATTCTGCATCTCACCTCTTTTGTACATCTTCCGTCTGAGGTTAACAAAGTTCCCAAATATTTAAATTCATTTACCTGTTTTAATATTGTTCCACTTGTCTTTATTTTGAACTGAGGTGATGTCTTTTTCTTTGTTGTTACCATTACCTCTGTCTTTTTGCTATTAAGGCTGAGTCCTTTATTTTTACTTTCTTTCGCTATAATGTCCAACATTTCTTGTAACTCATTTTCACTCTTAACGATTAATACTGTATCATCAGCATACCTTAGATTATTTATATTATGACCTCCAATTGTTATTCCAGGGATGCCCCTTATGAATCTTAAAATAATCTCACTATCAATATCAAACAAATCTGGTGACAGCACACAACCTTGTCTAACACACTGTTTTATTTGTTGAAACATTCCCAATTGGTTTCCAGTTCTTATGGCCGCTGTTTGTTGCCAGTACATGTTCTTTATTATTCTTAGATCTTTGCTGTCTACGTTTATGCTTTCTAAAATGTTGATTATTTCTTGGTGCTTTACTTTGTCAAATGCCTTGGTGTAATCTATGAAACATAGGTATAGATCTGTTTCCACCTCTATGGCTCTTTCTACTAAAGATCTTATGATATAAATGGCATTGCTTGTTCCTTTATCTCTAACAAAACCACACTGTTCATGGCTAATTTCTTGACTGATTTTGTTTTACACTCTTCGCATGATGATTCTTAGTAATATCTTAGTCATATGACTCATAAGGCTTATTGTGCGATGATCATCGCATTCAATCGCACCCGATTTCTTTGATAGGGCTATGAATATTGATTTGAGCATGTCGTCTGGTATATATCCGCTGTTGTAGATATCATTCAATATTTTTGTTATTTCTATTCCAAAATCACCCATGGCTTCAATCTCTTCTTTAGTTCTATTATCTGGTCCAGGAGCTTTGCCTGCTTTCATATTGCGCAAGGCGTCTTCAACTTCTTCTCTGAGTATTTCTGGTCCTTCTCCATTATCCTTAATATTTACTTCCATTCGTTCATCATTATAAAGATCCTTAATGTATTCTGTCCATCGTTCCCTTATGTTTTCTTGATCAATCAACAGTTCTCCTTTCTTTGATTTTTAAACATCCAGTTTTTGATTGCGTTTTTCTTCCTGTTAATTCCTCAATTTGTTTGTACATAGCTTTAGCATCTCCTTTTTGTTGCAATTCGATCTCTTTGCATCTCTCTTTTAGCCATGCTTCTTTTGCTTCATTGCATTTTACTACAATTTCTTTATTTCACCTCTAATACTCATCTTTATTTTCTTTATTTCTTCTTCTTGTATCCATTAGCTGCAAAATATCATCTGTCATCCATTTCTTTCTTGAATTTGTCCTCACTGGTGGTCGATTCATGATTATACAAAGAAATTACGACGATGGTTTTCTGTTGCTTTCCGTCGGTTTGTTTACGGTTGGCTCCGCTAGCCTTTGACTAAAAAGTCTCACCTACAAGGCAGTGGGGTTGTTTTACTTCGGGGTACCCTCCATTAGCCTTTTACTCTCCCGAGCTCACCTGCAAGGCAGCATGGCAGCCACAGGTTGTACTGTTTACTGCATACAGTAGCAGGTAAAATCACCCGACCTGACAGTTTTAAGATTACTAATCTCTTAATCTGTTAATCTGTCATTGTTCATCTTTTAAGATTATTAATCTGTTAATCTGTTGATCTTAGTTCCTCTTTTAAGATTATTAATCTGTTAATCTGTTGATCTGTCTTTGTTCGTCTTTTAAGATTATTAATCTGTTAATCTGTTTATCTGTCTTTGTTCATCTTTTAAGATTATTAATCTGTTAATCTGTTGATCTGTCTTTGTTCCTCTTTGAAAACATTTTGGACCGAATCGTTGATTTGTCCATTTCAATATTGTCCACAAATCTGTTGAGAGCGGTATCAACAAGTATTCAGCTCTACCCTATCCGGGAGATACTTGTCTTAATAGGAAAATACAGATATACAATTGATTCCCGAGCTGTGATCGGAGCCCTATGCTATAGTCATGAGTACACATGCGTGAAAGATATCGCCAATGATAGCTATTTTTTTTATAGTTGCTTAGTTGGCTGTGTGTTTTAGCGTTTCTTTCTCGTGGCAAGGCGCTGTGTCGATGAGTACTGGTTCTATTCTGCTTCGGGCTGTCTATTGTTCTTTATTGTTGTTTTTTTTTTCTGTCGTCAATTATTATTTTATTTTCTTCCCTGAAAAGATTCGCTGTCATTCTGGTCTCGATGATTGCAACCAAACTATCTATGTTATTTCAACAAAAATATAATGATCTGCTATGTCTGGACCTATGGTTATTGCATCCAGATTATCTATATTATCTCCAAATAAATAAAGTATCTTAGCAAATCTATAGATAACATGAGTCATATCGTACTTCTTTACAGTTGGATACAGTCAAATGGGTTATCGCACTAGGAGATAACTGTTATTCTTGCGCAAGCTGACAGCTGTCTCATATGTCCCAGACAATATAAATTATCATATTAACTTTCGAACAGTGTTTGTTGGAAGTCTCCTGATGTCGGCGACGAGGCTGCGCCCACTTTGCCCTGTATTGGGAACACGAATAATAAATCATTGATGGCCAAAAGTAGACAGGTTGATTTGTGCATAAACGTTTTCTGAACCGTGGTGTAGTACTGCAATCGACTTAGTAATGCTATAGTCTGGCTTCTGTTAGTGGAGACTCAACAAATGGAAGTTTGATTACGGCTTGCAGACAGACGAACAAGACCTGCTGTAACAAAAGTACGGACTGTAACGACTAAGTGTCTGTCAAGTCAAGTAAAAAAAATATGGCAAGAAAAATTATCTGAAAGATAAAAAATAGTCCAGCAGTGAAGATCAATGTAAGACACGACAGTTAGTGTTAGTTTAAAAAATGCCATTTTGGTTACAATTATTTAAACCTTGCAGATTTTTTAATCCACTAAATTTTGTGCGCACATATTAGAAGTTCTTTGATTTTCTGGTGTGGTTCCAATTTGTGACACTCCACTAAATGTGAATCTACCAGCCTAATTCACTTATGTGTGCTGCCTTAGTATCAGCTATGAGACAGGGTTTCGATGTTCGGTAAACCCACAGAAAGGGCCTGGATCAACACGAAATTAACAATAAAGACCAAACTCTTAATATATCAAACCTGTGTGTTTAGCGCACTGTTATATGGATCTGAAACATGGACAAAAATACTCAAATCGTGAAAAAATACAAAATATCTTCCACATGCGATGTCCCCGTAGCATAATGCACATCAAATGGTGCAAAAAAAAAAAAAAACCCCACCATAACTGTCCTGCGAGGTGCTAAGATCCCAACAATCATGTCGATGCTCAGAAGACGAAGGTCAAGATGGATGGGGCACGTCCAGCGAACGGAAGAACACCGCATTCTGAGCTGAGCAAATACTACATGGTGAACTAACACACAGAAAAAGACAAATCGGCAGTCCTAAACTACGATATAGAGATATCTGTAAATCATCTCTGGATGATTTCTCCATCTGTCAAAATAACTGGGTACATCTGGCAAGAGATCGCACATCATGGAGAGGCTGTATAAGGAGTGGTATAACATCATTTGAGGCTGTATAAGGAATGGTATAACATCATGGAGAGGCTGTATAAGGAATGGTATAACATCATGGAGAGGCTGTATAAGGAATGGTATAACATCATTTGAGGCTGTACTATGGCAAAGCATGCAAGAGAAACGACTCATGAAAGAAGATGGAATAACTTGTGGAACAGTTTGGCCTGACATTTTCATTCTGTGGCCGAGTGTTTTTGTCATTGATAGAATCAGCTATGAGAGAAGATGGAATAACTTGTGGAACAGTTTGGCCTGACATTTTCATTCTGTGGCCGAGTGTGTTTGTCATTGATAGAATCAGCTATAAGAGAAGATGGAATAACTTGTGGAACAGTTTGGCCTGACATTTTCATTCTGTGGCCGAGTGTGTTTGTCATTGATAGAATCAGCTATGAGAGAAGATTGAATAACTCGTGGAACATTTTGGCCTGACATTTTCATTCTGTGGCCGAGTGTGTTTGTCATTGATAGAATCAGCTATGAGAGAAGCTGTTCGACAAAAATCAATCCTCTAAAAAAAAGTATACAATAGTTACCACTAAACCGTCTGACAAGACGAAAAGGGGCATGGACCTATGAGAAGAATATAGGGATATATCATCAAAGAGGGAGTAACGTGACACTTCTGATATTAATGACCACAGACCAGGAGCCTCCTGCATGATTGATACAACTGTTGCACCAAGCATTTCATCAGCAGAGCCATATCTAAGGAATGTTAATCTGACATTGTTCATGAATGATGTCCAAGTTAATAAGACATCAGAATCGTGTGGCGGCAGCTACAAGAAGGGAGCGGAGAACATCAAGTTCTGCTGCTATAAAGGAGACTTGCCTTGCTATCCCAGAATTGCCTTAAATGGGATCACTGTAGTTGAAAACTTCTCCTCTTGTGTAAACTACACATTCACATCTAAGAGTGAATCAGTGAAGGTCACAAAATCATATTCTCTCTGTGGTTTTACTAACTACAGGTCATGTGGCTTCTGTTGGATTGGAAATGATAACTTACCACCACTGTGTGTCTATGTGTTTGGAATTGGAGTCATCAATGATGGCCTAACATCATCAAGTGCTATGACGATCATCATTTTCGGGAGGACGTGAACTCCCATGGTATATGGTGGATAGGCGGCAGGAACCATTGAAGGCTATGTCTGAAAAGTGTTCCTTATTGCAGTTTCCTCATATTCCAAGTCCGGCTTGTTGCAGGAGCTACTGAGTTAAGTGCTCTGTGCACACCGTGAGCTGTGTGTCTCATCCGTTTTGGTCCTGCTTCGATATCCCGCTTGTTTACGATGAATGATGATATCGTATGACAGGGAACAGTTGGCTGTGTTCACTTTCTGCGCGGTTTCGCCGTATGTCTTTTGGCGTGTGCTGAGACTGCTACGATGGGGATTACAGTTACCTTTCTTTGTTTGGGAGATGAGTTAGTAATTCGAATAATTCCACTGGCACGGGTGGTTGAGCAATTATGGATTTTAATTCGTTTGCTGTGAGACCGAGGCCTTCCATAGCCAATAACCAATAACTTCCCACCGTCCAGTTTTCAAAGTTGAGCACAAACATTTCTAAAGGAAGCCGTAATTAATACTGGAGCCGCGAAAAGCTCAGTTGTTAGTGAACTAGACTACAAAGGACACGAGGTCGGGTTCGATCCTGATCGGCGGCTTCCGGGTTCACTAAGACTTAAATGGGTACCGGAATTTTTTTTCTCGGAAAATAAATCTGCAGGGGCGTAAAACATTGTTAACCTCAGACGGAAGATGTACAAAAGAGGTGAGATGCAGAATGGCTCAGGCAAAAGCAGCTTTCCAAAAAATGAGGAAGAAACTATGCAATCCATTTTTGACGATAGAAACAAGAAAAAGAGTTCTTAAATGTTACGTAGAGCCAGTCTTAACATATAGATGCAAATCATGGACAATAGGACAACAGACAAGAAAATCATTGGGTCTGTAGAGATGTGGTTTTACAGAAGAATGTTGAGAGTACCATGGACAACTAAGAAGAGTAATGAAGATGTTCTGGGAGAGGTCAAAGCAAAAAGAGAGCTAATTTCCAATATTAGGAAGAGACAATCATCATTTTTTTGGCCATGTAATGAGAAGAGAACAACTGGAATATATTGTAACAACTGGAAAAATTGAGGGACGAAGAGATAGAGGGAAGCAAAGAGAAAAAATAACAGACAGCTTAAGAGAATGGCTTGGCAGAACGTCAACAACAGAAATGATAAATAGCTGCAGAGATCGAAAATTGTGAAGAGACATGATCACCTACGCCAGCAGGTCCGGTAGTTGATGATGATGATGATGATGTTAGCCGGGTCTGCGTTTCATTAACAAAAAAACATTAATAAACATACTATCAACCTTTACTTATGCATTTGAGAGCTGGAAAACAACAAGAGATATAGAAACAAAGTTGAACGCATTCGAAAAAATAAATCTAAATAAGTCTAAGGAAAATGCTTGGTATAGCATGGAACGAATTCAAAACAAACGAGGAAATTAGAGAAATGGCCAATCACTAATATCTTCAGTAATCAAGAAAAGACGATGGTCATCTGTTGGACATGTAATGAGGAGAGATAATAACCGAACAACAAAGAAAGAAATCTCGCTGGCCACAAATTGAAACCACTCCCATAAAATCTTAGTTTTAAAAATGAGCAACAGAGTAGTGTAGGCCCAGGACGTTTTTATTTAGAAATTTGGTAAAACTTTTAGAGTTTGAACTAAAATACCATTTTGTCGAAAGAAAAACATAAGCAGACAAAAAGGAGCTGTGTTTTGCGTTCCAATGTAGAAGTTGAGTTTTATGTTACCTTCTCTGAGAGATGACTACACTTCACATCCGGGACTGAAAGCGACATTCACGTGATTGAGAGGCCCGTTCTTTACGTCTGTTAATAAATCAATTTACGCTGGGGCCACAGCAATGTCACCTACACGTGCTAAAGTTGTCGTTTAGTTGAAAGAGGGAACTCGCTGTCGCCTCGTGCCATGACCGAAAGCGAGAACTTATTAGAAAGAATGGTTGTCTTGTCGTGCTGGTGGGCCGAGATGTCAAGCTCGTGGTCCGCCGGGACCGAGCCCGGTGACTGCCGGATCACGGCTAGAAATGACTGTTCACACATGTCGAACGTTCACATCGCGTGCACCGCCAAATGCGTTTGTCTTGCCCAACGCATCCCTGCAGTCGTCAGTAGAGATTAGTAGACAGCTTTGGCGCCGGGGTTGGTTTCCCGGGGTTGGTGGTCATGTAACAGGTGTTGTATTTGCGTGTAGGTCTCTACCAGATTGGTGTTCTTGATGAAGTGAGGCCCTGTGTAGGTTAGTCCGGTCAGTAGGTTCGACTATTGGACGATTCGTCACGTGCCACCGATGATAGATTCAGCGGTTGATGATGTTGATGAACTTGGTCGGCGCGGGGAGTTCATTCATGGTAATGTCGCGAGCTGAACTAACTTTCATTATTTTCCTAAATCTGCTGGCAAGCAAAAATAAAGAACTCGGTCTTAATAGCAAGAATAGAGAAGTAATGGTAACAACAAGGAAAAAGACATCACTGCAATGTACAATAAAGGCAAGTGGAACAATACTAAAACAGGTAAATGAATTTTAGTACGTGGAAATGATGTTAGCATGGGATGGTAGATGTACAACAGAAGTGAGACGCAGAAAGGCTCCTCTGGCAAAAGCAGCTTTCCAAAAAATGAGGAAGATACTATGCAATCCACTTTTGACAATAGAAACAAGAAAATAGAGTTCCTATATGTTATGTAGAGCCAGCCTTAACATATCGATGTGAATCATGGACAATCGGACAACAGACAAGAAAATAACTGGAATCTGTAGAAATGTGGTTTTACAGAAGATTGTTGAGAATACCATGGAAAGCTAAGAAGAGTAATGAAGGTTTTCTGGAAGAGGTCAAAGCAAAAAGAGAGCTAATTTCCAATATTAGGAAGAAACAATCATCATTTTTTTTGGCCATGTAAGGAGAATAGAACAGCTGGAATATATTGTAACAACTGGAAAAATTGAGGGACGAAGAGATAGAGGGAAGCAAAGAGAAAAAAATACTAGACAGCTTAAGAGAATGGCCTGGCAGAAGGTCAACAACAGAAATGATAAATAGCTGCCGAGATCGACAATTGTGGAGAGACATGATCACCTACGCCAGTACGCCCGGTACTTGATGATGATGAGTGTTAAATAGAATGTTTATAGAACTATAAGGAGAGATAAAATGTTTATAGAGCTGTTATGATAGATACAATGTTTATAGAGCTGTAATGGAAATGGAAAGTTCATAAAGCTGTAATGAGAGATGAAATGTTTATATAGCTGAAAGGGAAGATGAAGATCTTCACTGCTGTAATGGGAAATCAACAATTTATAGAGCTATAGGGGGAGATCTGTAATAGAGATAATAGAGGATAAGCGATAATAGATCTGTAACAGAGATAATAGAGGGTAAAGGTAAAGTACGAGACTTGAACCGGCGTCTTAGCACGCGAGTTTACACCCATATGTGCTCGGCCGCCTATCCAGAAATGTTCGGATATTTCTGTATAGTGTCTCCCCAAGCATCGAAACTCAGATGCGAAGCGACATTCCTCACCTTCCCAGGGTTATACCCTGGTACCCATTTCTGCCAACGGCTGGGTCGACCGTGGGGGTATTTTTTATATATATATATTTTTTTAATTTTGTTTTTTTTCTTCCAACCACGAGTACAATTCACACTGCCCCCCCCCCCCCCCAGCAGGAATCGAACACGGGTTGTCCGAACGTCGGTAGTCCAGTCGGGTGGTTGTCCGAACGTCGGTAGTCCAGTCGGGTGGTTGTCCGAACGTCGGTAGTCCAGTCGGGTGGTTGTCCGAACGTCGGTAGTCCAGTCGGGTGGTTTTCCCAACTCGGCTACCCAGGCCCCACCCCAATAGAGGGTAAGCGATAATAGATGTGTAATAGAGATAATAGATGGTAAGCGATAATAGATGTGTAATAGAGATAATAGATGGTAGGCGATAATAGATGTGTAATAGAGATAATAGATGGTAGGCGATAATAGATGTGTAATAGAGATAATAGATGGTAGGCGATAATAGATGTGTAATAGAGATAATAGATGGTAGGCGATAATAGATGTGTAATAGAGATAATAGAGATAATAGAGATAATAGAGATAATAGAGATAATAAATGTGTACTAGAGATAATAGATATAATAGATGTGTAATAGAGATAATAGAGATAATAAATGTGTAATAGAGATAATAGAGGGTGAGCGATAATAGATGTGTAACATGAGAATGTTTATATAATTCTGTCAATATAATATTTTCCCCACTTTCTGAGAACAAAATCTCCGGTACCTATTTTCAGATTCCGTGTTCGTGGAAAGTATCTCGAGAAAAAATGACAGTGTTGAGAAGTACGGGTTTAATCCTGTGTAGGGCTATCTATTGTTCTTTGTTTTGTTTTCCTGTTGTTGATTATCTGTGAGTTTTAACGAGTCCTGTAAACATCCTTCTTCCCCTGCAAGTACACACACATACACACACACACACACACACACACACACACACACACACACACACACACACACACACACACACACACACACACACACACACACACACACACACACACACACCACACAAACACACAAACTCACACAAACTCACAAACTCACACAAACACACAAACTCACACAAACACACAAACTCACACAAACTCACAAACACACAAACTCACAAACTCACAAACTCACACAAACTCACAAACTCACACAAACACACAAACTCACACAAACACACAAACACACAAACTCACAAACTCACACAAACACACAAACTCACAAACTCACACAAACACACAAACACACAAACACACAAACTCACACAAACTCACAAACACACAAACTCACACAAACACACAAACTCACACAAACACACAAATACACAAACACACAAGCACACAAACTCACACAAACACACAAACACACAAACTCACACAAACACACAAACACACAAACTCACAAAAACACACAAACACACAAACTCACACAAACTCACACAAACACACAAATACACAAACACACAAACACACAAACTCACACAAACACACAAACTCACAAAAACACACAAACACACAAACTCACACAAACACACAAACACACAAACTCACACAAACACAATTGTAGCTCATATACATTCTGTTTTAAAATACTGTAGCAGAATTAGTAATATTAATAGCAATAACGATAATAATAATAATAGCAATAACGATAATAATAATAATAGCAATAACGATAATAATAATAATAATAGCAATAACGATAATAATAATAATAGCAATAACGATAATAATAATAATAGCAATAACGATAATAATAATAATAGCAATAACGATATTAATAATAATAGCAATAACGATAATAATAATAATAGCAATAACGATAATAATAATAATAATAATAGCAATAACGATAATAATAATAATAATAATAGCAATAACGATAATAATAATAATAGCAATAACGATAATAATAATAATAATAGCAATAACGATAATAATAATAATAGCAATAACGATAATAATAATAATAGCAATAACGATAATAATAATAATAGCAATAACAGTAATAATAATAGCAATAACAGTAACAATAATAGCAATAACAGTAACAATAATAGCAATCACAGTAACAATAATAGCAATAACAGTAATAATAATAGCAATCACAGTAACAATAATAGCAATAACAGTAACAATAATAGCAATAACAGTAACAATAATAGCAATAACAGTAACAATAATGGCAATAACAGTAACAATAATAGCAATAACAGTAACAATAATAGCAATAACAGTAATAATAATAGCAATAACAGTAATAATATTAACAATAACAGTAACAATAATAGCAATAACAGTAACAATAATAGCAATAACAGTAACAATAATAGTAATATAAAAGTAATAATAATAGCAATAACAGTAACAGTAATAGCAATAACAGTAATAATAATAGCAATAACAATAATAATAATAGCAATAACAGTAACAATAATAGCAATATAAAAGTATTTATAATAACAATGACAGTAATATTAGCAATGTAAAAGTAATTATAATAGCAATAACAGTAATAACAATAGCAAAAACAGTAACAATTATAATAGCAATAACAGTAACCCTAATAGCAATATAAAAGTAATTATAGCAATATAAAAGTAGCAATAATAGCAATATAAAAGTAATTATAGCAATATAAAAGTAGCAATAATAGCAATATAAAAGTAATTATAATAATGCATATCTCCAGCACAGTTAGATACATGAGGGAGCAAGAACTCTTATGTTCAGTAGATCATCATTAGCCTTTAGCAGAGCTCTTAACGACATATCCACAATTACCTTCTCGATCAAGAGCTACAGATGTAATGAAGATTGATCCTGTCTATTTTCTGATGTTGTCTTCCCACTGTATTTTTATTTATTTATTTATTTTTTTGTCTTTTCTTCTTTTGACTTGTGCTGTGCCCCGTAGAATAGTCTGGGGTAGAATTGTTGATGGCGTATGCTCGTACCATTTTTTTTTCTGTTACAGCTGATAGTAAACACTAAATAACTTGGTTTGTCCATCTAGAAAGTATGTCGTGTGACAATATAGAGCATATGTTAAAAGAGGAGAAGGGAGAAAGCAAGAAGCAGACCTAGAGTAAGATGGACAGACAATATCAAAGAAACGATACAGCATCAAATGTCAATGAGTGAAGCCGCTAGAAGAGCAAGAGGCAGACCTAGAGTAAGATGGACAGACAATATCAAAGAAACGATACAGCATCAAATGTCAATGAGTGAAGCCGGTAGAAGATCAAGAGGCAGACCTAGAGTAAGATGGACAGACAATATCAAAGAAACGATACAGCATCAAATGTCAATGAGTGAAGCCGGTAGAAGATCAAGAGGCAGACCTAGAGTAAGATGGACAGACAATATCAAAGAAACGATACAGCATCAAATGTCAATGAGTGAAGCTGGTAGAAGATCAAGAGGCAGACCTAGAGTAAGATGGACAGACAATATCAAAGAAACGATACAGCATCAAATGTCAATGAGTGAAGCTGGTAGAAGATCAAGAGGCAGACCTAGAGTAAGATGGACAGACAATATCAAAGAAACGATACAGCATCAAATGTCAATGAGTGAAGCAGGTAGAAGATCAAGAGGCAGACCTAGAGTAAGATGGACAGACAATATCAAAGAAACGATACAGCATCAAATGTCAATGAGTGAAGCCGGTAGAAGATCAAGAGGCAGACCTAGAGTAAGATGGACAGACAATATCAAAGAAACGATACAGCATCAAATGTCAATGAGTGAAGCTGGTAGAAGATCAAGAGGCAGACCTAGAGTAAGATGGACAGACAATATCAAAGAAACGATACAGCATCAAATGTCAATGAGTGAAGCTGGTAGAAGAGCAAGAGGCAGACCTAGAGTAAGATGGACAGACAATATCAAAGAAACGATACAGCATCAAATGTCAATGAGTGAAGCCGGTAGAAGAGCAAGAGGCAGGCCTAGAGTAAGATGGACAGACAATATCAAAGAAACGATACAGCATCAAATGTCAATGAGTGAAGCCGGTAGAAGAGCAAGAGGCAGACCTAGAGTAAGATGGACAGACAATATCAAAGAAACGATACAGCATCAAATGTCAATGAGTGAAGCTGGTAGAAGAGCAAGAGGCAGACCTAGAGTAAGATGGACAGACAATATCAAAGAAACGATACAGCATCAAATGTCAATGAGTGAAGCCGGTAGAAGATCAAGAGGCAGACCTAGAGTAAGATGGACAGACAATATCAAAGAAACGATACAGCATCAAATGTCAATGAGTGAAGCTGGTAGAAGATCAAGAGGCAGACCTAGAGTAAGATGGACAGACAATATCAAAGAAACGATACAGCATCAAATGTCAATGAGTGAAGCTGGTAGAAGATCAAGAGGCAGACCTAGAGTAAGATGGAGGACAGACAATATCAAAGAAACGATACAGCATCAAATGTCAATGAGTGAAGCTGGTAGAAGATCAAGAGGCAGACCTAGAGTAAGATGGACAGACAATATCAAAGAAACGATACAGCATCAAATGTCAATGAGTGAAGCTGGTAGAAGATCAAGAGGCAGACCTAGAGTAAGATGGACAGACAATATCAAAGAAACGATACAGCATCAAATGTCAATGAGTGAAGCCGGTAGAAGATCAAGAGGCAGAACTTTGTTTCTCCCTCGACTCCCGAACGGGTACAAGAAAACTAATATTGAGGAAGGATAAGATGAAGAAGAAGCGGTAGAAGAAACAGATGAAGAAAAAGATGAAGAAAAGATGAAGAAACGGAAGAAGAAAAAAGAAGATACCGAAGAAGAAACGGAACAAGAAACGGAATATAAATAGGAAGAAACGGAAGAAGAAAAAGAATATAAAGAAGAAGATACAAAAGAAGAGATAAAGAGGAGGAAGAAGATAACGAAGACGAAGAAGAAAAGGAAGATAAAGAAGAGAGGAAGATAAAGAAGAAAAATAAAGAGGAAGATAAAGCATAAAGAAGCGGAAGAAAAAAAAGAAGAAAAGGAAGATAAAGAGGAAGAATCGGAAAAAGAAAAGTAGAAATAAAGAAGAAGTTAAAGGAGAAGAACATAAAGAAGAGGAAGAAGCGGAAAAAGAAAAAAGAAGAAAAGGAAGATAAGGAGAAAGAAGATAAAGTAGAAGAAACGGAAGAAGAAAAAAAGAAAAAGCAAGATAAAGTAGTAGAAGAAAAAACAGAAGAAGCGGAAGAAGACAAAAGGAGATAAAGTGACGAAGATAAAGAAGAGGAAGATAAAGAAGAAAAAAGAAAATAAAGAAGAAGATAAAAAAGAGGAATATAAAGAAGAAGAAGTGGAAGAAGAAAAAAGAGAAAAAGGAAGATAAAGAGGAAGAATATAAAGAAGAAGAAGCGGAAGAAGAAAAAAGAGAAAAAGGAAGATAAAGAGGAAGAATATAAAGAAGAAGAAGCGGAAGAAGAAAAGGAAAATAAAGTAGTAGAAGATAAATAAGAAGAAGCGGAGGAGAAAAAGAAGAAAATAAAGAAGATGATGAAGAGGAAGAAGATAAAGAATAAGAAGAGGCAGAAGAAAAAGGAGAAAAGAAGAAGATAAAGAAGAAGGAGATAAAGAAGAAGAAGCGGAGGAAGAAAAAAGAAGAAAAGGAAGATAAAGAAGAAGATAAAGAGGAAGAAGCGGAAGAAGAAAAAGAAGAAAATAAAGAAGAAGATAAGGAAGAAGAAGATAAAGAAGAAGAAGCGGAAGAAGAAGATAAGGAAGAAGAAGATAAAGAAGAAGAAGAGGAAGAAGAAAAAGAAGAAATAAAGAAGAAGATAAAGCGTTAGAAGCGGAAAAAGAAAAAGAAGAAATAAAGAAGATGATGAAAAAGAAGAAAAAAGAAGTGGATAAAAAAGATGATAAAGAAGAGGATAAATAAGAAGAGGTGGAAGAAGAAAACGGAGAAGAAGAAGAAGAAGAAGTAGAAGAAGAAGAAGAAAGCCGTTAATATTGATTTGAATAGTTGAATTACTTTGAACACTTTCTCTATGGTGATCTGTTTTATATAAGATATGCACAAAATCTTCTGTATAATTTTAATACCAGATCCTGTATTCCTCGTTCAAAACAGACAGTGAGTATCCATGTTAGTCAGCAACAGTAGATAACCAAACACAAAACCGCATTACAACTACATGGCTGAACACATTAACCGCGAACGCTGGGGAAGAGGGGTGGGATGGGCTAGGGAAACAGGCAACAAGATGCAAATGTAAACAAGATAGCACAGCTCAAAAAGGCAGCTCATTAAAAACAAATGTCTGATTTAGATTTGCATAGCAATTCTCTGCCCTGAAATCAGAGTTCTTCTACCCACAATCCCACACTCGCCACCTTTTCTCAGCCCACTTTCAGTGGCGTAACCCGATTTTTTTACGCCGTCAAGAGGGCTGGGAAGAGAGGAAGGGCAAAAAATAACCGTCACCACAGATTAAATGTGACGTGTAAGGAAAATGATAAAGCCCATATTTTACGAGCACCAATTTTGCATATTTTGGAGTTTGTATGAGGTCTACCTGGCTGAGTTGTTAGGGCGGTCATTACCCATCAGATAGGTCTGGGTCCAATTACCAGATGTGCCTTTTTAATCGACAAAAGCTTCTACGTTCTCCATGTAGATAAAACTGGTTCCGGACATGTTTTGTGTGGGGGAGAGGGGGGGGGAGAGAGAACCGGCCTTCCAAAGGTGTACTGCTGGTCATATGGTGACTATCAACTGTATGGCCTTTGGGTGTCATGACAGACGGTTGGTAGCAAGCAATCATGATAAGTCTGTTGTTTAGTAAATTATTAGTTTCTTATGCCGAAAGTTTTTTTTTTTTTTTTTTTTTTTTTTTTTTTTACAGAATAGCTTCTCTCGTGGCAAAATCTGCCAACATTGGATAGACAGATCCAAACGCAGAATGAACAAGATGTATTCGCGGTGCCTGGCCTCGTCTCCTTTCTCCTGCGACTTTTGTCTTTTGAATTTGATATCAACGCTTCCTAGAATGTTGCTGCGCCATTAACAATTTTGTTTATTTATCATGTGCCACGATTTGATGCCAGATTTTTAATTTCTTTCACTGATAGAGAATTCCTTCAAGGAAACCATGCAAACATCCTTATATCTCAGCACTGGTCTGCCCTTTGGACTCTTTCCGTCCTTAAGTTCGCCATACAATATTTGTTTGGGAATACAAATGTTTGCCATTCTTCTTACATGACCCAGCCACCTTAGTCTACGACTCCTGTTGCCATGATGGATGGGAGTTTGGATCGTTGTAGGACATTACAGTTGGTTACTTTGTCCTGCCATGATGGATGGGAGTTTGGATCGTTGTAGGACATTACAGTTGTCCTGCCATTGGATGATCATAATCTTGCGAAGACAACGAACATGAAAGATGTTTAACCTTTTCTCCTATATATGGTAAATATAGGAAAATATAGGCTAAATATAGGCTAAATATAGGCTAAATATGTTAAAGAAAATAAAAATGTTTATCCTGTGTGTCAGGCCAAGGTCAAAATGAAGAGGAAATGGGAACCAGAGTGTGGCTGACACACAGGATATACATTTTTATTTTCTTTAACATATTTCATTTTTTTGTTTTGGATGTTTCGTTATTAGTTTTACTTACATATCCGTGTGTGTTTTTTTTTGTTTGTTCCTGCTGAAGGCCTATTGGGCCGAAACGTCATTTAATCTGTGTCGTCCACTAATCACGTAAAGCTTCTAACATACCATTTTTGTCCCTATTTTTAAAATTTTTCCTAACTACTGTATACAATGGGGTGTCCGGTTTTGCGCAATCGATAGGCGGTTGGCTTACCACGGCAACAGCCGGGGTTCGTAATCCTGGCGAGGACACCTGGGTTTTACTAATTCCCTAAAAATTAGTAGGAGCCGCGATAGCTCAGTGGTTAGTGAACTGGACTACTACGGACAAGGGGTAGGGTTCGATCCCAACCGACGGCTCCGGGTTCACCCAGCCTTAAATGGGTACCGGATTTTTTCTGGGAAAGTAAAAGCAGCACGGACGTAATACCGACCACATTACCCCAAAAATCATGTGCTGAAGGTCTGTAAAATATAGGGTCACTAACACCATATTTCCCTATACGCCACTTGGCGTGACGGGGGTACTTTACTTTACTTTACTTACTGTATACAATGGCTTTGTGACGGAGCATGTGCAGATAAGAAAAGAAGATGTATAACGTGTCAGATAATAGGAGATGAGAGAAAGAAGGCAGTATAATGTGTCAGATAGTGGGAGATGAGAGAAACAAGGCAGTTAAATGCGTCAGATAATGGGAGATGAGAGAAGGAAGGCAGTTAAATGCGTCAGATAATGGGAGATGAGAGAAGGAAGGCAGTTAAATGCGTCAGATAATGGGAGATGAGAGAAGGAAGGCAGTTTAATGCATCAGATAATGGGAGATGAGAGAAGGAAGGCAGTTAAATGCGTCAGATAATGGGAGATGAGAGAAGGAAGGCAGTTAAATGCGTCAGATAATGGGGGATGAGAGAAGGAAGGCAGTTTAATGCGTCGGATAATGGGAGATGAGAGAAGGAAGGCATTATAATGCGTCAGATAATAGGAGATGAGAGAAGGAAGGCAGTTTAATGCGTCGGATAATGGGAGATGAGAGAAGGAAGGCATTATAATGCGTCAGATAATGGGAGATGAGAGAAAGAAGGCAGTTTAATGCGTCGGATAATGGGAGATGAGAGAAGGAAGGCAGTTTAATGCGTCAGATAATGGGAGATGAGAGAAGGAAGGCAGTATATGTGTCAGAGGATGTAGAGATGATGAAAGTTGGCAATAAAAACATAAAAAAAACATTTCTTTTATGCGACAACAACGAGGTTAGAGACAACTGTACATTGTACACGATGACACATACCCAAACCTATAAACATTGGCATGGCTTTGTACAACTAGGGATAAAGGTACAGTATCAGAATGCAAATAAATCCAAAGCTGCTGTAATGCCGATGACAGAGGTGAAATGATTAAAAAGGGAGAAAAAAGGATATGGTTAGAGCGTTATGTGGGTGTGGGACAACACACAGTCGGACGACGTTACGGTTCAATAGGCTTTCAGCGGGAGCAATGGACAACACACAGTCGGACGAGGTTACAGCTCAATAGGCTTTCAGCGGGAGCAACGGACAACACACAGTCGGACGAGGTTACAGCTCAATAGGCTTTCAGCGGGAGCAATGGACAACACACAGAAATAGATTTGTAAGCAAATAAAGTTAACAATACAAAGCAAAATAATAATGAAATATCGGATAAAGAAATATTAAAAAAGAATGAAAAAAATAACTTCGATGGAGTGTTTGCTTTTGATCCGGCCATGTATGGCTTGAGGAGAGGTTTCTTCTAATTCATTTAAAATAATTTATTTCTTTTTACACATTTCACTCTTATTTTGATACATTGCATTAATTTTATTTCCTTACATTATTCTGTGTGTTGTCCATTGCTCCAACTGAAAGCCTATTTCTCCGCAACGTTGTTCAACTGCATGTTGCCTTTTGCTCCCGCTGAAAGCCTATTTTTCCGCAACGTTGTTAAACTGTATGTTGCCTTTTGCTCCCGCTGAAAGCCTATTTTTCCGCAACGTTGTTCAACTGTATGTCGCCTTTTGCTCCCGCTGAAAGCCTATTTTTCCGCAACGTTATTCAACTGCATGTTGCCTTTTGCTCCCGCTGAAAGCCTATTTTTCCGCAACGTTGTTCAACTGTATGTCGCCTTTTGCTCCCGCTGAAAGCCTATTTTTCCGTAATGTTATTCAACTGTATGTTGCCCATTGTTCCCGCTGAAAGCCTATTGAGCTGCAAAGTCGGTCGACTACGTGATGTGCTCCACCTATGTAATGGTGTAGCCATATTTATTATTGTCTCCTTTTTTTGCATTACATTATCTCATATTATATTATATTATATTATATTATATTATATTATATTATATTATATTATATTATATTATATTATATTATATTATATTATATTATATTATATTATATTATATTATATTATATTATGTTATGTTATGTTATGTTATGTTATGTTATGTTATGTTATGTTATGTTATGTTATGTTATGTTATGTTATGATATGATATGTTATGTTATGTTATGTTATGTTATGTTATGTTATGTCATGTCATGTCATGTTACGTTACGTTACATTACATTACATTATATCATATCATATCATGTCATGTCATTCATGTCATATCATATCATATCATATCATATCATATCATATTATATCATATCATATCATGTCATATCATATCATATCATATCATATTATATCATATCATATTATATCATACCATACCATACCATACCATACTATATTATATTATATTATATTATATTATATTATATTATATTATATTATATTATATTATATTATATTATATTATATTATATTATATTATATTATATTATATTATATTATATTATATTATATTATATTATATTATATTATATTATATTATATATGCCATGCACTGCTATGCCAAATTGTGTTATGTTATATCATTGTCAAACAGTCAACACGTATAATTTTTGTTCTTCATTTATTAGTCAGTTTATTGATTGATTTAAACAAAGCGGTTCACAGAGCTCTTGGCAAGCTCAAAGATGATCAGTCTTCCAAACAATAGCTGACAAGTACTTGCATCGATAGTTCCTGTGTCACGCTGGCTATGCACACTCTTGGTCTATTATCTAAGTTAACCCACGAAACTTCTACAATATTTAATTTCCCAAAGTATCAAAGTGGTGTCGCTGTAGTGTTGATTTAACGCGCTCGCCTGACGAACTAAAGGTACTCTGTTCGAATCACATTTGACAGTTCGTGGTCCAGTGACAACAGATCTGAAGATAGATGAGACCTAACTCCATCCATCCAATCGGGGATGGACGATAAGGAAAATGTTTTCTTTTCAGACGGAGCACCAAACATAATTATTGAATAAGAAAATAAAAAAAGAGTAGGCTGTATACTGCTCCACGTGCAAAGAACAAAATAGAAAAGTAACATTGAAATCAACTTTCGCAATAATGAACTAGTTTCAGAAACTTACCCTGGTAATTGATGTCTCCTCAACGGAATGTATGCTCTGTTTGAGGTCTTCTTACCATTGTAGGCAAAGAGATGCTGACATCATTCAGGTATTGTGTGATAGACATAGCACAAAGACTCTTATCATCATCCAGGTATTGTGTGATAGACATAGCACAAAGACTCTTATCATCATCCAGGTATTGTGTGATAGACATAGCACAAAGACTCTTATCATCATCCAGGTATTGTGTGATAGACATAGCACAAAGACTCTTATCATCATCCAGGTATTGTATGACAGACATAGCACAAAGACTCTTATCATCATCCAGGTATTGTGTGATAGACATAGCACAAAGACTATTATCATCATCCAGCTATTGTGTGATAGACATAGCACAACGACTCTTATCATCATCCAGGTTTTGTGTGATAGACATAGCACAAAGACTCTTATCATCATCCAGGTATTGTGTGATAGACATAGCACAAAGACTCTTATCATCATCCAGGTATTGTGTGATAGACATAGCACAAAGACTCTTATCATCATCCAGGTATTGTGTGATTGACATAGCACAAAGACTCTTATAATTATCCAGGTTTTGTGTTATAGACATAACACAAAGATTCTTATTATTATCCGGATATTGTGTGATAGACATAGCACAAAGATTCTTATCATTATCCAGATATTTTGTGATTGACATAGCACAAAGACTCTTATAATTATCCAGGTTTTGTGTGATAGATATAGCACAGTAATTCTTATCATTATCCAGATATTGTGTGATAGACATAGCACAAAGATTCTTATCATCATCCAGGTATTGTGTGATAGACATATCACAAAGACTCTTATCCTTATCCAGGTATTGTGTGATAGACATAGCACAAAGACTCTTATCATCATCCAGGTATTGTGTGATAGACATAGCACAAAGATTCTTATCATTATCCAGATATTGTGTGATAGACATATCACAAAGATTCTTATCATTATCCAGATATTGTGTGATAGACATATCACAAAGATTCTTATCATTATCCAGATATTGTGTGACTGACATAGCACAAAGATTCTTATCATTATCCAGGTATTGTGTGATAGACATAGCACAAAGATTCTTATCATTATCCAGATATTGTGTGATTGACATAGCACAAAGATTCTTATCATTATCGTGATATTGTGTGATTGACATAGCACAAATATTCTTATCCTTATCCAGGTATTGTGTGATTGACATAGCACAAAGATTCTTATCATCATCCAGGTATTGTGTCATAGACATAGCACAAAGACTCTTATCATCATCCAGGTTTTGTGTGATAGACATAGCACAAAGACCATTATCATCATCCAGGTATCGTGTGATAGACATAGCACAAAGACCATTATCATCATCCTGGCATTGGTGTGATGGACATAGCACAAATACCCTAATCATCATCCATGTATTGTTGTGCCTGACACAGCACAAAGATTCTACTCATTATCCGGTTATTATTTTGATGGATATATCACAAAGACTCCAGTCATGACCCGGACATTATTGTAATGGACATAGCACGGAGACTCGAGTCATCACCCGGACATTATTGTAATGGACATAGCACGGAGACTCCAGTCATCACCCGGACATTATTGTAATGGACATAGCACGGAGAATCCAGTCATCACCCGGACATTATTGTAATGGACATAGCACGGAGACGTTAATCAACCAGATCGTGAAGGACCGAACAAGGAGATAATTATTCATGAATGGCTTTTTTGTAGAGGGAAGGGGGTTTACTGATGTGTAGTACTCTAGTTGGCTTCCGCAGTGTGTGTCCTATCCAGCACCATAGTTCTCGCTGTATCTATATAGACAATGAATCAATTCACAGGAAGATGTATGCTTACAGCACTCGGAAAAAAATGACAAATAATCAACAACAGAAAAAAAGAAAGAACAAAATATGGACCGAAGCAGGATCGAACTATGACTTAGTGGCGCAGCGCCTTGCCACGAAAAGCCAAGCTCTATGGAACACTGCCACTCAGCTCAAACAGGAAAAGACTCAGTGTAAACAGTAAGGGCTAAAATGTAATGGCCACATCGAAGAAACAGTCGTACTATCATGCACGATTAGTACTAGCCACTTTATTCCGACTGAAGAGAACAGCAACGTGTTGGGGTAAAGCCAAAACAGGTAAGTAAGAATATATTCGAGTGTTGCGTAGAGTAAGTGTAGTTATTTGGTGCCAGAAATAGAGTGTAAGTCTTAGAGGCAATGCAGCAGGAGGTCGACGCCTGGGAGTCATGACCCAGCCAGGTCCACCTCCCCTAGAAGCTAAAGGGCCGAAACACTTTCTCGATGGAGTCTTCTTCTGATGATCAGATTGCTTCCTGCTATGAAGCTCTGTACAAAGAGTTTCCGACTAATAGGGACAAATCTGAAACAAGTGCACAACCTCAAATACTTGAGAGCAATAGAAACATCAGATGGAAGATGCACCACAGAAATAAAATGCAGAATAGCTCAAGCCAAAATATCAGATCAGAAAAAGGGACTAGTGGAGTAAACGATGCACACATTAGATGGTAGATAAGGGGAAACAATCACTGTTTGCCACAAGAAAATATTTTGGAAGTTCGAAACTTTGATGAGAGTTGAGGTGCTCTCTCTCTCTCTCCTACCTCAAACTGTGTCTTATGTGTTATATTGGCAAACCGTTTGAAAGTTCGAAACTTTGATGAGAGAAATTGAGTTGCTCTCTCTCTCTCCTACCTCAAACTGTGTCTTCTGTGTTATATTGGCAAACCGTTTGAAAGTTCGAAACTTTGATGAGAGTTGAGGTGCTCTCTCTCTCTCCTACCTCAAACTGTGTCTTCTGTGTTATATTGGCAACCCTAATGGAGGTTCAGTGTAGACCTGGTGCAGGAGGTGAAAGTGGTACCAGATATGCCGCCTCTCCTGATAAAGATCACCATGTTGAACAGACCGGATCGTCGTCACGATACTGTAGGCACAATGAAATCTAACAATCGAACGTGGGACATCAGAACACGTGGAGAGATGGGTAAACTTGAAAATGTAAAACAAGAAATGGAGCGAGTGAGAACCAAAATTTTGTGATTGGCGGAGATAGGATGTGTGGAACCTGAAAATGGGGACTGGATATCAGAAAACAATTTACCCAATGGGGATAACAGCGAGAGAGAAGTTGGTGTTCTAGACAGATAAAAATAAAAAAAAGTAAAGAGCCCCCGTCACGCCAGGTGGCCTATAGGGAATATGGTGTTAGTGACCATAAATTTTACAGACCTTCGGTACATGATTTTGTAGGTAATGTGGTCGGTATTACGCCCGTGCCGCTTTACTTTCCCAGAAAATAATTAGGTACCCATTAAAGGCTGGGTCAACCTGGAAGCCGTCGGTTGGGATCGAACCCTACCTCTTGCCCTTTGTAGTCTAGTTCACTAACCACTGAGCTATCGCGACTCCCGTTCTAGACAGAGAAAAAACAAATATTCTTTTAAGGGCTTTCGGAGCATATCCGACAGACGTCTGTTGATTGAGCTAAAAGAAAATGAAATCAGTAGATGTGTATGTAGTACATGTGTATGTAGTACATGTGTATGTAGTACATGTGTATGTAGTACATGTGTATGTAGTACATGTGTATGTAGTACATGTGTATGTAGAAGATGCAGATAACACTGACAACGATATCATCTGGTTGTACATGACCATTAGTGAGGCAATACAAGAACGCAAGTCAATTGAGGTAACAAATGAGGTAGCATATGTTGTAACATATGTTGTAACATATGAGGTAATAAATTAGGTAACAAAGGTAACATGTTATGTTGTGGTTATGGAAGGCCCCGGTATCACTGCAAACGAATTAAAATCCATAATTGCTCAACCGCCCGTGCCAGATGATCGCAGCCTCCTGCTATGAAGCTCTGTAGAAAGAGTTTCCGACTAATAGGGACAAATCTGAAACAAGTGCACAGACTCAAATACTTGAGAGCACACATCATATATATATGAACATATTTGGTTCAAGCACACACATATATAATATACATATGAGGTAATAAATTAGGCAACATATGTGGTAACATTTGAGGTAACAAATTAGGTAACATATTAGGTAACAAATGAGGTAGCATATTATGTAACAAATGAGGTAGCATATGAGGTAACAAATGAGGTAACATATTAGGTAACAAATGAGGTAGCATATGAGGTAACAAATGAGGTAACATATAAGGTAACATATGAGGTAACAAATGATGTAACATATGAGGTAATATAAAAGATAACATATGAGATAACAAATGAGGTAACATATGAGGTAATATATGCGGTAACATATGAGGTAACATATGAGGTAATATATGCGGTAACATATGAGGTAACATATGAGGTAACATATGAGGTATCAATATTAATAACAGATCTAAAAACAAAAGTTGAAAAAGAACAAGATAAGGAAGTCAAATGGTGGATTTGGACCAGGTGAAGCTAAGACAAGAAGAGAATTACTGATAGATTGGGCTACACCTGACCATATGGGAAATATTTGGTTCAAGTAATGGCCCAGTATGATATGGCATGAGCCCTGATAACAAAATCAGAAATAAATAAAAACGGTATCATGATAAATCAAAGATTCAGAAACTCAATGTTGTCTTTGAAGATAAAACCTAGAGAGGGCTGTAACAGTGACAATGTACCAGTTAATGGCAAATTTAGAGTCAGATTGAAGCAGCTACGAAGCCCAACACTGAAAGATGAGATAAAATTATAACTAACACAGGATTCAGCCATTAAACAGCAGTAGAATACACAAGAAATAGTAAAAACAAAAGTAAAGTACTCCCGTCACACCAAGTATCGTATAGGGATATATGGTGTTAGTGACCATAAACTTTACAGAACCTTCGGCACATGATTTTTCGGGTAATGTGGTCGGTGTTCTGTCCGTGCCGCTTTACTTTTCAAAAAAAAATCCGGTACCCATTAAAGGCTGGGTGAACCCGGCTCGTCGGTTGGGATCGAACCCTACCTCTTGTCCTTTGTAGTCCAGTTCACTTACCACTAAGCTATCGCGGCTCCCTACAAGAAATAGAGTTTTTGATAAGATTGAATGAGCCGGCGAACAATGGAGAATGTTAACTCTTTCAGTACGGAAGATTTGTCTCAATTTAGCGGTAGAGATTCCACAGACAAAATGTTTCATGTTTTTAAATATGAATCTACATGTTTATATTTATCTAGCACTTAACTTATTATATATGAGTTTTTAGATAATTAAACAAGAAATTAGATTTCACCAATACCAAGAAAAAGAATATGGTTTTGGTGACAGTTTACACTAATCAAACTGAGAGTGACGCACTGTGCGGCTAAACGTACATAAACTAAATCGGCGTGCGTCGAAACGTACGGAAAGAGTTAAAGAAATCATGCAAGAAATACAGAGATGTTTCCACAGAAGACACACATTGGATGAAACAGGAAATTCTACAATTGATGGGAGAAGGAAGGGTATGGAGTCATCAGATGCTGGGTGCTGGGAGACTTGCTGGGTAGGGGATCTGTGCACCTATGGACATGTTCGGAGTCGAATGATGATGCACCGCTAATAACTAGATAAGAGTATGGAAACACGCCTTTGGGAGCCTCGGTAGCCTAGTTGGGAAAACCACACGACTGGGCCTGCGACGTTCGGACAACCCGTGTTTGATTCCCGCTGGGAGCAGTGGGAGTTGTACTCGTGGTTGGAAAAAAAAATACCCCCGCGGTCGACCCAGCCCCTGGTAGAACTGGATACCAGGGTAGTACTCTGGGAAGGTGAGGAATGCCGCCTCACATCGTGAGTCTCGATGCTTGAAGCGACACTATCCAGAGGTCTCCGAACACTTCTTGATAGGCGACCGAGCAGAAATGGGTGAAAACTCGCGTGCTAAGACACCGATTCAAGTCTCAAACTTGACCTTGACCTTTATGGAAACATGATATAGATGGGTATGAGCAGATTAGCAAGGAGATAAAGACAAAATAAAAAAAAATATTAGAGGAATGGCTAGACATGAGATGTTAGGAAATTGTGAAAGATACAGAAATAATAATGTTCAAACAAATAGATGAACTCAAGGGCATGAAGACAGGTCAAAAAATGGGGTACTAAATCAGGAGAAGGGAAAATAATGATGAAGATAGAGGATAGCGAAGAAAGAATGAAAATATGGAAGCACTAATTACGATGAGAAAGATGACATTTATGTGAAGAAGATTATTATGAAGGATCACGTATACCAATTAGTGAAGTTGAGGAAGTTATTTGGAACAAGAATGACAAAGCACCAGGCCCAGATGTTGTGATTAAGTAGGAACTAGATGCACTGGGAGAATTTGGATTAGAGATAATGACAGAACTAGTGAGCGGCCTTTGTGACACAGGTTATATCCCTGATGACTTGTTGAAATCCATCTTTGTAGTAGCAAAGAACAAGGAATTGTTGGATGTGAGGATCATAGAACTACCAGTCTCATGAGTCATATTTCCAGGATAATGTCCTGTATCATAATGAAGAGTCAGGAATACGATAAGTTATGACGTTTTATTAAAACATTGTGGTGTCCTAGAGCCTGAAGGTACAGCAAATATCATTATATATCATAAGAACATTAATGGACAGAGATATAGACAATAAAAACACATGTTTCTATGTTTCATTGACTAAGGGCATTGACAAAGTGAAACACAGAGAATCAAACAAGTGACAAAGGATATCAATGTTGACGGGAAAGATCTAAGAATTATCCAGAGAATGTCAGGCTATACAATCTTAAAATCTAAAGTGGAAAAAGCTATTCAAACAATGAAAAAGGGAAAAGCAGCAGGACCTGACAACATACAGATAGAGATTATACAGGTACTAGAATATGTTGGCATTGAAATGATCAATGACATATGCAACGACCTATACCATACAGGATACATACCAAATGAACTAAAAACATCAACTTTCATTGCATTCCCTAAAAGGAATGGTGCAGTTGAATGCAGTGATTTTAGAACGATAAGCCTAATGTTCCCTGTAACAAAAATCTTGCTGAAAGTTATACAGGGAAGGATTCAGAATAAAATTAATACTGTATTAGATGAGCAACAATTAGAATTTAGGAAAAATAGAAGGACAAAAGAAGCCATATTCTGCACGAGGACATTAATCGAAAAGTACACAGAGGTAAACACACCAATATATGCCTGTTCCATAGACTACACCAAAGCTTTTGATAGAGTACGCCACAAACAACTTATAGAATGCCTAAAATATCTAGATGACACGGATATACGTTTAATATGTAATTTATACTGGGAGCAAACAGCAATAATAAAATGTAACAAAGAGAATTATATATCCATTGATATAAAAAGAGGAGTTTTGTGTGTGCTACGTCATCGTAATGGCTCATCGTACATCCCTAGAACTGCCGTACGCTAATCTTACGGTCTGTTGTTTAATGTGCGACGGGGATAATCTGACGACTAACTGTATGTCTATATGTTCGGAATTGGAGTCAATAACGATGGCCTAACATCATCAAGCGCTATACATTTTTAAAAAATACGACGATCATCATTTTTAAGAGGACGTGAACTTCTGGTATATGGTGGATAGGCGGCGGGAACAATTGAAGGCTATGCATGAAAAGTGTTCCTTGTTGCAGTTTCCTCATATTCCAAGTACTGCTTGTTGCAGGAGCTACTGAGTTAAGTGCTCTGTGCACACCGTGAGCTGTGTTTCTCATCCGTTTTGATCATGTTTCGATATTCCAATTGTTTACGATGAATGATGATATCGTATGACAGGGAAAAATTAGCTGTGTTCACTTTCTGCGCGGTTTCGTCTTATGTCTTTTGGCGTGTGCTGAGACTGCTACGATGGGGACTACAGTTACCTTTCTTTGTTTGGGAGAGGAGATATTAATTCGGATGATTCCGCTGGCACAGGCGGTTGAGCAATTATGGATTTTAATTCGTTTGTAGTGATACCGGGCCTTCCATAACCAAATAAGAGGAGTAAGACAGGGATGCATCCTATCACCAAGCTTGTTCAATCTATACACTGAGCAAATCTTTAAAAACATCATAGAGATGCCAGACTTAAACATTAATGGAAAGATAATCAATAACCTAAGATATGCTGATGATACTGTATTCTTCTTCTACTTCTTCTTTCCTTCCTAATTTGTCTTTCAGCGTCGAGGGGAGATATAATTTGCGGTCTTTTGCTCTCCTGTTCGCTTCTGCTGCTGTTATGTTTCCTAGTGCTTCTTATATTCCATCAATTCATCTTTTTCGTGGTTGACCCTTGGGTCTGGTGTTCTCGTAAGCTTATTTAAGGCTCGTTGTGTTGCGTTTTGATCACTCTGCCTTGTCACGTGGCCAAACCATTTTATCTGTTGTTTCTTTATATATTCTATGGCGAGGGCTATTTCTAGCTTTTTTCTCAGTTCTTCATTTCTGATCTTATCTCTCAGACTGTTTCCTGTCATTCGTTTAACACATTTCATCTCAGTAGAGGTTATTTTCCTTATTGTTCTTGCATCTAGGGTCCAGGTCTGGCATTGGTAGCACAACGTTAGGATGAAGATTGTATTGTACAGTGCCCGTTTTGCCTCCAGAGTTATTTCCTTGTTGGACAATAGTGGTGATAACTGCCCAATGATTTCACAAGATTTGTAGCATCTTGTGTCTATCTCTGCTGTTGATATAATATAGATACTGTATTACTAGGAGAAAATACTAAACATCTACAATAATCAGTTGATGAAATAAACATGAGAAGCAAAAAAATATGGATTGGATATCAAAAAGACCAAAACTATGATAATAAACAAAGAAAATACTCAAAACCTACAAGTGGATATCAAAATTGAAGGAATATAGCTAGAGACAGTTCAGAACTACAATTACCTTGGACACACTATAACTAGTGATGGAAAAATAAAACGTAAAATTTAAAAAAAGTAATATTAATGTCATGAAAAGTATACTAACATCAAAACAAATAACACCAGGGCTAAAACGAAGAACAGCATAATGTTATATCTTCTCAACATTCTTTTATGGTGCAAAAACATGGACATTGGACAAGAAAATAGAACAGAAAATTGAAGCCTTTGAAATGTGGATTTATTGTAAAATAACTAGAATTGAATGGAAAGAAAATAAAACAAACGATGAAGTCTTAAAGCAACTAAAAATGAAAAAAAAGGACTACTAAACACAATTCAAAACAAATGAAATGTATGGGGCATGTTAAAACACAGCAGCCTACTAAAAGTAATCTTGGAAGGAAAAATACAAGGTGAAAGAGGCAGACCAAGACTAACACGGACAAGTAACATCAAAATATTGACAAATCAGACTATGAAAATCTGTCGTTTTAAATCAAGAGACTGGTTCGTCGCGAGGGAAGACGCCGGACTCCACAGAGAGGTTGTGGGTTCAAATCCCAGCTGCACCAATTGGAATTTTTAATTGTCATTTCTCTCTGCGGCAACCCCCCCCCCCCCCCACCCATCCCCTGGTATTAGCAGCGAGGCCCGGTTTGTAACGTTAGTTGCTCTTTGACGGAAAAAAATATGAGTACCTAGGACGGAGTTATCTGTCTGTGCGGCGAGAGACCCCTGTGCACACGACTGGCAAAAAAAAAAAAAAAACAGATTAACACGCGAAATTCAGTTTCTAGTCTTTAGGGACTTCGTCAGAGGTAAAAGCTGGCGAAAGATAAAAAAAAAAAATTCAAGAGACAGAGCGGAATGGCGCTTCATGGTAGCCAACCTTCGATGCGGAGACGGCACTCAATGATGCTGATGAGTCTAGATGTGTGCTGCAAGAGTGGAGAAAGGGAGGTTTGGAATATTTAGTAACAGCAGAAAAAATAGAAGGCAGGGGAGACAGAGGTAGACAAAAGGAAAATCATGGATGGTTTAATGGCTTGATACGGGAAAGAATCAAGGGTGGAACAGCGCACTCATTTGAGAGTTACGTAGGGACATGGTGTCCACGCCTCCTGGCTCGGGTCCTTAAGAAATGAATGAACTTGATGGCTTGCTCTGAGTCCAAATGTGGAACTCCTGGTACATCAAAATCTGATTTAAAGTTAGAACAGTAATTGTATAGTTAGATGGTATAATGAAGAGCAATAATCATATAGCCAGATTGTATAATGAAGTCATCATCATCGAGTGTCATCTCCGCAACGAAGGCTGGCTACCACGGAGCGCCATTCTGCTCTGTCTTTTGCTTTGATGGTGCAGGTTTGTCATAGACTGGTTTGTTCATCTTTTGATGTTACTCGACCATGTTAGTTTTGGTCTGCCTCTTTTACCTTGTATTTTCCCCTGCAAGATTTCTTTTAGTAGGCTGTTGTGTCTTTTAACATGGCCCAAAAATCGCAAAATGTCTTGTTCTAATTGTGTTTAGTAATTCTCTTTTCATTTTTAGTTGTTTTAAGACTTCATCGTTTGTTTTCTTTTCCTTCCATCCAATTCTACATATTCTTCTCTATATCCACATTTAAAAGCCTTCAATTCTCTGTTTTCTTGTCTAATGTCCATGTTTCAGCACCATATAGGAATGTTGAAAAGACATAACACTTTTGAGTGAAGTACAATAATCATATAGCGAGATGGCGTTATTTTTGCTTCTTCTTCTTCTACCTTTTTAGCTCCCAGTGGAGCATAGGTCTTCAACAAACACTTACCAAGTCGTTCTGTTTTTTTGCCATTCTTTTAAAATCATTCCATGTCTTCCCCATCATCTTCATCTCTGCTTCTATCTGTCTTCTCCAAGAATTCCTTGGTCTTCCTCTTTGTCTTTTCCCCTGGGGATTCCAAAAAAGGGCCTGTTGTGTAATACTCTCAATTGGCTTCCGTAGTGTGTGTCCTATCCAGCGCCATCGTCTTCGCAGTATCTCTTTATCCACTGGTGTTTGAGTGAGATGGCGTAATGAATAACAATAATTGTACGGCGGAATTTATAGATATTGAGAGATTTAAACGTGGAATAAAGAATTGTACGGAAAAAATTATCAATGTTTATAAGAAAAATTTACTAAATATTTCGATATTTTGTTAAATTCTAAAACATATTTTTACTGATATATAAATTAATGAGTTAAAACAAATGAATGTGACGGAGAAATAACGACAATAAATAACTGCAAAAAAATAATTAGAGGACATATTTATAATAATATAAGGAATGATACGAAAGGAATTATAGCTATGAAGAATTATTGACAGAGAGTAGATTAATGTATGGTTGGTTGGAATCCTTTCGAGCCGTAGCCGTCCCATAGGGCGTAGGCCAAGATACTCCTTCTCCTATCTGAATTTTTGTTCTAGCAGTTTTCAATTCTTTTAAAGATATTTTATCAAATCTCGCCATTTGTCTCTGTTCTGTGCAAGCAGCTCTATCTCAGTGAGGGAACCGATTCCTGCTGCTCTTGCCTCTCTCATCAATGTTCTTCTCAGTGTTTCTCTGGGACTTCCTCTTTTCCTCTTACCTGTTGTTTCCTACATGAGGGCTTGCTTTGCTATTCGGTTATTATCTCTTCTCATCACATGTCCAACATATGACCATAGTCTTTTTTTTTATTATTGAAGATATTAGTGGTTGATTGGCGATTTCTCTAATTTCCTCGTTTGTTTTGAATTCGTTCCACGCTATACCAAGTATTTTCCTTAGACATTTATTTTCGAATGCGTTCAACTTTGTTTCTATATCTCTTGTTGTTTTCCAGCTTTCACACGCATACGTAAGGGTTGATAGTACATTTGATTTGAATAGTCTAAGTTTTGTGTTTGTGCTGATGAGTTTTGATTTCCACAACTTTTCAAGGCTTCTGAAAGGCATTGCTGCTTTAGCTATTCTGATTCTAATTTCTTTGCTTGTATCCCCTTCTCGATCAATGTGACTTCCAAGATAGACAAAGTGATCGATCCTCCAAATGGTCTCCTTGTATCCATTCGATGCCTTTATTACCAGTGCAGCATTTCTTCATTATGAAGTCCATAACAACTCCAAATAACAAGGGCGATAAAATACATCCTTGTTTAACCCCAGTTTCTATTGGGAAACATTCGCTCAGTCCTTCCTCTGTTCGAACTGCACATGTGTAACCATCATACATGTCTTTGATAATATTTATGATTTTTTATTCTAAGCCATATTGCTTCAGAATTTCCCACAAAGAATCTCTATGAATGCTATCAAATGCTTTTTTGAAGTCGATGAAGTTAAGTACAAAAGGTTTTTGTTTTTCAATGTGTTCCTCCAATATAAGTCGTAGAGTGAAAATGTGTTCAAGGCAGCTTCTCCCTTTTCTAAACCCAGCCTGTTCTTCACGCATTACTGTATCTATTGAATCCTTTATTCTATTTAGGATGATTTTGCAGAATAACTTTGAGATAACTGAGTATATATGGTAACAAACGTAAAAAAAAATAAATAAAAACACGTTCCAGAAGTTTAAAGGCATTACGTTACAATATGTAGTAATTGACACACATCCATAGAACATTATATAGATATGATCGCGTTTTTCTTGATTTTACTAACATACACTACGTTAGTTAAACGTGCAGGTCCCCTCTGCAGCAGCGTCGTTAATGTTCGGGGGGCCCATCCAACGTTTGTCCCCACCATACGCCACTGCGCACACATTCCTCTTGCACACACTCCCTACCCACACACATCCCGTTCTCCAATATCACAAGGGCCTGCCGAGGGCGGAACGAGGGCCCATCAATCGCGGGCTAAAACAATCGGCCGAACCGTCAAAGTGTCCGATAAAATTGTCATAATACTATATTTCTTGATTTCTAATGGGAATGGTATTCTTGCTCGAGGCTGAGTCGAGTTCGTCTCTGTATGAGAGCTGGTCTCTGATTGGTTCAAACCGGAGCAGACAGCTCACAGAATAAATTATGTGTGGCGTCTCTGGTACGGGAGCTAGGAATTCTCTTGTGTTTACATTCAAACTGCCCGTCGTTATGTTGACGATCTGGAATCATGTTCTCGATACAGATGGGAGCACATGGAATGAGGTCCGGATATGTTAACTCAACCTATCTCTTCATCTCTCTCTATCACATTTTGTCTCTCTCTCTCTCTTCTTTTCCTCGCTTTCTCTGTCATTCTCTCACTACTTTCTCTCCCTTTTCTTTTCAATCTCTCTCTCTTTCTCTTTCTCGATATATATACGCATATATTTGGATGATATAATACGATTATTGTTCTACATTGTACCATCTCATATACATAGATATACATACAAATATATATATATATATACATATATATATATATATATATATATATATATATATATATATATATATATACATATATGTGTGTGTGTGTGTGTGTGTTTGTAATAAATGCCAAGTGGCAGATTTTTATTTGTGATAGAGGAGAAAAATGTTGATCCTTTTCGGTAGTTCCCACAGATTTGGCCACACAAAGCAAATCTGTGTTTCTTTGGAACGAACGGAACAAACCAATGAGGATTCCATCTATTAAAGAATGTTCTCTTTGTTCCTCAACAAGAACTTGTTTGTTGACTCTCTTTAACTTTAATACCCACAGCAAGCTTCTCAGAGAAGCTGTTTCCACTTTATTTGATCAACATTTAGTGAAAATCCAGACAATCAAGAGTAATAAAAAGATGGTGCTCTTCAGGTCTTTTCTGATTGCTCATAGTTTGTCTCGTTGGCCAAATCTATGGGTCCAAATTTGTTATCTATGATTGTTGGCTAATCTTGTTGGACGTACTCATAAGTCTGTCTGAGCTCTCACAGAAATAAGTAAGTATTGCCAATAAACAAATACCAGCAGTAGACAGTAGCAAAGAATAGACAGACATTGCAGCAAACACTAGCAACTGACAGAGACCAGCAACAAACAAATATTAGCAACAGACAGACACTAGTAACAGACAGATACTAGCAACAGACAGACACTAGCAAATGACAGACACTAGCAACAGACGGACACTAGCAACAGACAGACACTAGCAACAGACGGACACTAGCAATATACGGACACTAGCAACAGACGGACACTAGCAACAGACGGACACTAGCAACAGACGGACACTAGCAACAGACGGACACTAGCAATATACGGACACTAGCAACAGACGGACACTAGCAACAGACGGACACTAGCAAAAGACGGACACTAGCAACAGACAGACACTAGCAACAGACAGACACTAGCAACAGACGGACACTAGCAATATACGGACACTAGCAACAGACGGACACTAGCAACAGACGGACACTAGCAACAGACGGACACTAGCAACAGACGGACACTAGCAATATACGGACACTAGCAACAGACGGACACTAGCAACAAACGGACACTAGCAAAAGACGGACACTAGCAACAGACAGACACTAGCAACAGACAGACACTAGCAACAGACAGACACTAGCAACAGTCGGACACTAGCAACAGACTAGCAACAGAGACTAGCAACAGACGAACACTAGCAACAGACAGAAAACACTAGCAACAGACGGACACTAGCAACAGACGGACACTAGCAACAGACAGACAGACACTAGCAAAAAAACGGACACTAGCAACAGACGGACATTAGCAACAAATGGACACTAGCAACTGACGGACACTAGCAACAGACAGACACTAGCAACAGACAGACACAAGCAACAGACGGACACTATCAACAGACAGACACTAACAACAAATGGACACTAGCAACAGACGGACACTAGCAACAGATAAACACTAGCAACAGACGGACACTAGCAACAGACAGACACTAGCAACAGACGGACACTAGCAACAGACAGACAGACACTAGCAACAGACAAATACTAGCAACAGACGGACACTAGCAACAGACAAACACTAGCAACAGGCAGACACTGGCAACAGACAAACACTAGCAACAGACAGACACTAGCAATAGGTAAACACTAGCAACAGACGGACACTAGCAACAGACGGACACTAGCAACAGACAGACAGACACTAGCAAAAAAAACGGACACTAGCAACAGACGGACACTAGCAACAGACAGACACTAGCAATAGACGGACACTAGCAACAGACAGACAGACACTAGCAACAGACGGACACTAGCAACAGACGGACACTAGCAACAAATGAACACTAGCAACTGACGGACACTAGCAACAGACAGACACTAGCAACAGACAAACACTAGCAACAGACGGACACTATCAACAGACAGACACTAACAACAGACGGACACTAGCAACAGACAGACACTAGCAACAGACAGACACTAGCAACAAATGGACACTAGCAACAGACGGACACTATCAACAGACAGACACTAGCAACAGACGGACACTACCAACAGACGGACACTAGCAACAGACAGACACTAGCAACAGACATATACAAGCAACAGACAGACGTTATCAACAGACAAACGTTAACAGAAAATTAACACCAACAAACTAACGAGCAATAGACAAACACTAACAACAGAGACATACATAGACACATCAACATATATATAGCAGTAAAAGACAAGCGCAAGTAGAGCACACATACTTGTGAAAGCACTGCATCTAACACCCGTAACAAACACTTGTATCAAATACCTGCAACAAACATCTGTAACAAACACATGTAACAAGCAACTGTAATAGACACTGTAACAAAACCCTGTAGCATACAACAGTAACAAACACTATAACAAACACCTGGAACATACACCTGTGACATAGACCTGTAACATTCACCTGTAAACCAGCACCTGTAACAGACATATGTAACAAACACCCGAAAGAAACACCTGTAACAGACATCTGTAACAAACACCCGAAAGAAACACCTGTAAACAAACACCTGTAACATACACATGAAACAGACACCTTTAATAAACACCTGTAACGTACACCTGTAACAAACATCTGTAGATCAGTACCCGTAACAGACAGCTGTAACAAACAAACACATGTAACAAACACTTGCAACAAACAACTATAACAAACACCCACAAGTAACGCCTGTAAACACACACTTGTAACATACACATGTAACAAACACATGTACCAGACGCCAGTAAAAACACATATAAAAACACCTGCAAGAAACACCTGCAAGAAACACCTGTATCAAACACCTGTAAACAAACACCTGCAACAAACACCTGTAACAAACACCTGTAAACAAACACCTGCAACAAACACCTGTAACAAACACCTGTAAACAAGTACCTGTATATAGACAAACAAAACTACAGGACACATCTTCAATCAGAAACGGCAGCAGCGTTAGATAAGTCCTCCAGACGACTAACACAACGCATGAGTGACACTGTCAAATGTTGCAAGCAACTACGATTATTTTTGTTTTGGATGTTTCGTTACTAGTTAGCTATGTAGGATTAGTTTTATTTACTTACATATCTGTGTGTGTGTGTGTGTGTGTTTTGTTTGTTCCTGCTTAAGGCCTATTGGGTCGAAACGTCGTTCAAATCTGTGTCGTCTACTAATCACGTAAAGCTTCTATCATACCATTTTTTCTATTTTTTTTTTTCAATTTTCCCTCACATTCAGTTTTACTGCAGCTTCGCAATTTTATGCATTCATTTGCATTTCTTTGCCTTAACCCTTGCTAGTCCACAACACCAGCTGAAACATCATCACAGGTAGCGTCAGATCAAGGTGAATGATTTCACCTGATATCACGCTACTGCAGCAGGGGAAACAACAATTAATGGACGTACAGGTAAAAAAACGTATACTGGTTTCTGTAATGGCAGCATCACGGCCACAAATTTGCCAATGAACTCCTAAATTATATTATTTAAAGATAGATAAGACTGAGCAACCAGTCCTACCGGACACGGATGAAAAAATGCAGTCCATTTTAAGTTAGAAGAATCCATTTTAATAAAATGAAAGATAAGATTAACACAAGACCAAATAATGGAATAACTAAAACAGAAATATAATGTGCTTTGTCTTTTTTAACATTACCATATGGGCCAGAAACATGGACAATTAATAAGAAAACACTGAAGAAACACCTGTAACATAACACCATATAAAAAAAAATATGACGATCATTATTTTCAGGAGGACGTGAACTTCCGGTCAATGGTGGATAGACGGCAGGAACCATTGTAGGCTATGTATGAAAAGTGTTCCTTGTTGCAGTTTTCTCATATTCAAAGTCCGGCTTGTTGCATGAGCTATGAGTTAAGTGCTCTGTGCACACCGTGAGCTGTGTGTCTCATCCGTTCTGATGGTGTTTCGATATTCCCTTTGTTTACAATGAATGGTGATATCGTACGACAAGGAACAGTTGGCTGTGTTCACTTTCTGTGCGGTTCCGCCTTATGTCATTTAGCGTGTGCTGAGACTGCTATGATGGGGACTACAGCTACCTTTCTTTGTTTGGGAGATGAGTTAGTAATTCGGATGATTCCGCTGGCACGGGCGGTTGAGCAATTATGGATTTTAATTCGGTTGCGGTGATACCAGGGTTTTCAATAACCGTAACCATGGCAGTGAAGAAAGTTGAAGCCCTAGAAAACAATAAAATTTCGAAAATTAAATTGGAAGGGAAATACCGGGTAGAAGAGGCAGAGGTAGACAAAGATGAAAGTGAAATGATATCTTGAAAAGATGGAGAGGATAACTTGTGCCGCTTTATCAAGACAGGAAACTGGGTACGATGACTCTTAGGTCAAAGAAAAGAAATGCATAAAAATCGAAGCTGCGGTAAAGCTGATTGTTAGCAGAAATAGAAAAACAATATATATATATAAATTTAGGAAAAAAAATAGAAAAAAAAAACGGTATGGTTAAAACATCACGTAATAATTGGCCAACACAAATTAGAACAACTTTTCGGTCCAATAGGTCTTTGTCAGGAACACATTAAAATATATAATAAGAATAGAGTCGCAGAAATAAAATATATATATATATATATACATATGCATATATTTTGTTCCTGTTGAAGGTTTATTGGGCCGAAACGTTGTTCTAATTTGTATCGTCGAACTATTACATAAGGCTTTATCCACACCATTTTTGTCTATTTATTTTTTTCATTTCTCCTAACGATGGCTCTTCCCCTTAATGTATTCAAATATACCAAAAAGTGAAAATTGAAAAAAAAAATTAGCAAAAATTGTGTTTTTAACTAAATATGATTGCCTGAATAATTCAAACATTGGTGTCTTGTCACAAACATTGAAAACACCCTGATATAATAACAGGTTTAAGAGTAAGTAGAATGTAGTCAACTATGTTCATCTTCACTAATGAATGTTGCTAAATATCCCGCTGCCATTTATCTTGCTGTCAAATATCTAGCTGTCAAATATCTCACTGTCAAATATCTCGCTGTCAAATATCTCGCTGTCAAATATCTAGCTGTAAAATATCTAGCTGTTATTTATCTCGCTGTCAAATATCTAGCTGTAAAATATCTAGCTGTTATTTATCTAGCTGTCAAATATCTAGCTGTTATTTATCTAGCTGTCAAATAGCTAGTCGTCAAATATCTCGCTGTCAAATATCTCGCTGTCAAATAGCTAGTCGTCAAATATCTCGCTGTCAAATATCTCGCTGTCAAATAGCTAGTCGTCAAATATCTCGCTGTCAAATATCTCGCTGTCAAATAGCTAGTCGTCAAATATCTCGCTGTCAAATGCCTAGCTGTAAAATATCTAGCTGTTATTTCTCTAGCTGTCAAATAGCTAGTCGTCAAATATCTCGCTGTCAAATATCTAGCTGTAAAATATCTAGCTGTAAAATATCCAGCTGTAAAATATCTAGCTGTTATTTATCTAGCTGTCAAATAGCTAGTCGTCAAATATCTCGCTGTCAAATATCTCGCTGTCAAATATCTAGCTGTAAAATATCCAGCTGTAAAATATCTAGCTGTTATTTATCTAGCTGTCAAATAGCTAGTCGTCAAATATCTCGCTGTCAAATATCTCGCTGTCAAATATCTAGCTGTAAAATATCCAGCTGTAAAATATCTAGCTGTTATTTATCTAGCTGTCAAATAGCTAGTCGTCAAGTATCTAGCTGTCAAATATCTCGCTGTCAAATATCTCACTGTCAAATATCTAGCTGTCAAATATCTCGCTGTCAAATATCTCGCTGTCAAATATCTCACTGTCAAATATCTCGCTGTCAAATATCTCGCTGTCAAATATCTAGCTGTCAAATATCTCACTGTCAAATATCTAGCTGTCAAATATCTCACTGTCAAATATCTAGCTGTCAAATATCTCGCTGTCAAATATCTAGCTGTCAAATATCTCGCTGTCAATATCTCACTGTCAAATATCTCACTGTCAAATATCTCACTGTCAAATATCTAGCTGTCAAATATCTAGCTGTCAAATATCTCACTGTCAAATATCTCACTGTCAAATATCTAGCTGTCAAATATCTAGCTGTCAAATATCTCACTGTCAAATATCTCACTGTCAAATATCTCGCTGTCAAATATCTCACTGTCAAATATCTCACTGTCAAATATCTCACTGTCAAATATCTCACTGTCAAATATCTAGCTGTCAAATATCTCACTGTCAAATATCTCACTGTCAAATATCTCACTGTCAAAAATCTCGCTGTCAAATATCTCACTGTCAAATATCTCACTGTCAAATATCTCGCTGTCAAATATCTAGCTGTCAAATATCTCACTGTCAAATATCTCACTGTCAAATATCTCGCTGTCAAATATCTCACTGTCAAATATCTCACTGTCAAATATCTCACTGTAAAATATCTCACTGTCAAATATCTCACTGTCAAATATATAGCTGTCAAATATCTCACTGTCAAATATCTCACTGTCAAATATCTCACTGTCAAATATCTCGCTGTCAAATATCTCACCGTCAAATATCTAGCTGTCAAATATCTAGCTGTCAAATATCTCACTGTCAAATATCTCACTGTCAAATATCTCACTGTCAAATATCTCACTGTCAAATATCTAGCTGTTACTTATCTAGCTGTCAAATATTTCACTGTCAAATATCTAGCTGTTATTTATCTAGCTGTCAAATATCTCACTGTCAAATATCTCGCTGTCAAATATCTAGCTGTCAAATATCTAACTGTCAAATATCTAGCTGTCAAATATCTCACTGTCATATATCTAGCTGTCAAATATCTCGCTGTCAAATATCTAGCTGTCAAATATCTCGCTGTCATATATCTCACTGTCAAATATCTCACTGTCAAATATCTCACTGTCAAATATCTAGCTGTCAAATATCTAGCTGTCAAATATCTCACTGTCAAATATCTCACTGTCAAATATCTAGCTGTCAAATATCTAGCTGTCAAATATCTCACTGTCAAATATCTCACTGTCAAATATCTCACTGTCAAATATCTCGCTGTCAAATATCTCACTGTCAAATATCTCACTGTCAAATATCTCACTGTCAAATATCTCACTGTCAAATATCTCACTGCCAAATATCTAGCTGTCAAATATCTCACTGTCAAATATCTCACTGTCAAAAATCTCGCTGTCAAATATCTCACTGTCAAATATCTCACTGTCAAATATCTAGCTGTCAAATATCTAGCTGTCAAATATCTCACTGTCAATTATCTCACTGTCAAATATCTCGCTGTCAAATATCTCACTGTCAAATATCTCACTGTCAAATATCTCACTGTCAAATATCTCACTGTCAAATATCTAGCTGTCAAATATCTCACTGTCAAATATCTCACTGTCAAATATCTCACTGTCAAATATCTCACTGTCAAATATCTCACTGTCAAATATCTCGCTGTCAAATATCTCACTGTCAAATATCTAGCTGTCAAATATCTAGCTGTCAAATATCTCACTGTCAAATATCTCACTGTCAAATATCTCACTGTCAAATATCTAGCTGTCAAATATCTCACTGTCAAATATCTCACTGTCAAATATCTCATTGTCAAATATCTCACTGTCAAATATCTCACTGTCAAATATCTAACTGTCAAATATCTCGCTGTTATTTATCTAGATGTCAAACATTTCACTGTCAAATATCTAGCTGTTATTTATCTAGCTGTCAAATATCTCACTGTCAAATATCTCACTGTCAAATATCTCGCTGTCAAATATCTCACTGTCAAATATCTCACTGTCAAATATCTCACTGTCAAATATCTCACTGTCAAATATCTCACTGTCAAATATCTCGCTGTCAAATATCTAGCTGTCAAATATCTCACTGTCAAATATCTCGCTGTCAAATACCTCACTGTCAAATATCTCACTGTCAAATATCTCACTGTCAAATATCTCACTGTCAAATATCTCACTGTCAAATATCTCACTGTCAAATATATCGCTGTCAAATATCTCACCGTCAAATATCTCACTGTCAAATATCTCACTGTCAAATATCTAGCTGTCAAATATCTCGCTGTCAAATATCTCACTGTCAAATATCTCACTGTCAAATATCTCACAGTCAAATATCTCACTTTCAAATATCTCACTTCAAATATATCACTGTCAAATATCTCACTGTCAAATATCTCACTGTCAAATATCTCACTGTCAAATATCTCACTGTCAAATATCTCGCTGTAAAATATCTCACTGTCAAATATCTCGCTGTCAAATATCTAGCTGTCAAATATCTCACTGTCAAATATCTCACTGTCAAATATCTAGCTGTCAAATATCTAGCTGTAAAATATCTCACTGTCAAATATCTCACTGTCAAATATCTCACTGTCAAATATCTAGCTGTCAAATATCTCACTGTCAAATATCTAGCTGTCAAATATCTCACTGTCAAATATGTCTCTGTCAAATATCTCGCTGTCAAATATCTAGCTGTCAAATATCTCACTGTCAAATATCTAGCTGTTATTTATCAAGCTGTCAAATATATCAATGTCAAATATCTCACTGTCAAATATCTCGCTGTCAAATATCTCGATGTCAAATATCTCACTGTCAAATATCTCACTGTCAAATATCTCACTGTCAACTATCTCACTTTCAAATATCTCACTGTCAGATATCTAGCTGTCAAATATCTCACTGTCAAATATCTAGCTGTTATTTATCTAGCTGTCAAATATCTCACTGTCAAATATCTAGCTGTTATTTATCTAGCTGTCAAATATCTCACTGTCAAATATCTAGCTGTTATTTATCTAGCTGTCAAATATCTCACTGTCAAATATCTAGCTGTTATTTATCTAGCTGTCAAATATCTCACTGTCAAAAATCTAGCTGTTATTTATCTAGCTGTCAAATATCTCACTGTCAAATATCTCACTGTCAAATATCTCGCTGTCAAATATCTCGCTGTCAAATATCTCGCTGTCAAATAACTAGCTGTTATTTATCTCGCTGTCAAATATCTCGCTGTCAAATATCTCGCTGTCAAATATCTCGCTGTCAAATATCTCGCTGTCAAATATCTCGCTGTCAAATATCTCACTGTCAAATATCTCACTGTCAAATATCTCGCTGTCAAACATCTCGCTGTCAAATATCTCGCTGTCAAATATCTCACTGTCAAATATCTCACTGTCAAATATCTCACTGTCAAGTATCTCGCTGTCAAATATCTCACTGTCAAATATCTCGCTGTCAAATATCTCGCTGTCAAATATCTCACTGTCAAAAATCTCACTGTCAAATATCTCACTGTCAAATATCTCACTGTCAAATATCTCACTGTCAAATATCTCACTGTCAAATATCTCACTGTCAAATATCTCGCTGTCAAATATCTCACTGTCAAATATCTCACTGTCAAATATCTCACTGTCAAATATCTCACTGTCAAATATTTCACTGTCAAGTATCTCACTGTCAAATATCTCACTGTCAAATATCTCACTGTCAAATATCTCGCTGTCAAATATCTCACTGTCAAATATCTCACTGTCAAATATCTAGCTGTCAAATATCTCACTGTCAAATATCTCGCTGTCAAATATCTCGCTGTCAAATATCTCACTGTCAAATATCTCACTGTCAAATATCTCACTGTCAAATATCTCACTGTCAAATATCTCGCTGTCAAATATCTCACTGTCAAATATCTCGCTGTCAAATATCTCACTGTCAAATATCTAGCTGTCAAATATCTCACTGTCAAATATCTCGCTGTCAAATATCTCACTGTCAAATATCTCACTGTCAAATATCTCACTGTCAAATATCTCGCTTTCAAATATCTCGCTGTCAAATATCTAGCTGTTATTTATCTAGCTGTCAAATATCTAGCTGTTATTTATCTAACTGTCAAATATCTAACTGTTATTTATCTAGCTGTTATTTATCTCGCTGTCAAATATCTAGCTGTTATTTATCTAGCTGTCAAATATCTAACTGTTATTTATCTAGCTGTTATTTATCTAGCTGTCAAATATCTAACTGTTATTTATCTAGCTGTTATTTATCTAGCTGTCAAATATCTCACTGTCAAATATCTAGCTGTTATTTATCTAGCTGTTATTTATCTAGCTGTCAAATATCTCACTGTCAAATATCTCGCTGTCAAATATCTAGCTGTCAAATATCTCGCTGTCAAATATCTAGCTGTTATTTATCTAGCTGTCAAATATCTAACTGTTATTTATCTAGCTGTTATTTATCTAGCTGTCAAATATCTAACTGTTATTTATCTAGCTGTTATTTATCTAGCTGTCAAATATCTAGCTGTCAAATATCTCGCTGTCAAATATCTAGCTGTTATTTATCTAGCTGTCAAATATCTAACTGTTATTTATCTAGCTGTTATTTATCTAGGTGTCAAATATCTAGCTGTTAGTTATCTATCTATCTATCTATCTATTGACCTTTCGAGCCGTAACCGGCCCATAGGGCGTAGACCAAGATACACCTTCTCCTATATGAATTTTTGTTCTAGCAGTTTTCTTTTAAAGATATTTTATCAAATCTCGCCATCTGTCTCTGTTCTGTGCAAGCAGTTCTATCTCATTGAGGGAGCCGATTCCTGCTGCTCTTGCCTCTCTCATCAATGTTCTTCTCAGTGTCTCCCTGGGTCTTCCTCTTTTTCTTTTACCTGTTGTTTCCCATATGAGGGCTTGCTTTGCTATTCGATTATTATCTCTTCTCATCACATGTCCAACGTATGACCATCGTCTTTTCTTTATTACTGAAGATATTAGTGGTTGATTGGCGATTTCTCTAATTTCCTCGTTTGTTTTGAATTCGTTCCATTCTATACCAAGTATTTTCCTTAGACATTTATTTTCGAATGCGTTCAACTTTGTTTCTATATCTCTTGTTGTTTTCCAGCTTTCACACGCATACGTAAGGGTTGATAGTACATTTGATTTGAATAGCCTAAGTTTTGTGTTTGTGCTAATGAGTTTTGATTTCCACAACTTTTCAAGGCTTCTGAAAGACATTGCTGCTTTAGCCAGTCTGATTCTAATTTCTTTGCTCGTATCCCCTTCTCGATCAATGTGACTTCCAAGATAGATGAAGTGATCGATCTCTTCTACTGGTTTGTTTTCCATGTATATTTTGTCACTTGTTGGAATTAAACTTTTCATGACTTTAGTCTTTTCATGATTGACCTCAAGCCCAATTTTGCTGGCTATTGATGATAGTTCATTTGTGTTTTCCTGCATCGTTTTTATCTGATTGCTGATGAGAACTATGTCATCAGCAAAGTCCAGGTCCTCCAAATGGTCTCCTTGTATCCATTCGATGCCTTTATTACCAGTGCAGCATTTCTTCATTATGAAGTCCATAACAATTCCAAATAACAAGGGCGATAAAATACATCCTTGTTTAACCCCAGTTTCTATTGGGAAACATTCGCTCAGTCCTTCCTCTGTCAAATATCTAGCTGTCAAATATCTCGCTGTCAAATATCTAGCTGTCAAATAGCTAGTTGTCAAGTATCTCGCTGTCAAATATTTTGCTGTCAAATATCTCACTGTCAAATACCTCGCTGTTAAATATCCAGTTCACAATTATCTCGCTGTCAAATATCTCGATGACAAATTTCTAGTTGTCAACTATCTAGTTGTTAAATATCTAAATGTCAAATATCTAGGCGTCAAATATATTGATGTCAAATATCTAGCTGTCTAATACCTCATTGTCAAATATCTAGCTAATAAATATCTCGCTGTCAAATTTATAGCCGTCAAATATTTCGCTGTCAAATATTTCGCTATCAAATAACTCTCTGTCATATATCTAGCTGTCAAATATTTCGCTATCAAATAACTCTCTGTCATATATCTAGGTGTCAAATATTTCGCTATCAAACAACTCTCTGTCATATATCTAGGTGTCAAATATCTCGCTGTCATATATCTAGCTGTCAAATATTTCGCTATCAAATAACTCTCTGTCATATATCTAGGTGTCAAATATTTCGCTGTCAAATAGTTCGCTATCAAATAACTCTCTGTCATATATCTAGCTGTCAAATATTTCGCTATCAAATAACTCTCTGTCATATATCTAGGTGTCAAATATCTCGCTGTCAAATATTTCGCTATCAAATTACTCTCTGTCATATATCTAGCTGTCAAATATTTCGCTATCAAATAACTCTATGTCATATATCTATCTATCTATCTATTGTCCTTTCGAGCCGAAGACGGCACATAGGGCAGAACCACAATCTCAAAAACAGAAACCTTGCATGCCAAAATGGCATATATTGCAGAGATCACTGCTTCTAAAATATATGGCGCTGTTTCCATAACAATACTTTTTACAATGACAGCTTGTCGAGCAATCGATTAACCTCCTTAGTCGCCTCTTACGACATGCCTGGAAGGTCACAGTGTCACTATTCTTTACTTCCCTCATAATGAGGCCCCGGTAACACACAGGAAATATCATATATCTAGCTGTCAAATATTTCGCTATCAAATAACTCTCTGTCATATATCTAGGTGTCAAATATCTCGCTGTCAAATATTTCGCTATCAAATAACTCTCTGTCATATATCTAGGTGTCAAATATCTCGCTGTCAAATGTTTCGCTATCAAATAACTCTCTGTCATATATCTAGCTGTCAAATATTTCGCTATCAAATAACTCTCTGTCATATATCTAGCTGTCAAATATTTCGGTATCAAATAACTCTCTGTTATATATCTAGGTGTCAAATATCTCGCTGTCAAATATTTCGCTATCAAATAACTCTCTGTCATATATCTAGGTGTCAAATATCTCGCTGTCAAATGTTTCGCTATCAAATAACTCTCTGTCATATATCTAGCTGTCAAATATTTCGCTATCAAATAACTCTCTGTCATATATCTAGCTGTCAAATATTTCGGTATCAAATAACTCTCTGTTATATATCTAGGTGTCAAATATCTCGCTGTCAAATATCTAGCTGTCATTTATCTAGCTTTCATATATTTAGCTGTCATATATCTAGCTGTCATATATTTCCTTTATCAAATAACTCTCTGTCATATATCTAGCTGTCAAATATTTCGCTATCAAATAACTCTCTGTCATATATCTAGGTGTCAAATATCTCGCTGTCAAATATCTAGCTGTCATATATCTAGTTGTCAAATATTTCACTTTAAAATATATCACTGTCAAATATATCGCTGTCAAATATCTCTCTGTCATATATCTCTCTGTCATATATCTCTCTGTCATATATCTCTCTGTCATATACAATTTCTAAAATGAAAACAAGCACCGTTAATCTTCTGTTCTGTTCTAGCAATGAGTGACACGTCCCGGCAAGGATAACTCAAACAACAGGTTTCCACCTTCCTTCCTTCCTTCCTTCCTTCCTTCCTTCCTTCCTTCCTTCCTTCCTTCCTTCCTTCCTTCCTTCCTTCCTTCCTTCCTTCCTTCCTTCCTTCCTTCCTTCCTTCCTTCCTTCCTTCCTTCCTTCCTTCCTTCCTTCCTTCCTTCCTTCCTTCCTTCCTTCCTTCCTTCCTTCCTTCCACCCTTCCTTCCGTTTCTTCCTTCCTTCCACCCTTCCTTCCATTTCTTCCTTCCTTACACCCTTCCTTCCTCCCTTCCAGCCTTCCCACTAGGGGTTATTGTGGCACTGCTGACAGTCTTCGCCAACTTTCTCCATTGATCTCTATCTCAGCCACTCTTGGAGACTGCACAGTCGAGGCTTGTCAATTCTTTGATGCTATCTTTCCAACTTTTTCTGTGTCCACCTCTCCTTGCTCCTAAATGTCACTGCCCCTTTGCAGAATGGTCAATGCCAGGTCAGAAAATAAATCGAGGTACTTCATGACACCATTGCATCTTTGGGTTTCTTCAGCAAAGGTCGAAAGATCATCATCATCTCCGATGGCCTGTTGTATCCTTTTGCGAATGTGTTCCTTCGTGATGCGATTAATGTCATCATCATCATCATCAAGTACCGGGCCTGCTGACGTAGGTGATCATGTCTCTCCATAATTTTCGATCTCGACAGTTATTTATCATTTCTGTTGTTGACCTTCTGCCAAGCCATTCTCTAGAGCTGTCTGGTATTTTTTCTCTTTGTTTTCCTCTATCTCTTTTTCACTCAATTTTCCCAATCGTTACAATATATTGCAGTTGTTCTCTTCTCATTACATGGCCAAAAAATGATGATTGTTTCTTCCTAATATTGGAAATTAGCTCTCTTTTTGCTTTGACCTCTTTCAGAACGTTTTCATTACTCTTCTTAGCTGTCCAAGGTACTCTCAACATTCTTCTCTAAAACCACATTTCTACAGACTCCAGTGATTTTCTTGTTTGTTGTACTATTGTCCATGATTCACATCCAGATGTTAAGACTGGCTCTACATCACATTTAAGAACTCTTCTTCGATTGTAAAAAATGGATTGCATAGTATCTATCTTCTTCAATTTTTGGAAAGCTGCTTTTGCCTGAGCCATTCTGCGTCTCACCTCTGTCGTACATCTTCCATCTGAGGTTAACAAAGTTCCCAAATATTTAAATTCGTTAACCTGTTTTAATATTGCCCTACTTGTCTATATTTTGCACTGAGGTGATGTATTTTTCTTTGTTGTTACCTTACCTCTATCTTTTTGCTATTAAGGCTGAGTCCTTTATTTTTGCTTTCTTTCACTGTAATTCTAACATTTTTGTGAAACCATTTTCACTCTTAGAGATTAAGACTGTATCATCAGCATACCTTAGATTATTTATATTATGATCTCCAATTGTTATTCCAGGCATGCCCCTTATGGATCTTAAAATAATCTCACTATAAATATTAAACAAATCTGGTGACAGCACACAACCTTGCCTAACACCCTGTTTTATTTGTTGAAACATTCCCAATTGGTTTCCAATTCTTATGCCGCTGTTTGTTGCCAGTACATGTTCATTATTATACTTAGATCTTTGCTGTCTATATATGTAAGAGATGCCTTTAACTTACGATAACATTTCATCTCCATAGCTTGTATTGTGTACTGTATCTCTGCTGTAAATGTCCACGTTTCGCAAGCGTAAAGACAAACTGATAAAACATTGGTGCGCATCAGACTGATTGAAGAATCATCATCATCATGTGCCATAACGGTTGGCGTAGGCGATCATGCCCTTTCACAAACTTCTGTCTATCGCGCATCGTATCAGTTCTGTTGTTGACTGTTTCCCATGCCATGACACCAAGCAATCCCGTATTTTCTCTCATTGTCGTCCGCGATCTCTCTTTCCCTGTATTTTGCTAGTTGTAACCAAATATTACAACTTTCTTCTTCTCATGATGTGCCCAAATAATGCTGATTGTTTCATATTGATGTTTCTTAGAGCTCCCTTTTTGTTTTGGCTTCTTTGAGAATTTCCTCGTTGGTCGTTTTAGCTTCCATGGAATTTCAACATTCTTCAGAGAAATCCCATCTCTGTGGCCTCTAATCGTATTTTAATGTGTTTGTTTACGGCCCATGATTTGCTTCCATAGGTCAGAATTGGTTCTATATAGCACCGATGAACTCTCTTTCTTACTTCTATTAACCGAGATTTGTTGCATACGATGTTTTTTTTCATTTTCTGAAATGCTACTTTGGCCTGAGCTATTCTGGGTTTTTTATTTTTTATTTCTGTGGTTTATCTTCCATCTGATATTATTGTTGTGCCCAAGTATTTGATGCGTTGCAAGTCTTATCCTTCTTATGCTGCTGTAGATTGCTCTATTTTACTCGATATTTCAGGCTTCAAGCCTTCAGCAGTGGCAACCTATTCAAAGTATTTCTGTTTATTTTTTTAAAAAGTATTTCAAACTGTTTCTAGCTCCCGTCGATGTATTTTGATTATTAATACTACATCGGGGAAAGAAATAGTTTTCACTTTCACTTTACAATTATTTTACATTGCATATAGGATTAGCAACAGCAAATCAAAAACTAAACGCAAAGAAGAACATGTGACACAACACATGCAAGGTTGTAACATTAACATTAATGAAAATATGTATCCTGGTTGCAGCATATATTTGTGAATCAAGCACAATATGGAAATCAGCAAGGAAGAAAATTAATTCACTCGAAACAAAATACTAGAGCAAAAATCCTTAAGGTACCCTGGATAATGAAAAAGAGAAATGAAGACATATTAAAAGTCCTAAGCTTTAAAAAGAAGTGGCTTCTAAACAATATTCTATAGAGTATGTTTAAATAATATGATTGTGTCAAAACACATAGCGGACTGGAATGAACAATAATGGAAACCATGGTTCCTGGGTGACATATCAGGGCACAGGCCAAGAAGAGGTTGGTTTCGAGACATTAAGGAGATCTTGAACATGACAACATAAGAAGTGGGAGATCTGGCTAGAGGCAGAGATTCTTTCAGACTGGCTGTGGTGAATGCAACGTTCTGTAAAGGACATGCGACCTGATGATGATGATGACGATGGGATAGATAACACAGTCTAAGGTTTGATCGACCATTTCTATCCAAAAAAAGGACAGGAAACTGCATGGCCAGGCCGTAAATATTTCACCGAAATCCTGGACAACCCAAGACATGAGACTATCTCCACTTCGCAAAGATGTGCGTATTTGCGGCTGAGAGTATGTTGTTCACGATAATTTTTTTAGTGTTTTTGATGAGAGTATGCGATTCACTATGACAAATCGTGATTATTGTAGCAGTTATGTATTTGTCGAGTAAATATCGAGTTTGCGGTAGCAGTTATGTATTTGTCGAGTAATTATCGAGTTTGCGGTAGCAGTTATGTATTTGTCGAGTAATTATCGAGTTTGCGGTAGCAGTTATGTATTTGTCGAGTAATTATCGAGTTTTCGGTAGCAATTATGTATTTGTCGAGTAATTATCGAGTTTGCGGTAGCAGTTATGCATTTGTCGAGTAATTATCGAGATTGCGGTAGCAGTTATGTATTTGTCGAGTAATTATCGAGTTTGCGGTAGCAGTTATGTATTTGTCGAGTAATTATCGAGTTTGCGGTAGCAGTTATGTATTTGTCGAGTAATTGTCGACTTTGCGGTAGCAGTTATACATTCCACTAGCATTGATTGTGGTGGTAAAAGTTATATTTTCGCGAGATTCGGTCAGAGTTTGTGGTAGATAGTGTGTAATTCACGAAGGACGGTCATCTTGTAAGAGTGCTTTTATATCCAAGGCGTTAATTGTGTTTTTGTAGAGACAATGTACATTACATCTTTTTTTAGAAATGTGCAGTACGCTCTTGTATAGAATGTACGTCCAAGTATAGAATGTACGTGCACTATAGAAAGTACGTCCACTATAGAATGTATGTCCATGTATAGAATGTACGTCCACTATAGAAAGTACGTCCACTATAGATTGTATGTCCATGTATAGAATGTATGTCCACTATAGAAAGTACGTCCACTATAGATTGTATGTCCATGTATAGAATGTACGTCCACTATAGAAAGTACGTCCACTATAGAATGCATGTCCATGTATAGAATGTACGTCCACTATAGAAAGTACGTCCACTATAGATTGTATGTCCATGTATAGAATGTATGTCCACTATAGAAAGTACGTCCACTATAGATTGTATGTCCATGTATAGAATGTACGTCCACTATAGAAAGTACGTCCACTATAGATTGTATGTCCATGTATAGAATGTACGTCCACTATAGAAAGTACGTCCACTATAGATTGTATGTCCATGTATAGAATGTATGTCCACATATAGAATGTACGTCCACTATAGAAAGTACGTCCACTATAGATTGTATGTCCATGTATAGAATGTATGTCCACATATAGAATGTACGTCCACTATAGAAAGTACTTCCACGTATAGAATGTACGTCCACTATAGAAAGTACGTCCAGGTATAGAATGTACGTCTACGTATAGAATGTACATCCACTATAGAAAGTACGTCCACGTATAGAATGTATGTCAACTATATAAAAGTACGTCCAGGTATAGAATGTACGTCCACTATAGAAAGTACATCCAGGTATAGAATGCACGTCTACGTATAGAATGTACATCCACTATAGAAAGTACGTCCACGTATAGAATGTATGTCCACTATATAAACATACGTTCACGTATAGAGTGTACATCTACTATAGAAAGTACGACTACGTATAGAATGTACGTCCACTATAGAAAGTACAACCACGTATAGAATGTACGTCCACGACAGAATGAATATCCACGTGTAGAAAGTACGCCCACGCATAGAATGTACGTCCACGCAAAGAATGTACGTGCACGTATAGAATGTACGTCGACGTGTAGAATGTATATCCACGTATAGAATGTAATATACGTCAACGTATAGAATGTACTTCCACCTATGGAATCCACGTTCACGTATAGAATGTACATCCACATAAAAAATGCACACCCACGTATAGTATGTACATTCATGTATGGAATGCAGGTCCACGTATGGAATGTACATCCACGTATAGAATGTACATAAACATGTAGAATGTACGTACACGTATAGAATGTACATCCACGTATAGAATGTACGTCCACGTATAGAATGCACATCCACGTATAGAATGTACATCCACGTATAGAATGTACGTACACGTATAGAATGTACATCCACGTATTGAATGTACGTCACGTATAGAATCTACATCCACGTATAGAATGTATGTCCACGTATAGAATGTATATGAACTAAATGAGGATAAGGCGAGGTTGCTTCAGAGAACATGCAGTTCTCATGAATCAACCTTGCATGTTGAACATAGCCATCACCAATACAAATCATGTCGCTAAATCACGCGGGATCCATATATTTACTGAGCTGGGAATGCTTCCCATAAATCCAAACACACCCGAGACGGGCGGCCCAAAGTCAGATCCATTGTTACACTGCCCACAAGGGGATGCTACACTTCCATCTACTTATTCAGCACAGACTCCACACGTCATCCGGACGTCACTTCCGTGGCCACAAGAGGGGATAATGTTCTACAAGATGGCAGTGATCAACATCAGTCTTGGATACAAAATAAAGCGTCAAACAGCTGGAGTTGTCCCCACTTTGCAGCATTTCTGAGATTACGATACACGTGATGTAGATTGTATTATTTACAAAATCTGCTTTTAGAGTTAGGTCATCAAGGTATGAATGCTGAAGGAAACCAAACAGGGAAACGTTTATTATTTATTTGTGGTTGACACCCAAAAGTTTGTTCTTTATTTGTGGTTGACACCCAAAAGTTTGTTCTTTATTTGTGGTTGTCACCCAAAAGTTTGTTCTCCCTCCTCAATCAATCAATTAGTCAATCAATTAGTTAATCAATCAATTTGTCAATCAATCAGTCAATCAATTAGTTAATCAATTAGTCAATCAATCAATTTGTCAATCAATTTGTCAATCAATTAGTCAATCAATCAATTAGTCAATCAATTAGTCAATCAATTAGTTAATCAATTAGTCAATCAATCAATTTGTCAATCAATTAGTCAATCAATTAGTTAATCACTTAGTCAATCAAATAGTCAATCAATTTGTCAATTAATTAGTTAATCAATTTGTCAATTAATTAGTTAATCAATTTGTCGATCAGTTAGTCAATCAATTAGTCAATCAATTAGATAATCAATTTGACATTCAATATTTGTCAATCAATTAGTCAATCAATTAGTCAATCAATTTGTCGATCAGTTAGTCAATCAATTAGATAATCAATTTGACATTCAATTTGTCAATCAATTAGTTAATAAATATGTCAGTCAATTACTCAATCAATTACTCAATCAATTATCATTCAATTAATCAATCAATTACTCAATCAATTATCATTCAATTAGTCAATCAATTACTCAATCAATTATCATTCAATTAGTCAATCAATTAGTCAATCAATTAGTCAATGAGAGCCTTTCGATCTAGTCTTGAGAACATAAGCCAAGGAGATTTCTCTCCATTCAGCTTGCTAATTTATCCCTATTTTTTTCCAATCTGGGCCATCATTCATGAGGGTTTCCATGACGTTGCATATCTTTTTTTTATTTCTATCCCTGCTTTTTCTCCTTTATGTCTTGGTACCATAATGTACTTATCTTGCCACGTTGACAGCATTTACAAGGTAAAAGAGGCAGGGGCAGACCAAAACTAACATGGACAAGTAACATCAAAAAATGGCCGTCAGGTTATGACAACCTGCACTAGAATGGCGCTCCATGTTAGCAAACCTTCGATGTGGAGACGGCACACAGTGGTCATAATGATGATTGATTTTAATGGGAAAAAATGTTATAATATTGGTATATTATAAATCACAACCAATAATCTTACAGTGCAAAGGTATACTGTATTTAGGAACTGTATTTGAGATACCCAAACGTTTACTCTCCTTACAGCGAGACCTGATGATGATGACTAGAAAATGAAGCAGTGTAGGCAGAGTGACTAGTGTACTCATCTCATGACTAAGTAGTCGAAGTTGAACTCTTTTAGAGGCTGCTCTTTCTTATTTACCGACACAGTTCATAAAGACTGCCAACATGGGGGCTAGAAGTTCTTTTGTTGTGGAAAGGAGATAGCAGTGCTAAAGTCGAACATTTGATTAAAATCTTAAGCAAGGTCAAGGTAATGTAGAGAGAGGTAAAGTACGAGACTTGAACCAGTGCCTTAGCACGCGAGTTTACACCCATTTGTGCTCGGCCGACTATCCTGAAGTGTTCGGAAATTTCTGTATAGTGTCGCCTCAAGCATCGAAGCTCAGATACGAGGCTACATTCCTCACCTTCCCAGAGTAATACCCTGGTACCCATTTCTGCCAACGGCTGGATCGACACTGGGAGTATTTTTTTTTCCCAACCACAATTCGCACTGCTCCCAGCGGGAATCAAACACGGGTTGTCCGAAGTGTTCGAAGACTTCTGGATAGTGTCGCTTGAAGTATTGAAACTCGCGATGCGAGGCGGCATTCCTCACATTCTCAGAATACTACCCTAGTACCCATTTCTCATACCATTAGCGTCTGCGAGCCAACTCATTTACGTTTATGTATGAGCGTTAGTAGGACAAACACTATTTTAAAACCGATAGATACTGTAGCACAAACAATAATTATAGTCCAATATATCCATAAATACTACATGATGTCGGGTTCGATCCTGATCGACGGCTTCCAGGTTCACCCAGCCTTTAATGGGCATCTGATTTTTTTCTGGGAAAGTAAAGCGGCACGGACGTTATACCGACCACATTACCCCAAAAATAATGTGCTGAAGGTCTGTAAAAATGATGGTCACTAACACCATATTTCTGACTGACGTGAGTGTGTGGCTGATTGTTGTAGTGCGTCTTTGTCTGGTTGCCTCCGACTTCAGCACTTACACTTGCTAGAGCAGATTGTGGTCTTGCTTGGGTGTAGGAAGACCTGGCCAATCTTGGTTTTCGGTCCCTGATGGCACTTAAGCTCCATCCCCACGACAAGGAGCTGGCCTTACTATATGGGCCACTACAAGAATTACAAAAGACAGTAAAATTTATACAGGAAACGACATTGCAGATATAGACAATACTTCAGGCGAACGAAATATAGATTAATCATATTTCCTATACACCACTTGGTGTGACGCGGGTACTTTACTTTATATACATATATATATATATATAAACAATTCCTCACCTTCCCACGATAATAATCCCGAACATTTCTGGATAGGCGGCCGAGCACATATGGGTGTAAACTCGCGTGCTAAGACGCCGGTTCAAGTCTCGTACTTTACCTTTACCTTTACCTTATACATATAAACAATTATGATTTAAAAGGCATATTTTATCTATGCTTTTATTTTGGCTTTAATTATTTTGTTTCCATTTTCTTCAAAGATATATCCTATATGTTATTATTTGTTGGTATTATTAATATATTATTTCTTTTGAACAACCGTTTGAGGGTCATTAAATTTGTATCATAGCAAATATTGTTTCTTTTCTTTCATTGGTCAAGTATACTAGTTTTAATGATCTAACTCACACTGTTCTACTACAACGAAGTAGTACCTTTATTAAAGCATTCTTTTATGTATTTTTATATTTTCTTAATTAATGCAGATTTATTCCCTTACCACTAGACACATAGATAATTAGAGTTCCTTGCATTATACTATTTCCCTTCCCTCTTTTTTCTCCTCCATTTTTTTGCAGTTAATTATTGTATCTAGTAACAAAAAGTGACACTAGATTATCGTACCCGTAGTTGTTTCCTTGTATCTGATGTATCTTGATTGTTTCAGTCAAATGACAAATTTTATAGAAGAACTAGACGTATTGATTGAAGAAAAAAATGATTGAACTAGACGTATTGATTGAAGAAATAATGATTGAACTAGACGTATTGATTCAAGAAATAGTGATTGAACTAGACGTATTGATTGAAGAAATAATGATTGAACTAGACGTATTGATTCAATAAATAATGATTGAACTAGACGTATTGATTCAAGAAATAATGATTGAACTAGACGTATTGATTCAAGAAATAGTGATTGAACTAGACGTATTGATTGAAGAAAATAATGATTGAACTAGACGTATTGATTGAAGAAAAAATGATTGAACTAGACGTATTGATTGAAGAAAAAATGATTGAACTAGACGTATTGATTGAAGAAAAAATGATTGAACTAGACGTATTGATTCAATAAATAGTGATTGAACTAGACGTATTGATTGAAGAAAAAATGATTGAACTAGACGTATTGATTCAATAAATAGTGATTGAACTAGACGTATTGATTGAAGAAAAAATGATTGAACTAGACGTATTGATTGAAAAAAAATGATTGAACTAGGCATATTGATTGAAGAAAAAAATGATTGAACTAGACGTATTGATTGAAGAAAAAATGATTGAACTAGGTGTATTGATTCAATAAATAGTGATTAAACTAGACGTATTGATTGAAGAAAAGATGATTGAACTAGACGTATTGATTGAAGAAAAAATGATTGAACTAGACGTATTGATTGAAGAAAAAATGATTGAACTAGACGTATTGATTGAAGAAAAAATGATTGAACTAGGCGTATTGATTCAATAAATAGTGATTAAACTAGACGTATTGATTGAAGAAAAGATGATTGAACTAGACGTATTGATTGAAGAAAAAATGATTGAACTAGACGTATTGATTGAAGAAAAAATGATTGAACTAGACGTATTGATTCAATATATAGTGATTGAACTAGACGTATTGATTGAAGAAAAAATGATTGAACTAGACGTATTGATTGAAGAAAAAATGATTGAACTAGACGTATTGATTCAAGAAATAATGATTGAACTAGACGTATTGATTCAATAAAATAGTGATTGAACTAGACGTATTGAATGAAGAAAAAATGATTGAACTAGACGCATTGATTCAATAAATAATGATTGAGCTAGACGTATTGATTCAAGAAATAACAATTGAACTAGACATATTGATTCAAGAAATAATGATTGAACTAGACATATTTATTCAAGAAATGATAATTGAACTAGACATATTTATTCAAGAAATAATAATTGAACTAGACATATTTATTCAATAAATAATAATTGAACTAGACATATTGATTCAAGATCAGGGGAATGCATTTAAATGGAAATGTTTAAATTGTAGTGAATCAACTATTTTTGTCTAGTCACGTGATTTACCATTTATGTTATTCTAGTTTTATTTTATTTTTTATAATATTCACTTCTTCAAGAACAATTACTGAGTATTGCCTGACATGGAGTAGCTCTTGACGCAATCAAGAGATCACTCTCAAGCAGTGGACACGGATTGATGCTACACAAATGTAGCTGATAGTTTGGGTATAACCCTAGTTTTGTTAAATAAATATTCACAATTCTTCATTTTTATATTTTGATGTTACTTTCAGAAAGAATTTTTTTGGGGGTTAGATTTTACCAATAATCATTTTATAATTTTTTGTTTACAGAAAGAATTTTATATTTTGTTTTAGAGAATTATTTTTTAACATTTTTTTTTACAGAAAGAATTGTATATTTTGTTTTAGAGAATTATTTTTTTAACATTTTTTTACAGAAAGAATTGTATATTTTGTTTTAGAGAATTATTTTTTTAACATTTTTTTACAGAAAGAATTTTATATTTTGTTTTAGAGAATTATTTTTTTACATTTTTTTTACAGAAAGAATTTTATATTTTGTTTTAGAGAATTATTTTTTAACATTTTTTTTACAGAAAGAATTTTATATTTTGTTTTAGAGAATTATTTTTTAACATTTTTAGGAATAATTTTATATTTTGTTTTAGAGAATTATTTTTTACATTTTTTTACAAAAAGAATTTTATATTTTGTTTTAGAGAATTATTTTGTAACATTTTTAAAATGAAGAATTTTATAAAGTTTTTAGACAATCAATTTATATATTTTTTTTTTTTTAAGAAATAATTTTATAAGCTTTTTTAGAAAGAAAAATGTGTATATATCTTTTTTTAGAGTCATTTTATTTTAAATTTTAGAAACAGCTTTTGAAAAAAAAATATTTAGAAATTAATTGGAAAAGTTGTTTAAAATGTATCTTGTTATAAAACACACAAAAAAATATTTAGAAATTAATTGGAAAAGTTGTTAAAAATGTATCTTGTTATAAAACACAAAAAATATTTAGAAATTAATTGGAAAAGTTGTTAAAAATGTATCTTGTTATAAAACACAAAAAATATTTAGAAATTAATTGGAAAAGTTGTTAAAAATGTATCTTGTTATAAAACACACAAAAAATATTTAGAGATTAATTGGAAAAGTTGTTAAAAATGTATCTTGTTATAAAACACAAAAAATATTTAGAAATTAATTGGAAAAATTGTTAAAAATGTATCTTGTTATAACACACACAAAATATTTAGAAATTAATTTGAAAAGTTGTTAAAAATGTATCTTGTTATAACACACAAAAAATATTTAGAAATTAATTGGAAAAGTTGTTAAAAATGTATCTTGTTATAAAACACAAAAAATATTTAGAAATTAATTGGAAAAGTTGTTAAAACTGTATCTTGTTATAAAACACACAAAAATCATGTTTTCAGTTTTACTTGAAAGATTGCTTCTAAACTTGTATAATTGTAAATTTTTCAGCATACATCATTGTGGAAAAAAATGTCAAATATACAACATTCACCATTGTATGTCACTTCCAACATTTATTTTTGTATATCACATCCTACATTCAATATTCCGACGAGTTTTTGATGAGAGAATATTCTGTAAATCGTCTCTGATCGGGGAAAAAAAGAAGTGTCAAATATATCTCCGATGTACAGAAAAAAACACTGACGTGTATTCGTTGTTTTCTTCTGCAATATCGTAGGCATGGAAACAAACTAAAGATACAGTGGGTAGGGGTCGGGAAACAATGGCCGATTTGGGAATCTGTGTTTCATACTGCTAAAGCTTCTGATATCTGCCGTTTAAACAAGAAACAAAAAAATATAAAACTCGGACAGGGCCCAATAATCAACGGATGAAATATTCCAAATGGCTCCCTCTTATTCCGTTCTGACACTGCCACACTAATATTATTCATAACGTTCGGACGGGAAGCCGAGGGTCTAATTACATTTATATGTGCATAGGGAGGGGTTATGGCAGACCTGATATCTTGATCAAACACAGAACGTCCAGCTCCGGAGGTCGGTCGGCTGCCTGCTCAGACAAAGAGGAGTTAATGTATTCATGAATGATTACACAAATACCTGGGGTCGATTTACCGCCACTATACAGTTATGGGAAATGGGATTCAAAATGCGTGTTTAAAAGTAGAAACTATACAGGAAGACACGCGAATCCAATCTCACACTGCGCATGCGCTATTTTGGATGGTGGGGAAAATTGACCATCTTGTTGTTGTATTTAGTTTCCTGTTTATTTCTTCAGTTCCGGTAACTGACAAAGTTCCACGCATGCGCACTGGTAAACTACCTCTCAGTTGCAGTATTTAAGTGGAGCTAACTGGTTCCCATGATGACTTTCAGTGGATGTACATCCGGTTGATTGCCGTCACGGGGACATGAAATATTAAAATCAGAAATGTTATTGGTGAATATTAATGCGCCTGGCTGTCAAGAAGTTTCTGCTTATGCTTCCGGCGACTATGATTGGATTTTTTGCAGTTCAAATACGCGTAGAGAAATAGTCCTATACCAGAAATATGACTTAATTAATATGATTATAGGAGTATAGTGTGTATCCCACAGGGAGGGATCTATATAGATGGGTGGACTATTAGAGTATGGAGGAGTGGGGGAGTGGTGGTGGGGGCTTTACATGAGAGAGCTGTGAGATAGAGTGATGTAAGGAATCATAAAGTGGACGGGTAGAGAAAGAGTGTGAGAGAGAGAGAGAGAGAGACTTATAGCACTCTGCTAATACTCGCACGAATAGAGAAGTATAGAATTCAGGCATTTAAGGAGAGAGAGAGAGAGAAAGACTTAAAGTACTCTACCAACACTTGTTCGAATGAGAAGTAAAGAATTCTAGGAAAGAGAGAGAAAAAGGGAGTTTTGGAACTCTGCTATTACTTGTACGAATAGAGAAAAAAAGAAGGGGGGAGAGAGAGAGAGAGAGAGAGAGAGAGAGAGAGAGAGAGAGAGAAAGAGAGAGAGAGAGAACAGCTGATATGAGAATTAGACAGAAAAGCTAGTCCCAATAAAATGGCCTGCGTGTAAGGAAGTGTTAATGGCTTTTATAGGAGGAGGCTTGATGTAAGGAAGTGTTAATGGCTTTTATAGGAGGAGGCTTGATGTAAGGAAGTGTTAGTGGCTTTATAGGAGGAGGCTTGATGTAAGGATGTGTTAGTGGCTTTATAGGAGAAGGCTTGATGTAAGAAAGTGTTAGTGGCTTTATAGGAGGAGGCTTGACGTAAGGATGTGTTAGTGGCTTTATAGGAGAAGGCTTGATGTAAGGAAGTGTTAGTGGCTTTATAGGAGGAGGCTTGATGTAAGGAAGTGTTAGTGACTTTATAGGAGAAGGTTTGATGTAAGGAAGTGTTAGTGGCTTTATAGGAGGAGGCTTGATGTAAGAAAGTGTTTAGTGGCTTTATAGGATATGGCTTGATGTAAGGAAGTGTTAGTGACTTTATAGGAGATGGCTTGATGTAAGGAAGTGTTAGTGGCTTTATAGGAGAGGGCTTGATGTAAGGAAGTGTTGATAGTGTTGACAACATATTCATTTCTTATGTTGATTGACATATTCCCTTCTTATGTTGATTGACATATTCATTTCTTATGTTGATTGACATATTCCCCTCTTATGTTGATTAACATATTCCACTCTTATGTTGATTGACATATTCCCCTCTTATGTTGATTGACATATTCCCCTCTTATGTTGATTGACATATTCCCTTTTAATGTTGATTGACATATTCCCCTCTTATGTTGATTAACATATTCCACTCTTATGTTGATTGACATATTCCCCTCTTATGTTGATTGACATATTCCCCTCTTATGTTGATTGACATATTTCCTTTTAATGTTGATTGACATATTCCCCTCTTATGTTGATTGACATATTTCCTTCTTATGTTGATTGACATATTCCCCTCTTATGTTGATTAACATATTCCACTCTTATGTTGATTGACATATTCCCCTCTTATGTTGATTGACATATTCCCCTCTTATGTTGATTGACATATTCCCCTCTTATGTTGATTGACATATTTCCTTTTAATGTTCATTGACATATTCCCCTCTTATGTTGATTGACATATTCCCTTCTTATGTTGATTGACATATTCCTTTCTTATGTTGATTGACATATTCATTTCTTATGTTGATTGACATATTCCCCTCTTATGTTGATTAACATATTCCCCTCTTATGTTGATTGACATATTCCCCTCTTATGTTGATTGACATATTCCCCTCTTATGTTGATTGACATATTCCCCTCTTATGTTGATTGACATATTCCCTTTTAATGTTGATTGACATATTCCCCTCTTATGTTGATTGACATATTCCCCTCTTATGTTGATTAACATATTCCACTCTTATGTTGATTGACATATTCCCCTCTTATGTTGATTGACATATTCCCCTCTTATGTTGATTGACATATTCCCCTCTTATGTTGATTGACATATTTCCTTTTAATGTTGATTGACATATTTCCTTCTTATGTTGATTGACATATTCCCCTCTTATGTTGATTAACATATTCCACTCTTATGTTGATTGACATATTCCCCTCTTATGTTGATTGACATATTCCCCTCTTATGTTGATTGACATATTCCCCTCTTATGTTGATTGACATATTTCCTTTTAATGTTCATTGACATATTCCCCTCTTATGTTGATTGACATATTCCCTTCTTATGTTGATTGACATATTCCCCTTTTATGTTGATTGACATATTCCCCTCTTATATTGATTGACATATTCCCTTTTAATGTTGATTGACATATTCTCCTCTTATGTTGATTGACATATTCCCCTCTTATGTTGATTGACATATTCCCCTTTTATGTTGATTGACATATTCCCCTCTTATGTTGATTGACATATTCCACTCTTATGTTGATTAATATATTCCCCTCTTACGTTGTTTGACATATTCCCCTCTTATGTTGATTGACATATTCCCTTTTAATGTCGACAACGCGTTCACTTCTTTGTCCTTTGCTTTCTACAAGAACCTCCATGCTATGCTCAATAGTTTTCTGAAAAATCACATTTCATTACTCTCAGATTATTTTCTTTTCTGTTATAAGATTGTCCATGATTTACTTCCATATTTCAAGTCTTAAGCCCTTCTTAATCCTCTGAACTCCGATCAGAGCATAAGGCACATACAAGAGATCTCCACACCCAATCTGGACTTGAGCCGGCATGGACAAATCTGGCTAGAACTTGCCTGCCTCATTTCATCATGTATGGTTCATCGCCATGTACACAATGATCTCCCACTTCTTCGTTTACCTGGTGGTGTCCATGTTAATGCCAGGTGGTGTAAATGTTAAAGCTAGGTGGTATCCATGTTAATGGCAGGTGGTGTAAATGTTAAAGCTAGGTGGTATCCATGTTAATGGCAGGTGGTGTAAATGTTAAAGCTAGGTGGTATCCATGTTAATGGCAGGTGGTGTAAATGTTAAAGCTAGGTGGTATCCATGTTAATGCCAGGTGGTGTAAATGTTAAAGCTAGGTGGTATCCATGTTAATGGCAGGTGGTGTCCATGTTAATACCAGGCGGTATCCATGTTAATGCCAGGTGGTGTCCATGTTAATGCCAGGTGGTGTCCATGTTAATACCAGGTGGTGTCCATGTTAAAGCTAGGTGGTGTCCATGTAAATGCCAGGTGGTGTAAATGTTAAAGCTAGGTGGTATCCATGTTAATGGCAGGTGGTGTCCATGTTAATAACCAGGTGGTATCCATGTTAATGCCAGGTGGTGTCCATGTTAATGCCAGGTGGTGTCCATGTTAATACCAGGTGGTGTCCATGTTAAAGCTAGGTGGTGTCCATGTAAATGCCAGGTGGTGTAAATGTTAAAGCTAGGTGGTATCCATGTTAATGGCAGGTGGTGTCCATGTTAATACCAGGTGGTATCCATGTTAATGCCAGGTGGTGTCCATATTAATGCCAGGTGGTGTAAATGTTAAAGCTAGGTGGTATCCATGTTAATGGCAGGTGGTGTCCATGTTAATACCAGGTGGTATCCATGTTAATGCCAGGTGGTGTCCATGTAAATGCCAGGTGGTGTAAATGTTAAAGCTAGGTGGTATCCATGTTAATGGCAGGTGGTGTCCATGTTAATACCAGGTGGTATCCATGTTAATGCCAGGTGGTGTCCATGTTAATGCCAGGTGGTGTAAATGTTAAAGCTAGGTGGTATCCATGTTAATGGCAGGTGGTGTCCATGTTAATACCAGGTGGTATCCATGTTAATGCCAGGTGGTGTCCATGTTAATACGAGGTAGTGTCCATGTTAATGCCAGGTGGTGTCCATGTTAAAGCTAGGTGGTATCCATGTTAATGGCAGGTGGTGTCCATGTTAAAGCTAGGTGGTATCCATGTTAATGCCAGGTGGTGTCCATGTTGAAGCTAGGTGGTGTCCATGTTAATGCCAGGTGGTGTCCATGTTAAAGCTAGGTGGTATCCATGTTAATGCCAGGTGGTGTCCATGTTAATGCCAGGTGGTGTCCATGTTAATACCAGGTGGTATCCATGTTAATACCAGGTGGTGTCCATGTTAATACCAGGTGGTGTCCATGTTAATGCCAGGTGGTGTCCATGTTAATGCCAGGTGGTATCCATGTTAATGCCAGGTGGTGTCCATGTTAAAGCCAGGTGGTGTCCATGTTAAAGCCATGTGGTGTCCATGTTAAAGCCAGGTGGTATCCATGTTAATGCCAGGTGGTGTCCATGTTAAAGCCAGGTGGTATCCATGTTAAAGCCAGGTGGTGTTTATGTTAAAGCCAGGTGGTATCCATGTTAATGCCAGGTGGTGTCCATGTTAAAGCTAGGTGCAGATACCTGGTTCACTCCACTCGTAAGGCATGACCTAGCCATTTCCAACTTCTTCTTTTCACTTCATGATTGATGTTGTCAAAGCCTGATTTCTGATAACCTCTTTGTGATGTCTTGATCCCAAAGAATATGTATAATCATCTTAAGACAGCGACCTTCGAATCCTCTAAGACAACTTTCATTCTTATGGTTCATTCTCCATGTTTCTGCTTCATATAGGAGTATGGATCGCACATTTGACTTGTAAATTCTAAGCTTGGTACTGAGATGGAGACTGCTTGAACGCCAAATGTTTCAAAGGCTAGTGAATGCATGGGCTGACATGCCTATTCTTGTATATATCTCTTTCTCAGCGTCGCAATTTGATGAAATAGCATCCTAGGAATTTAAAATAATCCAATTCGTCTAGTCCCACTCCGAATTAACTTTTTTTTTGTACTTTTGGAATTTGCCCTTATAATCTTACTTTTCTCTGCATTTATTTTCAGTCCTACTGAGTTAGCAAACTGATCTACACTGTCTTGTCTTCACCAGTTGCTTTGTTATTTTTGGTCTGTTTGTTGACAGTTTCAATTTCGTGGCATGTAATTTTCCCTTTTCTCATTTCAAACTGGACAGGTGGCGGGGAGAAACTTCACTTACTGGTTATGGTCTGTTGAGAGTTTATTTAAAGTATTCTTCCCATCTTTTACATTTTTTCATTTTTTTTTATTAAGTAATGGTTTTCCATTTTTACTTCACACAATGGTGTAACATTTCTGAAGCCACCAGAAAGGATCTTTGAGACCTTGCCAACAGTTCTGTTATCCCCTTTCTCTAATGCTTCCTGGGCTTCATTTGCCAGAGTCTCAATATACTGTCTTGTATCTTTTCTTATGCTCTTCTTGACTAGTTTGTTATTCTCTATATAATTCTCCATTAACGTGACCTTATCATCCGTCCTACAATTCAACATTTGTTGTTTGATAATCTTGCTTTGTTGAACCAAGTTCCATGACTCTTCTGTGATCCAACCATTCGTTCCTTTAGGACAACACCCAAGGACTTCTTGACTCTCATCTTCATCTATATATTTGGTATATTTTGGAAAGGTTAATCAAACTCTTCCTCTGGTATATCCTGAAAGGTTTGGAATCTGTTAGTAAAAGTTTATAATGAACTGGGCCTAGATTGTGTTATCAGACCACCGTTGTGAAACAAATATCAGCTTTGAGCTTTGCTTGTATGTGTCCTGTTTGACATCTGTAGCTTTAGTTTGCATATCAGCATTTTGTGATCACTTTCAGCGTCCGGGTCTTTGATTGCTTTGACATTATGCAGTGATCTTATCCAATTTCTTCCAACTGCGAAATGGTCGATTTCGATGGTAGTCTTTCGATCTGCTGATGTCTACGTTGTTGTGTGAATACGTTTATGTTGAAAAATAGTGCCGGCTAAGTCCATTCTCTATACATAAATCGGTCATATTGAGTTATTAGCAGGTCATCATCTTTGCACTCCGGGACATGTCCATAGGTGCTCAGATCCCCTCCTCAGCAAGTCCCGAAGTGTCCATTGACTGACGACTCTATTTCTGTGTTGGTTGATAAGTCTTCTTACACGCCCACTAAGTTTCTCGTTTCTGGCTATGCCCCATCTTAACTCCCATCTCTTTCATCTGAAGGAGTGACGTGGGCTCATGGTTGTCGAAGTCCTGTGCCCTTCCCACTTCCTGGAGGGCATTGATGATGTCCGCCCTATCTAGTGGCTGACCGTTCTAAAAAAATCAGCGTTCTCCGTTGTTGTTCATATTCCCGTCACCATGTATTCCCATGCACTGCTCATATTACCGTCACCATGTATTCCCATGCACTGCTCATATTCCCGTCACCATGTATTCCCATGCACTGCTCATATTCCCGTCACCATGTATTCCCATACACTACTCATATTACCGTCACCATGTATTCCCATACACTGCTCATATTCCCGTCACCATGTATTCCCATACACTACTCATATTCCCGTCACCATGTATTCCCATACACTGTTCATATTCCCGTCACCATGTATTCCCATACACTGTTCATATTCCCGTCCCCATGTATTTCATGCACTGCTCATATTACCGTCACCATGTATTCCCATACACTGTTCATATTACCGTCACCATGTATTCCCATACACTGTTCATATTCCCGTAACCATGTATTCCCATGCACTGCTCATATTACCGTCACCATGTATTCCCATACACTGTTCATATTCCCGTCACCATGTATTCCCATGCACTGCTCATATTCCGTCACCATGTATTCCCATGCACCGCTCATATTACCGTCACCATGTATTCCCATACACTGTTCATATTCCCGTCACCATGTATTCCCATACACTACTCATATTCCCATCACCATGTATTCCCATACACTACTCATATTACCGTCACCATGTATTCCCATACACTGTTCATATTCCCATCACCATGTATTCCCATGCACTGCTCATATTCCCGTCACCATGTATTCCCATGCACCGCTCATATTACCGTCACCATGTATTCCCATACACTGTTCATATTCCCGTCACCATGTATTCCCATACACTACTCATATTCCCATCACCATGTATTCCCATGCACCGCTCATATTACCGTCACCATGTATTCCCATACACTGTTCATATTCCCATCACCATGTATTCCCATGCACTGCTCATATTCCCATCACCATGTATTCCCATACACTACTCATATTCCCATCACCATGTATTCCCATGCACCGCTCATATTACCGTCACCATGTATTCCCATACACTGTTCATATTCCCATCACCATGTATTCCCATGCACCGCTCATATTACCGTCACCATGTATTCCCATACACTACTCATATTCCCATCACCATGTATTCCATGCACCGCTCATATTCCCGTCACCATGTATTCCCACACACTACTCATATTCCCGTCACCATGTATTTTATACACATTTCATAACCAGGTCCATCTTAACTTTGAAATCTCCAATCACAGGTCACGTGATAATGTCTTGTTGATCTGGTCCTGTAGACTCTTCAAAGAAGTCATTCCTTTGATCCTCTGCCGCCTGTTCACTTGTGGTATAGCATTGAATGATGGTTGTCTTTGTGAGCCTTGAGAAGATCCTAGCTCGTATTAATGTGTTAATTAATGAGTTCCTACTCTAAGATGCTTTCTTTATGTCTTTTCACAACTATAGAGACCCCATTAAGATGTTGGTCATCACCTCTCCCTGAATAGTTTATGGTTTCTCCATTTTTTTAATCTCCTATTGCCGTTCATCTCCCATGACTGGCTGTACATAGCAATTCATTACCCGTTTTACTTACCTCCATTGTGAAAAATGGATAGCGTAATATCATTTCATTACGTAAATATTATTTCATTAATCTATTATTTCACGGTATACCTTCCTACATACCCACCTACCTACCTACCTACCTACCTACCTACCTACCTACCTACCTACCTACCTACCTACCTACCTACCTACCTACCTACCTACCTACATACCTACCTACCTACCTACCTACCTACCTACCTACCTACCTACCTACCTACCTTTCTATCTATCCATCCATCCATCCAACCATCCATCCATCCATCCATCCATCCATCCATCCATCCATCCATCCATCCATCCATCCATCCATCCATCCACCCACCCGTCCGTCCGTCCGTCCGTCCGTCCGTCCGTCCGTCCGTCCGTCCGTCCGTCCGTCCATCCATCCATCCATCCATCCATCAATCTATCTATCTATCTATCTATCTATCTATCTATCTATCTATCTATCTATCTATCTATCTATCTATCTATCTATCTATCTATCTATCTATCTATCTATCTATCTATCTATCTATCTATCTATCTATCTATCTATCTATCTATCTATCTATCTGTCTGTCTGTCTGTCTGTCTGTCTGTCTGTCTGTCTGTCTGTCTGTCTGTCTATCTATCTATCTATCTATATGTCTGTTTGTTTGTCTGTCTACCTGCCTGTCTGTCAATCATTCTATCCACCCAGCTACCTCTTACCTATCTGTCTGTCTGTCCATCCATCTATCCACCTATCCGAACTTCTATGCGTCTGTCCGTCCGTCTGTCTGTCTGTCCGCCCATCCACTTATCCATCCGTCCGTGCGTCTGTTCATCCGTCCGTCCGTCTGTCTATCTATCCACATAGTTACCTCCTACCTATCTGTCCATCCGTCTATCTGTCCGTCTGTCCGTCCGTCCGTGCATCCGTCCATCCGACTGTCTGTCTGTCCGCCCATCCACTTATCCATCCGTCCGTGCGTCTGTTCATCCGTCCGTCCGTCTATCTGTCCGTCCATCCGTCCGTGTGTCCGTCTGTCTGTCCATCTATCTATCCACCTAGTTACCTCCTACCTATCTGTCCGTCCGTCATCTACCTGTCCGTCCGTCTGTCTACCTGTCCGTCCGTCTGTCCGTTCGTCTGTCTGCCTGTCCGTCCGTCCGTCTGTCTGCCTGTTAGTCCGTCTGTCTGCCTGTCCATCCGTCCGTCCATCTGTTTGCCCGTCCGTCTGTCTGCCTGTCCGTCCGTCTGTCTGCCCGTCCGTCCGTCCGTCTGTCTGTCTGTCCGTCCGTCTGTCTGCCTGTCCGTCCGTCCGTCTGCCTGTCTATCTATCCAATCAGAATTATTGGGATCGAACGTTCATATATCCGCTCCAGCGCTTGTCCTACATTTCTCAAAGCGTGTTCCGATGATTGTCCCTGTCAGATGTTGATTGTAGACACATTTTCATCTCCTGCCAGCACACAGGAGCGACAAGATCCTTTATTCATACATAGAACAAGAAGCCTTTACAAAAATCGAGTACACTCGTCACGCAAGGGTTGGTTTCAGCGTAAGGGCTGATAGGCTGGCGTAATGTAAGGCCGTCACAGTGATGATAGACAAAGTCAAGGGTGATGCCATGTCTTGAAGGCAGTCAACGATTGTATCATGGAGGATGCACTTTTGAGACTGCTGTACTTAGATCCTCTCCATCTTTCGTTGAGACACTACTGACTGATTTAGTCAATCTTCTTTATCTTTCGTTGAGACACTACTGACTGATTTAGTCAATCTTCTTTATCTTTCGTTGAGGCACTACTGACTGATTTAGTCAATCTTCTTTATCTTTCGTTGAGGCACTACTGACTGATTTAGTCAATCTTCTTTATCTTTCGTTGAGGCACTACTGACTGATTTAGTCAATCTTCTTTATCTTTCGTTGAGGCACTACTGACTGATTTAGTCAATCTTCTTTATCTTTCGTTGAGACACTATTGACTGATTTAGTCAATCTTCTATATCTTTCATTGAGGCACTACTGACTGATTTAGTCAATCTTCTTTATCTTTCGTTGAGGCACTACTGACTGATTTAGTCAGTCTTCTCCATCTTTCGTTGAGGCACTACTGGCTGATTTAGTCTGTTTTCTATGTCTTTCGTTGAGGCACTACTGACTGATTTAGTCAATCTTCTCCATCTTTCGTTTAGGCACTACTGACTGATTTAGTCTGTTTTCTATATATTTCGTTGCGGCATTACTGACTATTTAGTCAATATTTTCTATCTTTCGTTGAGGCACTACTGACTGATTTAGTCTGTTTTCTATATCTTTCGTTGAGGCACTACTGACTGATTTAGTTTGTTTTCTATATCTTTGGCTGAGGCACTACGGACTGATTTAGTCAGTCTTCTCCATTTTTCGTTGAGGCACTACTGACTGATTTAGTCTGTCTTCTATATCTTTCGTTGAGGCACTACTGACTGATTTAGTCAGTCTTCTATATCTTTCGTTGAGGCACTACTGATTGATTTAGTCAGTCTTCTATATCTATCGTTGAAGCACTATTGACTGATTTAGTAAATCTTCTACATCTTTCGTTGAGGCACTACTGACTGATTTAGTCAATCCTCCCCATCTTTAGTTGAGGCACTATTGACTGATTTAGTCAATCTTCTACATCTTTCTTTGAGACACTACTGACTGATTTAGTCAGTCTTCTCTATCTTTCGTTGAGACACTACTGACTGATTTAGTCAATCGTCTACATCTTTCGTTGAGGCACTACTGACTGATTTGGTGAATCTTCAACATCTTTCGTTGAGGCACTACTGACTGATTTAGTCAATCTTCTATATTTTTTTGAGACACAACTGACTGATTTAGTCAATCTTCTATATTTTTCGTTAAGGCACTATTGACTGATTTAGTCAATCTTCTATATTTTTCGTTAAGACACTACTGACTGATTTAATCAATCTTCTATATTTTTCGTTGAGGCACTAATGACTGATTTAGTCAATCTTCTATATTTTCGTTGAGGCACTACTGACTGATTTAGTCAATCTTCTATATTTTTCGTTGAGGCACTACTGACTGATTTAGTCAATCTTCTATATTTTTCATTGAGGCACTACTGGCTGATTTAGTCAATCTTCTATATTTTTCGTTGAGGCACTACTGACTGATTTAGTCAATCTTCTATATTTTTCATTGAGGCACTCCTGGCTGATTTTGTCAACCGTCTTTATTTCCCTCTATCCTCATCCATTCTGCGGGAAGCTGCAAAGTCGAAGCCTATCAATTCTTTGACATTATCTTCTCATTTCTTTCTATGCCTACCTCTCCTCTTTCGCTTCACAATTTCTTGCAGAATGGTTTAGATACGTCGCAGAGACGATTTCATTTTAATTTTCTTGACTTGTCGTCAAAAGATCAACATATTCTCCGATTTTCTTGACTTGTCAAAAGATCAACATATTCTCCGATTTTCTTGATTTGTCAAAAGATCAACATATTCTCCGATTTTCTTGATTTGTCAAAAGATCAACATATTCTCCGATTTTCTTGATTTGTCAAAAGATCAACATATTCTCTGATTGCTTGTTGCATCCATTTGCGAATATTTTCATTTGTGATGAGGTCTAATTAATAGACATCCGAAATCTTGCGATAACATTCCATCTCAAAAGCTGACTTTTTTCTTCTGCAGCAGATTTATCCAGTTGGATAGTGTTCATATTTATAGGAAAGTACGCCTGCAATAACGAGCAAGATTTGTACACAGCCAGTCAGCGCTTACAAGAACGTGAATCATCATCATCATCATCATCATCATCATCATCATCATCATCATCAAGTATCATGCTTGCTGGCGTAGATGATCATGTCTGTCTACAACTTTCGATCTCGACAGTTATTTATCATTTCCGTTGTTGACCTTCAGCTAAGCCATTCTCTTAAGCTGTTGTTAGCTGTCCGTATTATTCTCAACTTTCTTCTGTAAAAAGACATTTCTTCATCTTCGAGTGATTGTTTTATCTGTTGTCATGTTGTCTATGATTTGTATCCATGTGTTAAGACTGGCTCTACATAACTTCTAAGAACTCTTTTTCTTGTCTCTATTGTTAAAAATGGATTGCATAGTATCTTCCTCATTTTTTTGGAAAGCAGCTTTTGACTAAGCCATTCTGCATTAAACTTCTTTTGTACATTTAACAACCCACCTCTGTTGTACATTTAACAACCCACCTCTGTTGTACATCTACCACCTCACCTCTGTTGTACATCTACCATCCCACCTGTGTTGTACATCTACCAACCCACCTCTGTTGTACATTTAACAACCCACCTCTGTTGTACATCTACCACCTCACCTCTGTTGTACATCTACCACATCACCTCTGTTGTACATCTACCATCCCACCTCTGTTGTACATCTACCAACCCACCTCTGTTGTACATCTACCATCTCACCTCTGTGGTACATCTACCACCTCACCCCTGTTGTACATCTGCCATCCCACCTCTGTTGTACATCTACCAACCCACCTCTGTTGTACATCTACCATCCCACCTCTGTTGTACATCTACCATCCCACCTCTGTTGTACATCTACCATCTCACCTCTGTTGTACATCTACCATCCCACCTCTGTTGAACATCTACCATCTCACCTCTGTTGTACATCTACCATCCCACCTCTGTTGTACATCTACCATCTCACCTCTGTTGTACATCTACCATCCCACCTCTGTTGAACATCTACCATCAGACCTCTGTTGTACTTAGAAGCGAGAAATACACTTCATTAAATTCAACAAACTACTATGCACCAATGGGTTTTCCCGGAGTGTTGCGATGCCTAATTTGACATCACTGAACAATGAACAATGTCATTTGTATATGCAGCAGTGACTCTCCTATTAGGGAGACGTCAATCCACCCATTCACGTTGATGAGGATGTGACAGAGGTTGCGTGGTGATCACACCTGAGTAGCTGCAACACGAGTATACACGTCAATCATACTTATACCTCTACACACATCACTGTCGTTATTTGTCGTGTGTCGATAACACGAGCATCATTGTTGTTATTTGTCGTGTGTCGATAACACGAGCATCATTGTTGTTATTTGTCGTGTGTCGATAACACGAGCATCATTGTTGTTATTTGTCGTGTGTCGATAACACGAGCATCATTGTCATTATTTGTCGTGTGTCGATAACACGAGCATCATTGTCGTTATTTGTTGTGTGTCGATAACACTAGCATCATTGTCGTTATTTGTTGTGTGTCGATAACACGAGCATCATTGTCATTATTTGTCGTGTGTTGATAACACGAGCATCATTGTCATTATTTGTCGTGTGTCGATAACACTAGCATCATTGTCATTATTTGTCGTGTGTCGATAACTCGAGCATCATTGTCGTTATTTGTTGTGTGTCGATAACACGAGCATCACTGTCGTTATTTGTCGTGTGTCGATAACACGAGCATCATTGTCGTTATTTGTCGTGTGTCGATAACACGAGCATCATTGTCATTATTTGTTGTGTGTCGATAACACGAGTATCATTGTCATTATTTGTTGTGTGTCGATAACACGAGCATCATTGCCGTTATTTGTCGTGTGTCGATAACACGAGCATCATTGTCATTATTTGTTGTGTGTCGATAACACGAGCATCATTGTCATTATTTGTCGTGTGTCGTTAACACTAGGATCATTGTCATTATTTCTCGTGTGTCGTTAACACTAGCATCATTGTCGTTATTTGTCGTGTGTCGTTAACACTAGCATCACTGTCGTTATTTGTCGTGTGTCGTTAACACTAGCATCACTGTCGTTATTTGTCGTGTGTCGTTAACACTAGCATCACTGTCGTTATTTGTCGTGTGTCTCTAACACTAGCATCACTGTCGTTATTTGTCATGTGTCGCTAAGACAAACATCGCTAACCTGTAGCGTGTTTGCGCCAAATTTGCTAATAGATATGTCTGACAAGGGAAATAATTAATTGAATTTGAGAAAGGGCGACAACGATTAGAAAACATTCCGTTAAGTGAAGATGATTAAGAAACATTCTCTAGTGAGAATGGGGGTTCTTCATACTGGGAAGTTGTTGAGGAGGGCATCTCAGAACTATGAAATAGACGGTTGTGCAATGAAGATGATTTGTCGACTAGACGGTTGTGCAATGAAGATGATTTGTCGACTAGACCGTTGTGCAATGAAGATGATTTGTCGACTAGACCGTTGTGCAATAAAGATGATTTGTCGACTAGACCGTTGTGCAATAAAGATGATTTGTCGACTAGATCGTTGTGCAATAAAGATGATTTGTCGACTAGACCGTTGTGCAATAAAGATGATTTGTCGACTAGACCGTTGTGCAATAAAGATGATTTGTCGACTAGACCGTTGTGCAATAAAGATGATTTGTCGACTAGATCGTTGTGCAATGAAGATGATATGTCGACTAGATCGTTGTGCATTGAAGATGATATGTCGACTCGACCATTGTGCAATGAAGATGATATGTCGACTAGATCGTTGTGCATTGAAGATGATATGTCAACAGGACTATGAAGATAATGATGATGATGATCATAATGATGATGATGATCATAATGATAACGATGATGATTATAATGATGATAATAATGATGATAATGATGACAATGATAATGATAATAATGATTATGATCATAATGATGATAATGATGATGATAATTATAATAATGATGATGATAATAAAATGATGATGTTGATAATGATGAATATAATGATGATAATGATGATAACGATCATAATGATGATGATGATAATAATACTATAGATGATAATGATAATAGTGATCATGATGATAATGACGATGATGATAATAATGATGATAATGATTATAATAATGAAGATAATGATGCTGATAATGATGATGATAATAATGATGATGATGATGATGATGATCATGATGATGATGATGATGATGGTGGTGATGAAGATAATGATGATCATGGTGAAAATGATGATGATAATGATGATCATGATGATCATGATGATGATGATAATGATGCAAATAATGATGATACTGATGATTATAATTATGATCATTGTGATAATGATGATGGTAATGATGATGATAATGATGATCATTGTGATAATGATGATGATCATGATGATGATGATAATGATGCAAATAATGATGATACTGATGATTATAATTATGATAATGATGATCATGGTGATAATGATGATGATAATGATGATCATTGTGGTAATGATGATGATAATGATGATAGTTATTTATGATGATAGTTTGTTTCATTAGATATTTTACGGCATTTTCTTCGTTTCTACATTTACTTCTTCTTCATTACTTGTTCCTTTCTTCCTCTTCTTCATTACTTGTTCCTTTCTTCTTCTTCTTCATTACTTGTTCCTTTTTCTTCTTATTCATTACTTGTTCCTTGTTGCTTCTTCTGCTGCTTCAACTGTTAAGTAGATACCAGTCTGTATTTATCTTTGTCTTCTTCCAAACAAATGAATTATCAAACCCTGAATTATTAAAAAAAAAACAACCTCCCCGCCCCCACTATCACCCCCCTAATCGACCTTTCTCTGTACGTAAACCCAGATGCTGGGATCACTAATATGGCGCCAGTTCACAAATAGATCAAGTCTTTGTTCTCTGCCACAATCTCTCCCCCCTAAGCACTTAATAGACTCGCCCTGACACGACTGATGGATGGTTCATTGTAATGGTCCTGCTTCTAATACGTCACGAGCTGTTTCATTGTACGGGTATGAACACTGCGTATTGTTCTTCTTGCTACCAGCTAGTTCTAATTACGTCCCACTTGGATACATTTCTTACGTGAATCCTCAGGACAAAAACAGATCCATGGACCGTGACGAGGTGTGACGGAGATCGGTTTCTGGAAGAGTGTGACGGGTGGTTAGGCATACGGATGAGGCGTGTTGGTTCTGGGGTGGCAGGAAAGTGCTGGGTTATTACCATAATGAAGGCTCCGACATGAATGATGAGTGCATTAATGACTGGTATAGAAATGATGAGTGCATTAATGACTGGTATAGAAATGATGAGTGCATTAATGACTGGTATAGAAATGATGAGTGCATTAATGACTGGTATAGAAATAATGAGTGCATTAATGACTGGTATAGAAATGATGAGTGCATTAATGACTGGTATAGAAATGATGAGTGCATTAATGACTGGTATAGAAATGATGAGTGCATTAATGACTGGTATAGAAATGATGAGTGCATTAATGACTGGTATAGAAATGATGAGTGCATTAATGACTGGTATAGAAATGATGAGTGCATTAATGACAGATACAATAATAATGATGAATTACTGGCATCTACAGCAATGATGAGTGCATTAATGACAGATACAATAATAATGATGAATTACTGGAATCTACAGCAATGATGAGTGCATTAATGACAGATACAATAATAATGATGAATTACTGGCATCTACAGCAATGATGAGTGCATTAATGACAGATACAATAATAATGATGAATTACTGGCATCTACAGCAATGATGAGTGCATTAATGACAGATACAATAATAATGATGAATTACTGGAATCTACAGCAATGATGAGTGCATTAATGACAGATACAATAATAATGATGAATTACTGGCATCTACAGCAATGATGAGTGCATTAATGTCAGATACAATAATAATGATGAATTACTGGAATCTACAGCAATGATGAGTGCATTAATGACAGATACAGCAGTGATGAGTGCATTAATGACAGATACAATAATAATGATGAATTACTGGCACCTACAGCAATGATGAGTAAATTAATTAGAGATACAGAAATTATGAGTATAGTAATGACAAATATAGCAATGATGAGTAAATTAATGACAGATACAGCAATGATGAGTACATTAATGGCATATATAGCAATAATGAGTACATTAATGACAGACACAGCAATGATGAGTTAGTAATGACAGATACAGCAGTTATGAGTATATTTATGACGGATACAGAAATGATGAGTACATTAATGATAGATACAGAAATGATGAGTACATTAATGACAGATACAGAAATTATGAGTACATTAATGACAGGTACAGCAATGATGAGTAGATTAATGACAGATACAGAATTGATGAATACATTAATGACAGATACAGAAATGATGAGTACATTAATGACAGATACAGGAATGATGATTACATTAATGACAGATACAGGAATGATGATTACATTAATGACAGATACAGAAATGATGATTACTTAATGTCAGGTACAGAAATGATGAGTACATTAATAGCAGGTACAGAAATTATGAGTACATGAATGGCACGTACAGAAATGTAGAGTACATTAATGTCAGATACAGAAATGATGAGTACATTAATGACAGATACATAAATGATGAGTACATTAATGACTGGTATAGAAATGATGAGTACATTAATGACAAGTACAGAAATAATGAATACTTTAATGACAGGTACATAAATGATGAGTACATTAATGTCAGATATAGAAATGATGAGTACATTAATGACAGATACAGCAATGATAATGACAGATACAGAAATGATGAGTACATTAATGACAGATACAGAAATGATGAGTACATTGATGACAGATACAGAAATGATGAGTACATTAATGACAGATACAGAAATGATGAGTACATTAATGACAGATACAGAAATGATGAGTACATTAATGACAGATACAGAAATGATGAGTACATTAATGACAGATACAGAAATGATGAGTACATTAATGACAGATACAGAAATGATTAGTAAATTAATGTCAGATACAGAAATGATGAAAACATTAATGACAGATACAGAAATGATGAGTACATTAATGACAGATACAGAATTGATGAGTACATTAATGACAGATACAGAAATGATGAGTACATTAATGACAGATACAGAAATGATGAGTACATTGATGACAGATTCAGAAATGATGAGTACATTAATGACAGATACAGAAATGATGAGTACATTAATATCAGATACAGAAATGATGAATACATTAATGAAAGATACAGACATGATGAATACATTAATGACAGATACAGAAATGATGAGTACATTAATGACAGATACAGAAATGATGAATACATTAATGACATATATAGAAATGATGAGTACATTAATGACAGATATAGAAATGATGAGTACATTAATGACAGATACAGCAATGATAATGACAGATACAGAAATGATGAGTACATTAATGACAGATACAGAAATGATGAGTACATTAATGTCAGATACAGAAATGATGAATACATTAATGACAGATACAGAAATGATGAGTACATTAATATCAGATACAGAAATGATGAATACATTAATGTCAGATACAGAAATGATGAATACATTAATGACAGATACAGAAATGATGAGTACATTAATGACAGATACAGGAATGATGATTACATTAATGACAGATACAGGAATGATGATTACATTAATGACAGATACAGAAATGATGATTACTTAATGTCAGGTACAGAAATGATGAGTACATTAATAGCAGGTACAGAAATTATGAGTACATGAATGGCACGTACAGAAATGTAGAGTACATTAATGTCATGTACAGAAATGATGAGATTATTAATGACAAGTACAGAAATGATGAATACTTTAATGACAGGTACAGAACTGATGAGTACATTAATGACAGGTACAGAAGTAATGAGTACATTAATGTCAGATATAGAAATGATGAGTACATTAATGACAGATACAGAAATGATGAGTACATTAATGACTGGTATAGAAATGATGAGTACATTAATGACAAGTACAGAAATAATGAATACTTTAATGACAGGTACATAAATGATGAGTACATTAATGTCAGATATAGAAATGATGAGTACATTAATGACAGATACAGCAATGATAATGACAGATACAGAAATGATGAGTACATTAATGACAGATACATAAATGATGAGTACATTGATGACAGATAGAGAAATGATGAGTACATTAATGACAGATATAGAAATGATGAGTACATTAATGACAGATATAGAAATGATGAGTACATTAATGACAGATACAGAAATGATGAGTACATTAATGACAGATACAGAAATGATGAGTACATTAATGACAGATACAGAAATGATGAGTACATTAATATCAGATACAGAAATGATGAATACATTAATGAAAGATACAGAAATGATGAGTACATTAATGACAGATACAGAAATGATGAGTACATTAATGACAGATACAGAAATGATGAATACATTAATGACATATATAGAAATGATGAGTACATTAATGACAGATATAGAAATGATGAGTACATTAATGACAGATACAGCAATGATAATGACAGATACATAAATGATGAGTACATTAATGACAGATACAGAAATGATGAGTACATTAATGTCAGATACAGAAATGATGAATACATTAATGTCAGATACAGAAATGATGAGTACATTAATATCAGATACAGAAATGATGAATACATTAATGACAGATACAGAAATGATGAGTACATTAATGACAGATACAGGAATGATGATTACATTAATGACAGATACATGAATGATGATTACATTAATGACAGATACAGAAATGATGATTACTTAATGTCAAGTACAGAAATGATGAGTACATTAATAGCAGGTACAGAAATTATGAGTACATGTATGTCAGATATAGAAATAATGAGTACATTAAGGACAGATACAGCAATGATAATGACAGATACAGAAATGATGAGTACATTAATGACAGATACAGAAATGATGAGTACTTTGATGACAGATACAGAAATGATGAGTACATTAATGACAGATACAGAAATGATGAGTACATTAATGACAGATACAGAAATGATGAGTACATTGATGACAGATTCAGAAATGATGAGTACATTAATGACAGATACAGAAATGATGAGTACATTAATATCAGATACAGAAATGATGAATACATTAATGAAAGATACAGACATGATGAATACATTAATAACAGATACAGAAATGATGAGTACATTAATGACAGATACAGAAATGATGAATACATTAATGACATATATAGAAATGATGAGTACATTAATGACAGATATAGAAATGATGAGTACATTAATGACAGATACAGCAATGATAATGACAGATACAGAAATGATGAGTACATTAATGACAGATACAGAAATGATGAGTACATTAATGTCAGATACAGAAATGATGAATACATTAATGACAGATACAGAAATGATGAGTACATTAATATCAGATACAGAAATGATGAATACATTAATGTCAGATACAGAAATGATGAATACATTAATGACAGATACAGAAATGATGAGTACATTAATGACAGATACAGGAATGATGATTACATTAATGACAGATACAGGAATGATGATTACATTAATGACAGATACAGAAATGATGATTACTTAATGTCAGGTACAGAAATGATGAGTACATTAATAGCAGGTACAGAAATTATGAGTACATGAATGGCACGTAAAGAAATGTAGAGTACATTAATGTCATGTACAGAAATGATGAGATTATTAATGACAAGTACAGAAATGATGAATACTTTAATGACAGGTACAGAACTGATGAGTACATTAATGACAGGTACAGAAGTAATGAGTACATTAATGTCAGATACAGAAATGATGAGTACATTAATGACATATACAGAAATGATGAGTACATTAAATGACTGGTATAGAAATGATGAGTACATTAATGACAAGTACAGAAATAATGAATACTTTAATGACAGGTACATAAATGATGAGTACATTAATGTCAGATATAGAAATGATGAGTACATTAATGACAGATACAGCAATGATAATGACAGATACAGAAATGATGAGTACATTAATGACAGATACAGAAATGATGAGTACATTGATGACAGATACAGAAATGATGAGTACATTAATGACAGATACAGAAATGATGAGTACATTAATGACAGATACAGAAATGATGAGTACATTAATGACAGATACAGAAATGATGAGTACATTAATGACAGATACAGAAATGATGAGTACATTAATGACAGATACAGAAATGATGAGTACATTAATGACAGATACAGAAATGATGAGTACATTAATTACAGATACAGAAATGATGAGTAAATTAATGTCAGATACAGAAATGATGAAAACATTAATGACAGATACAGAAATGATGAGTACATTAATGACAGATACAGAAATGATGAGTACATTAATGACAGATACAGAAATGATGAGTACATTAATGACAGATACAGAAATGATGAGTACATTGATGACAGATTCAGAAATGATGAGTACATTAATGACAGATACAGAAATGATGAGTACATTAATATCAGATACAGAAATGATGAATACATTAATGAAAGATACAGACATGATGAATACATTAATGACAGATACAGAAATGATGAGTACATTAATGACAGATACAGAAATGATGAATACATTAATGACATATATAGAAATGATGAGTACATTAATGACAGATATAGAAATGATGAGTACATTAATGACAGATACAGCAATGATAATGACAGATACAGAAATGATGAGTACATTAATGACAGATACAGAAATGATGAGTACATTAATGTCAGATACAGAAATGATGAATACATTAATGACAGATACAGAAATGATGAGTACATTAATATCAGATACAGAAATGATGAATACATTAATGTCAGATACAGAAATGATGAATACATTAATGACAGATACAGAAATGATGAGTACATTAATGACAGATACAGGAATGATGATTACATTAATGACAGCTACAGGAATGATGATTACATTAATGACAGATACAGAAATGATGATTACTTAATGTCAGGTACAGAAATGATGAGTACATTAATAGCAGGTACAGAAATTATGAGTACATGAATGGCACGTACAGAAATGTAGAGTACATTATTGTCATGTACAGAAATGATGAGATTATTATTGACAAGTACAGAAATGATGAATACTTTAATGACAGGTACAGAACTGATGAGTACATTAATGACAGGTACAGAAGTAATGAGTACATTAATGTCAGATATAGAAATGATGAGTACATTAATGACAGATACAGAAATGATGAGTACATTAATGACTGGTATAGAAATGATGAGTACATTAATGACAAGTACAGAAATAATGAATACTTTAATGACAGGTACATAAATGATGAGTACATTAATGTCAGATATAGAAATGATGAGTACATTAATGACAGATACAGCAATGATAATGACAGATACAGAAATGATGAGTACATTAATGACAGATACAGAAATGATGAGTACATTGATGACAGATACAGAAATTATGAGTACATTAATGACAGATACAGAAATGATGAGTACATTAATGACAGATACAGAAATGATGAGTACATTAATGACAGATATAGAAATGATGAGTACATTAATGACAGATACAGAAATGATGAGTACATTAATGACAGATACAGAAATGATGAGTACATTAATGACAGATACAGAAATGATGAGTACATTAATGACAGATACAGAAATGATGAGTACATTAATGACAGATACAGAAGTGATGAGTAAATTAATGTCAGATACAGAAATGATGAAAACATTAATGACAGATACAGAAATGATGAGTACATTAATGACAGATACAGAAATGATGAGTACATTAATGACTGGTATAGAAATGATGAGTACATTAATGACAAGTACAGAAATAATGAATACTTTAATGACAGGTACATAAATGATGAGTACATTAATGTCAGATATAGAAATGATGAGTACATTAATGACAGATACAGCAATGATAATGACAGATACAGAAATGATGAGTACATTAATGACAGATACAGAAATGATGAGTACATTGATGACAGATAGAGAAATGATGAGTACATTAATGACAGATATAGAAATGATGAGTACATTAATGACAGATATAGAAATGATGAGTACATTAATGACAGATACAGAAATGATGAGTACATTAATGACAGATACAGAAATGATGAGTACATTAATGACAGATACAGAAATGATGAGTACATTAATATCAGATACAGAAATGATGAATACATTAATGAAAGATACAGAAATGATGAGTACATTAATGACAGATACAGAAATGATGAGTACATTAATGACAGATACAGAAATGATGAATACATTAATGACATATATAGAAATGATGAGTACATTAATGACAGATATAGAAATGATGAGTACATTAATGACAGATACAGCAATGATAATGACAGATACATAAATGATGAGTACATTAATGACAGATACAGAAATGATGAGTACATTAATGTCAGATACAGAAATGATGAATACATTAATGTCAGATACAGAAATGATGAGTACATTAATATCAGATACAGAAATGATGAATACATTAATGACAGATACAGAAATGATGAGTACATTAATGACAGATACAGGAATGATGATTACATTAATGACAGATACATGAATGATGATTACATTAATGACAGATACAGAAATGATGATTACTTAATGTCAAGTACAGAAATGATGAGTACATTAATAGCAGGTACAGAAATTATGAGTACATGTATGTCAGATATAGAAATAATGAGTACATTAAGGACAGATACAGCAATGATAATGACAGATACAGAAATGATGAGTACATTAATGACAGATACAGAAATGATGAGTACTTTGATGACAGATACAGAAATGATGAGTACATTAATGACAGATACAGAAATGATGAGTACATTAATGACAGATACAGAAATGATGAGTACATTGATGACAGATTCAGAAATGATGAGTACATTAATGACAGATACAGAAATGATGAGTACATTAATATCAGATACAGAAATGATGAATACATTAATGAAAGATACAGACATGATGAATACATTAATAACAGATACAGAAATGATGAGTACATTAATGACAGATACAGAAATGATGAATACATTAATGACATATATAGAAATGATGAGTACATTAATGACAGATATAGAAATGATGAGTACATTAATGACAGATACAGCAATGATAATGACAGATACAGAAATGATGAGTACATTAATGACAGATACAGAAATGATGAGTACATTAATGTCAGATACAGAAATGATGAATACATTAATGACAGATACAGAAATGATGAGTACATTAATATCAGATACAGAAATGATGAATACATTAATGTCAGATACAGAAATGATGAATACATTAATGACAGATACAGAAATGATGAGTACATTAATGACAGATACAGGAATGATGATTACATTAATGACAGATACAGGAATGATGATTACATTAATGACAGATACAGAAATGATGATTACTTAATGTCAGGTACAGAAATGATGAGTACATTAATAGCAGGTACAGAAATTATGAGTACATGAATGGCACGTAAAGAAATGTAGAGTACATTAATGTCATGTACAGAAATGATGAGATTATTAATGACAAGTACAGAAATGATGAATACTTTAATGACAGGTACAGAACTGATGAGTACATTAATGACAGGTACAGAAGTAATGAGTACATTAATGTCAGATACAGAAATGATGAGTACATTAATGACAGATACAGAAATGATGAGTACATTAAATGACTGGTATAGAAATGATGAGTACATTAATGACAAGTACAGAAATAATGAATACTTTAATGACAGGTACATAAATGATGAGTACATTAATGTCAGATATAGAAATGATGAGTACATTAATGACAGATACAGCAATGATAATGACAGATACAGAAATGATGAGTACATTAATGACAGATACAGAAATGATGAGTACATTGATGACAGATACAGAAATGATGAGTACATTAATGACAGATACAGAAATGATGAGTACATTAATGACAGATACAGAAATGATGAGTACATTAATGACAGATACAGAAATGATGAGTACATTAATGACAGATACAGAAATGATGAGTACATTAATGACAGATACAGAAATGATGAGTACATTAATGACAGATACAGAAATGATGAGTACATTAATTACAGATACAGAAATGATGAGTAAATTAATGTCAGATACAGAAATGATGAAAACATTAATGACAGATACAGAAATGATGAGTACATTAATGACAGATACAGAAATGATGAGTACATTAATGACAGATACAGAAATGATGAGTACATTAATGACAGATACAGAAATGATGAGTACATTGATGACAGATTCAGAAATGATGAGTACATTAATGACAGATACAGAAATGATGAGTACATTAATATCAGATACAGAAATGATGAATACATTAATGAAAGATACAGACATGATGAATACATTAATGACAGATACAGAAATGATGAGTACATTAATGACAGATACAGAAATGATGAATACATTAATGACATATATAGAAATGATGAGTACATTAATGACAGATATAGAAATGATGAGTACATTAATGACAGATACAGCAATGATAATGACAGATACAGAAATGATGAGTACATTAATGACAGATACAGAAATGATGAGTACATTAATGTCAGATACAGAAATGATGAATACATTAATGACAGATACAGAAATGATGAGTACATTAATATCAGATACAGAAATGATGAATACATTAATGTCAGATACAGAAATGATGAATACATTAATGACAGATACAGAAATGATGAGTACATTAATGACAGATACAGGAATGATGATTACATTAATGACAGATACAGGAATGATGATTACATTAATGACAGATACAGAAATGATGATTACTTAATGTCAGGTACAGAAATGATGAGTACATTAATAGCAGGTACAGAAATTATGAGTACATGAATGGCACGTACAGAAATGTAGAGTACATTATTGTCATGTACAGAAATGATGAGATTATTATTGACAAGTACAGAAATGATGAATACTTTAATGACAGGTACAGAACTGATGAGTACATTAATGACAGGTACAGAAGTAATGAGTACATTAATGTCAGATATAGAAATGATGAGTACATTAATGACAGATACAGAAATGATGAGTACATTAATGACTGGTATAGAAATGATGAGTACATTAATGACAAGTACAGAAATAATGAATACTTTAATGACAGGTACATAAATGATGAGTACATTAATGTCAGATATAGAAATGATGAGTACATTAATGACAGATACAGCAATGATAATGACAGATACAGAAATGATGAGTACATTAATGACAGATACAGAAATGATGAGTACATTGATGACAGATACAGAAATTATGAGTACATTAATGACAGATACAGAAATGATGAGTACATTAATGACAGATACAGAAATGATGAGTACATTAATGACAGATATAGAAATGATGAGTACATTAATGACAGATACAGAAATGATGAGTACATTAATGACAGATACAGAAATGATGAGTACATTAATGACAGATACAGAAATGATGAGTACATTAATGACAGATACAGAAATGATGAGTACATTAATGACAGATACAGAAGTGATGAGTAAATTAATGTCAGATACAGAAATGATGAAAACATTAATGACAGATACAGAAATGATGAGTACATTAATGACAGATACATAAATGATGACTACATTAATGACTGGTATAGAAATGATGAGTACATTAATGACAAGTACAGAAATAATGAATACTTTTATGACAGGTACATAAATGATGAGTACATTAATGTCAGATATAGAAATGATGAGTACATTAATGACAGATACAGCAATGATAATGACAGATACAGAAATGATGAGTACATTAATGACAGATACAGAAATGATGAGTACATTGATGACAGATAGAGAAATGATGAGTACATTAATGACAGATATAGAAATGATGAGTACATTAATGACAGATATAGAAATGATGAGTACATTAATGACAGATACAGAAATGATGAGTACATTAATGACAGATACAGAAATGATGAGTACATTAATGACAGATACAGAAATGATGAGTACATTAATATCAGATACAGAAATGATGAATACATTAATGAAAGATACAGAAATGATGAGTACATTAATGACAGATACAGAAATGATGAGTACATTAATGACAGATACAGAAATGATGAATACATTAATGACATATATAGAAATGATGAGTACATTAATGACAGATATAGAAATGATGAGTACATTAATGACAGATACAGCAATGATAATGACAGATACATAAATGATGAGTACATTAATGACAGATACAGAAATGATGAGTACATTAATGTCAGATACAGAAATGATGAATACATTAATGTCAGATACAGAAATGATGAGTACATTAATATCAGATACAGAAATGATGAATACATTAATGTCAGATACAGAAATGATGAATACATTAATGACAGATACAGAAATGATGAGTACATTAATGACAGATACAGGAATGATGATTACATTAATGACAGATACATGAATGATGATTACATTAATGACAGATACAGAAATGATGATTACTTAATGTCAAGTACAGAAATGATGAGTACATTAATAGCAGGTACAGAAATTATGAGTACATGTATGTCAGATATAGAAATAATGAGTACATTAAGGACAGATACAGCAATGATAATGACAGATACAGAAATGATGAGTACATTAATGACAGATACAGAAATGATGAGTACTTTGATGACAGATACAGAAATGATGAGTACATTAATGACAGATACAGAAATGATGAGTACATTAATGACAGATATAGAAATGATGAGTACATTAATGACAGATATAGAAATGATGAGTACATTAATGACAGATACAGAAATGATGAGTACATTAATGACAGATACAGAAATGATGAGTACATTAATGACAGATACAGAAATGATGAGTACATTAATGACAGATACAGAAATGATGAGTACATTAATGACATATACAGAAATGATGAGTAATTAATGTCTGATACAGAAATGATGAAAACATTAATGACAGATACAGAAATGATGAGTACATTAATGACAGATACAGAAATGATGAGTACATTAATGACAGATACAGAAATGATGAGTACATTAATGACAGATTCAGAAATGATGAGTACATTAATGACAGATACAGAAATGATGAGTACATTAATATCAGATACAGAAATGATGAATACATTAATGAAAGATACAGAAATGATGAGTACATTAATGACAGATACAGAAATGATGAGTACATTAATGACAGATACAGAAATGATGAATACATTAATGACATATATAGAAATGATGAGTACATTAATGACAGATATAGAAATGATGAGTACATTAATGACAGATACAGCAATGATAATGACAGATACAGAAATGATGAGTACATTAATGACAGATACAGAAATGATGAGTACATTAATGTCAGATACAGAAATGATGAATACATTAATGTCAGATACAGAAATGATGAGTACATTAATATCAGATACAGAAATGATGAATACATTAATGACAGATACAGAAATGATGAATACATTAATGACAGATACAGAAATGATGAGTACATTAATGACAGATACAGAAATGATGAGTACATTAATATCAGATACAGAAATGATGAATACATTAATGAAAGATACAGACATGATGAATACATTAATGACAGATACAGAAATGATGAGTACATTAATGACAGATACAGAAATGATGAATACATTAATGACATATATAGAAATGATGAGTACATTAATGACAGATATAGAAATGATGAGTACATTAATGACAGATACAGCAATGATAATGACAGATACAGAAATGATGAGTACATTAATGACAGATACAGAAATGATGAGTACATTAATGTCAGATACAGAAATGATGAATACATTAATGACAGATACAGAAATGATGAGTACATTAATATCAGATACAGAAATGATGAATACATTAATGTCAGATACAGAAATGATGAATACATTAATGACAGATACAGAAATGATGAGTACATTAATGACAGATACAGAATGATGATTACATTAATGACAGATACAGGAATGATGATTACATTAATGACAGATACAGAAATGATGATTACTTAATGTCAGTACAGAAATGATGAGTACATTAATATCAGATACAGAAATGATGAATACATTAATGAAAGATACAGACATGATGAATACATTAATGACAGATACAGAAATGATGAGTACATTAATGACAGATACAGAAATGATGAATACATTAATGACATATATAGAAATGATGAGTACATTAATGACAGATATAGAAATGATGAGTACATTAATGACAGATACAGCAATGATAATGACAGATACAGAAATGATGAGTACATTAATGACAGATACAGAAATGATGAGTACATTAATGTCAGATACAGAAATGATGAATACATTAATGACAGATACAGAAATGATGAGTACATTAATATCAGATACAGAAATGATGAATACATTAATGTCAGATACAGAAATGATGAATACATTAATGACAGATACAGAAATGATGAGTACATTAATGACAGATACAGGAATGATGATTACATTAATGACAGATACAGGAATGATGATTACATTAATGACAGATACAGAAATGATGATTACTTAATGTCAGGTACAGAAATGATGAGTACATTAATAGCAGGTACAGAAATTATGAGTACATGAATGGCACGTACAGAAATGTAGAGTACATTATTGTCATGTACAGAAATGATGAGATTATTATTGACAAGTACAGAAATGATGAATACTTTAATGACAGGTACAGAACTGATGAGTACATTAATGACAGGTACAGAAGTAATGAGTACATTAATGTCAGATATAGAAATGATGAGTACATTAATGACAGATACAGAAATGATGAGTACATTAATGACTGGTATAGAAATGATGAGTACATTAATGACAAGTACAGAAATAATGAATACTTTAATGACAGGTACATAAATGATGAGTACATTAATGTCAGATATAGAAATGATGAGTACATTAATGACAGATACAGCAATGATAATGACAGATACAGAAATGATGAGTACATTAATGACAGATACAGAAATGATGAGTACATTGATGACAGATACAGAAATTATGAGTACATTAATGACAGATACAGAAATGATGAGTACATTAATGACAGATACAGAAATGATGAGTACATTAATGACAGATATAGAAATGATGAGTACATTAATGACAGATACAGAAATGATGAGTACATTAATGACAGATACAGAAATGATGAGTACATTAATGACAGATACAGAAATGATGAGTACATTAATGACAGATACAGAAATGATGAGTACATTAATGACAGATACAGAAGTGATGAGTAAATTAATGTCAGATACAGAAATGATGAAAACATTAATGACAGATACAGAAATGATGAGTACATTAATGACAGATACATAAATGATGACTACATTAATGACTGGTATAGAAATGATGAGTACATTAATGACAAGTACAGAAATAATGAATACTTTTATGACAGGTACATAAATGATGAGTACATTAATGTCAGATATAGAAATGATGAGTACATTAATGACAGATACAGCAATGATAATGACAGATACAGAAATGATGAGTACATTAATGACAGATACAGAAATGATGAGTACATTGATGACAGATAGAGAAATGATGAGTACATTAATGACAGATATAGAAATGATGAGTACATTAATGACAGATATAGAAATGATGAGTACATTAATGACAGATACAGAAATGATGAGTACATTAATGACAGATACAGAAATGATGAGTACATTAATGACAGATACAGAAATGATGAGTACATTAATATCAGATACAGAAATGATGAATACATTAATGAAAGATACAGAAATGATGAGTACATTAATGACAGATACAGAAATGATGAGTACATTAATGACAGATACAGAAATGATGAATACATTAATGACATATATAGAAATGATGAGTACATTAATGACAGATATAGAAATGATGAGTACATTAATGACAGATACAGCAATGATAATGACAGATACATAAATGATGAGTACATTAATGACAGATACAGAAATGATGAGTACATTAATGTCAGATACAGAAATGATGAATACATTAATGTCAGATACAGAAATGATGAGTACATTAATATCAGATACAGAAATGATGAATACATTAATGTCAGATACAGAAATGATGAATACATTAATGACAGATACAGAAATGATGAGTACATTAATGACAGATACAGGAATGATGATTACATTAATGACAGATACATGAATGATGATTACATTAATGACAGATACAGAAATGATGATTACTTAATGTCAAGTACAGAAATGATGAGTACATTAATAGCAGGTACAGAAATTATGAGTACATGTATGTCAGATATAGAAATAATGAGTACATTAAGGACAGATACAGCAATGATAATGACAGATACAGAAATGATGAGTACATTAATGACAGATACAGAAATGATGAGTACTTTGATGACAGATACAGAAATGATGAGTACATTAATGACAGATACAGAAATGATGAGTACATTAATGACAGATATAGAAATGATGAGTACATTAATGACAGATATAGAAATGATGAGTACATTAATGACAGATACAGAAATGATGAGTACATTAATGACAGATACAGAAATGATGAGTACATTAATGACAGATACAGAAATGATGAGTACATTAATGACAGATACAGAAATGATGAGTACATTAATGACATATACAGAAATGATGAGTAAATTAATGTCTGATACAGAAATGATGAAAACATTAATGACAGATACAGAAATGATGAGTACATTAATGACAGATACAGAAATGATGAGTACATTAATGACAGATACAGAAATGATGAGTACATTAATGACAGATTCAGAAATGATGAGTACATTAATGACAGATACAGAAATGATGAGTACATTAATATCAGATACAGAAATGATGAATACATTAATGAAAGATACAGAAATGATGAGTACATTAATGACAGATACAGAAATGATGAGTACATTAATGACAGATACAGAAATGATGAATACATTAATGACATATATAGAAATGATGAGTACATTAATGACAGATATAGAAATGATGAGTACATTAATGACAGATACAGCAATGATAATGACAGATACAGAAATGATGAGTACATTAATGACAGATACAGAAATGATGAGTACATTAATGTCAGATACAGAAATGATGAATACATTAATGTCAGATACAGAAATGATGAGTACATTAATATCAGATACAGAAATGATGAATACATTAATGACAGATACAGAAATGATGAATACATTAATGACAGATACAGAAATGATGAGTACATTAATATCAGATACAGAAATGATGAATACATTAATGAAAGATACAGACATGATGAATACATTAATGACAGATACAGAAATGATGAGTACATTAATGACAGATACAGAAATGATGAATACATTAATGACATATATAGAAATGATGAGTACATTAATGACAGATATAGAAATGATGAGTACATTAATGACAGATACAGCAATGATAATGACAGATACAGAAATGATGAGTACATTAATGACAGATACAGAAATGATGAGTACATTAATGTCAGATACAGAAATGATGAATACATTAATGACAGATACAGAAATGATGAGTACATTAATATCAGATACAGAAATGATGAATACATTAATGTCAGATACAGAAATGATGAATACATTAATGACAGATACAGAAATGATGAGTACATTAATGACAGATACAGGAATGATGATTACATTAATGACAGATACAGGAATGATGATTACATTAATGACAGATACAGAAATGATGATTACTTAATGTCAGGTACAGAAATGATGAGTACATTAATAGCAGGTACAGAAATTATGAGTACATAAATGGCACGTACAGAAATGTAGAGTACATTAATGTCATGTACAGAAATGATGAGATTATTAATGACAAGTACAGAAATGATGAATACTTTAATGACAGGTACAGAACTGATGAGTACATTAATGACAGGTACAGAAGTAATGAGTACATTAATGTCAGATATAGAAATGATGAGTACATTAATGACAGATACAGAAATGATGAGTACATTGATGACAGATACAGAAATGATGAGTACATTAATGACAGATACAGAAATGATGAGTACATTAATGACAGATACAGAAATGATGAGTACATTAATGACAGATACAGAAATGATGAGTACATTAATGACAGATACAGAAATGATGAGTACATTAATGACAGATACAGAAATGATGAGTACATTAATGACAGATACAGAAATGATGAGTACATTAATGACAGATACAGAAATGATGAGTAAATTAATGTCAGATACAGAAATGATGAAAACATTAATGACAGATACAGAAATGATGAGTACATTAATGACAGATACAGAAATGATGAGTACATTAATGACAGATACAGAAATGATGAGTACATTAATGACAGATACAGAAATGATGAGTACATTGATGACAGATTCAGAAATGATGAGTACATTAATGACAGATACAGAAATGATGAGTACATTAATATCAGATACAGAAATGATGAATACATTAATGAAAGATACAGACATGATGAATACATTAATGACAGATACAGAAATGATGAGTACATTAATGACAGATACAGAAATGATGAATACATTAATGACATATATAGAAATGATGAGTACATTAATGACAGATATAGAAATGATGAGTACATTAATGACAGATACAGCAATGATAATGACAGATACAGAAATGATGAGTACATTAATGACAGATACAGAAATGATGAGTACATTAATGTCAGATACAGAAATGATGAATACATTAATGACAGATACAGAAATGATGAGTACATTAATATCAGATACAGAAATGATGAATACATTAATGTCAGATACAGAAATGATGAATACATTAATGACAGATACAGAAATGATGAGTACATTAATGACAGATACAGGAATGATGATTACATTAATGACAGATACAGGAATGATGATTACATTAATGACAGATACAGAAATGATGATTACTTAATGTCAGGTACAGAAATGATGAGTACATTAATAGCAGGTACAGAAATTATGAGTACATGAATGGCACGTACAGAAATGTAGAGTACATTATTGTCATGTACAGAAATGATGAGATTATTAATGACAAGTACAGAAATGATGAATACTTTAATGACAGGTACAGAACTGATGAGTACATTAATGACAGGTACAGAAGTAATGAGTACATTAATGTCAGATATAGAAATGATGAGTACATTAATGACAGATACAGAAATGATGAGTACATTAATGACTGGTATAGAAATGATGAGTACATTAATGACAAGTACAGAAATAATGAATACTTTAATGACAGGTACATAAATGATGAGTACATTAATGTCAGATATAGAAATGATGAGTACATTAATGACAGATACAGCAATGATAATGACAGATACAGAAATGATGAGTACATTAATGACAGATACAGAAATGATGAGTACATTGATGACAGATACAGAAATTATGAGTACATTAATGACAGATACAGAAATGATGAGTACATTAATGACAGATACAGAAATGATGAGTACATTAATGACAGATATAGAAATGATGAGTACATTAATGACAGATACAGAAATGATGAGTACATTAATGACAGATACAGAAATGATGAGTACATTAATGACAGATACAGAAATGATGAGTACATTAATGACAGATACAGAAATGATGAGTACATTAATGACAGATACAGAAGTGATGAGTAAATTAATGTCAGATACAGAAATGATGAAAACATTAATGACAGATACAGAAATGATGAGTACATTAATGACAGATACATAAATGATGACTACATTAATGACTGGTATAGAAATGATGAGTACATTAATGACAAGTACAGAAATAATGAATACTTTTATGACAGGTACATAAATGATGAGTACATTAATGTCAGATATAGAAATGATGAGTACATTAATGACAGATACAGCAATGATAATGACAGATACAGAAATGATGAGTACATTAATGACAGATACAGAAATGATGAGTACATTGATGACAGATAGAGAAATGATGAGTACATTAATGACAGATATAGAAATGATGAGTACATTAATGACAGATATAGAAATGATGAGTACATTAATGACAGATACAGAAATGATGAGTACATTAATGACAGATACAGAAATGATGAGTACATTAATGACAGATACAGAAATGATGAGTACATTAATATCAGATACAGAAATGATGAATACATTAATGAAAGATACAGAAATGATGAGTACATTAATGACAGATACAGAAATGATGAGTACATTAATGACAGATACAGAAATGATGAATACATTAATGACATATATAGAAATGATGAGTACATTAATGACAGATATAGAAATGATGAGTACATTAATGACAGATACAGCAATGATAATGACAGATACATAAATGATGAGTACATTAATGACAGATACAGAAATGATGAGTACATTAATGTCAGATACAGAAATGATGAATACATTAATGTCAGATACAGAAATGATGAGTACATTAATATCAGATACAGAAATGATGAATACATTAATGTCAGATACAGAAATGATGAATACATTAATGACAGATACAGAAATGATGAGTACATTAATGACAGATACAGGAATGATGATTACATTAATGACAGATACATGAATGATGATTACATTAATGACAGATACAGAAATGATGATTACTTAATGTCAAGTACAGAAATGATGAGTACATTAATAGCAGGTACAGAAATTATGAGTACATGTATGTCAGATATAGAAATAATGAGTACATTAAGGACAGATACAGCAATGATAATGACAGATACAGAAATGATGAGTACATTAATGACAGATACAGAAATGATGAGTACTTTGATGACAGATACAGAAATGATGAGTACATTAATGACAGATACAGAAATGATGAGTACATTAATGACAGATATAGAAATGATGAGTACATTAATGACAGATATAGAAATGATGAGTACATTAATGACAGATACAGAAATGATGAGTACATTAATGACAGATACAGAAATGATGAGTACATTAATGACAGATACAGAAATGATGAGTACATTAATGACAGATACAGAAATGATGAGTACATTAATGACATATACAGAAATGATGAGTAAATTAATGTCTGATACAGAAATGATGAAAACATTAATGACAGATACAGAAATGATGAGTACATTAATGACAGATACAGAAATGATGAGTACATTAATGACAGATACAGAAATGATGAGTACATTAATGACAGATTCAGAAATGATGAGTACATTAATGACAGATACAGAAATGATGAGTACATTAATATCAGATACAGAAATGATGAATACATTAATGAAAGATACAGAAATGATGAGTACATTAATGACAGATACAGAAATGATGAGTACATTAATGACAGATACAGAAATGATGAATACATTAATGACATATATAGAAATGATGAGTACATTAATGACAGATATAGAAATGATGAGTACATTAATGACAGATACAGCAATGATAATGACAGATACAGAAATGATGAGTACATTAATGACAGATACAGAAATGATGAGTACATTAATGTCAGATACAGAAATGATGAATACATTAATGTCAGATACAGAAATGATGAGTACATTAATATCAGATACAGAAATGATGAATACATTAATGACAGATACAGAAATGATGAATACATTAATGACAGATACAGAAATGATGAGTACATTAATGACAGATACAGAAATGATGAGTACATTAATATCAGATACAGAAATGATGAATACATTAATGAAAGATACAGACATGATGAATACATTAATGACAGATACAGAAATGATGAGTACATTAATGACAGATACAGAAATGATGAATACATTAATGACATATATAGAAATGATGAGTACATTAATGACAGATATAGAAATGATGAGTACATTAATGACAGATACAGCAATGATAATGACAGATACAGAAATGATGAGTACATTAATGACAGATACAGAAATGATGAGTACATTAATGTCAGATACAGAAATGATGAATACATTAATGACAGATACAGAAATGATGAGTACATTAATATCAGATACAGAAATGATGAATACATTAATGTCAGATACAGAAATGATGAATACATTAATGACAGATACAGAAATGATGAGTACATTAATGACAGATACAGGAATGATGATTACATTAATGACAGATACAGGAATGATGATTACATTAATGACAGATACAGAAATGATGATTACTTAATGTCAGGTACAGAAATGATGAGTACATTAATAGCAGGTACAGAAATTATGAGTACATGAATGGCACGTACAGAAATGTAGAGTACATTAATGTCATGTACAGAAATGATGAGATTATTAATGACAAGTACAGAAATGATGAATACTTTAATGACAGGTACAGAACTGATGAGTACATTAATGACAGGTACAGAAGTAATGAGTACATTAATGTCAGATATAGAAATGATGAGTACATTAATGACAGATACAGAAATGATGAGTACATTAATGACTGGTATAGAAATGATGAGTACATTAATGACAAGTACAGAAATAATGAATACTTTAATGACAGGTACATAAATGATGAGTACATTAATGTCAGATATAGAAATGATGAGTACATTAATGACAGATACAGCAATGATAATGACAGATACAGAAATGATGAGTACATTAATGACAGATACAGCAATGATGAGTACATTGATGACAGATACAGAAATTATGAGTACATTAATGACAGATACAGAAATGATGAGTACATTAATGACAGATACAGAAATGATGAGTACATTAATGACAGATATAGAAATGATGAGTACATTAATGACAGATACAGAAATGATGAGTACATTAATGACAGATACAGAAATGATGAGTACATTAATGACAGATACAGAAATGATGAGTACATTAATGACAGATACAGAAATGATGAGTACATTAATGACAGATACAGAAGTGATGAGTAAATTAATGTCAGATACAGAAATGATGAAAACATTAATGACAGATACAGAAATGATGAGTACATTAATGACAGATACATAAATGATGACTACATTAATGACTGGTATAGAAATGATGAGTACATTAATGACAAGTACAGAAATAATGAATACTTTTATGACAGGTACATAAATGATGAGTACATTAATGTCAGATATAGAAATGATGAGTACATTAATGACAGATACAGCAATGATAATGACAGATACAGAAATGATGAGTACATTAATGACAGATACAGAAATGATGAGTACATTGATGACAGATAGAGAAATGATGAGTACATTAATGACAGATATAGAAATGATGAGTACATTAATGACAGATATAGAAATGATGAGTACATTAATGACAGATACAGAAATGATGAGTACATTAATGACAGATACAGAAATGATGAGTACATTAATGACAGATACAGAAATGATGAGTACATTAATATCAGATACAGAAATGATGAATACATTAATGAAAGATACAGAAATGATGAGTACATTAATGACAGATACAGAAATGATGAGTACATTAATGACAGATACAGAAATGATGAATACATTAATGACATATATAGAAATGATGAGTACATTAATGACAGATATAGAAATGATGAGTACATTAATGACAGATACAGCAATGATAATGACAGATACATAAATGATGAGTACATTAATGACAGATACAGAAATGATGAGTACATTAATGTCAGATACAGAAATGATGAATACATTAATGTCAGATACAGAAATGATGAGTACATTAATATCAGATACAGAAATGATGAATACATTAATGTCAGATACAGAAATGATGAATACATTAATGACAGATACAGAAATGATGAGTACATTAATGACAGATACAGGAATGATGATTACATTAATGACAGATACATGAATGATGATTACATTAATGACAGATACAGAAATGATGATTACTTAATGTCAAGTACAGAAATGATGAGTACATTAATAGCAGGTACAGAAATTATGAGTACATGTATGTCAGATATAGAAATAATGAGTACATTAAGGACAGATACAGCAATGATAATGACAGATACAGAAATGATGAGTACATTAATGACAGATACAGAAATGATGAGTACTTTGATGACAGATACAGAAATGATGAGTACATTAATGACAGATACAGAAATGATGAGTACATTAATGACAGATATAGAAATGATGAGTACATTAATGACAGATATAGAAATGATGAGTACATTAATGACAGATACAGAAATGATGAGTACATTAATGACAGATACAGAAATGATGAGTACATTAATGACAGATACAGAAATGATGAGTACATTAATGACAGATACAGAAATGATGAGTACATTAATGACATATACAGAAATGATGAGTAAATTAATGTCTGATACAGAAATGATGAAAACATTAATGACAGATACAGAAATGATGAGTACATTAATGACAGATACAGAAATGATGAGTACATTAATGACAGATACAGAAATGATGAGTACATTAATGACAGATTCAGAAATGATGAGTACATTAATGACAGATACAGAAATGATGAGTACATTAATATCAGATACAGAAATGATGAATACATTAATGAAAGATACAGAAATGATGAGTACATTAATGACAGATACAGAAATGATGAGTACATTAATGACAGATACAGAAATGATGAATACATTAATGACATATATAGAAATGATGAGTACATTAATGACAGATATAGAAATGATGAGTACATTAATGACAGATACAGCAATGATAATGACAGATACAGAAATGATGAGTACATTAATGACAGATACAGAAATGATGAGTACATTAATGTCAGATACAGAAATGATGAATACATTAATGTCAGATACAGAAATGATGAGTACATTAATATCAGATACAGAAATGATGAATACATTAATGACAGATACAGAAATGATGAATACATTAATGACAGATACAGAAATGATGAGTACATTAATGACAGATACAGAAATGATGAGTACATTAATATCAGATACAGAAATGATGAATACATTAATGAAAGATACAGACATGATGAATACATTAATGACAGATACAGAAATGATGAGTACATTAATGACAGATACAGAAATGATGAATACATTAATGACATATATAGAAATGATGAGTACATTAATGACAGATATAGAAATGATGAGTACATTAATGACAGATACAGCAATGATAATGACAGATACAGAAATGATGAGTACATTAATGACAGATACAGAAATGATGAGTACATTAATGTCAGATACAGAAATGATGAATACATTAATGACAGATACAGAAATGATGAGTACATTAATATCAGATACAGAAATGATGAATACATTAATGTCAGATACAGAAATGATGAATACATTAATGACAGATACAGAAATGATGAGTACATTAATGACAGATACAGGAATGATGATTACATTAATGACAGATACAGGAATGATGATTACATTAATGACAGATACAGAAATGATGATTACTTAATGTCAGGTACAGAAATGATGAGTACATTAATAGAAGGTACAGAAATTATGAGTACATGAATGGCACGTACAGAAATGTAGAGTACATTAATGTCATGTACAGAAATGATGAGATTATTAATGACAAGTACAGAAATGATGAATACTTTAATGACAGGTACAGAACTGATGAGTACATTAATGACAGGTACAGAAGTAATGAGTACATTAATGTCAGATATAGAAATGATGAGTACATTAATGACAGATACAGAAATGATGAGTACATTAATGACTGGTATAGAAATGATGAGTACATTAATGACAAGTACAGAAATAATGAATACTTTAATGACAGGTACATAAATGATGAGTACATTAATGTCAGATATAGAAATGATGAGTACATTAATGACAGATACAGCAATGATAATGACAGATACAGAAATGATGAGTACATTAATGACAGATACAGCAATGATGAGTACATTGATGACAGATACAGAAATTATGAGTACATTAATGACAGATACAGAAATGATGAGTACATTAATGACAGATACAGAAATGATGAGTACATTAATGACAGTTACAGAAATGATGAGTACATTAATGACAGATACAGAAATGATGAGTACATTAATGACAGATACAGAAATGATGAGTACATTAATGACAGATACAGAAATGATGAGTACATTAAACAGATACAGAAGTGATGAGTAATTAATGTCAGATACAGAAATGATGAAAACATTAATGACAGATACAGAAATGATGAGTACATTAATGACAGATACAGAAATGATGACTACATTAATGACTGGTATAGAAATGATGAGTACATTAATGACAAGTACAGAAATAATGAATACTTTTATGACAGGTACATAAATGATGAGTACATTAATGTCAGATATAGAAATGATGAGTACATTAATGACAGATACAGCAATGATAATGACAGATACAGAAATGATGAGTACATTAATGACAGATACAGAAATGATGAGTACATTGATGACAGATAGAGAAATGATGAGTACATTAATGACAGATATAGAAATGATGAGTACATTAATGACAGATATAGAAATGATGAGTACATTAATGACAGATACAGAAATGATGAGTACATTAATGACAGATACAGAAATGATGAGTACATTAATGACAGATACAGAAATGATGAGTACATTAATATCAGATACAGAAATGATGAATACATTAATGAAAGATACAGAAATGATGAGTACATTAATGACAGATACAGAAATGATGAGTACATTAATGACAGATACAGAAATGATGAATACATTAATGACATATATAGAAATGATGAGTACATTAATGACAGATATAGAAATGATGAGTACATTAATGACAGATACAGCAATGATAATGACAGATACATAAATGATGAGTACATTAATGACAGATACAGAAATGATGAGTACATTAATGACAGATACAGAAATGATGAGTACATTAATGACAGATACAGCAATGATAATGACAGATACAGAAATGATGAGTACATTAATGACAGATACAGAAATGATGAGTACATTAATGACAGATACAGAAATGATGAATACATTAATGACAGATACAGAAATGATGAGTACATTAATATCAGATACAGAAATGATGAATACATTAATGACAGATACAGAAATGATGAATACATTAATGACAGATACAGAAATGATGAGTACATTAATGACAGATACAGAAATGATGAGTACATTAATATCAGATACAGAAATGATGAATACATTAATGAAAGATACAGACATGATGAATACATTAATGACAGATACAGAAATGATGAGTACATTAATGACAGATACAGAAATGATGAATACATTAATGACATATATAGAAATGATGAGTACATTAATGACAGATATAGAAATGATGAGTACATTAATGACAGATACAGCAATGATAATGACAGATACAGAAATGATGAGTACATTAATGACAGATACAGAAATGATGAGTACATTAATGTCAGATACAGAAATGATGAATACATTAATGACAGATACAGAAATGATGAGTACATTAATATCAGATACAGAAATGATGAATACATTAATGTCAGATACAGAAATGATGAATACATTAATGACAGATACAGAAATGATGAGTACATTAATGACAGATACAGGAATGATGATTACATTAATGACAGATACAGGAATGATGATTACATTAATGACAGATACAGAAATGATGATTACTTAATGTCAGGTACAGAAATGATGAGTACATTAATAGCAGGTACAGAAATTATGAGTACATGAATGGCACGTACAGAAATGTAGAGTACATTAATGTCATGTACAGAAATGATGAGATTATTAATGACAAGTACAGAAATGATGAATACTTTAATGACAGGTACAGAACTGATGAGTACATTAATGACAGGTACAGAAGTAATGAGTACATTAATGTCAGATATAGAAATGATGAGTACATTAATGACAGATACAGAAATGATGAGTACATTAATGACTGGTATAGAAATGATGAGTACATTAATGACAAGTACAGAAATAATGAATACTTTAATGACAGGTACATAAATGATGAGTACATTAATGTCAGATATAGAAATGATGAGTACATTAATGACAGATACAGCAATGATAATGACAGATACAGAAATGATGAGTACATTAATGACAGATACAGCAATGATGAGTACATTGATGACAGATACAGAAATTATGAGTACATTAATGACAGATACAGAAATGATGAGTACATTAATGACAGATACAGAAATGATGAGTACATTAATGACAGTTACAGAAATGATGAGTACATTAATGACAGATACAGAAATGATGAGTACATTAATGACAGATACAGAAATGATGAGTACATTAATGACAGATACAGAAATGATGAGTACATTAATAACAGATACAGAAGTGATGAGTAAATTAATGTCAGATACAGAAATGATGAAAACATTAATGACAGATACAGAAATGATGAGTACATTAATGACAGATACATAAATGATGACTACATTAATGACTGGTATAGAAATGATGAGTACATTAATGACAAGTACAGAAATAATGAATACTTTTATGACAGGTACATAAATGATGAGTACATTAATGTCAGATATAGAAATGATGAGTACATTAATGACAGATACAGCAATGATAATGACAGATACAGAAATGATGAGTACATTAATGACAGATACAGAAATGATGAGTACATTGATGACAGATACAGAAATGATGAGTACATTAATGACAGATATAGAAATGATGAGTACATTAATGACAGATATAGAAATGATGAGTACATTAATGACAGATACAGAAATGATGAGTACATTAATGACAGATACAGAAATGATGAGTACATTAATGACAGATACAGAAATGATGAGTACATTAATATCAGATACAGAAATGATGAATACATTAATAAAAGATACAGAAATGATGAGTACATTAATGACAGATACAGAAATGATGAGTACATTAATGACAGATACAGAAATGATGAATACATTAATGACATATATAGAAATGATGAGTACATTAATGACAGATATAGAAATGATGAGTACATTAATGACAGATACAGCAATGATAATGACAGATACATAAATGATGAGTACATTAATGACAGATACAGAAATGATGAGTACATTAATGACAGATATAGAAATGATGAGTACATTAATGACAGATACAGCAATGATAATGACAGATACAGAAATGATGAGTACATTAATGACAGATACAGAAATGATGAGTACATTAATGTCAGATACAGAAATGATGAATACATTAATGTCAGATACAGAAATGATGAGTACATTAATATCAGATACAGAAATGATGAATACATTAATGACAGATACAGAAATGATGAATACATTAATGACAGATACAGAAATGATGAGTACATTAATGACAGATACAGAAATGATGAGTACATTAATATCAGATACAGAAATGATGAATACATTAATGAAAGATACAGACATGATGAATACATTAATGACAGATACAGAAATGATGAGTACATTAATGACAGATACAGAAATGATGAATACATTAATGACATATATAGAAATGATGAGTACATTAATGACAGATATAGAAATGATGAGTACATTAATGACAGATACAGCAATGATAATGACAGATACAGAAATGATGAGTACATTAATGACAGATACAGAAATGATGAGTACATTAATGTCAGATACAGAAATGATGAATACATTAATGACAGATACAGAAATGATGAGTACATTAATATCAGATACAGAAATGATGAATACATTAATGTCAGATACAGAAATGATGAATACATTAATGACAGATACAGAAATGATGAGTACATTAATGACAGATACAGGAATGATGATTACATTAATGACAGATACAGGAATGATGATTACATTAATGACAGATACAGAAATGATGATTACTTAATGTCAGGTACAGAAATGATGAGTACATTAATAGCAGGTACAGAAATTATGAGTACATGAATGGCACGTACAGAAATGTAGAGTACATTAATGTCATGTACAGAAATGATGAGATTATTAATGACAAGTACAGAAATGATGAATACTTTAATGACAGGTACAGAACTGATGAGTACATTAATGACAGGTACAGAAGTAATGAGTACATTAATGTCAGATATAGAAATGATGAGTACATTAATGACAGATACAGAAATGATGAGTACATTAATGACTGGTATAGAAATGATGAGTACATTAATGACAAGTACAGAAATAATGAATACTTTAATGACAGGTACATAAATGATGAGTACATTAATGTCAGATATAGAAATGATGAGTACATTAATGACAGATACAGCAATGATAATGACAGATACAGAAATGATGAGTACATTAATGACAGATACAGAAATGATGAGTACATTGATGACAGATACAGAAATTATGAGTACATTAATGACAGATACAGAAATGATGAGTACATTAATGACAGATACAGAAATGATGAGTACATTAATGACAGATATAGAAATGATGAGTACATTAATGACAGATACAGAAATGATGAGTACATTAATGACAGATACAGAAATGATGAGTACATTAATGACAGATACAGAAATGATGAGTACATTAATGACAGATACAGAAATGATGAGTACATTAATGACAGATACAGAAGTGATGAGTAAATTAATGTCAGATACAGAAATGATGAAAACATTAATGACAGATACAGAAATGATGAGTACATTAATGACAGATACATAAATGATGACTACATTAATGACTGGTATAGAAATGATGAGTACATTAATGACAAGTACAGAAATAATGAATACTTTTATGACAGGTACATAAATGATGAGTACATTAATGTCAGATATAGAAATGATGAGTACATTAATGACAGATACAGCAATGGTAATGACAGATACAGAAATGATGAGTACATTAATGACAGATACAGAAATGATGAGTACATTGATGACAGATAGAGAAATGATGAGTACATTAATGACAGATATAGAAATGATGAGTACATTAATGACAGATATAGAAATGATGAGTACATTAATGACAGATACAGAAATGATGAGTACATTAATGACAGATACAGAAATGATGAGTACATTAATGACAGATACAGAAATGATGAGTACATTAATATCAGATACAGAAATGATGAATACATTAATGAAAGATACAGAAATGATGAGTACATTAATGACAGATACAGAAATGATGAGTACATTAATGACAGATACAGAAATGATGAATACATTAATGACATATATAGAAATGATGAGTACATTAATGACAGATATAGAAATGATGAGTACATTAATGACAGATACAGCAATGATAATGACAGATACATAAATGATGAGTACATTAATGACAGATACAGAAATGATGAGTACATTAATGTCAGATACAGAAATGATGAATACATTAATGTCAGATACAGAAATGATGAGTACATTAATATCAGATACAGAAATGATGAATACATTAATGTCAGATACAGAAATGATGAATACATTAATGACAGATACAGAAATGATGAGTACATTAATGACAGATACAGGAATGATGATTACATTAATGACAGATACATGAATGATGATTACATTAATGACAGATACAGAAATGATGATTACTTAATGTCAAGTACAGAAATGATGAGTACATTAATAGCAGGTACAGAAATTATGAGTACATGTATGTCAGATATAGAAATAATGAGTACATTAAGGACAGATACAGCAATGATAATGACAGATACAGAAATGATGAGTACATTAATGACAGATACAGAAATGATGAGTACTTTGATGACAGATACAGAAATGATGAGTACATTAATGACAGATACAGAAATGATGAGTACATTAATGACAGATATAGAAATGATGAGTACATTAATGACAGATATAGAAATGATGAGTACATTAATGACAGATACAGAAATGATGAGTACATTAATGACAGATACAGAAATGATGAGTACATTAATGACAGATACAGAAATGATGAGTACATTAATGACAGATACAGAAATGATGAGTACATTAATGACATATACAGAAATGATGAGTAAATTAATGTCTGATACAGAAATGATGAAAACATTAATGACAGATACAGAAATGATGAGTACATTAATGACAGATACAGAAATGATGAGTACATTAATGACAGATACAGAAATGATGAGTACATTAATGACAGATTCAGAAATGATGAGTACATTAATGACAGATACAGAAATGATGAGTACATTAATATCAGATACAGAAATGATGAATACATTAATGAAAGATACAGAAATGATGAGTACATTAATGACAGATACAGAAATGATGAGTACATTAATGACAGATACAGAAATGATGAATACATTAATGACATATATAGAAATGATGAGTACATTAATGACAGATATAGAAATGATGAGTACATTAATGACAGATACAGCAATGATAATGACAGATACAGAAATGATGAGTACATTAATGACAGATACAGAAATGATGAGTACATTAATGTCAGATACAGAAATGATGAATACATTAATGTCAGATACAGAAATGATGAGTACATTAATATCAGATACAGAAATGATGAATACATTAATGACAGATACAGAAATGATGAATACATTAATGACAGATACAGAAATGATGAGTACATTAATGACAGATACAGAAATGATGAGTACATTAATATCAGATACAGAAATGATGAATACATTAATGAAAGATACAGACATGATGAATACATTAATGACAGATACAGAAATGATGAGTACATTAATGACAGATACAGAAATGATGAATACATTAATGACATATATAGAAATGATGAGTACATTAATGACAGATATAGAAATGATGAGTACATTAATGACAGATACAGCAATGATAATGACAGATACAGAAATGATGAGTACATTAATGACAGATACAGAAATGATGAGTACATTAATGTCAGATACAGAAATGATGAATACATTAATGACAGATACAGAAATGATGAGTACATTAATATCAGATACAGAAATGATGAATACATTAATGTCAGATACAGAAATGATGAATACATTAATGACAGATACAGAAATGATGAGTACATTAATGACAGATACAGGAATGATGATTACATTAATGACAGATACAGGAATGATGATTACATTAATGACAGATACAGAAATGATGATTACTTAATGTCAGGTACAGAAATGATGAGTACATTAATAGAAGGTACAGAAATTATGAGTACATGAATGGCACGTACAGAAATGTAGAGTACATTAATGTCATGTACAGAAATGATGAGATTATTAATGACAAGTACAGAAATGATGAATACTTTAATGACAGGTACAGAACTGATGAGTACATTAATGACAGGTACAGAAGTAATGAGTACATTAATGTCAGATATAGAAATGATGAGTACATTAATGACAGATACAGAAATGATGAGTACATTAATGACTGGTATAGAAATGATGAGTACATTAATGACAAGTACAGAAATAATGAATACTTTAATGACAGGTACATAAATGATGAGTACATTAATGTCAGATATAGAAATGATGAGTACATTAATGACAGATACAGCAATGATAATGACAGATACAGAAATGATGAGTACATTAATGACAGATACAGCAATGATGAGTACATTGATGACAGATACAGAAATTATGAGTACATTAATGACAGATACAGAAATGATGAGTACATTAATGACAGATACAGAAATGATGAGTACATTAATGACAGTTTCAGAAATGATGAGTACATTAATGACAGATACAGAAATGATGAGTACATTAATGACAGATACAGAAATGATGAGTACATTAATGACAGATACAGAAATGATGAGTACATTAATGACAGATACAGAAATGATGAGTACATTAATAACAGATACAGAAGTGATGAGTAAATTAATGTCAGATACAGAAATGATGAAAACATTAATGACAGATACAGAAATGATGAGTACATTAATGACAGATACATAAATGATGACTACATTAATGACTGGTATAGAAATGATGAGTACATTAATGACAAGTACAGAAATAATGAATACTTTTATGACAGGTACATAAATGATGAGTACATTAATGTCAGATATAGAAATGATGAGTACATTAATGACAGATACAGCAATGATAATGACAGATACAGAAATGATGAGTACATTAATGACAGATACAGAAATGATGAGTACATTGATGACAGATAGAGAAATGATGAGTACATTAATGACAGATATAGAAATGATGAGTACATTAATGACAGATATAGAAATGATGAGTACATTAATGACAGATACAGAAATGATGAGTACATTAATGACAGATACAGAAATGATGAGTACATTAATGACAGATACAGAAATGATGAGTACATTAATATCAGATACAGAAATGATGAATACATTAATAAAAGATACAGAAATGATGAGTACATTAATGACAGATACAGAAATGATGAGTACATTAATGACAGATACAGAAATGATGAATACATTAATGACATATATAGAAATGATGAGTACATTAATGACAGATATAGAAATGATGAGTACATTAATGACAGATACAGCAATGATAATGACAGATACATAAATGATGAGTACATTAATGACAGATACAGAAATGATGAGTACATTAATGTCAGATAGAGAAATGATGAATACATTAATGTCAGATACAGAAATGATGAGTACATTAATATCAGATACAGAAATGATGAATACATTAATGTCAGATACAGAAATGATGAATACATTAATGACAGATACAGAAATGATGAGTACATTAATGACAGATACAGGAATGATGATTACATTAATGACAGATACATGAATGATGATTACATTAATGACAGATACAGAAATGATGATTACTTAATGTCAAGTACAGAAATGATGAGTACATTAATAGCAGGTACAGAAATTATGAGTACATGTATGTCAGATATAGAAATGATGAGTACATTAATGACAGATACAGCAATGATAATGACAGATACAGAAATGATGAGTACATTAATGACAGATACAGAAATGATGAGTACATTAATGACAGATACAGAAATGATGAGTACATTAATGACAGATACAGAAATGATGAATACATTAATGACATATATAGAAATGATGAGTACATTAATGACAGATATAGAAATGATGAGTACATTAATGACAGATACAGCAATGATAATGACAGATACAGAAATGATGAGTACATTAATGACAGATAGACAGATACAGAAATGATGAGTACATTAATGTCAGATACAGAAATGATGAATACATTAATGTCAGATACAGAAATGATGAGTACATTAATATCAGATACAGAAATGATGAATACATTAATGACAGATACAGAAATGATGAATACATTAATGACAGATACAGAAATGATGAGTACATTAATGACAGATACAGAAATGATGAGTACATTAATATCAGATACAGAAATGATGAATACATTAATGAAAGATACAGACATGATGAATACATTAATGACAGATACAGAAATGATGAGTACATTAATGACAGATACAGAAATGATGAATACATTAATGACATATATAGAAATGATGAGTACATTAATGACAGATATAGAAATGATGAGTACATTAATGACAGATACAGCAATGATAATGACAGATACAGAAATGATGAGTACATTAATGACAGATACAGAAATGATGAGTACATTAATGTCAGATACAGAAATGATGAATACATTAATGACAGATACAGAAATGATGAGTACATTAATATCAGATACAGAAATGATGAATACATTAATGTCAGATACAGAAATGATGAATACATTAATGACAGATACAGAAATGATGAGTACATTAATGACAGATACAGGAATGATGATTACATTAATGACAGATACAGGAATGATGATTACATTAATGACAGATACAGAAATGATGATTACTTAATGTCAGGTACAGAAATGATGAGTACATTAATAGCAGGTACAGAAATTATGAGTACATGAATGGCACGTACAGAAATGTAGAGTACATTAATGTCATGTACAGAAATGATGAGATTATTAATGACAAGTACAGAAATGATGAATACTTTAATGACAGGTACAGAACTGATGAGTACATTAATGACAGGTACAGAAGTAATGAGTACATTAATGATTGGTATAGAAATGATGAGTACATTAATGACAAGTACAGAAATAATGAATACTTAATGACAGGTACATAAATGATGAGTACATTAATGTCAGATATAGAAATGATGAGTACATTAATGACAGATACAGCAATGATAATGACAGATACAGAAATGATGAGTACATTAATGACAGATACAGCAATGATGAGTACATTGATGACAGATACAGAAATTATGAGTACATTAATGACAGATACAGAAATGATGAGTACATTAATGACAGATACAGAAATGATGAGTACATTAATGACAGATACATAAATGATGACTACATTAATGACTGGTATAGAAATGATGAGTACATTAATGACAAGTACAGAAATAATGAATACTTTTATGACAGGTACATAAATGATGAGTACATTAATGTCAGATATAGAAATGATGAGTACATTAATGACAGATACAGCAATGATAATGACAGATACAGAAATGATTAGTACATTAATGACAGATACAGAAATGATGAGTACATTGATGACAGATAGAGAAATGATGAGTACATTAATGACAGATATAGAAATGATGAGTACATTAATGACAGATATAGAAATGATGAGTACATTAATGACAGATACAGAAATGATGAGTACATTAATGACAGATACAGAAATGATGAGTACATTAATGACAGATACAGAAATGATGAGTACATTAATATCAGATACAGAAATGATGAATACATTAATGAAAGATACAGAAATGATGAGTACATTAATGACAGATACAGAAATGATGAGTACATTAATGACAGATACAGAAATGATGAATACATTAATGACATATATAGAAATGATGAGTACATTAATGACAGATATAGAAATGATGAGTACATTAATGACAGATACAGCAATGATAATGACAGATACATAAATGATGAGTACATTAATGACAGATACAGAAATGATGAGTACATTAATGTCAGATACAGAAATGATGAATACATTAATGTCAGATACAGAAATGATGAGTACATTAATATCAGATACAGAAATGATGAATACATTAATGTCAGATACAGAAATGATGAATACATTAATGACAGATACAGAAATGATGAGTACATTAATGACAGATACAGGAATGATGATTACATTAATGACAGATACATGAATGATGATTACATTAATGACAGATACAGAAATGATGATTACTTAATGTCAAGTACAGAAATGATGAGTACATTAATGACAGATACAGAAATGATGAGTACATGTATGTCAGATATAGAAATAATGAGTACATTAAGGACAGATACAGCAATGATAATGACAGATACAGAAATGATGAGTACATTAATGACAGATACAGAAATGATGAGTACTTTGATGACAGATACAGAAATGATGAGTACATTAATGACAGATACAGAAATGATGAGTACATTAATGACAGATATAGAAATGATGAGTACATTAATGACAGATATAGAAATGATGAGTACATTAATGACAGATACAGAAATGATGAGTACATTAATGACAGATACAGAAATGATGAGTACATTAATGACAGATACAGAAATGATGAGTACATTAATGACAGATACAGAAATGATGAGTACATTAATGACATATACAGAAATGATGAGTAAATTAATGTCTGATACAGAAATGATGAAAACATTAATGACAGATACAGAAATGATGAGTACATTAATGACAGATACAGAAATGATGAGTACATTAATGACAGATACAGAAATGATGAGTACATTAATGACAGTTTCAGAAATGATGAGTACATTAATGACAGATACAGAAATGATGAGTACATTAATATCAGATACAGAAATGATGAATACATTAATGAAAGATACAGAAATGATGAGTACATTAATGACAGATACAGAAATGATGAGTACATTAATGACAGATACAGAAATGATGAATACATTAATGACATATATAGAAATGATGAGTACATTAATGACAGATATAGAAATGATGAGTACATTAATGACAGATACAGCAATGATAATGACAGATACAGAAATGATGAGTACATTAATGACAGATACAGAAATGATGAGTACATTAATGTCAGATACAGAAATGATGAATACATTAATGTCAGATACAGAAATGATGAGTACATTAATATCAGATACAGAAATGATGAATACATTAATGACAGATACATAAATGATGAGTACATTAATGACAGATACAGAAATGATGAGTACATTAATATCAGATACAGAAATGATGAATACATTAATGAAAGATACAGACATGATGAATACATTAATGACAGATACAGAAATGATGAGTACATTAATGACAGATACAGAAATGATGAATACATTAATGACATATATAGAAATGATGAGTACATTAATGACAGATATAGAAATGATGAGTACATTAATGACAGATACAGCAATGATAATGACAGATACAGAAATGATGAGTACATTAATGACAGATACAGAAATGATGAGTACATTAATGTCAGATACAGAAATGATGAATACATTAATGACAGATACAGAAATGATGAGTACATTAATATCAGATACAGAAATGATGAATACATTAATGTCAGATACAGAAATGATGAATACATTAATGACAGATACAGAAATGATGAGTACATTAATGACAGATACAGGAATGATGATTACATTAATGACAGATACAGGAATGATGATTACATTAATGACAGATACAGAAATGATGATTACTTAATGTCAGGTACAGAAATGATGAGTACATTAATAGCAGGTACAGAAATTATGAGTACATGAATGGCACGTACAGAAATGTAGAGTACATTAATGTCATGTACAGAAATGATGAGATTATTAATGACAAGTACAGAAATGATGAATACTTTAATGACAGGTACAGAACTGATGAGTACATTAATGACAGGTACAGAAGTAATGAGTACATTAATGTCAGATATAGAAATGATGAGTACATTAATGACAGATACAGAAATGATGAGTACATTAATGACTGGTATAGAAATGATGAGTACATTAATGACAAGTACAGAAATAATGAATACTTTAATGACAGGTACATAAATGATGAGTACATTAATGTCAGATATAGAAATGATGAGTACATTAATGACAGATACAGCAATGATAATGACAGATACAGAAATGATGAGTACATTAATGACAGATACAGCAATGATGAGTACATTGATGACAGATACAGAAATTATGAGTACATTAATGACAGATACAGAAATGATGAGTACATTAATGACAGATACAGAAATGATGAGTACATTAATGACAGATATAGAAATGATGAGTACATTAATGACAGATACAGAAATGATGAGTACATTAATGACAGATACAGAAATGATGAGTACATTAATGACAGATACAGAAATGATGAGTACATTAATGACAGATACAGAAATGATGAGTACATTAATGACAGATACAGAAGTGATGAGTAAATTAATGTCAGATACAGAAATGATGAAAACATTAATGACAGATACAGAAATGATGAGTACATTAATGACAGATACATAAATGATGACTACATTAATGACTGGTATAGAAATGATGAGTACATTAATGACAAGTACAGAAATAATGAATACTTTTATGACAGGTACATAAATGATGAGTACATTAATGTCAGATATAGAAATGATGAGTACATTAATGACAGATACAGCAATGATAATGACAGATACAGAAATGATGAGTACATTAATGACAGATACAGAAATGATGAGTACATTGATGACAGATAGAGAAATGATGAGTACATTAATGACAGATATAGAAATGATGAGTACATTAATGACAGATATAGAAATGATGAGTACATTAATGACAGATACAGAAATGATGAGTACATTAATGACAGATACAGAAATGATGAGTACATTAATGACAGATACAGAAATGATGAGTACATTAATATCAGATACAGAAATGATGAATACATTAATGAAAGATACAGAAATGATGAGTACATTAATGACAGATACAGAAATGATGAGTACATTAATGACAGATACAGAAATGATGAATACATTAATGACATATATAGAAATGATGAGTACATTAATGACAGATATAGAAATGATGAGTACATTAATGACAGATACAGCAATGATAATGACAGATACATAAATGATGAGTACATTAATGACAGATACAGAAATGATGAGTACATTAATGTCAGATACAGAAATGATGAATACATTAATGTCAGATACAGAAATGATGAGTACATTAATATCAGATACAGAAATGATGAATACATTAATGTCAGATACAGAAATGATGAATACATTAATGACAGATACAGAAATGATGAGTACATTAATGACAGATACAGGAATGATGATTACATTAATGACAGATACATGAATGATGATTACATTAATGACAGATACAGAAATGATGATTACTTAATGTCAAGTACAGAAATGATGAGTACATTAATAGCAGGTACAGAAATTATGAGTACATGTATGTCAGATATAGAAATGATGAGTACATTAATGACAGATACAGCAATGATAATGACAGATACAGAAATGATGAGTACATTAATGACAGATACAGAAATGATGAGTACTTTGATGACAGATACAGAAATGATGAGTACATTAATGACAGATACAGAAATGATGAGTACATTAATGACAGATATAGAAATGATGAGTACATTAATGACAGATATAGAAATGATGAGTACATTAATGACAGATACAGAAATGATGAGTACATTAATGACAGATACAGAAATGATGAGTACATTAATGACAGATACAGAAATGATGAGTACATTAATGACAGATACAGAAATGATGAGTACATTAATGACATATACAGAAATGATGAGTAAATTAATGTCTGATACAGAAATGATGAAAACATTAATGACAGATACAGAAATGATGAGTACATTAATGACAGATACAGAAATGATGAGTACATTAATGACAGATACAGAAATGATGAGTACATTAATGACAGATTCAGAAATGATGAGTACATTAATGACAGATACAGAAATGATGAGTACATTAATATCAGATACAGAAATGATGAATACATTAATGAAAGATACAGAAATGATGAGTACATTAATGACAGATACAGAAATGATGAGTACATTAATGACAGATACAGAAATGATGAATGCATTAATGACATATATAGAAATGATGAGTACATTAATGACAGATATAGAAATGATGAGTACATTAATGACAGATACAGCAATGATAATGACAGATACAGAAATGATGAGTACATTAATGACAGATACAGAAATGATGAGTACATTAATGTCAGATACAGAAATGATGAATACATTAATGTCAGATACAGAAATGATGAGTACATTAATATCAGATACAGAAATGATGAATACATTAATGACAGATACAGAAATGATGAATACATTAATGACAGATACAGAAATGATGAGTACATTAATGACAGATACAGAAATGATGAGTACATTAATGTCAGATACAAATATGTTTTTCATGCCTTAACTAAAACATCATCCAGCACGTCCATGTTGAATAATCGACACTGTTTTTCTAATGGCAGCAAATCTAAATTCATGTGAGCTGTGTCCAGCGGTGGCAACAGTCAATCCTAGCTTGTCTGTTATATTCTCCAGCCACCTTGTTCTAGGTCTTCCTCCCCTTCGACAACCTTGAACTATGTCCTCAGTCAATGATCTTCTCTGTGTCTTCCAGACATCTTTACATGCCCGACTCATTTATTTTCCTTGTTTTTATTTTCTTTATCAACATGTTCTCTTCAACTTTAAGTTCTTGTTAAAATGACATTTTTAATCTTTTCACCGCCAATGATATTTTAAACTAGCCATAGTAATACCAGCATTCGAAATATATTTTAGTATTTTCAGCAATTTGTCGATTGTCCACGCTTCACATCCACATGTTGCTATTGAAAAATTCAGGCCCTTCAAACACCAAGATTCATTTTTAGTGTTATTGCCTTTTATATTTTGTGTTGCAGCATAAGGGATACCCGTCTTCTAGTTTGCCTGGTTCCATTACTTTTTAATCGATTTTTACCATCTTCAAATAATGTTAGATACAGATATTTAAATGTATTTAAAGATATGTTTAAATAGATATTTAATAGATATCTAAAGTGTGTTTGAGTTTGGGCTTGAGATAAATCATGAAAAGACTAAAGTCACGAAAAGCTTAATTCCAACAGATGACAGAATATACATGGAAAACACACCAGTAGAAGAGATCGATCACTTTATCTATCTTGGAAGTCACATTGATCGAGAAGGGAATACAAGTAAAGAAATTAGAATCAGAATAGCTAAAGCAGCAAAGTCTTTCAGAAGCCTTGAAAAGTTGTGGAAATCAAAACTCATCAGCACAAACACAAAACTTAGACTATTCAAATCAATGTACTATGAACCCTTACGTATGCATGTGGGAGCTAGAAAACAACAAGAGATACAGAAACAAAGTTGAACGCATTCGAAAATAAATGCATAAGGAAAATACTTGGTATAGCGTGGAACGAATTCAAAACAAACGAGGAAATTAGAGAAATCGCCAATCAACCATTAATATCTTCAGTAATAAAGAAAAGACGATGGTCATATGTTGGACATGTGATGAGAAGAGATAATAACCGAATAGCAGAGCAAGCCCTCATGTGGGAAACAACAGGTAAGAGGAAAAGAGGAAGACCCAAAAAGACACTGAGAAGAACATTGACGAGAGAGGCAAGAGCAGCAGGATTCTGCTCCCTTAATGAGATAGAGCTGCATGCACAAAACAGAAACAAATGGCGAGATTTGATAAAAAATCTTTACAAGGATTGAAAACTGCTAGAATAAATAAAAATTAGATAAGAGGAGTATCTGGGTCTACGCCCTATGGGCCGGCTACGACTCCAATGGTCAATAGATAGATAGAAAGTGTGTTGACTGTTTATAGCTACGTGTTTTATACCTTATTCCCATCTTCTATAACTTACTCTCATCTTAGCGATGAACAGTGTGGTTTTGTTAGAGATAAAGGAACAAGCAATGCCATTTATATCATAAGATCTTTAGTAGAAAGAGCCAAAGAGGTGAAAACAGATCTTTACCTTTGTTTCATAGATTATACTAAAGCATTTGACAAAGTAAAGCACCAAGAAATAATCAAAAATTTTAGAAAGCATAAACGTAGACAGCAAAGATCTAAGAATAATAAAGAACATGTACTGGCAACAAACAGCGGCCATAAGAACTGGAAACCAATTGGGAATGTTTCAACAACAACAAAAAACAGGATGTTAGACAAGGTTGTATGCTATCACCAGATTTGTTTAACATTTATAGTGAAATTATTTTAAGATCCATAAGGGGCATGCCTGAAATAACAATTGGAGGTCATAATATAAATAATCTAAGGTATGCTGATGATAAAGTATTAATTGCTAAGAGTGAAAATGAGTTACAAGAAATGTTGGACATTATAGTGAAAGAAAGCAAAAATAAAGGACTCAGCTTTAAAGCAAAAAGACAGAAGAAATGGTAACAACAAAGAAAAAGACATCACCTCAGTGCAAAATAAAGATAAGTGAAACAATATTAAAACAGCTAAATGAATTTAAATATTTGGGAACCTTAACATCAGACGGATGATGTACAAAAGAGGTGAGATGCAGAATGGCTCAGGCACAAGCAGCTTTCCAGAAAATGAGGAAGATACTATGCAATCAATTTTTGACAATAGAAACAAGAAAAAGAGTTCTGAAATGTTATGTAGAGCCAGTCTTAACATATGGATGTGAATCATGGATAATAGAACAACAGACAAGAAAATCACTGGAGTCTGTAGAAATGTGGTTTAACAGAAGAATGTTGAGAATGCCATAGACAGCTAAGAAGAGTAATGAAAATGTTCTGAAAGAGGTCAAAGCAAAAAGAGAGCTAATTTCCAATATTAGGAAGAAACAATCATAATTGTTTGGCAATGTAAAGAGAAGAGAACAACTGGAATATATTGTAACAATTGGAAAAATTGAGGGACGAAGAGATAGAGGGAAGCAAAGAGAGCAAATACCAGACAGCTTAAGAGAATGGCTTGGCAGAAGGTCAACAACAGAAATGATAAAGAACTGTCGAGATCGAAGTTGTGGAGAGACATGATTACCTAAGCCAGTAGGCCAGGTACTTGATGATGATGATAGTTCTATAGCTATGTTTAACGTCTGCTTTTGTTTTCTATTGTTAAGACTTTTTTTTCCCCGGTAATTATGCTACACTTGGAAGTTGTTTCCTAACAGGATTCATTGTAGCACCTGTAATAGATCATTGAGTTATTTGCGCGTCATCATCATTGCACTCCGAACATGTCCATATGTGTTCAGATCCCCTCCTCAGCAATTCCGTCAGTGTCCAGCGACTGACGACTCCAGTTCTGTGTCGGTTGATAAGTCTTTTTACACGCCCACTAAGTTTCTCATTTCTGGCTGTGCCCATCTTGACTCTCATCTATTTAATTTTTTTTGAGTGTCGTGGATTTGTGGTGGTCGTAGTCCTGTGCTCTTCCAATATCTCGGAGGGCATTGATGATGTCCACCCGATCCATTGGTTGACCGACCTCAACGACAACGCAGCTAGCCAATCTGTCCGCTCTTTCATTTTCCCCCCACTCCCGAATGTCCAGGGACATAGACAAAGGTGACCTTACGTATTTTTGACTTCTGCAATAACTCTAACCATTGTATGCGTACAGAGCCCGCCTCCACTTTTTTTTTATCATGCTCATCGAATCACTCAGTATACATGCGTGGGTGTAGTCTTGTGACTCTAACTATTTGAATGCCTTGGTCACTGCCATCGCCTCCATTGCCATGCTACTCGTGGTCACGACGTATGCACCACTGTCTTCCTTGGCTATTCTGCCTGCCGAGCGTGCTGTAAATGCCCATACACTTTTTTGGTGTCGTATTACAGATCCGTCTGTATAGATGACTGCATCTTTCTCATCGGTGTTATCGCAGATGAGACCGTTGACCTCAGCATTAACCACGACCGGGTTCTGTTCCCTACTCTTCCTGTCGAGTGTGACAATACACGAGAGTGTCCCCTTGAATGACGCAGGCACAAGTATCCACTCCTCGCTAACGTTGATATTGGTAAGCCCACAGGCGTGTTTGATGACATCTTCTGCTCGGCCCACCCATGATGCGAGGACGATAGCACTGGATAGGACACACATTGCGAAGCCAACTGAGAGTATTACACAACAGGCCCTCTTTTGAAATCCGCCAGGAAAAAGACAAAGAGGAAGACAAAATAGTCTTGGAGAAGACAGATGGAAGCAAGGATGGAGATGATGGGGAAGACATGGAATGATCTTTAAAAAATGGCAAGAAACAGAACGGCTTGGAAAGTGTTTATTAAAGACTTGTGCTCCACAGGGAGCTGAAAGTGTTTGTTGAAGACGTATGTTCCACAGGGAGCTGAAAGTGTTTGTTAAAGACTTATGTTCCACAGGGAACTGAAAGTGTTTGTTGAAGACTTATGTTCCTCAGGGAACTGAAAGTGTTTGTTAAAGACTTATGTTCCACAGGGAGCTGAAAGTGTTTGTTGAAGGTCTATGCTGCACAGGGAACTGAAAGTGTTTATTAAAGATTTATGTTCCACAGGGAGCTGAAAGTGTTTGTTGAAGACTTATGTTCCACAGGGAACTGAAAGTGTTTATTAAAGACTTATGTTCCACAGGGAGCTGAAAGTGTTTGTTGAAGACTTATGTTCCACAGGGAACTGAAAGTGTTTGTTGAAGACTTATGTTTCACGGGGAACTGAAAGTGTTTGTTAAAGACTTATGTTTCACGGGGAACTGAAAGTGTTTGTTAAAGACTTATGCTCCACAGGGAGCTGAAAGTATTTGTTGAAGGTCTATGCTGCACAGGGAACTGAAAGTGTTTGTTGAAGACCTATGTTCCACAGGGAACTGAAAGTGGTTGTTGAAGACCTATGTTCCACAGGGAACTGAAAGTGTTTGTTGAAGACCTATGTTCCACAGGGAACTGAAAGTGGTTGTTGAAGACCTATGTTCCACAGGGAACTGAAAGTGGTTGTTGAAGACCTAAGCTCCACAGGGAGCTGAAAGGTAAAAAAAGAAGAAGACATGAATGTTATCTTTTGATGATTTCTAACCACTGTGTAGGCACACGACAACATCCCGGCGCCTTTGACAAAGTTTAGCGATGTCCATCGGAGCCATTGCGCACAATTTGAGAACCTTTGGCCTAAACCATGAAACGCTAAGAATGTTAGTGACCACATTTTTTCTGTGGTAAACATATTAAATGGGATATGAGGTATCACGCCAGGTCGGTCAATTTTTATATTTAAAAAATACATGTTACCATTTTCAGAGGCTGTAGATCTTGTAAGGTGTCCGGACCATTTTAGTTATCGTTCTTCTACTAGACAGTGCTATCTACACACTAGACACAATTTCATTGGTCCTGTAGACAGTAAATCTTTCATTGGTCCTGTAGACAGTAAATCTTTCATTGGTCCTGTAGACAGTAAATCTTTCATTGGTCCTGTAGACAGTAAAACTTTCATTGGTATTGTAGACAGTAAATCTTTCATTGGTCCTGTAGACAGTAAATCTTTCATTGGTCCTGTAGACAGTAAATCTTTCATTGGTCCTGTAGACAGTAAATCTTTCATTGGTCCTGTAGACAATAAATCTGTCATTGGTCCTGTCAACAGTAAATCTTTCATTGGTCCTGTAGACAGTAAATCTTTCATTGAACCTGTAGACATTAAATCTTTCATTGTTCCCGTAGACAGTAAGTATTTCATTAATCCAGTAGACAGTAAGTATTTCATTGGTCCAGTAGACAGTAAGTATTTGATTAATCCAGTAGACAGTAAGTATTTCTTTAATCCAGTAGACTGTAAGTATTTCTTTAATCCAGTAGACTGTAAGTATTTCATTAATCCAGTAGACTGTAAGTATTTCATTAATCCAGTAGACAGTAAGTATTTCATTAATCCAGTAGACAGTAAGTATTTCATTAATCCAGTAAGTAGACAGTAAGTATTTCATTGGTCCAGCTGGATTCTGTAGCGCACTTTGCTGTTATGTGTGTGAAGTCCTTCTGTACCATCACAAGAACATAACTGAATCATCAAATGGTTGTTTATTTGTGTTCTGGGAGAAAAAGAAAACACCACGTGAAATAAATTATAACAAGTTTGAGTTAATTTAGGGATTAGAGACAGAATTAGCAGAAAAAAATTAAATGTTTATTATTTATTTAGGCACTCGAAATAAATGGAACATAAACTGGTCCATCACATGAAATAACATGTAAATAGACCCAGAGACAAACAGACCCACAAACACGATTACGAACGGACAACTAAAAGATTGCAAACAAAATTAACTATCGTTTGTGTAGTATGCAGATACCACAGTCTTTCATCTCAATGACATCACACACCGTAGCTACCGACGCAACCAGAAATCAATAGTTTTTTGTTGTTTTTTTTTTTACTTGATTTTTATTTTATCCCTTTCAGCGTGATTGCGGTAACTATTATTTGTGTGTGACGAGTCACATTCGCTGACATTGAAACAAATTGAGAACGGAGCGAGGATATAAACCTGAAACATTTTATTATTTGTGTTTGGCAATACACAGTTGCGTAACCCGTCAAGATTCGATCAAATACTATATGGTGAACTAACACACGGAAAAAGACAAATCGGCAGACCTAAACTACGATATAGAGATATCTGTAAATCATCTCTGAATGACTTCTCCAAATGTGAATATGACTGGGAACATTGGCAAGTGATCGCACATCATGGATAGCATGTATAAGAATGGTATAACATCATTTGAGACTGTGCTAAGGCAAAACTTAAAAAGAAAAGACTCATGAAAAAAGATGGAAAACCCTGTGGACCAGTGGACCTGACTTGTTCATTCTGTGGCCGTGTGTGTTTGTCAAACATTGGTAGAATTAGCCATGAGAGAAGCTGTTGGACAAAAACAAAACTTAAAAAATATTACACAATAACCTCCACAAGACCTTTTGACAAGACGAAAATGGCCATATACATGATACGTGATGATAAGACCTACAAATGCCAAGTTGCCATAAAGTTGAGCTTAAGGATGACAAGAAAGTAAATTAATACAAATGGTATGTCTACAGCGACTGACAACCCAAACTTAAAACGGCGTTTCAGAGCAGTAGCCCTACAGCTGGAACAATGCACACAACACAAAACATATAAACAATCAAACAAATTGAAACTGCATAGCGATGCACCACTTCAGTTTTCAAGGGAACCGCTCATTCAAAAACTATGACATTTTTACACAATATTTATGGATATGAACTTGACTACAAAGGACAAGAGGTAGGGTTCGATCCCAACCGACGGCTTCCGTGTTCACCCAGCCTTAATGGGTACTGAATTTTATTCTGGGAAAGTGTAGCGGCATATACGGTAATACCGACCACATTACCGCAAAAATCATGTGTTGAAGGTCTACTATATTCCCTATACACCACTTGGCGTGACAGGGGCTCTTTACTTTTATATATATATATATATATATATATATATATGGACAAGTCAGCCTATGACAATCTGCACCATCAAAGCAAGAGACAGAGTGGAATGGCACTCCATGGTAGCCAACCTTCGATGCGGAGAAGGCACCCAATGATGATGATGATGATATATAGATATGTCGTGTAAACATTCATACCATTCAACATTATAACCATCCATTTGTACAGCTTTACGCCAGGGCATAATACGCATCCACTTGTACAGCTTGATCCAGGGCGCTAAAAGTGCACGTTTTCCTAGCCTGTACCAGTCTATGTCTTGATCGTGTAGCCATTTCTTCCCTGCATGAATCACTCCATCATCATCTTTAAACCTTGTTACACGGAGGGCATCTTCAAGTGGACCAAAGAGATGGAAATCAGAGGGTGCTAAATCAGGGCTGTACGGTGGATGGGGGAGTACAGTCCAACCCGATCAAGTGATTGCTTCCCGTGTTGCCAGACATGTGTGAGGGCGCGCATTGTTGTGAAGGAGAAGCAGGTCTGCTGGATTCTTGTCCGGCCGAACTCTGCGAAAACGATAATTGAAGTTTTTCAATGTCTTAATGTAAGCTTGTGAGTTGATTGTCTCTCCTCTTGGCATAACATCCACAAGAATCACACCTTCAATATCTTAATGTAAGCTTGTGAATTGATTGTCTCTCATCTTGACATAACATCCACAAGAATCACACCTTCAATATCTTAATGTAAGATTGTGAATTGATTGTCTCTCCTATTGACATAACATCCACAAGAATCACATCTTCAATGTCTTAATGTAAGCTTGTAAATTGATTGTCTCTCCTCTTGACATAACATCCACAAGAATCACACCTTCAATGTCTTAATGTAAGCTTGTAAATTGATTGTCTCTCCTATTGACATAACATCCACAAGAATCACATCTTCAATGTCTTAATGTAAGCTTGTAAATTGATTGTCTCTCCTATTGACATAACATCCACAAGAATCACATCTTCAATGTCTTAATGTAAGCTTGTGAATTGATTGTCTCTCCTCTTGACATAACATCCACAAGAATCACACCTTCAATGTCTTAATGTAAACTTGCGAATTGATTGTCTCCCATCTTGCCATAACATCCACACGAATCACACCTTCAATGTCCTAATGTAAGCTTGTGAATTGATTGTCTCACCTCTTGACATAACATCCGCAAGAATCACGCCTTCAATATCTTAATGTAAGCTTGTTAATTGATTGTCTGCCCTCTTGACATACTATCCACAAGAATCACACCTTCAATGTCTTAATGTAAGCTTGTGAATTGATTGTCTCCCCTCTTGACATAACATCCACAAGAATCTCACCTTCAATGTCTTAATGTAAGCTTGTGAATTGATTGTCTCCCCTCTTAACATAATATCCACAAGAATCACACCTTCAATGTCTTAATGTAAGCTTGTGAATTGATTGTCTCCCCTCTTGACATAACATCCACAAGAATCTCACCTTCAATGTCTTAATGTAAGCTTGTGAATTGATTGTCTCCCCTCTTAACATAATATCCACAAGAATCACACCTTCAATGTCTTAATGTAAGCTTGTGAATTGATTGTCTCTCCTATTGACATAACATCCACAAGAATCACACCTTCAATGTCTTAATGTAAGCTTGTGAATTGATTGTCTCTCATCTTGACATAACATCCACAAGAATCACACCTTCAATATCTTAATGTAAGCTTGTGAATTGATTGTCTCTCCTATTGACATAACATCCACAAGAATCACATCTTCAATGTCTTAATGTAAGCTTGTAAATTGATTGTCTCTCCTCTTGACATAACATCCACAAGAATCACACCTTCAATGTCTTAATGTAAGCTTGTAAATTGATTGTCTCTCCTATTGACATAACATCCACAAGAATCACATCTTCAATGTCTTAATGTAAGCTTGTAAATTGATTGTCTCTCCTATTGACATAACATCCACAAGAATCACATCTTCAATGTCTTAATGTAAGCTTGTGAATTGATTGTCTCTCCTCTTGACATAACATCCACAAGAATCACACCTTCAATGTCTTAATGTAAGCTTGTGAATTGATTGTCTCTCCTATTGACATAACATCCACAAGAATCACACCTTCAATGTCTTAATGTAAGCTTGTGAATTGATTGTCTCTCATCTTGACATAACATCCACAAGAATCACACCTTCAATATCTTAATGTAAGCTTGTGAATTGATTGTCTCCCCTCTTGACATAACATCCACAAGAATCACACCTTCAATATCTTAATGTAAGCTTGTGAATTGATTGTCTCTCCTCTTGACATAACATCCACAAGAATCACACCTTCAATGTCTTAATGTAAGCTTGTGACTTGATTGTCTCTCTTCTTGACATAACATCCATAAGAATCACATCTTCAATGTCTTAATGTAAGCTTGTGACTTGATTGTCTCCCCTCTTGACATAACATCCACAAGAATCACACCTTGAATGCCTTAAGGTAAGCTTGTGACTTGATTGTCTCTCTTCTTGACATAACATCCATAAGAATCACATCTTCAATGTCTTAATGTAAGCTTGTGAATTGATTGTCTCTCCTCTTGACATAACATCCATAAGAATCACATCTTCAATGCCTTAATGTAAGCTTGTGAATTGATTGTCTCCCCTCTTGACATAACATCCACAAGAATCACACCTTCAATGTCTTAATGTAAGCTTGTGAATTGATTGTCTCTCCTCTTGACATAACATCCACAAGAATCACACCTTCAATATCTTAATGTAAGCTTGTGAATTGATTGTCTCTCCTCTTGACATAACATCCACAAGAATCACACCTTCAATATCTTAATGTAAGCTTGTGAATTGATTGTCTCCCCTCTTGACATAACATCCACAAGAATCACACCTTCAATGCCTTAATGTAAGCTTGTGAATTGATTGTCTCCCCTCTTGACATAACATCCACAAGAATCACACCTTCAATGCCCCAAAAGACAGTGACCATAACCTTTCCAGCTGAAGGAGATTGTCTTGAATTATTTTCTTCGTGGTGAGTACGGATGATGCCACTCCGTTGACTGTCTTTTTTCTCATGCTCAAAATGACGTGCACAGGTTTCGTCCCCTGTAACAATCTTAGCCAAAAACCTCTCTCCATCAACACTGAAAAGTTCCAACAGTTCAGAAGAAATTGATTTTCTTTGTAATCGGTGCTCATTTGTGAGATTTCGTGGAACCCATCTTGCACAAACCTTAGAGAATCCGAGAGTTTTTATTATTGCATTTGCACTACCAATGTTGGCTGACAACTTTAAGGCCAATTGTTGAGTAGTGATGCGCTTATCAGCAAGAATAATGCCCTCGGTGCATTTCAATATCTCTGCATTGGTGACTGTTGCAGCCTTCCTTGTAAGGCTGTCCACAACGCGGCCGATCAAGAAGGGAACAGGCAAATAATTGCAATGCTGCGGTAAATCTGGTAGCGAGGAGCCAGTGGTGGGGTGTGCTAAACACTCCAAAGTATGGTGACAGCCTTTCAAGGAAGGAACACAACACAATGCTGACGTCTCGGCCTTTGGCCTTCTTCAGAATACATGGACAACGACAACAAATGGTGAAGCACAATTATCTATAACTACATGTTAGATGATCAAGTGGAGGGTGAGGAAAGTAGGATGTTGAAATAAGAAAGGAGAGGGAAGAGAGAAATGAATATTACATGAGGAGAGGTAGGATGGGCGTCAAGATATATAAAAGAGAAAAAGAGAAAAATATAAAAAAAGAGAAAAATGTATCATAAAATGCATTTAGCTTAAAACAGCATGTTTGCCCTCCGTGCTGGAACACATCAGAATGACTTGGAGTTTTAAGGATGTGTCTAGAAAGTAACACGTGACTGAAACACGCAAGTTTAGAAGGACAAGAGGACCTGTGTGGCGGGAAAACAAATCAGAGTGGGGGAGGGGGGAGGGGTGGGGAAGAATATATGGCGAAGCTGCCAAACTATTATGAAACGATGGTCAATGGTGAGAGGAAAACTAGAGGCCCAAAACCAAAGGTCTGGAGGGGCCATACTGCTGGCCAATAAATCACTCGGACAATGCAAGTGAGAGATCCCGCGAGAGGTTAAAAGAAAGAGTGAATGAAAAGACAAAGTAGTGAACTGGGAGATGGATGAGAGAGATAGACTCTACAGAATGGATGGCCTGAGACTGGAAGAGTTGAGAGGTAGGTCAACGAAGGGAGGAAGAGGGGGAAGTGAATTTTAGAGGAAGAGATAAGGAGAGGAAAAAATAAGAAAGCCGGTAAAAGTTAAGTAGGTAGGAAGAAGGGCGGTAGAGTGATAGAGGGATGGTCCGGAGGAAGTTAGTCAATCGAGAGGTAGGGAAGTATTAGAGGAGGAGGTATGGAGAGGAGGATAAGAAGCAGGTATTTGAAAAGTGGATAGGAGGAGAAGCGGTAGGTCAGAAGTGAATAGAAAGAGAGGGAGTCTGGAAGAAGTGGAGTAATAGGGTGCGCAAAAGGTAAGTACCATAGGATGTAAAGAAGTTGGGAAATGATAGAACAAAGGGGGGGGGTGATGAGGGTCATAGGAGAGGAATGAAAGTGGACATCAGGATAAGGGGGATACTGGAATAGTAGGTATAGAGGAGTAGAGACTACAAGGGAATAGAGAGGAGAGGGGTGAGCTAGGAGTAGATCAGCAGAGAGGTGGTGGGAAGGACGAGGAACAATAGAAGTGGGCAGAGAGATGGTACAATCCAGGTGGAGAGGTGATATAGTGATAAGGAGGTGAAGGACATGTAGGTAGTCAGAAGAGAAAGGGTTAGGATGAAGAAGGCAAGATAGTGGTTACTCAAAGAGGATATGGAAAGCAGGGATGGACGAGGAGTAGACGACCCAAGAAGTGAAATAGGAAGAGAAGTCCATAGGTGAGAGGATGCAGTCGGAGGAAGGAGGGTCACCAAAGGGACAGGGATACATTGATGCCACGAGGGGTGAGGCAACCCAACGAGCGATCAGACGGTGTTCCAGAGTGAGTCGACTGTGGTGATCAGAGGAGCATTATACTAGGCCAGTTACCAAGACATCAGTCTTACCTCGATGGTCCTCGAGTTAAAGTGGGCTGCTGCATGAGTGTCCGCTTCTCGGGTGATGTCATTTAAGTGTTCACGGCACCTATCCACGATACGTCTACCAGATTAGTCGTTGTAGGTCAACTTGCACCGCTTACAAATGATGGCATAAATGATGTTCCGCGATGTGCAAGTGAATCCCTCTCTGATCTCCAAAGGACCATTAGGGAAGAGGACAGTATCGGTCTGGAAAACGTGGTCACAATTATTACATACTCTGCGGCTGCAGCGGATAGTGCCTCGATGGCTGAAGAGGTCAGAAGGAAGACGGCCCCTGACAAGAAAGTCTCGGAGGTTCCGGTCACGTCTAAAGGCCACTAGTGGCGGGTCAGGGAAGAGCAGACGAGTAGTAGGGTCAGATCGAAGAATAGGGAGGTAGCGGTGGATGGTCCTAATCACAGCGTTAGGGATGAGGGTGATAGGTGAGGGCGAGCACTACTCTATCCAAGGGGGAATGAGTATAGGGGGTAAGAGCAGACTGACGTGAAGTGTGGAGAACTCGACGCAGGGCAGGGAGGAGAGCTGATTCTGGATAGAGGCGTCGGCGGAAGAAGTCAAGCATAAGGTCAAGAAGCTCCGTTTCTCCGCTTTCCGATTCTTTTATTCTCTGAACCCAGTGTCTTACTGTGCTCCTGTCAACTGCAAAACTTTCATACCCATCACACAAGCGCTTGTGAATGTTCACAAAACTTCCATACACATCACACAGGCGCTTGTGAATATTCACAAAACTTACATACACATCACACAGGCGCTTGTGAATATTCACAACAGTTTCCTTCTCTAAAACAAGAAATTCTATCACAATTCGCTGCTTATAACGCAAGTTGCTAACATGCTCCATTTCAACGGTTTAGTGCAGTCCTATTATTTAGCCAAATACAGTGCAATTTGGTGCACGTAATCGACACATGCCAAGTGCGCAAATGTCATGCTACTATGTTTATTATTAGTTGAGAAAACCGATGTGGCGCATTACATTTTTCGCACACCTCGTATTTTGTGTTTGTCCTTTGTTCCGGCTGAAGGTCTACACTGAACGTAAGTTTATTTTTACGTTGTTCGTCACCTACAGCTGCAACCACCACCGTTTTCATTATTTTTCTTCCTCTTCATCTTACAAGACATAATAAGAGATTTACTCTTTGCACTTGAAATGTTCTCGGTTCTAGTCTGTGCTGTCTCTTGGAATCGACTTATTTCAGGATGTGTTTTAAATGACCATCTCTAGGTTCGCCAGTCTCAAATGGTTACCTGATATTTTCTGATGAATGAAGACGGCACTGGCGTAATGATGACCATTTAACCTAAAAATGTGCCGATGGTCAAATATAAATATCGACACTAACGCCATATTTCTTGTATATCAAAATGTGTGACTGCTCTCTTCCATTTTCTTATTTCTTCATGTAGATTTTATTATTATTTTTTTCAATATCATCATTATATGGTGCATGTCAGCTGGCGTAGGCGATCACCTCTTTTCACATCTCTCGGCCCTTCATGCATGTCATAATTTCAGTCGGTGATCTTTTATTATGACATTTGGATAAGATGTTGAATAATTCTTCTCTTGATTTTCCACTGCTCTTTTCTCTATTCATTCTGCCTGTTATAATCGTATTCTCGATGCCTTCTTTTTGCATCACATACCCAATCAATTTAGATTGTCTCTTCGTTATTATTTTGACGATATTTCTGGTTTCTCCAGCTCGTTTTAAACATTCTTCATTTGTAATTTTTGTTATCCATGGAATTTGTCGCATTTTTCTGATAAACACAAAATTACCTGCCTCTAATGTATATTACTCAGTATTATTGATTTTAAAGTATACTTATCTTATTTACGAATGTCATGAAGTGTTGTGGGAGCTGCACTTTCCTCTCCATGTACAAGCAGGATTATTGTTATATTGTCAATTCATCTGTCTTGTTCGTGTTTCTGTAGCCTTGAAGCCAGATTGTCGGCTGTTCTAGACGTGAAGTGTTAGATCAATTCCCAGGCCATAGTGGTAAACCTGACATGCACGTCACTGGCATTGTCTCATGTATCAGCAATCGCAGCCGGTTCGCATTTGAGAATCTGCTCACAGTCCAGTTGGGTTGGCTGTCCCCACACGGCTTAAACATATCGCTCTCATACACATAGTATGATACTGCTACACATTTCTTACCCTCATGCTCACCTGTACCGATATATGTGTTTATATTTGTCTGCATATGTACTTACACATTTGGATACCTTTGGGTGTTTTTTTAATGTGATTTGTGGTAGGACTTCTGGTCAATATGGTGGATAGGCGATAAGGACCATTCAGGCTCAGTCTATAAAGTGTTCCTTGTTGCAGTTTCCTGATATTCCAAGTCCGGCCTGCTGCCGCAGCTACTGAGTTTAGTGCTCTGTGCACACCGTGAGTTGTGTATTTCATCCGAATCGTGTTTCGATGTTCCGATTGCTTACGATGAATGATGATATTTGTACAAGGAAGGTACAGTTCAGTTGCGTTCACTTTCTGTGCTGCTTGGCCTTATGTGTTGTAGCATGTGTTTTAACTGCTATGATGGGGACTGCAGCTGCCTTTCTTTGTTTGGATCTTTTGATGAGATAAGTTTTAATTCGGATGATTCCACTGGCACGGGTGGTTGAGCAATTATGGATTTTAATTCGTTTGCGGTGATACCGAGCCTTCGACTAACCATAACCATAACTTTGTGGTAATATAAACAGACATATGGGTTTATGAATGTATGATTACGTACGCATGGGTTTGTGCACATCTGTTCGATGTACACAGAAAAAGTTGCAGATATACACAGATCAACTCATAAAAAGGTCTGAGCGATAAGATCAGGAATGAAGAACTGAGAAAAAAGCTAGGAATAGCCCCCACCATAGAATATAAAAAGAAACAACAGATAAAATGGTTTGGCCACGTGACAAGGCAGAAAGATCAAAACACAACACAACGAGCCTCCAACAAACGTTGTGAGAACACCAGACCCAAGAGTCGACCACGAAAAAGATGGATCGATGGAATATTAAAAGCACTAGGAAACATAACAGCGGCAGAGGCGAACAGAATAGCAAAAGGACGCAAATTATATCTTCCCTCGACGCTGAAAGGCAGATGAGGAAGGAAAGAAGAAGCAGAAGAAGAACTTATATAAACGTTTCCAGTAATAGTCTGGAGTCTGGGATCGTGTATCCACCTCCACATATTTTTACAATCCTTTCCTTTTACTGTATTTCACACCCGTGTCCCGCCCTATCAGCCCGCCACATTAATTTCAGTCCCGTCGATGCGTGACCAAGTTCCGGACCACAGGGAAGTGACTTATTTCCCTTGTTTGAGAGTCTAGCATATTCTCGCCATGTAGATAGATTTATGTGTATATCCTTATATATTTTGTGCTTTTGTTTGTTGATCCTGCTGAAGACCTTCTTTGTCGAAACGCCGTTCTACTTTTGTTTTGTTTCTCACCTACGTAAAGCTGTTACCATACCACTTTTTCCTTTTAAAAAAAAATCATTTTTATCGTCAGCTTTACAGCAGCTTCGCATTTCTATGTATCTTGATTCATCTTTACCCTTTTATCCATTTACTAGTGTGAGTTTGAGTTATTGAGTTTTAGCGCGTCATCGTCATTGCACTCCGAACACGTCCATAGGTGCTCAGATCCCCTCCTCAGTTATTGAGTTTTTAGCGCGTCATCGTCATTGCACTCCGAACACGTCCATAGGTGCTCAGATCCCCTCCTCAGCAAGTCCGTCCAGCGACTGACGACTCCAGTTCTGTGTTGGTTGATAAGTCTTCTTAGTGTAAGATGCATAGGATGGGCTCTCACTATATAATCTGTCCATGTCTTTGGTTCTGGATGTGCTTTAAGACGGTTCCTGTTGTTATCATCTGTCACTTCTGAAAGCATCACTTGTTATTTTAATCCGATAGCGAGTGGTCGAGTGGATGAAAACCTGCTATTTATCCAATAGGATAAAGGCCGTTCGATCAATGTTGGGTCAAAATATCTGTATTTCTCTATCGAATTTGAGATGCAAATTCCTACCCGAAAACTTCAGTGCTACAGCAATAGGCATGCGGTCTTATTTTCTGTCCCCACAGATTTCTACTGAAAAGCCATACAATTTAGTTCTTTTATTTTTTTCTTCCTTTTTTCTTCTTTTCCTTCTTTCTTTTCGGCATCTTTAAAGCCCTCACGAGGAAGTCCAATATTGAAGATAAGAAGAATGGCTTTGATCAATGATGATGAACAGGTTGTTTGAAGGAATTCATCGCTGGAACTTTCACAATTGAATTATTGTGGAGGACTGGAGTTTTGCTGGACAGTTTCATCATTATCTTTATCACCCAAACAATTGAAGTAATTCTGACATCTATTTGTGTCTTGTGCTGTTTTTGTGTGACTGATTTTCCATTTAATTATAACTGCGATATCAAGACGATATCAAGAACATAAATAGCAATATTATTTGTCTATGTTCACTTCACTACTATGTGTCGATGTTCACTTCACTACTATGTGTCGATGTTCACTTCACTACTATGTGTCGATGTTCACTTCACTACTATGTGTCGATGCTCACTTCACTACTATGTGTCGATGTTCACTTCACTACTATGTGTCGATGTTCACTTCACTACTATGTGTCGATGTTCACTTCACTACTATGTGTCGATGTTCACTTCACTACTATGTGTCGATGTTCACTTCACTACTATGTGTCTATGTTCACTTCACTACTATGTGTCTATGTTCACTTCACTACTATGTGCCGAGGTAAAGGTAAAGGTAAAGTACGAGACTTGAACCGGCGTCTTAGCACGCGAGTTTCCACCCATATGTGCTCGGCCGCCTATCCAGAAATGTTCGGAGATTTCTGTATAGTGTCGCCTCAAGCATCGAAACTCAGATGCGAAGCAACATTCCTCACCTTCCCAAGGTAATACCCTGGTACTCATTTCTGCCAACGGCTGGGTCGACCGTGGGGGTATTTTTTTTTCCGACCACGAGTACAATTCACACTGCTCCCAGCGGGAATCGAACACGGGTTGTCCGAACGTCGGTAGTCCAGTCGGGTGGTTTTCCCAACTCGGCTACCGAGGTGCCGATGATCACTTCACTACAATGTGTCGGTGTTTGCTTCACTACTATGTGTCGATGTTCGTTTAACTACTATGTGTCTATGTTCACTTTACTACTATGTGTCGATGTTCACTTCACTACTATGTGTCGATGTTCACTTCACTAATATGTGTCGATGTTCACTTCACTACTATGTGTCGATGTTCACTTCACTACTATGTGTCGATGTTCACTTCACTACAATGTGTCGATGTTCACTTCACTACTATGTCTTGATTTTACATTAGGTTAGATACCTTTACCTCAGAGTGATTCTTATTCTTCATGAAAGTGTACATGTGCCAGTTTCACTCACTTCTAATTTTAACACAATATTAATTTTAAACGAAAGAAAATTATAATTTTTTTCAAATTATATATAGATACATTTAAATATGAACAAAGAGAACAGTGTTAACCTCACATGGTAGATGTACAACAGAGGTGAGATGGTAGATGTACAACAGAGGTGAGATGGTAGATGTACAACAGAGGTGAGATGGTAGATGTACAACAGAGGTGAGATGGTAGATGTACAACAGAGGTGAGGTGGAAGATGTACAACAGAGGTGAGATGGTAGATGTACAACAGAGGTGAGATGGTAAATGTACAACAGATGTGAGATGGTAGATGTACAACAGAGGTGAGATGGTAGATGTACAACAGAGGTGAGATGGTAGATGTACAACAGAGGTGAGATGGTAGATGTACAACAGAGGTGAGATGGTAGATGTACAACAGAGGTGAGATGGTTGATGTACAACAGAGGTGAGATGGTAGATGTACAACAGAGGTGAGATGGTAGATGTACAACAGAGGTGAGATGGTAGATGTACAACAGAGGTGAGATGGTAGATGTACAACAGAGGTGAGATGGTAGATGTACAACATAGGTGAGATGGTTGATGTACAACAGAGGTGAGATGGTAGATGTACAACATAGGTGAGATGGTTGATGTACAACATAGGTGAGATTCAGAATGGCTGAGGCAAAAGCAGGTTTCCAAAAAAATGATTAAGATACTATGCAATCCAGTTTTGACAATAGAGACAAGAAAATATGTTTTTAAATGTTATGTAGAGCCAGCCTTAACATATGGATGTGAATCATGGACAATAGGACAACAGATTTTTTAAAAATCACTCGAAGCTGTAGAAATGTGGTTTCAGAGAAGAATGTTGAGAATACCATGGACAGCTAAGAAGAGTAATGAAAACGTTCTGAAAGAGGCCAAAGCAAAAGAAAAAACAAAAACAGATAATTTCCAACATTAGAAAAGAACAATCATTATTTTTTCGCCATGTAATGAGAAGGGATCAGCTGGAATATATTGTGATAACTGGGGAAAATAATGGACGAAGAGATACAGGGAAGCAAAGATAAAAGTTACTAGACAGCTTAAGAGAATAGCTTGGCAGAAGGTCAAAAACAGAAAAGATAAATACCTGTCAAGGTCGGGAGTTGTGGAAAGACATGATCACCTACGACATCATGCATAGTACTTGATGATGATGAGGATGATGATGATGATGTTGTTGATAAAAATGTAAGCTGAAGTGCAAGACCGAAATGTGCAGAAATCTCATATCATAACTAGCGACACAGCGCGTATACGCCCATTTAACGTTCTCTTAAGCACGGACAATGGCTAGAAGTAGTTTGTGGTTGAATGCGCTAGTACAACTAGTAAAATAGTCCAAACAAAAAAAAGTATGCAACATAGATATCTTCTCAAAGTCACTATCAAGATTCTCATTAATTTGTACTTGACTTCGGTCGGTTTATTTTTTATTTTCAATCTAAGGGAGGCAACGAAAATAAAAGATATTTAACATCATTCAACCACGGAGAGAGAAAACTAGCTCTTCACTTTTACGTGAAGCCACTCATGCCATATTGAAGTTAATCATGGACAACGGAGAACATGCAAGAAGATCATCGTTGGGGCTACATGTGCTTTCATGGAATAATGTTCAGAGTGCCTTTGACATTTGTGTAGAGTAAGGTGGAGGATAGTGAGCTGCGATAGATCAGTGGTTAGTGAATTGGACTACAAAGGACAAGAGGTAGGGTTCGATCCCAACGGACGGCTTCCGGGTTCATCATCATCATTGAGTGCCGTCTCCGCATCGAAGGTTGGCTACCATGGAGCACTATTCTACTCTGTCTCTTGCTTCGATGGTGCAGATTGTCATATGCTGACTTGACCATCTTTTGATGTTACTCGTCGATGTTAGTCTTGGTCTGCCTCCGCCTCTTTTACCTTGTATTTTCCCTTCCAATATTACTTTTTATTAGTCTGCTGTGTCTTTTAACATGCCCCAAAAAGTTTCATTTGTCTTGTTCTAATTGTCTTCCGGGTTCACCCAGCCTTAAATGGGTACCGAATTTTTTTCTGGGAATTAAAGCGGCACGGGCGTAATACCGACCACATTACCCAGAAATCATGTGCCGAAGGTCTGTAAAATTATGGTCACTAACACCTTATTCCCTATACGCCACTTGGCGTGACGGGGGCTCTTTTACTTTTTAAGATGGAGAATGGTTCACAGAAAAACACGGAAAATGAAGGTCAACGAAAAATCTTGATTATATGGAATGAAAGACAACAACTTGCGTCAGCTTTGCGAACCAGAACAAAAAAAAAACAAATAAAAAACCAACGTTTCGACAGAAAGGTCTTCAAATAGTACAAAAACAAACACAGCAGAATAAAAATACACAAAAGTGAGAACAAAATAAAGACTGAGGAATGGCCATAGTGTCCAACGCCATATTGCACGCACGTTCTAACAGAGACCAGGGCTGGAGTACAGCGTATTACCAACATTAGGGCGATATAATTATCTGTTACGAGATGGGAATAGTTGGAGTATATTGTGACAACAGGACAAGTCGGCAATATCTGAGCACCTATGGACATGTTCGGAGTGCAATGATGATGACTCGCAAATAACTCAATAGGTTTTATATTATATTATATTATATTATATTTTATTTATATTATATTATATTATATTATATTATATTATATTATATTATATTATATTATATTATATTATATTATATTATATTATATTATATTATATTGTATTGTATTGTATTGTATTGTATTGTATTGTATTGTATTGTGTTGTATTATTATATTATATTATATTATATTATATTATATTATATTATATTATATTATATTATATTATATTATATTATATTATATTATATTATATTATATTATATTATATTATATTATATTATATTATATTATATTATATTATATTATATTATATTATATTATATTATATTATATTATGTTATATTACTATACTATACTATACTATACTATGCTATACTATGCTATGCTATGCTATGCTATGCTATGCTATGTTATGTTATGTTATGTTATGTTATGTTATGTTATGTTATGTTATGTTATGTTTGTTATATTATATTATATTATATTATATTATATTATATTATATTATATTATATTATTTTAGATTTATATTCGAGCTATGGACCAAGCAATGTTTACATTGAACAACACGATAAATGTTATTGCTGCGAGTTGGCAGATTTTTGAAAATGTTTTCAAGGGTTTGAACATAAATGTTTGTTCACAGTTCGTTAACCTTCGCTGTAGATAAAGTCGTTAATTGGATGGCTTCGTTTCAGACATTTTAGACGTTGGTAGCTAAGGACCTAACTTGTGCAAACGGATGACATTGGCAAGGATCATTTGAATTTATGAAGTGGGCTCATTGTGTGTTTAACTCAAACGCATATGTGCTTTTTAACCAAAGACCTTTTTTGGGGGGACTCAATGCAGATATCCCCGATGGAAGAATAAATTGTACTATTAGTCCCATAAATGATTCGCTTCCAGAGGTTTATGATGTAAACAAAGCAGTTTTGTCATTGCAAGTGAATAATGTCCACACCTATAATTGGTCAGGATTGTGTAGCAGCAGCAGCTTTATAGCGAACACAGAAAACATCACAGGATTGTGCTGTTCTGAAACAGCATTGCCATGCTACCCTAGAATTGCCTTAATGGGATTACTGTGACCACAAACCACTCTCCATGTGTGTGCCACATATTTACACCCCAGAAAGAAATACTGAATATAACAACACCATGTGCCGTCTGTGATATTAATGACCACAGACCAGGAGCCTCCAGTATGATTGATACAACTGTTTGCACCAAGCACTTCATCAGCAGAGCCATATCTATGGAATGTTAATCTGACATTGTTCTTGAATGATGTCCAAGTTAATGAGACATCAGAATCGTGTGGCAGCAGCTACAAGAAGGGAGCGGAGAACATCAAGTTTTGTGCTATAAAGGAGACTTGCCTTGCTATCCTAGAATTGCCTTAAATGGAATCACTGTAGTTGAAAACTTCTCCTCTTGTGTAAACTACACATTCACATCTAAGAGTGAATCAGTGAAGGTCACAAAATCATATTCTCTCTGTGGTTTACTAACTACAGGTCATGTGGCTTCTGTTGGATTGAAAATGACAAATTACCACCACTGTGTGTCTATATGTTTGGAATTGGAGTCATCAATGACGGCCTAACATCATCAAGTGCTATAACGATCATCATTTTCGGGAGGACGTGAACTCCCATGGTATATGGTGGATAGGCGGCAGGAACCATTGAAGGCTATGTCTGAAAAGTGTTCCTTCTTGCAGTTTCCTCATATTCCAAGTCCGGCTTGTTGCAGGAGCTACTGAGTTAAGTGCTCTGTGCACACCGTGAGCTGTGTGTCTCATCCGTTTTGATCCTGCTTCGATATCCCGCTTGTTTACGATGAATGATGATATCGTATGACAGGGAACAGTTGGCTGTGTTCACTTTCTGCGCGGTTTCGCCTTATGTATTTTGGCGTGTGCTGAGACTGCTACGATGGGGACTACAGTTACCTTTCTTTGTTTGGGAGATGAGTGGTAATTCGGATGATTCCACTGGCACGGGCGGTTGAGCAATTATGGATTTTAATTCGTTTGCTGTGATGCCGAGGTCTTCCATAACCAATAACCAATAACCAATATATTATATTATATTATATTATATTATATTATATTATATTATATTATATTATATTATATTATATTATTATTATATTATATATTATTATATTATATTATATTATATAATTATATTATATTATATATATTATATTATATATATTATATTATATTATATTATATTATATTATATTATATTATATTATATTATATTATATTATATTATATTATTTATATTATATTATATTATATTATATTATATTATATTATATTATATTATATGTTATATTTTATGTTATATTATATTATACTATACTGTACTGTACTATACTGTACTTTACTGTACTGTATTGTATTGTATTGTATCGTATTGTATTGTATTGTAATGTATTGTAATGTAATGTAATGTTATATTATGTTATGTTAAGTTATGTTATGTTATGTTATATATGTATTTTTATGTATGAATTGCAAATACATTTTTTTTTATAACTGCAATTTTTTAATTGTAATTGCAATCTACTGTAACTAACCTACAAGACCTTATTAGAGTTTATGGTTGAAAGAGCCGTGACGCGCCAAGAAGACAAAACCTTCAATGCCAACCAGCGTTAATTGACCTATTCTAAGTTGCGAGTTCAAATGTCCTGGCATAATATGTTATTTATTAATTTTTATTTTTCAGAGGGTAGGGAGATGGGTAAAGGGGAGGGTGGGGTATGGCTAATAACTGATAAGGTTTTCGATTTGTGAGAATAAAGGCTGGACGCCTGTTTGATCGTGACTATTCCAGCATCGTTTATCTGGCACTGTTGATGTGCTGTGTGGATGTCAACTATCGGCTGTTATCATTCGTTGCCATAGCGACGCTGCTCTAACATGGCCGCACTCGGAAGGAGACCCAGCTGTTGTGACTTCATATCCTAGTGCGCATTAGATGCCAGAAATGAGTCTGTCCTGGGGAGGGTCTCATGAACTAAAGAGGAAGGGGAGACTCGTGGTGGGTCGGGGCTGGATCGCTTCATGTTAGAGCCAGTGAACAAGTTTCTTATTTTACGAACTTTTGTTTCAAAGTTGTCGTTTCTGGCTGTTTATTATAATGGACATGGCCCGAAATAAAAAAAAATACTTAACTGGAAGCCTTCTTTTAATCTTAACATTTTAGTTGGAACTGGCGTCACTGCAGTTAGAGGATTTCCCATATCCGATCTGATGTTCGTTCCATGAACATCATCTATTGATTGTCCATGTTCTGAAATGATTGAAGGTGTATTCTCTTCCGTTGGTTATGCTTTATTTTCCTACTTCGTGACGCTGTGCTCCACCATTCCTTTGACACGCGGTTACGCTCCTCTTCATTGTCGCCTTTCTGTCATCAGTGGTCTCACATAATGTCTTGTATGTCTATTTGTAAGGTCCATTCACGATGGTAGACGCCACCATTCTGTCGACCATCTCATAGCCATGACTCCCGCGTGTCCAGGACAATATGTCCAAGTTATACTGTTAACGTGAGACACTACAAGTAGGTGCATGCACGTAGGCACTCACATATTCCTGCCAATCTGATCTGGCACGCTTTGTGAGTCAGTTAATTTGATCACGTGTGTTATTATATCGGTTCTAACCAACCATGTGATAGCTTCCGTCACAGGCTCAATCAATCTCAATGCATGGTCTAGAGGTTGTAGTCCTGTATGCGCATGCGTCATTCTATATGAATATTCCATTGGAAGCTGTCAATATTTTACGAACTTACTGCGCCTGCGGATCATTGAACCATAGTGGATCGAGATTTAACTTCATCTTTCAGAGGAGGACCTGGAAACAACGAATCCATTCTGGCCAAGTGATTGAAGTGTTGGAAAGTTAGAATTTCTTTCCATGGCTTTCCTTGGAATGGTACCTGATGGAGCTCCAATCTCTTACACGATGGTGAACAATATGTCTTCGTGTCCTGAATATGCTCTTGTGTATCACACACATCACTGTTTCGCTTTTTGGATTGTTGTTTATTTCTGATTCGTCCGCCCCGCCTACCGTCACAGAATTTGTCAGAGCCATGGGCGTTAGACAAGAAAACAGAACAGAAAATTGAAGCCTTTGAAATTGGGATTGATAGAAGAAGAGGAAGAATCGGATGGAAGGAAAAGAAAACAAACAATGAAGTTTGTAAACAACTAAAACTGAAAAGAGAACTGCTAAACACGATTCAAACAAAACAAATGAGATTTTTGGGGCACGTTAAAAAACACAGCAGCCAACTAAAAGTTAATCTTGGAAGGGAAAATACATGTACAAGGTAAAGAGGCAGAGGCAGACCAAGACTAACATGGACGAGTAACATCAAAAGATGGACAAGTCAGCATATGACAACCTCCACCATCAAAGCAAGGGACAGAGCGAAACGGCGCTCCAAGGTAGCCAACTTCCATTACGAAGACGGCACTCGATGATGATGGTGAAGTGTCGGAAAGATGTCAGTGATGAAGTCGGCTGCATCGGGACTAAAGTCACCAATATCGATGTAATCCACAACAAAACGAATCTTAGTGCAGTTAGGGTCTCTCTTACAAAATATAACTAAGAACAGCACAAAACGTATGGTGTGTTTATAATTGTTGTTTATGAAATTACCTTTCTAGCATCATCAGTAGATTTATTTTCTTTGGCGGTAAGTACATAACCCATGACATTAGCTCGGATCTTCTGTAGTAGATACAATGGCCACGGCAGTCATAATTATTTGTGGGTTAGTAACTCTAGCAACTATATTAATAGCTTTACCTTGTGTGGTAGTAACTCTAACGACTATGTTAATAGCTTTACCTTGTGTGGTAGTAACTCTAACAACTATGTTAATAGCTTTACCTTGTGTGGTAGTAACTCTAGCAACTATGTTAATAGCTTTAACTTGTGTGGTAGTAACTCTAACAACTATGTTAATAGCTTTACCTTGTGTGGTAGTAACTCTAGCAACTATGTTAATAGCTTTACCTTGTGTGATAGTAACTCTAACGATAGGATAATAGCTTTAAGTAGCCACGATAATAGATTTAAAATAGAAAAGGTAATACATTTTATCAGCCATGGTAATAGTTCTAACGCTAAAGGTAAAGGTAAAGGTAAAGCACGAGATTTGAATCGGCGACTTAACATATGAGTGTTCTCCCATATGTGCTCTGCCGCTTATCCATAAGTCTTCAGAGACTTCTGGATAGTGTCACTTGAAGCATTGAAACTCACGGTGTGAGGCGGCATTCCTCACCTTACCAGAGTAATCCCCAGGTACCTATTTCTGTTAGCTGCTGGGTCGAATGCGGGAATATTTTTGTTTCCAAAAACGAGTACAACTCACACTGCTTGCAGCGGGAATCGAACACGGGTTGTCCGAACGTTGGTAGTCCAATCGGGTGGTTTTCCCAAATAGGCTACCGGGGCTCCCGAGCCACTGGCATTATAGCTTTAGCGATATTCATCATCATCAAGTATTATGCTTGCTGGCGTAGGTGATCATGTCTCTCCACAACTTTCGAGCACGACAGTTATTTATCATTTCTATTGTTGACCTTCTGCTAAGCCATTCTCTTAAGCTGTCTGGTATCTTTTCTCTTTTCTTCCCTCTATCTCTTCGTTCCTCAATTTTTCCAGTTGTTACAATATATTCCAGTTGTTCTCTTCTCATTGCATGGTTAAAAAATGATGATTGTTTCTTCCTAATATTGGAAATTAGCTCTCTTTTTACTTTGGCCTTTTTCAGAACGTTTTTAAACATTCTTCTGTAAAACCACATTTCTACAGCCTCCAGTGATTTTCTAGTCTGTTGTCTTTTGTTCATGATTCACATACATATGTTAAGACTGGCTCTACAAACATTTAAGAAATCTTTTTCTTGTTTCTATTGTCAAAAAGGGATTGCAAAGTATCTTCCTCATTTGCTGGAAAGCTGCTTTTGCCTGAGCCATTCTGCATCTCACCTCTGTTGTACATCTACCACCTGATCTCTGTTGTACATCTACCATCTCACCTCTGTTGTACATCTACCATCGCACCTCTGTTGTACATCTACCATCCCACCTCTCTTGTACATCTACCATCGCACCTCTGTTGTACATCTACCATCTCATCTCTGTTGTACATCTACCATCGCACCTCTGTTGTACATCTACCATCTCACCTCTCTTGTACATCTACCATCGCACCTCTGTTGTACATCTACCATCTCACCTCTCTTGTACATCTACCATCGCACCTCTGTTGTACATCTACCATCTCACCTCTCTTGTACATCTACCATCTCACCTCTGTTGTACATCTACCATCGCACCTCTGTTGTACATCTACCATCTCACCTCTGTTGTACATCTACCATCGCACCTCTGTTGTACATCTACCATCCCACCTCTCTTGTACATCTACCATCGCACCTCTGTTGTACATCTACCATCTCACCTCTGTGTACATCTACCATCGCACCTCTGTTGTACATCTACCATCTCACCTCTCTTGTACATCTACCATCGCACCTCTGTTGTACATCTACCATCTCACCTCTCTTGTACATCTACCATCGCACCTCTGTTGTACATCTACCATCTCACCTCTCTTGTACATCTACCATCTCACCTCTGTTGTACATCTACCATCGCACCTCTGTTGTACATCTACCATCCCACCTCTCTTGTACATCTACCATCGCACCTCTGTTGTACATCTACCATCGCACCTCTGTTGTACATCTACCATCTCACCTCTCTTGTACATCTACCATCGCACCTCTGTTGTACATCTACCATCCCACCTCTGTTGTACATCTACCATCTCACCTCTGTTGTACATCTACCATCTCACCTCTGTTGCACATCTACCACCTCATCTCTATTGTACATCTACCACCTCACCTCTATTGTACATCTACCACCTCACCTCTATTGTACATCTACCACCTCACCTCTATTGTACATCTACCACCTCACCTCTATTGTACATCTACCACCTCACCTCTTTTGTACATCTACCACCTCATCTATGTTGTACATCTACCACCTCACCTCTGTTGTACATCTACCACCTCACCTCTATTGTACATCTACCACCTCACGTCTATTGTACATCTACCACCTCACCTCTTTTGTACATCTACCACCTCATCTATGTTGTACATCTACCACCTCACCTCTGTTGTACATCTACCACCTCACCTCTATTGTACATCTACCACCTCACGTCTGTTGTACATCTACCACCTCACCTCTGTTATACATCTATCATCTCACCTCTGTTGCACATCTACCACCTCACCTCTGTTGTACATCTACCACCTCACCTCTGTTGTACATCTAGAACCTCACTTCTGTTGTACATCTACCACCTCACCTCTATTGTACATCTACCACCTCACCTCTGTTGTACATCTACCACCTCACCTCTGTTGTACATCTTTCACCTCACCTCTGTTGCACATCTACCACCTCACCTCTGTTGTACATCTACCACCTCACCTCTGTTGTACATCTAGAACCTCACCTCTGTTGTACATCTTCCACCTCACCTCTGTTGTACATCTGCCATCTCACCTCGGTTGTACATCTACCATCTCACCTCTGTCTGCCATCTCACCTCTGTTGTACATCTACCACCTCACCTCTATTGTACATCTACCACCTCACCTCTGTTGTACATCTACAATCTCGCTCTTTTGAATATCTACCATTCACCTTTATTGTACATATACTATCTCACCTCTATTGTACATCTACCATCTCACCTCTGTTGTACATCTACCACCTCACCTCTGTTGTACATCTACCATCTCACCTCTGTTGTACATCTACCACCTCACCTCTATTGTACATCTACCATCTCACCTCTGTTGTACATCTACCATCTCACCTCTGTTGTACATCTACCACCTCACCTCTGTTGTACATCTACCACCTCACCTCTGTTGTACATCTACAATCTCACCTCTGTTGTATATCTACCATTTCACCTCTATTGTATATATACCATCTCACCTCTATTGTACATCTACCACCTCATCTCTATTGTACATCTACCACCTCACCTCTGTTGTACATCTACAATCTCACCTCTGTTGTATATCTACCATTTCACCTCTATTGTACATCTACCACCTCACCTCTATTGTACATCTACCACCTCACGTCTGTTGTACATCTACCATCTCACCTCTATTGTACATCGGTAATAGTGATAACATTACCTTCCGTGGTGAAGATTATAGACTGACAGCAGTTTTACCTTCTGTTGTTGTTTCTTTTTTACATGGCCCTTGTTTTATCTAACCCTCACAGTATTTGCTTAATTAAAAAAAGGAAAAAGTAAAGAGCCTCTGCCACGCCAGGTGACGTATAGGGAATATGGTGTTAGTGACCATAATTTTACAGACCCTCAGTACATGATTTTTGGGGTAATGTGGTCGGTGTTACGCCCGTGCCACTTTACTTTCCCAGAAAAAATCCAGTACCCATTTAAGGCTGGGTGAACTCGGAAGCCGTCAGTTGGGATCGAACCCTACCTCTTGTCCTTCGTAGTCCAGTTCACTAACCACTGAGCTATCGCGGCTCCCAGTATTTGCTTAATGACTACTCTATATTCTTTCAGTTTTTGCTCTATGACAACTTTATGATTCTCACAGCTTTTCCTCAATGCCTACTTTTTGTTTCTCTCAGCTTTTTTCTCAATGCCTACTTATGTTTCTCTCAGCATTTTCTCATTGACTACTTTATGTTTCTCTCGAATTTTCTCATTGACTACTTTATGTTTGTCTCAACATTTTCTCATTGACTACTTTATGTTTGTCTCAGCATTTTCTCATTGACTACTTTATGTTTTCTATCAAATTTTCTCATTGACTACTTTATGTTTCTCTCAACATTTTCTAATTGACTACTTTATGTTTCTCTCAGAATTTCTCATTGACTACTTTATGTTTGTCTCAGCATTTTCTCATTGACTACTTTATGTTTCTCTCAACATTTTCTCATTGACTACTTTATGTTTGTCTCAGCATTTTCTCATTGACTACTTTATGTTTGTCTCAGCATTTTCTAATTGACTACTTTATGTTTCTATCAACATTTTCTCATTGACTACTTTATGTTTGTCTCAGCATTTTCTCATGACTACTTTATGTTTCTCTCAACATTTTCTCATTGACTACTTTATGTTTCTATCAACATTTTCTCAATGTCTACTTTATGTTTCTATCAACATTTTCTCATTGACTACTTTATGTTTCTCTCAACATTTTCTCAATGTCTACTTTATGTTTCTATCAACATTTTCTCAAGACTACTTAATGTTTCTATCAACATTTTCTCATTGACTACTTTATGTTTCTATCAACATTTTCTCAACGACTACTTTATGTTTCTATTAGCATTTTCTTAATGGCTTATTTTTTCTTCTCTCTCTTCTTTTGCTCAATGACTACTTTGATTCTTCGCTGTCTTTCAATTGAAAGGGCGTAACTACGTTGTGATGCTATTTACAACAAACAATGATAGCTGCACATCTGAAACCGAAACATTCGACATTTGTTCTTTCCCGAACTTGCCTCCTCAATCCATCATTTCTCATCCAGGCGGGTTAAGTCCGTATTCACTACTATCAGGCGGTAGCGGAATCCGATCTTGGTCAGCTATTGTTCATCGTTCCTGACGAACTCGATCAACTGTGAGTGACTGGTTGAGTTCAGTCCAGACGTCTGTGGACGTCTTCTACCAGATGGCAACTTTGTGTGGCAGGATGGACTAAGATGGCTGGGACATGTCCAGCGAATGGAAGAAAAGCGCATCCCCAAGTAAATACTATTTGCTGAAATAATACACGGAAAACGGAAAAAGATAAATCGGCATACCTAAACTACGCTACAGAGATATCTGTAAATCATCTCTGAATGACTTCTCCATCTGTGAATGTGACTGGGAACATCTGGCAAGTGATCGCACATCATGGAGAGCATGTATAAAGAATGGTTATAACATCATTTGAGACTGTGCTAAGGCAAAACTTAGAAGAGAAAAGACTCATGAAAAGGATGGAAAACTCTGTGGATCAGTGGGCTTGACTTGTTCATTCTGTGGCCGTGTTTGTTGTCAAACATTGGTAGATTTAGCCACGAGAGAAGCTGTTTGACAAAAACAAAACCTCAAAAATATACACAATAGCCTCTACTAGACCCCCTGACAAGACGAAAATGGCCATAAAGGATGGATTGCATAAAGCCGACTAATCACAGTCAATCTTTTCTTTCTAGTTTTCCTTTCAACATCGAGGCGAGACATAATTTGCGGTCTTTTGTTCTCATGCTGGTGTGCGTTTCCTAGTGTTTCTTGTATTCCATCAATCCATCGTATTCGTGATCGGATCTTTGGTCTGGTGTTCTCACAAATGCCACTGAAGGCTCGTTGTGTTATGTTTTGGTCTTTCTGCTTTATCACGTTTCCAAACCATTTTATCTGTTTTTTTTTTAAATTTTGTTTAACTTCTTCTTTTCTTCTTTCCTTCCTCATTTATCTTTTAAAAACGAGGGGAGATATAAGTTGCGGTCTTTTGCTCACCTCTGCTGCTTTTATGTTTCCCAGTGCTTCTAATATCACATCGATCCATCTTTTTCGTGGTCGGTCCTTGGGTCTGGTGTGTTCGCGCAACATTTATTAAAGGCTTGTTGTGTTTTGATCTTTCTGTCTTATGATTTTCCCAAACAATTTTATCTGTTGTTTCTTTATATATTTTATGGAGAGAATTATTCCTAGTTTTTCCTACATTCTTCATATCACTCAGGTTGTTTCCTGTCATTCGTCTGACACATTTCATCTTAATAGAGGTTATTTTTCTCATTGCTCTTGTGTGAGAGTCTGGCATTGGTGATACAACGTTGGAATGATTGTCTAGTGCCTGTTTTGCCTCTAGTAATTTCTTTGTTTGACAATAGTGGTGATAGCTGTCTGATGATGATGTCACAAGCTTTGTTGCATCTTGAGTCTATCTCTGCTGCTTGTAAATTGTTGTCTGTCACTAGACTTCCTAGGCATTTAAATTCCTTCACTAGTTCTAATAGTCTGCTATGTATAGTTACAAGAAGAATGTTGAGAGTACCATGGACAGCTAAGAAGAGTAATGAAAACGTTCTGAAAGAGGTCAAACCAAAAAGAGAGTTAATTTCCAATATTAGGAAGAAACAATCATCATTTTTGGGCCATGTAATGAGAAGAGAACAACTGGAATATATTTTAACAACTGGGAAAATTGAGGGACGAAGAGATAGAAGACAAGCATGGAGAAAAGATACCAGACAGCTTAAGAGAATGGCTTGGCAGAAGGTCAACAATACAAATGATAACTAACTGTCGTGATCGAAAGTTGTGGAGAGACATGATCACCTACGCCAGCAGGCTTGGTACTTGATGATGATGATGATGATGATGATGTATAGTTACGCTGATGTTCTGTGCCTCTTTTGCGTTGTTCATGACTTCTGTCTTGTTGATGTTGGTTTCTTGTTGTATTGGGTACTTGTGCTGTGGAATAACAATGAATGATCCGTCGTATATGGGACGTTGGTTGCGCTATGTGATACTTTGCAGCAAAGCTGCGCGATTTGATACTTGTCGAATGATACGATGGAGCCGCGATAGCTCAGTGGTTAGTGAACTGGACTGCAAAGGACAAGAGGTAGGGTTCGATCCCAACCGACGGCTTCCGGTTTCAACCAGCCTTAAATGAGTACCGGATTTTTTTCTGGGAATGTAAAGCGGCACGGGCGTAATACCGACCACATTACCCAAAAATCATGTACTGAAGGTCTGTAAAATTTATGGTCACTAACACCATATTTCCTATACGCCACTTGGCGTGACGGAGGTACTTTACTTTACTACTAAAATGATACGATCACCTGTATGAAAGACAGAATCCAAATGAAAGAATAATCGATCATTTTCTTTTTCAAAATAGTGAAATTGCATTTGGCTGAAATTGGTGCCATATAATAATATTGTATTATGTTTAATGTTTACATACAATTTGTTGGAAGACAGAAATTTGTTATGATGGCTTATGTGGCATTACATGGACATACGATGAGGGGCAAGGAGAGTATAGAAGGATTGATAGTATTAGTGGGGGTTAGAAGGAGTGAGATTGTTAGTGGGATAGAAGGAAGGAGTGTTTTAGTGGGATAGAAGGAAGGAGAGTGATAGTGGGATAGAAGGAAGGTGAGTTTTAGTGGGATAGAAGGAAGGTGAGTTTTAGTGGGATAGAAGGAAGCAGAGTGATAGTGAGATAGAAGGAAGGTGAGTATTAGTGGGATAGAAGGAAGGAGAGTTTTAGTGGGATAAAGGAAGGAGAGTGATAGTGGGATAGAAGGAAGGAGAGTGATATTGGGATAGAAGGAAGGAGAGTTTTAGTGGGATAAAAAGGAAGGAGAGTGATATTGGGATAGAAGGAAGGAGAGTGATAGTGGGATAAAAGGAAGGAGAATGATAGTGGGATAGAAGGAAGAAGAGTTTTAGTTGGATAGAAGGAAGGAGAGTGATAATAGGATAGAAGGAAGGAGTGTTTTAGTGAGATAAAAGGAAGGAGAGTGATAGTGGGATAGAAGGAAAGAGAGTGATAGTGGGATAGAAGGAAGGAGAGTGATAGTGGGATAGAAAGAAGGAGAGTGATAGTGGGAGTGAAGGAAGGAGAGTTTTAGTGGGATAGAAGGAATGAGTGTTTTAGTGGGATAGAAGGAAGGAGAGTGCTAGTGGGATAGAAGGAAGGAGAGTTTTAGTGGGATAGAAGGAAGGAGAGTTTTAGTGGGATAGAAGGAAGGAGTATTTAGTGGGATAGAAGGAAGGAGTTTCAGTGGGATAAATGGAAGGAGAGTTATAGTGAGATAGAAGGAAGGAGAGCGATAGTGGGATAGAAGGAAGGTGAGTTTTAGTGGGATAGAAGGAAGGTGAGTTTTAGTGGGATAGAAGGAAGCAGAGTGATAGTGAGATAGAAGGAAGGTGAGTTTTAGTGGGATAGAAGGAAGGAGAGTTTTAGTGGGATAGAAGGAAGGAGAGTGATAGTGGGATAGAAGGAAGGAGAGTGATATTGGGATAGAAGGAAGGAGAGTTTTAGTGGGATAGAAGGAAGGAGAGTTTTAGTGGGATAAAAGGAAGGAGAGTGATATTGGGATAGAAGGAAGGAGAGTGATAGTGGGATTAAAAGGAAGGAGATGATAGTGGGATAGAAGGAAGAAGAGTTTTAGTTGGATAGAAGGAAGGAGAGTGATAATAGGATAGAAGGAAGGAGTGTTTTAGTAAGATAAAAGGAAGGAGAGTGATAGTGGGATAGAAGGAAGGAGGCTGATAGTGGGATAGAAGGAAGGAGAATGATAGTGGGATAGAAAGAAGACGAGTTTTAGTTGGATAGAAGGAAGGAGAGTGATAATGGGATAGAAGGGAAGAATGTTTTAGTGGGATAGAAGGAAGGAGGAGAGTGATAGTGGGTTAGAAGGAAGGAGAGTGATAGTGGGATAGAAGGAAGGTGAGAGATAGTGGATAGAAGGAAGGTGAGTTTTAGTGGGATGGAAGGAAGGAGAGTTTTAGTGGGATAAAAAGAAGGAGAGTGATATTGGGATAGAAGGAAGGAGAGTGATAGTGGGATAGAAGGAAGGAGAATGATAGTGGGATAGAAGGAAGAAGAGTTTTAGTTGGATAGAAGGAAGGAGAGTGATAATAGGATAAAAGGAAGGAGTGTTTTCGTGGGATAAAAGAAGGAGAGTGATAGTGGGATAGAAGGAAGAGAGTGAGTAGTGATAGTGGGATAAAAGGAAGGAGGAGTGATAGTGGGATAGAAAGAAGGAGAGTGATAGTGGGAGTGAAGGAAGGAGAGTTTTAGTGGGATAGAAGGAATGAGTGTTTTAGTGATATAGAAGGAAGGAGAGTGATAGTGGGATAGAAGGAAAGAGAGTTTTAGTGGGATAGAAGGAAGCAGAGTTTTAGTGGGATAGAAGGAAGGAGTATTTAGTGGGATAGAAGGAAGGAGAGTTTCAATGGGATACAAGGAAGGAGAGTTATAGTGAGATAGAAGGAAGGAGAGCGATAGTGGGATAGAAGGAATGCGTGTGTTTTAGTGGGATAGAAGGAAGGAGAGTGATAGTGGGATAGAAGGAAGGAGTGTTTTATTGGGATAGAAGGAAGGATAGTGATAGTGGGATAGAAGCAAGGAGAGTTTTAGTGGGATAGAAGGAAGGAGTGTTTTAATGGGATGGAAGGAAGGAGAGTTTTAGTGGGATAGAAGCAAGGAGAGTTTTAGTGGGATAGAAGGAAGGAGAGTGATAGTGGGATAGAAGGAAGGAGAGTGATAGTGGGATAGAAGGAAGGAGAGTGATAGTGGGATAAAATGAAGGAGAATGATTGTGGGATAGAAGGAAGAAGAGTTTTAGTGGGATAGAAGGAAGGAGAGTGATAGTGGGATAGAAAGAAGGAGAGTGATAGTGGGAGTGAAGGAAAGAAAGTGGTAGTGGGATAAAAGGAAGGAGAATGATTGTGGGATAGAAGGAAGAAAAGTTTTAGTGGTATAGAAGAAAGGAGTGTGATAGTGGGATAGAAGGAAGGAGAGTGATGTGGGATAGAAGGAAGGAGAGTGATGGAGGGATAGAAGGAAGGAGAGTGATAGTGGGATAGAAGGAAGGAGAGTGATGGAGGGATAGAAGGAAGGAGAGTGATGGAGGGATAGAAGGAAGGAGAGTGATAGTGGGATAGAAGGAAGGAGAGTGATAGTGGGATAGAAGGAAGGAGAGTGATAGTGGGATAGAAGGAAGGAGAGTGATGGAGGGATAGAAGGAAGGAGAGTGATGGAGGGATAGAAGGAAGGAGAGTGATAGTGGGATAGAAGGAAGGAGAGTGATAGTGGGATAGAAGGAAGGAGAGTGATAGTGGGATAGAAGGAAGGAGAGTGATAGTGGGATAGAAGGAAGGAGAGTGATAGTGGGTAAGAGGGAAGTGAGTGTATATGGGATAGAAGGAAGGAGAGTGTGCATGAGATAGTGAGAATAAGAGAGTAAGTGAGATAGAAGGAATGAGAGAGCTAGTGGGATAAAAAGAGTAAGAGAGTAAGTGAGATAGAAAGAATCAGAGATTATTTGCGACAGAGAGAATTGAACAGTAATTTAGAAAGAGAGAGAGGGGGGGGGGGGTGGGAAAAGAGATTGGAGAAAGAAGTAGATTGAGTAGAGAAAAACGACAAGAGTGACATTTAAAAGAATTGAAACAAAATTATAGTCCAGCTCATTTATGACAGAAGAAATTAGAAAATAGTTCATCGCTGTTATATGGAACGTGTCTTGACGGTTGGTCTAGTCAACAGATCATACACATCATACACTTCATACACATCATACACATCATGCATATCATACATAGCATACACATCATGCACATCATGTACTTCATGAACATCATACACATCATGCACATCATACACATCATGCACATCATACACATCATACAGATCATACACATCATACACATCATACACATCATGCACTTCATACACATCATACACATCATACACATCATGCACATCATACACATCATACACATCATACAGATCATGCACTTCATACACATCATACACATCATGCACTTCATACACATCATACACATCATGCACATCATGCACTTCATACATATCATACACATCATGCACATCATGTACGTCATACACATCATACACTACATACACTTCATACACATCATGCACTTCATACACATCATGCACTTCATACACATCACGCACACCATTCACTTCATACACATCATACACATCATGCACATCATGCACATCATGCACTTCATACACATCATACACATCATACACATCATACACATCATACACATCATACACATCATGCACATCATACACATCATACACATCATACACATCATGCACATCATACACATCATACACATCATACACATCATGCACATCATACACATCATACACATCATACACATCATACACATCATGCACTTCATACACATCTTACACATCATCCACATCATGCACATCATGCACTTCATACACATCATACACATCATACACATCATACAAATCATACACGTCGTACATATCATGGCCATCATGCACATCTTATACATCATACACATCATAGACATCATGCACTTCATGCACATCATGCACTTCATACACATCATGCACTTCATACACATCTTATACATCATGCACTTCATACACATCATACATATCATACACCATCATGCACTTCATACACATCATGCACTTCATACACACCATGCACATCATGCACTTCATACACATCATACACATCATGCACATCATGCATATAATGTACTTCGTACACATCATACACATCATGCACTTCATACACATCATGCACTTCATACACTTCATACACATCATACACATCATGCACATCATGCACATCTTACACATCATGCACATCATGCACATCATGCACATCTTACACATCATGCACATTATACACATCATACACATCATGCACATCTTACACATCATACACATCATGCACATCATACACATCATACACATCATACACATTATACACATCATACACATGATGCACATCTTACACATCATACACATCATACACATCATGCACATCAAATACATCATACAAATCATGCACATCATACGCATCATACATATCATACACATCATGCACATCTTACACATCATACAGATCATGCACATCATACACATCATGCACATCATACAAATCATACACATCATGCACATCATACACATCATACACATCATGCACATCATACACATCATACACATCATGCACATCTTGCACATCATACAGATCATGCACATCATACACATCATGCACATTATAAACATAATGCACATCATGCACATCATACACATCATACACATCATGCACATCACACACATCATACACATCATACACATCATACACATCATACACATCATGCACATCACACACATCATGCACATCATGCACATCTTACACATCATGCACATCATGCACATCTTACACATCATGCACATCTTACACATAATGCACATCATGCACATCTTACACACCATGCACATCTTACACATCATGCACATCTTACACATCATGCACATCATGCACATCATGCACATCTTACACATCAAACAACTTCCTAGTTCTCACATTCGCTCTCCAGGCACACGTTAGTGACGTCACTAATGATAGTTTAAGCTCTGACGCGCGAATGATGTGACAAGTGGTGGAGCGGATATGGGTTTCTCCTGACTGCTGTGAACTGGCCGTGCTTCTTAGGGTAAAAAGTCTTGTGTAGGGGTCTGAGTACACTGAATTGATCTGTCTACTAAACAAGGTGTCACAGGTAGTAACAGAAGTGACTAGCTACTGTACAGAGAGGACATTAAAACGTTAACTAGCAGATACTTGATGATGATGATCATGATGACGACGATGATGTTGAAGATGATAATGATAATAACGATGATGATTATGCCACCTTCCATTTGGGGTTCAAGTAAGAGAAGTGCTGAAGTCACTCACCGAGCTGACAGTGTGCTGAAGTCACTCAACGAGCTGGTAGTGTTCTGAAGTCACTCACCGAGATGACAGTGTGCTGAAGTCACTCACCGAGATGACAGTGTGCTGAAGTCACTCACCGAGCTGACAGTGTGCTGAAGTCACTCAACGAGCTGACAGTGTGCTGAAGTCACTCACCGAGCTGGTAGTGTGCTGAAGTCACTCACCGAGATGACAGTGTGCTGAAGTCACTCACCGAGATGACAGTGTGCTGAAGTCACTAACCGAGATGACAGTGTGCTGAAGTCACTCAACGAGCTGGTAGTGTGCTGAAGTCACTCACCGAGATGACAGTGTGCTGAAGTCACTCACCGAGATGACAGTGTGCTGAAGTCACTCACCGAGATGACAGTGTGCTGAAGTCACTCACCGAGATGACAGTGTGCTGAAGTCACTCACCGAGCTGGTAGTGTGCTGAAGTCACTCACCGAGATGACAGTGTGCTGAAGTCACTCACCGAGATGACATTGTGCTGAAGTCACTCACCGAGATGACAGTGTGCTGAAGTCACTCACCGAGATGACAGTGTGCTGAAGTCACTCACCGAGATGACAGTGTGCTGAAGTCACTCACCGAGATGGTAGTGTTCTGAAGTCACTCACCGAGATGACAGTGTGCTGAAGTCACTCACCGAGATGACAGTGTGCTGAAGTCACTCACCGAGATGACAGTGTGCTGAAGTCACTCACCGAGATGACAGCGTGCTGAAGTCACTCACCGAGATGACAGTGTGCTGAAGTCACTCACCGAGATGACAGTGTGCTGAAGTCACTCACCGAGATGACAGTGTGCTGAAGTAACTCACCGAGCTGGTAGTGTTCTGAAGTCACTCACCGAGATGACAGTGTGCTGAAGTCACTCACCGAGATGACATTGTGCTGAAGTATCTCTTTTGACGTGACTATAATATTTTAATTTCAGCTGTAAGGTGTTTTTTGTAAGCCAATTCTTTTAATGTTTAAGTTTTTTAATGTTTAAGTCCTTTAATGTTTAAGTCTTTTAATGTTTAAGCCTTTTAATGTTTAAGTCTTTTAATATTTAAGCCTTTTAATGTTTAAGTCTTTTAATGTTTAAGTCTTTTAATGTTTAAGTCTTTTAATGTTTTCAATTATCTTTTTCATCATCCAAGTACCATAAGGACTTTCATGTAGCATTTTGTTTCCTATGAACCACTTTTCTACTTTACTGTTTCCCAGACTTCCCATGATATACGGCTATAGATAAGTAACAGTAAAATCGTAAATGCATACCCACAGTAATGTAATTTTACAACAATAACTGCCTGTATTTATTTATTTATTACTAATGATTCAGCCATTAATTCTATTTGACTATTTTCAATTGTTAACCCGTTGTTAATCCAACTACGCTCTAGTAGATCTTTTTTTTCCGTTCCGGCCTTACAAAATGGTTGACAATGTCCCAGCGAGTGACGTGATCTCATCCATAAAAGTTGTGGCCTGAGGCCACAGGTCAAACCCACCAGCGATCTATTTATCTTCCAGGCTTGTCATTCCCTTGTTGACAGCAGCCAGCAACAGAAGACAGCAGACAGACGGACAGCTTTTGCTATCAGACAGCATCGTATTAATCTGCCATTTTCCAACTTGGTTAATTTACAATGTTTGAAACAGCAGACAGATATGGTTTCTGACCGTGCCTTTGTCACCAGGGCCGCGGCCGGAACACAGGGGTGGGGGTTGTTAGCAATCTGTGACCTTCACACTCAATGTCAGCTTTTACACACGCGCCCACAACATGCAGATTATGCCTGGCGTAGTGATTAATACACTCCGACGCTGGATGGAGAGCTCATATCACTGGGTTAAGGCGTCAACTTTGCAATAAAGCGAATGTTGAATCTGGCCAAGCTTAGCGCTCTCCATTAAAAAAAAACAACAACAAAATAACTCCGCCCTGAATACAGTCATAACATTACCCCAAAAATCATGTGCCGAAGGTCTGTAAAATGTATGGTCACTAACACCATATTCCCTATACGCCACTTGACGTGACGGTGCTCTTTACTTCTTACTTACATACAGTCATAAGCTGATGACCCAGTTCTCCTCACAAACAATGCAAAGAGACTAAACCAGACGTGTGAGTGTGTTAAAAGAACAGACAAGAGGCCGACCCAGAGAGACACTGAGAAGAACATTGATCAGAGAGGCAAGAGCAGCAGGAATCGTCTTCCTCAATGTGAAAGAGTTCTTTGCACAGAAAAGAGACAAATGGCGAGATTTGATTAAATATCTTTACAACGATTGAAAACTGCTGGAATAAAAATTTAGATAAGAGAAAGAGTATCTGGGTCTATGCCCTATCGGCCAGCTACGGCTCGAAAGGTCAATATAATAAGATCTAATAGATAGATAGATAGATAGATAGATAGATAGATAGATAGATAGATAGATAGATAGATAGATAGATAGATAGATAGATAGATAGATAGATAGATAGATAGATAGATAGATAGATAGATAGATAGATAGATAGATAGATAGATAGATAGCTAGATAGATAGATAGATAGATAGATAGATAGATAGATAGATAGATAGATAGATAGATAGATAGATAGATAGATAGATAGATAGATAGATAGATAGATAGATAGATAGATAGATAGATAGATAGATAGATAGATAGATAGATAGATAGATAGATAGATAGATAGATAGATAGATAGATAGATAGATAGATAGATAGATAGATAGATAGATAGATAGATAAAAGAACAAAGTCAACAGCAAAACATTTATCTAAACAGATAGGAAACTAAGACGTCCAGTGAGGAAGCAAAAACCCAATACAAAAACATCATCACCAATGAAGAACTTGAAATTGTAACAAACTATGAGTATCTGTGGATCGGTAATAGCAAATAAAGGAGACGGTCAGAAGGAGATAAATAAAGACTAGCAATAACAACAACAAATGTTAATCCCATGAAATATATATCATCATTAAGTACCGGGCCTGCTGGCGTAGGTGATCATGTCTCTCCACAATTTTCGATGTCGACAGTTATTTATCATTTCTGTTGTTGACCTTCTGCCAAGCCATTCTCTTAAGTTGTCTGTTATTTTTTCTCTTTGCTTTCCTCTGTCTCGTCGTCCCTCAATTTTCCAAGCTGTTACAATATATTCCAATTGTTCTATTCTCGTTACATGGCCAAAAAATGATGATTGTTTCTTCCTAATATTGGAAATTAGCTCTCTTATTACTTTGGCCTCGTTCAGAACATTTTCATTACTCTTCTTAGCTGTACATGGTATTATCAACATTCTTCGGTAAAACCACATTTCTACAGACTCCGTGATTTTCTTGTTTGTTGTCCTATTGTCCATGATTCACACCCATATGTTAAGACTGGCTCTACATAACATTTAAGAACCCTTATTCTTGTTTCGATTGTCAAAAATGGATTGCATAGTGTCTTCCTTATTTTTTGGAAAGCTGCATTTGCGTGAGCCATTCTGCATCTCACCTCTTTTGTACATCTTCCGTCTGAGGTTAACAAGTTTCCCAAATATTTAAATTCATTTACCTGTTTTAATATTGTTCCACTTGTCTTTATTTCGCACTGAGGTGATGTCTTTTTCTATATATAGCACAATATAAAGAAGGAGAAAGGAAAAAATATATATAGAAAAAACTGTACGGTTACACATGACATAACAAGTAAGTAAAAATAAAGTAACCCCGTCACGCCAAGTGGCGTATAGGGAGTATGGTGTTAGTGACCATAATTTTACAGACCTTCAGCACATGATTTTAGGGGTAAGGTGGTCGATATTACGCCGTGCGGTTTACTTTCCCAGAAAATAATCCGGTACCCATTAAAGGCTTCAAGAATCTGGAAGCCGTCGATCAGGATCGAACACGACCCCTTGTCCTGTATAGTCCAGTTCACTAACCACTGAGCTATCGCGGCTCCCTTACGTCACAAGAGGACGACACCAATTAGAACAACGATTCGGCTCAGTAGGCCTTCAGCAGGAACAAACATATCTCTCACACACACACACACACGCACACACGCGCGAGCGCACACACACACACACACACACACACAGATGTGTATTTAAAACAAAAAAGAAATAATAAAAAAAATAATTTCAAACTCATCATCATCGAGTGCCGTCTCCGCAACGAAGGTTGGCTACCTGGATCGCCATTCTACTCTGTTTCTTGCTTTGATGGTGGAGATTGTCATAGGTTGACCTGTCCATCTTTTGATGTTACTCGTCCATGTTAGTCTTGGTCTGCCTCTGCCTCTTTTACCTTGTATTTTCCCCTCCAGGATTACTTTTAGTAAGCTGTTGTGTCTTTTAACATGGCCCAAAAATTTCATTTGTCTTGTTTGAATTGTGTTCAGCAGTTCTCTTTTCATTTTCAGTTGTTTTAAAACTTTATCGTTTGTTATCTTTTGTTTCCATCCAATTCTACCTATTCTTCTATAAATCCACATTTCAAAGGCTTAAATTTTCTGTTCTGTTTTCTTGTCCAATGTCCATGTTTCTGCACCATACAGGAATATTGAGAAGATGTAACATTTTGCCATTCTTAGTTTCAGCCCTGTTGATATTTGTTTTGTTGTTAGTATTTTTTTCACGGCATTAAAATTACTTTTTGCCATACCTATTCTTTTTTTATCTCAATTTTGCATTTTCCATCATTGGTTATAGTATGTCCCAGGTAGTTGTAGTTCTGGACTGTCTCCAGATGTGTTCCCATCAACTGTGATATTTAATTGTAGGTCTTGAGAATTTTCTTTGTTTATGATCATAGTTTTAGTCTTTTTGATATTCATTTCTAGTCCATATTTTTCTCTTTGTTATGTTTATCACATTAAGCAATTTTTGTAGGTCTTTAGGATTTTCTGCTAGTAGAACAGTATCATCAGCATATCTTAGGTTATTGATTATCTTTCCATTAATGTTTAGGCCTGGTGCCTCTGAGATGTTTTTAAAGATTTGCTCAGTGTATAGATTGAACAAGCTTGGTGATAGGATGCATCCTTGCCTTACTCCTCTTTTTATGTCCATGGGTGTAGAGTTCTCCTTGTCATATCTTATTATTGCTGTTTGCTCCCAGTACAAATTACATATTAGTCGTATGTCTGTGTGGTCTAGATTTATATCCTTTAGGCAGTCAATGAGTTGGTTATGGTGTATTCTATCGAAAGCTTTGGTGTAGTCTATAAAGCAGGCATATATTGGTTTGTTTACTTCTGTGTACTTTTCAATCAATGTTCTCATGCTGAATATGGCTTCTTTTGTCCCACTGTTTTTCCTGAATAGAAATTGTTGCTCCTCTAATTCAGTATTGATTTTATTCTGAATCCTTCCCTATATAACTTTTAGTAAAATTTTTGTTACCTGGCTCATTAGGCTTATTGTTCTGAAATCACTGCATTCAACTGCACCATTCTTTTTAGGTAATGCAATGAAAGTTGATGTTTTTAGATCGTTTGGTATGTGTCCTGTATAGTATATGTCATTGCATATGTCTGTGATCACTTCGATGCCAAACTCTTCTAGAGCCTTTATCATCTCTATCTGTATATTGTCAGGTCCTGCTGTCTTTCCATTTTCATTGTTTTTATAGCTTTTTTTACTTCAGATTTCAGGATGTTATAGTTGTATGTACATTTTATGTCTGGCTTTTTGTCCCTTTCGTCATGAAATAATTCTGTTATATATTCTTGCCATCTATCTATTATATCTTTGTTGTCTGTTAGCATTCGTCCCTCTTTGTTTGCAATACATCCGTTTCGTACAGCTTTTTTGTCTTTATTCGTCATTCTCTTTATTTCTGTGTGCATCTCTCTTAAGTTTTGTTTACTTTCCATAGTTTCGACTTCTAGACATCTGTGGTTGAGCCAGTCCTCTTTTGCCTTTTTGCACATTCTCCATATTTCATTGTCTATATCCTTGTATCTGGCAGTGTTTTTCGCTTGTCTTCTTTCTTCCATTTTTTTCTAAGATTTTGTCAGTTATCCATTTTTGTTTTTTGTTACTTTCCTTTTTTGGCAAGGTGTTGCAGGATTCTTGCATGCTGTTTTTTATGCATTGCCATTTTGTTGTGACTTTTTCCTCAGGATTTTCTCTTCTGTACTGCTCAATCCCCTCTTCTAGTAGCTTCTGATATGTGTTCTTTACTTGTATAGTATAAGTTTCTATTACATCTTTCTGGTTTAACGCTGTTATATCTATTGATATTGCTGAATTAGTTTTTTGACAATAGGACAACCGACAAGAAAAACGCTGGAGTATGTGGAAATGTGGTTTTACAGAAGAATGTTGAGAATACCATGGAGAGTTAAGAAGAGTAATGAAAACATTCTGAAAGAGGCTAAAACAATGAGAGAGAGAGAGAGAGAGAGAGCTAATATATAATATTAAGAAGAAACAATCATCATTTTTTTGGCCATGTAATAAGAAGAGAACAACTGGAATATATTGTAACAACTGGGAAAATTGAGGGACGAAGAGATAGAGGGAAGCAAAGAGAAAAGATACCAGACAGCTTAAGAGAATGGCTTTACATAAGGTCAACAACAGAAATGATAAATAACTGTTGAGATCGAAAGTTTTAGAGAGACATGATCACCTACTCCAGCAAGCATGGTATTTGATGATGATGATGATGATTATAAATGAGTGATTCGACTTGCTTAGATCGTCGTCCACACACGGCTCGTGATACTAGTGGGGTATATCTAAAATATACAAATTCTAATTCTAAAAGTTCTTGCTCAGGGTACGCTCAATAGGGTAATCATCATCATGTGCCATACGGGTTGTCGTAGGCGATTATGACCTTCCACAATCTTCTATCTACAGTGCATCGTATCAGTTCTGTTGTTGACTGTTTTCCATGCCATGACACCAAGCTATCCAGTATTTTCTCTCTTTGTCGTCCGCGATCTCTCTTTCCTTTTTTTTTGCCAGTTGTAACCAAGTATTCCAACTTTCCTCTTCTCAAGATGTGCCCGAAAAATGTTGATTGTTTCTTTCTGATGTTTTTTAGGAGCTGCCTTTTTGTGTTGGCCTCTTTGAGAATTTCCTCATTCATCTTTTTAGCTGTCCTTGCTGTTTGTGATATTGTCTAACAAAATATACCTTTCAGATATGAAAGGCTGTTGAAATTTAAACACCAATTTCCTATGACACGTTGTTTCCTAAAATTCCAGGCATAAAATACAACTTTTAAAATGGAAGTCAATGAAACTTTAATCATAAATTTCCAATAACGCCAGTTTCTGTTCCCAAATCCTAAATTAAACGAAAATAAACAATAATTTTCAAAATGGAAGAGATGAATTTTGACAAATGCATTCCCGACTGATACAATCACAATATTTATTCCTAATGTCCAGTTGGAATACAAACATTATTTGAGGAGTTATACACTCACAGGAATATAATAAGCGACCATAGGAGGCCGTGGAATTGTGAATAAAATGACAACATACGTGTAATTTAATAATAATGGAAAATAACAAAGAAATATATGCGATCTAGACTGGCAGAATTCTGAATTCAGTCTGGAGAACCTATTGTTTATTGTTATGTTGTAGCCTACATGATGTACATACAGAGGTTTGGAAGTTAAATAGGGAAAATATTCACAAACATTAACAGGAAAAATGAAATAATAGATCGTAGACCTGGGTTACTTTTATTATGGCGAATCCAGGATGAGTCGGGAGTGTGTACATCATCATCAAAGAGAAAGGATTGAGGAGGATTTGCTGCTATTTCACAGTTTGTGTATTTTGTAGGTGGCGCTTAGCCACAGCTAGTATAGTTTGTAGGTGAGTCCCTTTGTCTGTCACAGTGAGTACAGTTTGTGAGTCCCTTTGATTGTCACAGTGAGTATAGTTTGTAGGTGAGTCCCTTTGTCTATCACAGTGAGTATAGTTTGTAGGAGAGTCCCTTTGTCTGTCACAGTGAGTATAGTTTGTAGGTGAGCCCTTTGTCTGTCACAGTGAGTATAGTTTGTAGGAGAGTCCCTTTGTCTGTCACAGAGAGTATAGTTTGTAGGTGAGTCCCTTTGTCTATCACAGTGAGTATAGTTTGTAGGAGAGTCCCTTTGTCTGTCACAGAGAGTATAGTTTGTAGGTGAGTCCCTTTGTCTGTCACAGCGAGTATAGTTTGTAGGTGAGTCCCTTTGTCTGTCACAGTGAGTATAGTTTGTAGGTGAGCCCCTTTGTCTCTCACAGTGAGTATAGGTTGTAGGAGAGTCCCTTTGTCTGTCACAGTGAGTATAGTTTGTAGGAGAGTCCCTTTATCTGTTACAGTGAGTATAGTTTGTAGGTGAGTCTCTTTGTCTGTTACAGTGAGTATAATTTGTAGGTGAGTCCCTTTGTCTGTCACAGAGAGTATAGTTTGTAGGTGAGTCCCTTTGTCTGTCACAGTGAGTATAGTTTGTAGGAGAGTCCCTTTATCTGTACAGTGAGTATAGTTTGTAGGTGAGTCTCTTTGTCTGTTACAGTGAGTATAATTTGTAGGTGAGTCCCTTTGTCTGTCACAGAGAGTATAGTTTGTAGGTGAGTCCTTTGTCTGTCACAGTGAGTATAGTTTTTAGGTGAGTCCCTTTGTCTGTCACAGTGAGTATAGTTTGTAGTGAGTCCCTTTGTCTGTCACAGTGAGTATAGTTTGTAGGTGAGTCCCTTTGTCTATCACAGTGAGTATAGTTTGTAGGAGAGTCCCTTGTCTGTCACAGTGAGTATAGTTTGTAGGTGAGCCCCTTTGTCTGTCACAGTGAGTATAGTTTGTAGGTGAGTCCCTTTGTCTATCACAGTGAGTATAGTTTGTAGGAGAGTCCCTTTGTCTGTCAGAGAGTATAGTTTGTAGGTGAGTCCCTTTGTCTGTCACAGCGAGTATAGTTTGTAGGTGAGTCCCTTTGTCTGTCACAGTGAGTATAGTTTGTAGGTGAGCCCCTTTGTCTCTCACAGTGAGTATAGGTTGTAGGAGAGTCCCTTTGTCTGTCACAGTGAGTATAGTTTGTAGGAGAGTCCCTTTATCTGTTACAGTGAGTATAGTTTGTAGGTGAGTCTCTTTGTCTGTTACAGTGAGTATAATTTGTAGGTGAGTCCTTTGTCTGTCACAGAGAGTATAGTTTGTAGGTGAGTCCTTTGTCTGTCACAGTGAGTATAGTTTTTAGGTGAGTCCCTTTGTCTGTCACAGTGAGTATAGTTTGTATGTGAGTCCCTTTGTCTGTCACAGTGAGTATAGTTTGTAGGAGAGTCTTGGTCTGTTACAGTGAGTACAGTTTGTATGTAAGTTCATTTGTCTGTCACAGTGAGTATAGCTTGTAGGTGAGTCCCTTTGTCTGTCACAGTGAGTATAGTTTGTAGGTGAGTCCCTTTGTCTGTCACAGTGAGTATAGTTGTAGGAGAGTCCTTTGTCTGTCACAGTGAGTATAGTTTGTAGGTGAGTCCTTTGTCTGTTACAGTGAGTATAGTTTGTACGTGAGTCCGTTTGTCTGTCACAGTGAGTATAATTTGTAGGTGAGTCTTTGTCTGTCATAATGAGTATAGTTTGTAGGTGAGTCCCTTTGTCTGTCACAGTGAGTATAGTTTGTAGGTGAGTCCCTTTGTCTGTCCAATTGAGTATAGTTTGTAGGTGAGTCCCTTTGTCTGTTACAGTGAGTATAGTTTGTAGGTGAGTCCCTTTGTCTGTCACAGTGAGTATAGTTTGTAGGTGAGTCCCTTTGTCTGTCACAATGAGTATAGTTGTTGGTGAGTCCCTTTGTCTGTAACAGTGAGTATAGTTTGTAGGGAGTCCCTTTGTCTGTCACAGTGAGTATAGTTTGAAAAATATCTGTTTCGTCTATTATAGTGAGTATAGTTTGTAGAATATCTGTTTGTCTGTTACAGTGACTATAGAATGTAGGTAGTCTGTTTGTCTATCAAGTTTGTATAGTTTGTAGAGAGTGAATTTGCCTGTCACAGTGTGTATAGTTCTTAGTTGAGTTTGTCCATATGAGTATAGTATTTAGGTAAGTCCGACTGTCTGCATCAGATCGCGTAGTTTGTAAACAGCCTGTGGTGTCTGTTTCAGTAAGTTTAGCATGTAGGCAGTGATGCTTGCCTCATCAGTGCAGTCTGTGGTGTTTTTGTGCTGTCTGAACCTGTAAGTGTAATCTGTATGATATTTGTGCTGTCTGAACCTGTAAGTGTAATCTGTGTGATATTTGTGCTGTCTGGACCTGTAAGTATAATCTGTGTGATATTTGTGCTGTCTGGACCTGTAAGTATAATCTGTGTGATATTTGTGCTGTCTGGACCTGTAAGTATAATCTGTGTGATATTTGTGCTGTCTGAACCTGTAAGTGTAATCTGTGTGATATTTGTGTTGTCTGGACCTGTAAGTGTAATCTGTGTGATATTTGTGCTGTCTGAACCTGTAAGTGTAATCTGTGTGATATTTGTGCTATCTGAACCTGTAAGTGTAATATGTGTGATATTTGTGCTGTCTGAACCTGTAAGTGTAATCTGTGTGATATTTGAGTTGTCTGGACCTGTAAGTGTAATCTGTGTGATATTTGTGCTGTCTGAACCTGTAAGTGTAATCTGTGTGATATTTGTGCTGTCTGAACCTGTAAGTGTAATCTGTGTGATGTTTGTGTTGTCTGAACCTGTAAGTGTAATCTGTAGGATGTTTCTGTTGTCTGAACCTGTAAGTGTAATCTGTTAGATGCTTGTGTTGTCGAACCTGTAAGTGTAATCTGTAGGATGTTTGTGTTGTCTGAACCTGTAAGTGTTATCTGTAAGATGCTTGTGTTGTCTGAACCTGTAAGTGTAATCTGTAGGATGTTTGTCGGCAGAAAACTGGAATAAAGAAATCATCCCTTTTAGACCATACAACTAACTACAGCTTCAAACATCACCTCCCAGCAGACAGACTTCAAGATATGCCCATCCGCCCTGAAGCACTTTGCCGCCAAATAGTTTTCCCCGATGTCAGGACTGAGCTCTCCGACCCCTTAGCAGATAGAAATACTCTACCTCCCATACTCAAAGCCATAGCACTGGAAACCATTGACCAGTATCCACACAATGCCGCCCACGTTTATACTGATGGATCTGCATTCAAGGCCACCCTAAATGCTGGTTACAGTGCTGTTGTCAAGTATCTCTACTCTCACCCAGACGACTACCCCCAAATTTACGGTCCATGCGGAGAATACTGCTCCAATTACTCTGCAGAAATTATAGCTATAGAGAAAGCACTCAGAAGGATATTTGTAGACTTCGAATGTGACACCATCACACCGGAAGATATTTATATTTTCTCGGATTCTAAATCAGCACTCGAAGCAACTGAAAGCGGACTAACATCCGAGGTTTCCAATATAAGATCTTTATCCAACCAACTCTCCACTACCTATGGCGTGGCTGTAACCCTACAATGGATCCCTGGTCACATCGGCATTGCAGGAAATGAGAGAGCGGATAGGTTGGCTAAACTGGGAGCATCTCTACCACAGCTTCCTGTTCAAGTTAGCCTCAAAACATGCAAGCAAATTTTGAGAAACAACTACCACGAGGAATGGTTGAATATGTGGGCTTCAGCAAAGACTGGACGCCTACTCTACAGATATCAAACAAAACCAGACTCCCTCGACCCTGTGGGGGAGCTGAGGCGAAAGGATCAAAGCCTGACATTCCAGCTGAGAACAGGCCATGCTCCTACCAATCAACACCTGAGCAGAATAAAAACACAACATGATCCAATGTGCAGACACTGCCGCCAACAATCTGAGACAGTAGATCACCTGCTACTACACTGTCCCCATTTACAAAACCGACGGAGCATTTTACTCCCACTACTTCCATCCATCAATAGCACACTGTACTCTGCAGCTGTACAACTGAGAAGGACCCGCGCCTTCATGCGAGAGGCATTAAGCTGTAAAGAGCTCATAGCTCACGGCTAACAAAGGGATTATGTCAAGTCAAGTAGGATGTTTGTGCTGTCTGAACCTGTAAGTGTAATCTGTAGGATGTTTGTGTTGTCTGAACCTGTAAGTGTAATCTGTAGGATGTTTGTGCTGTCTGAACCTGTAAGTGTAATCTGTAGGATGTTTGTGTTGTCTGAACCTGTAAGTGTAATCTGTAGGATGTTTGTGTTGTCTGAACCTGTAAGTGTAATCTGTAGGATGTTTGTGTTGTCTGAACCTGTAAGTGTAATCTGTAGGATGTTTGTGATGTCTGAACCTGTAAGTGTAATCTGTAGGATGTTTGTGCTGTCTGAACCTGTAAGTGTAATCTGTAGGATGTTTGTGTTGTCTGAACCTGTAAGTGTAATCTGTAGGATGTTTGTGCTGTCTGAACCTGTAAGTGTAATCTGTAGGATGTTTGTGCTGTCTGAACCTGTAAGTGTAATCTGTAGGATGTTTGTGCTGTCTGAACCTGTAAGTGTAATGTGTAGTATGTTTGTGTTGTTTGAACCTGTAAGTGTAATCTGTAGGATGTTTGTGCTGTCTGAACCTGTAAGTGTAATCTGTAGGATGTTTGTGCTGTCTGAACCTGTAAGTGTAATCTGTAGGATGTTTGTGCTGTCTGAACCTGTAAGTGTAATCTGTAGGATGTTTGTGTTGTCTGAACCTGTAAGTGTAATCTGTAGGATGTTTGTGTGGCCAACCCTCGCAAATGGTGTAGACCTATGTTGCAAGTTTGTGTGGCCAGAGCTCGCAAATGTTGTAGACCTATGTTGCAAGTTTGTGTGGCCAGAGCTAGCAAATGTTGTAGACCTATGTTGCAAGTTTGTGTGATCAGAGCTCGCAAATGTTGTAGACCTATGTTGCAAGCTTGTGTGGTCAGAGCCCGTGCATGTTCTAGACCTATGTTGAAAGTTTGTGTGGTCAGAGCCCGTGCATGTTCTAGACCTATGTTGCAAGCTTGTGTGGTCAGAGCCCGTGCATGTTCTAGACCTATGTTGCAAGCTTGTGTGGTCAGAGCCCGTGCATGTTCTAGACCTATGTTGCAAGCTTGTGTGGTCAGAGCCCGTGCATGTTCTAGACCTATGTTGAAAGTTTGAGGAATCTGGCTCTGTAGAAGTAAAGTGTAAGGTGTTTGTGTTGCCATGTAACCCTAACCATGACGTAGTGAATGTAATCTGTAGCGAGTTGTAAACCCCGGAGCCTTTGCTGACAGAATTAATCAGATAAGAAGAATATGAAGAGAAAAAGAAAAGAAACATCAAGAGAAAACGACACGACGCCGCTATGTTAAGCATGCATTAGATCAGAAAGAGAGAAAAAAAATAGGTAACTATCGTAACGTAAAGGAGTATATGAGTTAGTACTCTTATCTGTAAACAAATGTTGGGTACAATATGGCCAGCACTAGACCAAGCCGTTTAATTCCCTCCATAAATATATATCATTATCATTTTAAGTCTGGATGAACCTATAGTCCGTTCAGAAATTCGTGCACACAGAGTTTATTAATTATCTCGGAAAATGTTTGATGAATTTCTGTAATTCTTTTTCGTGAAATCTTATTTTTTCACCGACATTCAGTCTGATTTTTTGCCCTACTGTCATGCAATTAGGAAAGATTTTTGCTTATTTGAGGTATATAAAAATATGATTTTCTTGCTTGTCCTAAATTTTAGGATTTTATAATACCCACATTTGTTTTAATCGAATCACCATTATAAAGGCAAATTTCACGTGCACACCACACAATGTTAGCACACCACACAATCTTAGCGCACCACACAATCTTAGCACACCACACAATCTTAGCACACCACACAATCTATGCACACCACACAATCTTAGCACCGTTTCGTACTCTTAATTTGTAAGATCGCCACTACGAGGTTTTTTCCTTTTAGTAATTTCATTTCCGGTTTCTTGTTAAATTGGTCCAGAAGCGTATTTTGACAAAATATTTACTATTAATGAATATTCCTGTATGTGTGATAATTTGTAAGCTGTTGTGAAGTGACTACTTGATTTTAAAAACCATGAAGAGTTTAAAGTGTAAATTCATCACTATGCAAAAGGTAACTGTGTTATTGTACATGCACTTTTGCAAGGAATCTAAACGGGGTCGGTTATATTACTATTCGATGTAATACGGATAAGCCTTTGGCTTGCATTGTTAGAAAATTAATATAATTTACAGTAAAATCTAAAGTTTAGAACACGCGGTTTGATATTTTCCTAAAATTATATAAGAAAAAACGACTTGTGCAAAATTCAGACTACTTTTCTACTTAAATGTTATAAAATCTGAAGGTCGGTGAAAAAATAAGATTTCATGAAAAAGATTTACAGAAATTCATCAGTTTCCGAGATAATTGATCAACTCCGTGGACACTCATTTCTGAACGATCTATACAAGCCTGGACGGAAGATGTACACAAGAGGTGAGATGCAGAATGGCCCAGGCAAAAGCAGCTTTCCAAAAAATGAGGACGATACTATGCAATCTATTTTTGACAATAGAAACAAGAAAAAGAGTTCTTAAATGTTATGTAGAGCCAGTCTTAACATATGGATGTGAATCATGGACAATAGGACAACAGACACGAAAATCACTGGAGTCTGTAGAAATGTGGTTTTACAGAAGAATGTTGAGAATACCATGCAGCTAAAAGAGTAATGAAAACGTTCTGAAAGAGGCCAAAGCAAAAAGAGAGCTAATTTCCAATATTAGGAAGAAACAGTCATCATGTTTTGGCCATGTAACGAGAAGAGAACAACTGAAATATATAGTAACAACTGGAAAAATTGAGGGACGAAGAGACAGATGGAAGCAAAGAGAAAAAATACCAGACAGCTTAAGAGAATGGCTTGGCAGAATGTCAAGAACAGAAATGATAAAAAACTGTCGAGATCGAAAGTTGTGGAGAGACATGATCACCTGCACCAGCAGGCCTGGTATTTGATGATGATGATAGAAGCCTGGACGGTGAGAGGAACTTTTAACCGCACTAAAGATATTCCCCAAGCGCACCTCTACCGCAGCTTCTAACTTTCACAACCAATTCGCTATTTCACTTATATAGCTGTTATTTATGTAGTGACCTGTTGAGGACAACTGCAGCTCAGCAGATATGGTCGTCCCAGTGGCAGTTGCTAGCTTAACCCTGGCTCAGCCCTTAATCCCAATCGTCGCCTGCGACAGGACGTCCTACCCCCCCCCCCCCCACACACACAAGTAGCTAACATGGCAGGTGGTCTACTTTCCTATCGCTATGGTTTTGTTTAACTGAGGCTCGATCGAGCAATTAATTTGTGGAGGCACTTTTTCTTGCTTTTATTGTGTACAGACCACACATATGGAATGTTATACTTTTGGTATATGTATATATGTGTGTATGTATGTGTATATATAATAATTAGTGTTATTATAATTATTATTTAAGAAAGTAATAATAATATAAGCACGAATAGTTGTTCATATGGTATAGGTTGATAAGAAATGTGTGAGTGAGTGAGTGAGTGGGTGAGTGAGTGAGTGAGTGGGTGGGTGAGTGAATGGGTGAGTGAGTGGGTGGGTGAGTGAGTGAGTGAGCGGGTGGCTGAGTGAGTGGGTGGGTGAGTGAGTGGGTGAGTGAGTGGGTAGTGAGTGAGTGAGTGGGTGGGTGAGTGAGTGGGTGAGTGAGTGAGTGAGTGGGTGAGTGAGTAAGTGAGTGGGTGAGTGAGTGGGTGAGTGAGTGAGTGGGTGATTGAGTGGGTGAGTGAGTGAGTTAGTGAATGAGTGAGTGAGTAAATGCTTGAGTGAGTGATTGAATGAGTAAGTTAGTTAGTTAGTTAGTTATTGAGTGTGTGGGTGGGTGGGTGAGTGAGTGAATGAGTGAATGAGTGGATGAGTGAGTGGGTCAGTGAATTGGCGAGTGAGTAGGTGAGTGAGTTAGTGAATGAGTGAGTGAGTGAGTGAGTGAGTGAGTGAGTGGGTGAATGAGTGTGTGAGTGGGTGAATGAGTGAGAGAGTGAATGAGTGAGTGAGTGGGTGAGTGAGTGAATGAGTGAGTGGGTGAGTGAGTTAGTGAATGAGTGAGCGAGCGAGTGAGTGAGTGAGGGTGAGTGGGTGAGTGGGTGAGTGAGTGAGTTAGTGAATGAGTGAGCGAGCGAGGAGTGAGTGAGCGAGTGAGTGAGCAAGTGAGTGGGTGAGTGAGTTAGTAAATTAGTGAGCGAGCGAGTGAGTGAGTGAGTGAGCAAGCGAGAGAGTGAATGTGCGAGTCAGTTAGTGAGTGAATGAACGAGCGAGTGAGTGAGTGAGCGGGTGAGTGAGTAAACAAGCATGCAAGTAAACAAAACACAAATGTTTTCTTTTCCTCTCGTAGCAAACATTAGTTCATTGTCCACCATTGGTCTAACACGTGAGGGAGTCACACCAAATACCTGTCGACTTAACACCAATGGAGTTTATTCACTTGATAATTTTGTTTGGCAAAATCAACATCTCTTGTTGTGCACCCCAATACATGTTGTTTATGAAACTGTTCATGGCAATTAGTGCAACACTGTTTTCTTTTTTGATTAAAATAAAATAAATTAAGTCAAACAAATGTGACAAATTCTAAAGAAGGACAAATTAGAAAATAACGTGAATTAGAGTAAGTGGGGTAATGTGTCACAATAACTGAATTTGAAGTGGTGAAGAATAGAGAGATCGTACACAGTAGAAGTATATGCCTGCTTGCGAGCGCTCGATGGCTAAAGTAAACTAAACTATTCGTAGACTATAGAATTCATCTGCATCAATCGCCATTAAAAGGACGTTAAGTGGGCGTGTCTACGTTGTGTTGTGGTTTGCAGTATAACTGTGATATTTGCGTCTTTCGGTCCAACACATCCGACTTCAGCACGACATTTTTGAGTACCGGGTTGTCTTCTCTCTTCGATCCCTACTCGCTTGGCCAGACTAGACAGGTTAGTCTGTTACTAGAGGCACCGCGGAGAGGTGGAGCAGGGTCTGGATGGTTCTGGTTCACCGATCCTGGCGCAAGCCATCAGCTGTGGGTCGCTGACAACTTCCAGCTGTGGTGCTGTGAGGCGCGCCTTCGCCTCCGTGGAAACATATAGAAGTTAAGAGAGTTGCGGAAGTGGTAGCACTTCTCTGACCTTGACAATCGGCTAGTAATAAGTAACTCAGAGGTCATGTCTCTGGAAGTAAATAGAATTATAGGTCAAGTGCGAATTTCCTGCTGATTATAGTGTATAACCTTGACCTGTTAACAATGAAAGTTATTGCAAACCAAGAAGATTCAATCACGAATTGTTTGTGTTAGGAGGGCGACACTTCATCATCATTCCTGTGGTGAGACCATTAGCAACTGACTCCAGGATATTTTAGATCGAGTCTCCCGGAGCTACTGAGTTTAGTGCTCTGTGCACACCGTGAGTTGTGCTTTTCACCCGGATGGTGTTTCTATATTACGATTGCTCACGAAGAATGCTGTTGTCGTATAGGGAAAGACAGTTCAGCTGCGTTCACTTTTGGTGCCGTATGGCCTTATATCTTTTGGTATGTGCTGTAACGGCTATGATGGGATTACAGCTGCCTTTCCTTCTTTGGATATTCGATGAAATGTTAATTCGGATGATTCCACTGGCACGGGCGGTTGAGCAATTATGGACTTTCATTTGTTTGCGGTGATACCGGAGCCTTCGAATAGCTATAACAATAACTAGATCGAGTGAGGGAGCCAATGAGCAATTATGGACTTTCATTTGTTTGCGGTGATACCGGGGCCTTCGAATAGCTATAACAATAACTAGATCGAGTGAGGGAGCCAATGAGCAATTATGGACTTTCATTTGTTTGCGGTGATACCGGGGCCTTCGAATAGCTATAACAATAACTAGATCGAGTGAGGGAGCCAATGAGCAATTATGGACTTTCATTTGTTTGCGGTGATACCGGGGCCTTCGAATAGCTATAACAATAACTAGATCGAGTGAGGGAGCCAATGAGCAATTATGGATTTTCATTTGTTTGCGGTGATACCGGGGCCTTCGAATAGCTATAACAATAACTAGATCGAGTGAGGGAGCCAATGAGCAATTATGGACTTTCATTTGTTTGCGGTGATACCGGGGCCTTCGAATAGCTATAACAATAACTAGATCGAGTGAGGGAGCCAATGAGCAATTATGGATTTTCATTTGTTTGCGGTGATACCGGGGCCTTCGAATAGCTATAACAATAACTAGATCGAGTGAGGGAGCCAATGAGCAATTATGGACTTTCATTGTTTGCGGTGATACCGGGCCTTCGAATAGCTATAACAATAACTAGATCGATGAGGGAGCCAATGAGCAATTATGGACTTTCATTTGTTTGCGGTGATACCGGGGCCTTCGAATAGCTATAACAATAACTAGATCGATGAGGGAGCCAATGAGCATTATGGACTTTCATTTGTTTGCGATGATACCGGGGACCTTCGAATAGCTATAACAATAACAGATCGATGAGGGAGCCAATGAGCAATTATGGATTTTCATTGTTTGCGGTGATACCGGGGCCTTCGAATAGCTATAACAATAACTAGATCGATGAGGGAGCCAATGAGCAATTAGATCAAACCATTTAGGCAAGAATTAGAGAATACAAAACTAGAAACTCATCAAGCTTTGCGATCGATAGAAATTTTTGAGAGTACAGACAGATGATACCCCATCAAGCACACGATAGAAGACAGATCGATAGAAGATATATCGATAGAAGACAGATCGATAGAAGACAGATCGATAGAAGATATATCGATAGAAGATATATCGATAGAAGACAGATCGATAGAAGATATATCGATAGAAGATATATCGATAGAAGACAGATCGATAGAAGACAGATCGATAGAAGACATATCGATAGAAGACATATCGATAGAAGACATATCGATAGAAGACAGATCGATAGAAGACAGATCGATAGAAGACATATCGATAGAAGACATACCGATAGAAGACATACCGATAGAAGACATACCGATAGAAGACAGATCGATAGAAGACATACCGATAGAAGACATATCGATAGAAGACAGATCGATAGAAGACAGATCGATAGAAGACAGACCGATAGAAGACATACCGATAGAAGACAGATCGATAGAAGACAGATCGATAGAAGACAGACCGATAGAAGACAGATCGATAGAAGACAGATCGATAGAAGACATATCGATAAAAGACAGATCGATAGAAGACATATCGATAGAAGACAGATCGATAGAAGACATACCGATAGAAGACATATCGATAGAAGACAGATCGATAGAAGACAGATCGATAGAAGACAGACCGATAGAAGACAGATCGATAGAAGACATATCGATAGAAGACAGATCGATAGAAGACATATCGATAGAAGACAGATCGATAGAAGACAGATCGATAGAAGATATCGATAGAAGACATATCGATAGAAGACAGATCGATAGAAGACAGATCGATAGAAGACATACCGATAGAAGACAGACCGATAGAAGACAGACCGATAGAAGACATACCGATAGAAGACATACCGATAGAAGACAGACCGATAGAAGACAGACCGATAGAAGACATACCGATAGAAGACAGATCGATAGAAGACATACCGATAGAAGACAGACCGATAGAAGACAGACCGATAGAAGACATACCGATAGAAGACAGATCGATAGAAGACAGACCGATAGAAGACATACCGATAGAAGACAGATCGATAGAAGACAGACCGATAGAAGACAGACCGATAGAAGACAGACCGATAGAAGACATACCGATAGAAGACAGATCGATAGAAGACAGACCGATAGAAGACATACCGATAGAAGACAGATCGATAGAAGACATACCGATAGAAGACATACCGATAGAAGACAGATCGATAGAAGACATACCGATAGAAGACAGATCGATAGAAGACAGACCGATAGAAGACATACCGATAGAAGACATACCGATAGAAGACAGATCGATAGAAGACATACCGATAGAAGACATACCGATAGAAGACAGATCGATAGAAGACATACCGATAGAAGACATACCGATAGAAGACAGATCGATAGAAGACAGACCGATAGAAGACACACCGATAGAAGACAGAACGATAGAAGACATACCGATAGAAGACAGAACGATAGAAGACACACCGATAGAAGACAGATCGATAGAAGACAGATCGATAGAAGACAGACCGATAGAAGACACACCGATAGAAGACAGACCGATAGAAGACAGACCGATAGAAGACAGATCGATAGAAGACACACCGATAGAAGACACACCGATAGAAGACAGATCGATAGAAGACACACCGATAGAAGACAGATCGATAGAAGACACACCGATAGAAGACACACCGATAGAAGACACACCGATAGAAGACACACCGATAGAAGACACACCGATAGAAGACACACCGATAGAAGACAGAACGATAGAAGACATACCGATAGAAGACAGAACGATAGAAGACACACCGATAGAAGACAGAACGATAGAAGACACACCGATAGAAGACAGAACGATAGAAGACATACCGATAGAAGACAGACCGATAGAAGACAGATCGATAGAAGACAGACCGATAGAAGACAGACCGATAGAAGACAGAACGATAGAAGACAGAACGATAGAAGACAGATCGATAGAAGACATACCGGTAGAAGACATACCGATAGAAGACAGACCGATAGAAGACAGACCGATAGAAGACAGAACGATAGAAGACAGATCGATAGAAGACATACCGATAGAAGACAGACCGATAGAAGAAAGACCGATAGAAGACAGACCGATAGAAGACAGACCGATAGAAGACAGATCGATAGAAGAAAGACCGATAGAAGACACACCGATAGAAGACAGATCGATAGAAGAAAGACCGATAGAAGACACACCGATAGAAGACAGATCGATAGAAGACAGATCGATAGAAGACAGACCGATAGAAGACACACCGATAGAAGACAGACCGATAGAAGACAGATCGATAGAAGAAAGACCGATAGAAGACACACCGATAGAAGACAGATCGATAGAAGACAGATCGATAGAAGAAAGACCGATAGAAGACACACCGATAGAAGACAGACCGATAGAAGACAGACCGATAGAAGACAGATCGATAGAAGAAAGACCGATAGAAGACATACCGATAGAAGACAGATCGATAGAAGAAAGACCGATAGAAGACATACCGATAGAAGACAGAACGATAGAAGACAGATCGATAGAAGACAGACCGATAGAAGACATACCGATAGAAGAAAGACCGATAGAAGACAGATCGATAGAAGACAGACCGATAGAAGACAGATTGATAGAAGACAGACCGATAGAAGACAGACCGATAGAAGAAAGACCGATAGAAGACATACCGATAGAAGAAGACCGATAGAAGACATACCGATAGAAGACAGATCGATAGAAGACATACCGATAGAAGACATACCGATAGAAGACAGATCGATAGAAGACATACCGATAGAAGACATACCGATAGAAGACAGATCGATAGAAGACATACCGATAGAAGACATACCGATAGAAGACAGATCGATAGAAGACATACCGATAGAAGACATACCGATAGAAGACAGATCGATAGAAGACATACCGATAGAAGACATATCGATAGAAGACAGATCGATAGAAGACATACCGATAGAAGACATACGATAGAAGACATACCGATAGAAGACAGATCGATAGAAGACATACCGATAGAAGACAGATCGATAGAAGAAAGACCGATAGAAGACATACCGATAGAAGACAGATCGATAGAAGACATACCGATAGAAGACAGATCGATAGAAGACAGACCGATAGAAGACAGATCGATAGAAGACAGACCGATAGAAGACAGATCGATAGAAGACAGACCGATAGAAGAAAGACCGATAGAAGACATACCGATAGAAGACAGATCGATAGAAGACATACCGATAGAAGACAGATCGATAGAAGACATACCGATAGAAGACAGATCGATAGAAGAAAGACTGATGGAAGACAGACCGATAGATCGATAGCTTGTTGTGTTTGGGCCAATAATACACAGATAGCACTTCGCCCAAAACGAACAACCCCCACTTTCGGCATCTCTTTGAAGCACTCTGAAGGAGGGACAAGGTCCTGGTGTTGGGACCGAAAGTTGAGTTGCGGGGGATGCCGACGATACGCTACAGACTGCCTTAGAGTCCCTCTCTCCGGATTTTCTGTTTGGGTTTTCTCCCGTAGCCTTCGAACTCTCCCGAGTCTTCTCACAAGGCAGTGAGCGAACTGGTCAAGAAAGCCGATTTGATCATTGTTTCAATAACTAAAAAGTACTTGTGATCATTGTTTCAATAACTAAAATGTACTTGTGATCATTGTTTCAATAACTAAAAGTACTTGTGATCATTGTTTCAATAACTAAAAGTACTTGTGATCATTGTTTCAATAACTAAAATGTACTTGTGATCATTGTTTCAATAACTAAAAGTACTTGTGATCATTGTTTCAATAACTAAAAAGTACTTGTGATCATTGTTTCAATAACTAAAAAGTACTTATGATCATTGTTTCAATAACTAAAAAGTACTTGTGATCATTGTTTCAATAACTAAAAGTACTTGTGATCATTGTTTCAATAACTAAAAGTACTTGTGATCACGGTTTCAATAACTAAAAGTACTTGTGATCACGGTTTCAATAACTAAAAGTACTTGTTATAACTGTTTCAATAACTAAAAGTACTTGTTATAACTGTTTCAATAACTAAAAGTACTTGTTATAACTGTTTCAATAACTAAAAGTACTTGTTATAACTGTTTTAATAACTAAAATGTATTTATTACTGTTTCAATAACTAAAAGTACTTGTTATAACTGTTTTAATAAATAATAGGTACTTACTACTTGTGATGACTGTTTCCAAAAAAAAAAAAAAAGGCACTAGTGATAAATGTGTGAAAATTGAAATGTTCTCGAGATAATGTCTGCAAGATATTTATTAAATGTGATTCAATACCTGAAAGAATACCCACCTCAAATAATTCCTTTCCCCGCCCAAAATGATCCTAGCGGGAGCTTTAGTCCCGTGTTTGTTGTTATTTTGTTACCGTGACGGTGTATCACTGGCGGCAGTTGAGCATAAACAATTTCTTGATGTGCTCATGGGGTGCTTGTCTATTGTTGCTCGTTTCAGGGGTAGACAATGAGGCAGATCACTGATCGATCAGGAAAGTGATTCTTTCAAACAAATCAGGCTCATCGTGTAGTGGAGACTTGTTTATTTTCATTTGTAGGAGAGTCAGAGAGAGTATAAGTTACTTCCTGAGTGCTAATTACTGATTACAAGAATCTGTCTCGCAGCATACATGACAGACCTATAGGTATTTAATTCTTCAAAGTATGAAATGGCCGTTGTTGATTGTCTACGTGCATTCAAGCACAAAACTGTGTAAGTCAGGGCATCATCATCAAGTCACCGCAACGAAGGTTGGCTACCATGGAGCGCCATTCTGCTCTGTCTCTTGTTTTGGTGGTGCAGGTTGTCATAGGTTGATTTGTCAATCTTTTCATGTTACTCGTCCATGTTATTCTTGGTCTGCCTCAGTCTCTTTTACCCTGTATTTTCCCTTACAAGAATACTTTTAGTAGGCTATTGTGTCTTTTAACATGGCCCAAAAATCTCATTTGTTTGTTTGAATTGTGTTTAGTAGTTCTCTTTTCATTTTTAGTTGTTTTAAGACTTCATCGTTTGTTTTCTTTTATTTCCATCCAATTCTACCTATTCTTCTCTATATCAAAATTTCAAAGGCTTCAATTCTCTGTTCTGTTTTCTTGTCTAATGTCCATGTTTCTGCACCATATAGGAATTTTGAGAAGATATAACATTTTACTATTCTTAGTTTTAACCCTGGTGTTATCTTTTTAGATATTAGTATATTTTTCATGACATTAAAATTACTTTTTTTTCCCATTCATATTCTTTTGTTTATTTCAGCTTTACATTTTCCATCACTGGTTATAGTATGGCCAAGCTAGTTGTAGTTCTGAACAAGTCAGGTCAAGTCAGTATAGTATCCGGTGCGATGTTTCCGAATATCTTTGTTTTTTTTCTATATTTGCTAATGCACATCAATGAGAAATCACAGAGAACTTGGAATGAAAGCCGCGACAGAAGCTGTTAGAGAAATTAGTTTCAGGCAGCGACTATTGAAGATCGAAGTGGGACAAAACTACTGCGGAGTCGTCCTATACTAGTAGTGTGTACAACCAGCAAGCTACATGAACTGTCTTGGTATAATGGGCGGTCTAGATGTAAGACCTCGGCTTCTTAATTGGAAGATTTTGAGTTCGAATTTCACCAAAGACGATGAGAATTTTTCTACATTTTTTCCATTACTCTCACTCATTTTTAATTTTTGAAATCTATGTATAGATTTTGATTTGTTTTCTGCTGTGCTGCCTTTTCGGTTATTTGTTTGAGAGTATTAGTGCGCTGATACGTAGGAGAAACAGATCATGTGCTGATCAATTAACTACCCTACGTATAATAGTTGAACAGATCATGTGCTGATCAATTAACTACCCTACGTATAATAGTTGAACAAAGCTTAGAACTACAGTCCCCACTTGGGATTGGATTCATAGATTACGAAAAGGAATTTGATAGTAAAAACAGTAGAATGCTTTGGAAGTTGCTGAGTCATTACGGAATCCCTATAAAGTTAATAAAACTGATAACAACATCCTCATGAAGGAATGAAATGTGCAAGGGCAGCTTACAGCAGCAATTGAAATAAGAACGAACAGGAATAAGGCAGAGATGCCTTCTATCTCCATTTCTCTTTCTACTGGCCATACATTGGATTATGATGAAAATAACTCAGAACAACAGAAATGGAGTTCAGTGGTCACTGACCAAGCAACTTGATGATTTAGACTTTGCTGGTGACTGCAAATCTATGTCAATAGAAATGAGAAAGAGAGTTCATCGGTGCTATATAGAACAAATTCTGACCTATGGAACTGAATCATGGACAGTAGACAAAGAAATGAAAAGACGATTAGAGGCCACATAGATTGGATTTCTCAGAAGAATGTTGAAAGTCCCCTGGACAGCTAAAAAGACCAATGAGGAAGTTCTCAAAGAGGCCAACACAAAAAGGCAGCTCCTAAAAAACATCAGAAAGAAACAATCAACATTTTTCGGGCACATCATGAGAAGAGGAAAGTTGGAATACTTGGTTACAACTGGCAAGATAAATGGCAAAAGAGAGATCGTGGACGGTCAAAGAGAGAAAATAATAGATAGCTTGGTATCATGGCATGGAAAGCAGTCAACAACAGAACTGATACGATGCACTGTAGATATGGACATGTTCGGAGTGCAATGATGATGACCCGCAAATAACTCAATAACTGTAGATAGAAGATTGTGGAACGACATGATCGCCTACGCCAACTGGTATGGCACGTGATGATGATGATGGTACCATAGCTCTCCTATAACACAGCCATGAACAGATGCCGGATAAAATGAACATACTTGATGAGAGGTCACAGCAGTTGGGACTGAAAATAAAATAAGAGATAAGACCACAATTTTGAGAATTAATGTAGTTGGCAATCATCATCATCATTATCATCATCATTATCATCATTATCATCATTATCATCATCATTATCATCATCATTATCATCATCAAGTACCGGGCCTACTGGCGTAGGTGATCATGTATCTCCACAACTTTCGATCTCGACAGTTATTTATCATTTCTGTTGTAGACCTTCTACCAAGCCATTCTCTTAAGCTGTCTGGTATCTTTTCTCTTTGCTTCCCTCTATCTCTTCGTCCCTCAATTTTTCCAGTTGTTACAATATATTCCAGCTGTTCTCTTCTCATTACATGGCCAAAAAATGAAGATTGTTTCTTCCTAATATTTGACATTAGCTCTCTTTTTGCTTTGGCCTCTTTCAGAACGTTTTCATTACTCTTCTTAGCTGTCCATGGTATTCTCAACATTCTTCTGTAAAACAACATTTCTACAGACTCCAGTGGTTTTCTTGTCTGTTGTCATATTGTCCATGATTCGCATCCATATGTTAAGACTGTCTCTACATAACATTTAAGAACTCTTTTTCTTGTTTATGTTGTCAAAAATGGATTACATGGCATCTTCCTCATTTTTTGGAAAGGTAATTTTGCCTGAGCCATTCTGCATCTCACCTCTTATGTACATCTTCCGTCTGAGGTTAACAAAGTTCCCAAATATTTAAATTCATTTACCTGTTTTAATATTGTTCCACTTGTCTTTATTTTGCACTGAGGTGATGTTTTTTTCTTTGTTGTTACGATTACTTATACCTTTTTTCTATTAAGGCTGAGTACTTTTTATTTGCTTTCTTTCACTATAATGTCCAACATTTCTTGTAACTCATTTTCACTCTTAGCGATTATGACTGTATCATCAGCATACCTTAGATTATTTATGTTATGACCTCCAATTGTTATTCCAGGCATGTCCCTTATGGATCTTAAAATAATCTCACTATAAATATTAAACAAATCTGGTGACAGCACACAACCTTGTCTAACACCCTGTTTTATTTGTTGAAACATTCCCAATTGGTTTGCAGTTCTTATGGCCGCTGTTTGTTGCCAGTACATGTTCTTTATTATTCCTAGATCTTTGCTGTCTACATTTATGCTTTCTAAAATTTTGATTATTTCTTCGTGCTTTACTTTACTTTTTATTTTTATTTTACTTTACTTTGTCAAATGCTTTGGTATAATCTATGACACAAACATAGGTATAGATCTGTTTTACACCTCTATGGCTCTTTCTACTAAAGATCTTATGATATATATATATATATATATATATATATATATATATATATAGTTGGCAATAACCAAATAACAATTGGAGAAATGCCTCTACTAAATGTACAATCTTACATATATTTGGACAGTAATATAGACAAAGAGGGAGGAACAGAGAATGATACAAAAATAAGGATATCAAAAGCAAGAGGCGCATTTGTTGCACTGGGAAACATATGGAAGTCCAAATAAGTTATGGTTAAATATTAAAATAAAGACGTTCACCTCCAATGTTATGTCAATCTTGTTATATGACTGTGAAACATGGAGAACAAACAAAATTGACAATCATGAAGATACAGACCTTTATTAATGGATGCTTGCACAGAATAAAAGAATGGATATAGCAGGATAAAATCACTAACATAGAATTATGGAAATGTACCAGTCAAATACCAGTGGATAAAGAGATACAGCGAAGATGATGGCGCTGGATAGGACATACACTGCGGAAGCCAACTGAGAGTATTACACAACAGGCCCTTTTTTGAAATCCCCAGGGGAAAATACAAAGAGGAAGACCAAGTAATTCTTAGAGAAGACAGGTGGAAGCAGAGATGAAGATGATGGGGAAGACATAGAATGATCTTAAAAGAATGGCAAGAAAAAGAACGGCTTGAAAAATGTTTGATGAAGACCTATGCTCCACAGGGAGCTGAAAGGTAGCAGAAGAAGTAGACCAGTAATACAATAAGAGTCAAATGCATACACAGTGAACCAAGCATTATACAAGAAGATATCGAGGGTGCCATAAGACACGCACCAAAAAAACATAGCTCCTGGAGTAGACGACATACCAGCAGGAATAAAAGCAGTCGTTGGAGAAACAGGAGCTGCATGGCTACCTAGAATATTCCACGCAGTATGGCATCAGCATAATTCTGAACCCAGAACGTTCAACACAGCATGGTATCAACATAAACCTCCAAAAGACTGGAAGCAAATCGCCATGATGCCGATATAAAAAAAGGGCAGGAGAAACTACAATCAATACAGGGGCAACTCTCTATTCAGTCAGCCCTGAAGAGAAACCGTACCCTGTAGTACTAGAGAAAAGAATGAAGTCTTATTATTCAACTACAGGTGAACGAATCAAACCGCGAATGCATTTCCAAGAAACGGGACTAATCAAGGACAGTGTAGTTTGTACTAGCAGTTCATACAACATGGTAATATCAGCATCAACAAATCAAACGTAAAGAACACAGCAAACAAGTGCAAATAATGAACATAATGAATTGCTTGCGTTCACCCGATGACTAAAGAATTCTAGAGTGTTCTAGTAGACTATAAATTCCTCTTCGTCATCCGCCCTTAAAAGGACGTTAAGTGGATGTGTCTGCGTTGTGTTGTGGTTTGCAGTATAGCTGTGATATTTGCGCCTTTCGGCCCAACACATCCGACTTCAGCACGACCTTTTTGAGTACCGGGTTGTCTTCCCTCTTCGATCCCTACTCGCTTCGCCAGACTAGACAGGTTAGTCTGTTACTGGAGGAGCCACGGAGAGGTGGAGCAGGGTCTGGATGGTTCCGGTTCACCGATCCTGGCGCAAACCATCAGCTGTGGGTCGCTGACAACTTCCAGCTCTAGTGCTGTGAGGCGCGCCTTCGCCTCCAACATAATGAATGACGGCAGTTAAAGGCGCAGAACGATTTCAGTCATCAAGGAAGTCTAGCGACATACAACAACAACCAAACAGCAGAAACAAAACCCAAGTTGCAGCAAAAAACTGCCAAATTATCCAATAGATGTTATCACTACTGCCAAACATAAAAATAACACTTGAGGCAAAATGAGAAAATGTGTTTGAAGCATGAAAGGACACAGCCTGGGAGATGAGATCAAACGTAAGGGATACAGATAAAGCTGGTAGTAAGGCCTTTAGTAAGAGGCCGGGCTCGATCCTGATTTACATTAACAGCCTTCTTCTTCTTTTTCCTCTTCTTTCCTTCCTCATCTGCCATACAGCGTCGAGGTGAGATATAATTTGCGGTCTTTTGCTCTTCTGTTCGCCTCTGCTGCAGTTATGTTTCCTAGTGTTTCTAGTATTCCGTCGATCCATTTTTTTCGTGGCCGACCCTTGGGTCTGGTATTCTCGCAACGTTTATAGAGGGCTTGTTGTGTTGTGTTTTGATATTTCTGCCTTGTCACGTGGCCAAACCATTGTATGTGTTGTTTCTTTATATATTCTATGGCGGGGGCTACTCCTAGCTTTTTTCTCAGTTTTTCATTTCTGATCTTATCCCTCGGACTGTTTCCTATCATTAGTCTGACACATTTCATCTCAGTAGAGGTTATTTTTCTTATTGTTCTTGCATCTAGTTAAAAGCCTAACTTGAATGTATTGTCCCGAGCAGGCGAGAGTTCGTGATAGTGGAATGGCCGTCAGGTTGGCGGGGTCTGTCATTAAGTTGGGACTGTAAAAATGGACATAAATGACATTTGGAGGACAGTTAGAGAACACCTCTCACAGGAAAGGTGACAATGAAAGGAAGGATAAACTACATGTCAAAGGAATGGTGGGTCACGGCGCCACGAGGGGAGGAAGCATGAAAAGCATTCTCTGGGGAGAAGAAGGCAACACGTTCAATCAATGCAGGACAGAAACAATCAGTAGATGAACATTTCCATTATTGCTGGAACGCCAGATAGAGCGGATATAGAAATGTCTCGACTACAGTGACGCTATTCCGAAATAGAGACTAAATGTCCTACGTGAAGTTTACATTTTACTTCCAGATTATACTATACGTTACGTAACGCTCTGCAGTGAAGTTTAAATGTTTCGTATGGGATTATATTATTTGTTACGAAATATTATGTATCATCATCACGTGCCATTCTGGCTGGAATGAAAGGCGATCATGTCCTTCCACAATCTTCTATCTACAGTGCATCGTATCAGTTCTGTTGTTGGCTGTTTTCCATGCCATGACACCAAGCTATCTTGTATCTTCTCACTTTGTCGTCCGCTATCTCTCATTCCCTGTATATTTCCAGTTGTAACCAAGTATTCCAACTTTCCTCTTCTCATGATGTGCCTGGAAAATGTTGATTGTTTCATGCTGATATTTTTAGGAGCTCCCTTTTTGTGTTGGTCTCTTTGAGAACTTCCTCGTTTGTTTTTTTTTTTAGTTGTCCAGGAAACTTTCAATATTCTTCTGAGAAATCCCATCTCTGTGGCCTCTAATCGTCTTTTCGCCTGTCCATGATTCGCGCTTCCATAGGTCAGAATTGGCTATATATAGCACCGATGAACTCTCTTTCTCACTTCTATTGACATAGACGTGTTGCATAAGACGTTTTTCATTTTCTGAAATGCTATTTTGACTTGAGCTATTCTACTTTTTATTTCTGTGGTGCATCTTCCATCTGATGTTGTTATTATGCCCAAGTATTTGACGCGTTGCACTTGTGTTTGTGAGTAAACATTCTGCAGTCAGGTTTTAAACTTCACTTGGATGGTCTGTAGGTAAGACGTTCTCCTCCTGACAAGAAGGTCTAGGGATCGAATGCCGTCATAAGAAGTGCGGATTTCGATTCTGGTGTTTTCTTTGCTTTATCATCTCCCAGTCTCTGATAAACTCTATCTCTCTCCAATCTTCTTCTTCTGCTTCTTTCCTTCCTCATCTGCTTTTTATCGTCGAGGGGAGATATAATTTGCGACCTTTGACTCTTCTGTTCGCCTCTGCTGCTGTTATGTTTCCTAGTGTTTCTAATATTCCATCTATCCATCTATTTCGTTGTCGACCGTTGGGTCTGGTGTTCTCACAACGTTTGCTGAAGGCTCAATTGTGTTGTGTTTTGTTCTTTCTGCCTTGCTACGTGGCCAAACCATTTTATCTGTTGTTTCCTTATATATTCTATGGCTGAGGCTATTCCTAGCTTTTTTTCCCTCAGATATACATTTCTGATCTTATCTCTCCCACTGTTTCCTGTCATTCGTCTAACACATTTCATCTCTGTAGAGGTTATTTTATCTCTCTCCAATGACAGCATAAAAGCAGGATGTCTCGTATCCACTGCGCGCACATTAAATAGTCCTTGGAATTTAAAAGTCGAAACGGAAAGTCCAAACGGCCGCTCCCCTGGGGCAAGGATGTTAGAAATCTACTCAAAATCACACAGCTCGTGCAACGGAGTTCGTGCACCTTTTACAGAGTTTTCCTCAAAGGTCTCAGTATTTCGAAGAGAAGAGCGGAACACCTGTGTATGTGTCATGAGAGCAGTTATGTTGATCAGGACATAACATAACGTAACTTAACATAACATAATATTACTAGTGCATGTACGGAACAAAACCTTTTGCCTTGTACTCCGATCATGTTGAGTCCTATAACTTGCTCTCTTTTGCTCTTTTCAACCGTCTTTGTTGTCAGATAAAGGAGTCACAACATCTTGTCTAATAAATGTGCTACATCATCTTGTCTGATAAATGTGCTACATCATCTTGTCTAATATATGTGCTACAACACCTTATCTGATAAATGTGCTACAACATCTTGTCTGATAAATGTGCTACAACATCTTGTCTGATAAATGTGCTACAACATCTTGTCTGATAAATGTGCTACATCATCTTGTCTGATAAATGTGCTACATCATCTTGTCTGATAAATGTGCTACAACATCTTGTCTAATAAATGTGCTACAACATCTTGTCTAATAAATGTGCTACAACATCTTGTCTGATAAATATGCTACAACAGCAAGTCTGATAAATGTGCTACAACATCTTGTATGATAAATGTGCTACAACATCTTGTCTGATAAATGTGCTACAACATCTTATCTGATAAATGTCCTACAACATCTTGTCTGATAAATGTGCTACAACATCTTGTCTGATAAATGTGCTACAACATCTTGTATGATAAATGTGCTACAACATCTTGTATGATAAATGTGCTACAACATCTTGTCTGATAAATGTGCTACATCATCTTGTCTGATAAATGTGCTACAACATCTTGTCTGATAAATGTGCTACAACATAGTGTCTGATAAATATGCTACAACATCTTGTCTGATAAATGTGCTACATCATCTTACTAAATAAATGTGCTACAACATCATTTCTGATAAATGTGCTACATCATCTTGTTTGATAAATGTGCAACATCATCTTGTTTGATAAATGTGCTACATTATCTTGTCTGATAAATGTGCTACAACATCTTGTCTGAAAAATGTGCTACATCATCTTGTTTGATAAATGTGCTACATCATCTTGCCTGATAAATGTGCTACATCATCTTATCTGATGCATGTGCTACAACATCTTGTTTGATAAATGTGCTAAATCATCTTGTCTGATAAATGTGCTAAATCATCTTGTCTGATAAATGTGCTACATCATCTTGTTTGATAAATGTGCTACATCATCTTGTTTGATAAATGTGCTAAATCATCTTGTCTGATAAATGTGCTACAACATCTTATCTGATAAATGTGCTACAACATCTTGTCTGATAAATGTGCTACAACATCTTATCTGATAAATGTGCTACATCATCTTGTCTGATAAATGTGCTACAACATCTTATCTGATAAATGTGCTAACGCATCTTGTTTGATAAATGTGCTACAACATCTTATCTGATAAATGTGCTACATCATCTTGTTTGATAAATGTACTACATCATCTTGTCTGATAAATGTGCTACAACATCTTGTCTGATAAACATGCTACAACAGCAAGTCTGATAAATGTGCTACAACATCTTGTCTGATAAATGTGCTAAATCATCTTGTCTGATAAATGTGCTACAACATCTTATCTGATAAATGTGCTACAACATCTTGTCTGATAAATGTGCTACAACATCTTATCTGATAAATGTGCTACATCATCTTGTCTGATAAATGTGCTACAACATCTTATCTGATAAATGTGCTAACGCATCTTGTTTGATAAATGTGCTACAACATCTTATCTGATAAATGTGCTACATCATCTTGTTTGATAAATGTACTACATCATCTTGTCTGATAAATGTGCTACAACATCTTGTCTGATAAACATGCTACAACAGCAAGTCTGATAAATGTGCTACAACATCTTGTCTGATAAATGTGCTACAACAGCAAGTCTGATAAATGTGCTACAACATCTTGTCTGATAAATGTGCTACATCATCTTGTTTAATAAATGTGCTACAACATCTTGCCTGATAAATGTGCTGCAACATCTTATCTGATAAATGGGCTACAACATCTTCTTTGATAAATGTGCTACAACATCTTATCTGAAATATGTGGTACAACATCTTCTTTGATAAATGTGCTACAACATCTTATCTGATAAATGGGCTACAACATCTTCTTTGATAAATGTGCTACAACATATTATCTGATAAATGTGCTACATCATCATTGTTGTCTGATAAAGGAGTCACACCATCTTGTCTGATAAAGGAGTCACAAAACCTTGTCTGATAAAGGAGTCACAAAACCTTATCTGATAAAGGAGTCACAAAACCTTATCTGATAAAGGAGTCACAAAACCTTATCTGATAAAGGAGTCACAAAACCATATCTAATAAAGGAGTCACAAAACAGTATCTGATAAAGGAGTCACACCATCTTGTCTGATAAAGGAGTCACAAAACCGTATCTGATAAACGAGTCACAAAACCTTGTATGATAAAGGAGTCACACCATTTTGTCTGATAAAGGAGTCACAAAACCTTATTTGATAAAGGAGTCACAAAACCTTATCTGATAAAGGAGTCAAAAAAACTTATCTGATAAAGGAGTCACACCATTTTGTCTGATAAAGGAGTCACAAAACCTTAACTGATAAAGGAGTCACAAAACCTTATCTGATAAAGGAGTCACTCTATCTTGTCTGATAAAGGAGTCACAAAACCTTATCTGATAAAGGAGTCACAAAACTTTATCTCATAAATTAGTCATAAAACCTTATCTGATAAAGGAGTCACAAAACCGTATCTAATAAAGGAGTCACAAAACCTTATCTGATAAAGGAGTCACACCATCTTGTCTGATAAAGGAGTCACAAAACATTATCTGATAAAGGAGTCACACCATCTTGTCTGGTAAAGGCGTCACAAAACCTTATCTGATAAAGGAGTCACAAAACCTTGTATGATAAAGGAGTCACACCATCTTGTCTGATAAAGGAGTCACAAAACCTTATCTGATAAAGGAGTCACAAAACCTCATGTGATAAAGTAGTCACAATAGCTTATCTGATAAAGGAGTCACAAAACCTTATCTGATAAAGTAGTCACAAAACCTTATCTGATAAAGGAGTCACAAAACCTTATCTGATAAAGGAGTCACAAAACCTTATCTGATAAAGGAGTCACAAAACTTTATCTAATAAAGGAGTCACAAAACCTTATCTGATAAAGGAGTCACACCATCTTGTCTGATAAAGGAGTCACAAAACCTTATCTGATAAAGGAGTCACAAAACTTTATCTCATAAATTAGTCATAAAACCTTATCTGATAAAGGAGTCACAAAACCGTATCTAATAAAGGAGTCACAAAACCGTATCTAATAAAGGAGTCACAAAACCTTATCTGATAAAGGAGTCACACCATCTTGTCTAATAAAGGAGTCACAAAACCTTATCTGATAAAGGAGTCACAAAACCTTATCTGATAAAGGAGTCACACCATCTTGTCTGATAATGGAGTCACAAAACCTTATCTGATAAAGGAGTCACACCATCTTGTCTGATAAAGGAGTCACAAAACCTTATTTGATAAAGGAGTCACAAAACCTTATCTGATAAAGTAGTCACAAAACCTTATCTGATAAAGTAGTCACAAAACCTTATCTGATAAAGGAGTCACAAAACCTTAACTGATAAAGGAGTCACAAAACCTTATCTGATAAAGGAGTCACAAAACCTTATCTGATAAAGGAGTCACAAAACCTTATCTGATAAAGTAGTCACAAAACCTTATCTGATAAAGGAGTCACACCATCTTATCTGAAAAATGAGTCAGAACACGTATTGGCTTACCTGGCGTACAGTGATATCAATTTTACTTCACAGCGAGCAGTCACATTTTTATCTTAAATACACTCATATACTAACTGCATCTATCCTGGGACAATGAAATGCTGTTAGCCTGTTAATAAGTCACCAATTCAGTCAGTCACCATGACTTCATCCTCACCTCGACGATATTAAAATCCTCTAATTGTTTGTGTCAAAGAGTCGAGTTGGGGGAGGTCATTAGTTGTCAATCTACAGGCGTTAAGTTATTTATGTGACGGCAGATGGGATAGGGATCACGAATCTCAATTGGTATAGGTTGTGTAATCGTTGTGCCACAGATGTAGCTCTTCGCACCGTTTTATTGATATAAGTAACAAATAATTTCTCATCTCCGTCTCTAGTCATCTCTCACCTCCGTCTCTAGTCATCTCTCATCTCCGTGTCTAGTCATCTTTCATCTCTGTTGCTAGTCATCTCTCACCTCCGTCTCTAGTCATCTCTCATCTCCGTGTCTAGTCATCTCTCATCTCCGTCTCTAGTCATCTCTCATCTCCGTGTCTAGTCATCTCTCACCTCCGTCTCTAGTCATCTCTCATCTCCGTGTCTAGTCATCTTTCATCTCTGTTGCTAGTCATCTCTCATCTCCGTCTCTAGTCATCTCTCATCTCCGTGTCTAGTCATCTTTCATCTCTGTTGCTAGTCATCTCTCACCTCCGTCTCTAGTCATCTCTCATCTCCGTGTCTAGTCATCTCTCACCTCAGTGTCTAGTCATCTCTCATCTCCGTGTCTAGTCATCTTTCATCTCTGTTGCTAGTCATCTCTCATCTCCGTCTCTAGTCATCTCTCATCTCCGTGTCTAGTCATCTTTCATCTCTGTTGCTAGTCATCTCTCATCTCCGTCTCTAGTCATCTCTCACCTCCGTCTCTAGTCATCTCTCATCTCCGTGTCTAGTCATCTTTCATCTCTGTTGCTAGTCATCTCTCACCTCCGTCTCTAGTCATCTCTCATCTCCGTGTCTAGTCATCTTTCATCTCTGTTGCTAGTCATCTCTCATCCGTCTCTGTAATCTCTCATCTCCGTCTCTGGTAATCTCTAATCTTTGTCTCTATTAATCTCTCATTTCCGTCTCTGGTAATCTCTAATCTTTGTCTCTATTAATCTCTCATTTCCGTCTCTAGTCATATCTCATCTCCGTCTCTAGTAATCTCTCATCTCCGTCTCTAGTAATCTCTAATCTTTGTCTCTATTAATCTCTCATCTCCGTCTCTAGTAATCTCTAATCTTTGTCTCTATTAATCTCTCATCTCCGTCTCTATTAATCTCCCATCTCCGTCTCTAGTAATCTCTAATCTTTGTCTCTATTAATCTCTCATCTCCGTCTCTATTAATCTCCCATCTCCGTCTCTAGTAATCTCTAATCTTTGTCTCTATTAATCTCTCATTTCCGTCTCTAGTCATCTCTCATTTCCGTTTCTATTAATCTCTCATCTCCGTCTCTAGTAATCTCTCATCTCCGTCTCTTGCCATCTCTCATCTCCGTCTCTAGTCATCTTTCATCTCCGTCTCTAGTCATCTCTCATCTCCGTCTCTAGTCATCTCTCATCTCCGTTTCTAGTCATCTCTCATCTCCGTTTCTAGTCATCTCTCATCTCCATCTCTAGTCATCTCTCATCTCCGTCTCTACTCATCTCTCATCTCCGTCTCTAGTCATCTCTCATCTCCGTCTCTAGTCATCTCTCATCTCCGTCTCTAGTCATCTCTCATCTCCGTCTCTAGTCATCTCTTATCTCCGTTTCTAGTCATCTCTCATCTCCGTCTCTAGTCATCTCTCATATCCGTCTCTAGTCATCTCTCATCTCCGTCTCTACTCATCTCTCATCTCCGTCTCTAGTCATCTCTCATCTCCGTCTCTAGTCATCTCTCATCTCCGTCTCTTGTCATCTCTCATCTCCATCTCTAGTCATCTCTCATCTCCGTCTCTTGTCATCTCTCATATCGTTATTTGTTTGTTGATTAACCTGTTTGAAAAGTAAGGGTCGAGAACTATTTATAAAACTTTAACAAACTTTTCTTCTTGCCTCCCCTAGAAACAAACAATGTTATTACTTTTCTACCCGAGTTAAAACCGTTGATTACAGTTTACCAATATGCAGGTTTTGCTCTACTACTAATGATAACTACACACGTTTCTACTGATAATTACTTACTTTTATTATAATTTTAGTGATATCTACACACTTTCCTTCTACTTCTAATGATATCTACACACTTTCCTTCTACTTCTAATGATATCTACACACTTTCCTTCTACTTCTAATGATATCTACACACTTTCCTTCTACTTCTAATGATATCTACACACTTTCCTTCTACTTCTAATGATATCTACACACTTTCCTTCTACTTCTAATGATATCTACACACTTTCCTTCTACTTCTAATGATATCTACACACTTTCCTTCTACTTCTAATGATATCTACACACTTTCCTTCTACTTCTAGTGATATCTAAAAACTTTCCCTCTACTTCTAGTGATATCTACACACTTTCCTTCTACATCTAGTGATATCTACACACTTTCCCTCTACTTCTAATGATATCTACACACTTTCCTTCTACTTCTAGTGATATCTACACACTTTCCTTCTACTTCTAATGATATCTACACACTTTCATTCTACTTCTAATGATATCTACACATGTTCCTTCTACTTCTAGTGATATCTACACACTTTCCTTCTACTTCTAATGATATCTACACATGTTCCTTTTACTTCTAATGATATCTACACACTTTCCTTCTACTTCTAGTGATATCTACACACTTTCCTTCCACTTCTAATGATATCTACAAATGTTCCCTCTACTTCTAGTGATATCTACACACTTTCCCTCTACTTCTAATGATATCTACACACTTTCCTTCTACTTCTAGTGATATCTACACATTTTCCTTCTACTTCTAATGATATCTACGCACTTTCCTTCTACTTCTAATGATATCTACACATTTTCCTTCTACTTCTAGTGATATCTACACACTTTCCTTCTACTTCTAATGATATCTACACATAATCCTTCTACTTCTAATGATATCTACACATGTTCCTTCTACTTCTAATGATATCTACACACTTTCCTTCTACTTCTAATGATATCTACACACTTTCCCTCTACTTCTAGTGATATCTACACACTTTCCTTCTACTTCTAGTGATATGTACACACTTTCCTTCTACTTCTAATGATATCTACACCCTTTCCCTCTACTTCTAGTTATATCTACACACTTTCCCTCTACTTCTAATGATATCTACACACTTTCCTTCTACTTCTAGTGATATCTACACATTTTCCTTCTACTTCTAATGATATCTACACACTTTCCTTCTACTTCTAATGATATCTACACATTTTCCTTCTACTTCTAGTGATATCTACACACTTTCCTTCTACTTCTAATGATATCTACACATGTTCCCTCTACTTCTAGTGATATCTACACACTTTCCCTCTACTTCTAGTGATATGTTCCCTCTACTTCTAGTGATATCTACACACTTTACTTCTACTTCTAATGATATCTACACATGTTCCTTCTACTTCTAATGATATCTACACACTTTCCTTCTACTTCTAATGATATCTACACCCTTTCCCTCTACTTCTAGTGATATCTACACACTTTTCTTCTACTTCTAGTGATATCTACACACTTTCCCTCTACTTCTAATGATATCAACACAGTTTCCCTCTACTTCTAATGATATCTACACACTTTCCTTCTACTTCTAGTGATATCTACACACTTTCCCTCTACTTCTAATGATATCAACACAGTTTCCCTCTACTTCTAGTGATATCTACACACTTTCCTTCTACTTCTAGTGATATCTACACACATTTCTAATTCTGACGACTATTACCTTATCTTACACGACCTCCTCTCCGCCTCTTCTTGTACCACTCGAGTGTCAAGGTTGATGCAGGCCTGAATTTTAATAAAACTTTAAGTGAGAAGTTTACAACTGGCAGGTTTGTTCGAAGGTTTATCAGACATTATGTTGCACATATTAGATTAAACAAATTATGTTGCACATATTAGATTAAACAAATTATGTTGCACATATTAGATTAAACAAATTATGTTGCACATATTAGATTCAACAAAAATTATGTTGCACATATTAGATTCAACAAAAATTATGTTGCACATATTAGATTCAACAAAAATTATGTTGCACATATTAGATTCAACAAAAATTATGTTGCACATATTAGATTCAACAAAAATTATGTTGCACATATTAGATTCAACAAAAATTATGTTGCACATATTAGATTCAACAAAAATTATGTTGCACATATTAGATTCAACAAATTATGTTGCAGATATTAGATTCAACAAATTATTGGAAATATCAACAATTTATTGCAGATCTCCATCAAACTCGTACCAACAATGGTAATTTATTTTATATGGAGCACTTATATCTAAAAGACATAACATAGCAATAGTTTTCACTCACAATTTTAAAATCTCAACAAATTATTGCTTGGATTAGCAAATATTTGGAAACTTTCTCTTATACAGGGAGCCGTGATAGCTCAGTGGTTAGTGAATTGGACTACAAAGGACAAGAGGTAGGGTTCGATCCCAACCGACGGCTTCCAGTTCACCCATCCATTAATGGGTACCGGAATTTTTTTTCTGGGAAATTTAAGCAGCACGGGCGTAATACCGACCACGTTACCCCAAAAATCATGTGTCGAAGGTCTGTACAATTGATGGTCACTAACACCATATTCCCTATACGTCACTTGGCGTGACGGGGGTACTTTACTTTACTTTACTTTACTTTACTTTCTCTTATACTTCACATTAAGCTGTAGGTATCGCCACAAAGAAACATCTTATGCAGAGTATATACATTCCCACATTGTGCTCTCAGTGCCAAACATTGTCACTTACGGCGAAACATAAAAGTAATTTTGTCACAATGGAAATGTCTGAGAAAAGAAGCTTGGAATGAACAGAAGAGACAGAATCAGAAATGATGTCGTGAGAGAGAGAGAGAGAGAGAGAGATTATAAGATTTAAGAGAAAGTAAAATATTGAAGCCATTCTAAGATGCTTACAGAAACAAACTGGTTTGGCCGTCTAGAAAGAATGAAACGCAATTCCTCGACACGTGAAAGGGTGTAAGAGAAATGGAAGTAGAAGAAGTCAAAGAAGAAGAGGAAAAAGTAGAAGAAGAGAAGAAGAAGAGGAGGAAGTAGAAGAGGAAGAAAAGAAAAGAGGATGGGAATTTTTAAACATCTTTTTTTTTTGAATATTAGAGTTGAAACGTTTATGATATCAATAAATTCATCCTAAATTAAAAGATATTACACAATATGCACTTTTTCGGAATCCCCTGGGGAAAAGACAAAGAGGAAGACCAAAGGATTCTTGAAGAAGACAGATAGAAGCAGAGATGAAGATGATGGGGAAGACATGGAATGATCTTAAAAGAATGACAAGAAACAGAACGACTTGGAAAGTGTTTGTTGAAGACCTATGCTCCACAGGGAGATGAACGGTAGAAGAAGAGAGAAGATGTTAAAAGATTATGAGAGCAAAGAAAACAGTTTGTGTTAAAATTCTTACGACCAAGTCTCACGCTGCTTGGCCATAGTATCACGGAGATTTCACATATTATCACAGTAATGTTACATATTATTACAGTAATTCCACACAGTGTCACAGTAACTTCACATAGTATCACAGTAACTTCACACAGTATCACAGTAACTTCACACAGTATCACAGCAACTTCATATAGTATCACAGTAACTTCACATAGTATCACAGCAACTTCACATAGTATCACAGTAACTTCACATAGTATCACAGCAACTTCACATAGTATCACAGTAACTTCAAATAGTATCACAGTAACTTCACATAGTATCACAGCAACTTCACATAATATCACAGTAACTTCACATAGTATCACAGTAACTTCACATAGTATCACAGTAACTTCACATAGTATCACAGCAACTTCACATAGTATCACAGTAACTTCACATAGTATCACAGCAACTTCACATAGTATCACAGTAACTTCACATAGTATCACAGTAACTTCACACAGTATCACAGCAACTTCACATAGTATCACAGCAACTTCACACAGTATCACAGCAACTTCACATAGTATCACAGCAACTTCACATAGTATCACAGCAACTTCACATAGTATCACAGTAACTTCACATAGTATCACAGTAACTTCACATAGTATCACAGTAACTTCACATAGTATCACAGTAACTTCACATAGTATCACAGCAACTTCACATAGTATCACAGCAACTTCACATAGTATCACAGTAACTTCACATAGTATCACAGTAACTTCACACAGTATCACATCAACTTCACATAGTATCACAGCAACTTCACATAGCATCACAGCAACATCACATAGTATCACAGTAACTTCACATAGTATCACAGCAACTTCACATAGTATCACAGTAACTTCACATAGTATCACAGTAACTTCACACAGTATCACAGCAACTTCACATAGTATCACAGCAACTTCACATAGTATCACAGCAACATCACATAGTATCACAGTAACTTCACATAGTATCACAGCAACTTCACATAGTATCACAGTAACTTCACATAGTATCACAGTAACTTCACATAGTATCACGGTAACTTCACATAGTATCACAGCAACTTCACATAGTATCACAGTAATTTCATATAATATCACAGTAGTTTGGGAGCCGCGATAGCTCAGTGGTTAGTGAACTGGACATCAAAGGACAAGTGGTAGGGTTTGATCCTGATCGACGGCTGCCAGGTTCACCCAGCCTTCAGTGGGTACCGGATTTTTTTCTGGGAAAGTAAAGTGGCACGGGCGTAAATTTGCTGAAGGTCTGTAAAAATTATGGTCACTATCACTATATTCTCCATACGCCACTTGCCGTGACGGGGCTCTTTACTTCATACTTTTTTTTCAGTTTCATATAGTATCACAGTAATTTCAAATAGTAACACAGTAATTTCATACAGTATCTCTCTCTCTCTCTCTGTCTGCGATCAGGACTCAATCAGAGTAGGATTCCAGACTCTCACATGAAGGCAGCTGTCAGGTTAAGTGTGTTGATCGCCCCCACAGACAGAACATCACAATTAGATTCTGCCAGATCCACTCTGATTGAACACCCGTTAAAACGTTGCACTGTGTTCTGCGCCAGTGGCCCAGTGCATCCGGTTTCAGCCAGCATTTTATGCAGGTTTGCATTCCTTAGCCTTTGATTGTCCCCAATCTTCCTGCAAGGCAGCAGATGATCTTTTCTGTAGGGGGATTCTGCACTTAGATGGTCGGCCCTCCCAGGTTTACGAGCACCATCTGCCCGAGTCACTAGAGGTGACTAACACAGACATGCACACACAAAGATAAGAGATGTGACCAACACAGACATGCACACAGCGATACGAGGCATGACTAACACTGACACACATCAAGCTATATGACACATGACTAACATAAACATGCATATAAAGATATGAGATATTACTGACATAGACATGCACACAAAGATATGAGATATGACTAACATAAACATGCACACAAAGATATGAGATATGACCAACATGGACATGCACACACAAGGATAAGAGATGTGACATACACAGACATGCACACACAAAGATATGAGATATCACTAACCCAAACATGCACACACAAAGATATGAGATATCACTAACCCAAACATGCACACACAAAAACTGTATCACAGTAGTTTCATTTGGTATAACAGTAATTTTATATAGTATCACAGTAATTTTACTTAGTATCACAATAATGTTATTTAGCATCACAGTAAGTTCACATAGTATCATAGTAATTTCACATAGTGTCACGGATATCAATACATCACTTTTTGCTGTAAACATATTAGAATAAAGATTAGAGGAAGTACTGCGGGAATTAGAAGTTTTAACGTAATTAGATATTGTACGACGGAGATTATACGAAGGACTGCTTGGATATACATATTACTAGGGCGATTAGACCTAGAACTAGGATGTTTAGACATGGTTCTAAAGCAATTAGACATAGAGCTATGGAGATTTGGCAGAGTACTACTGAGATTTGACATAGTACTACGGGGTTTTGACATAGTACTACGGTGATTTGACATAGTACTACGGGGTTTTGACATAGTACTACGGGGTTTTGACATAGTACTACGGTGATTTGACATAGTACTACGGGGATTTGACATAGTACTACGGGGATTTGACATAGTACTACAGGGATTTGACATAGTACTACTGGGATTGACATAGTACTAAGGAGATTTGGCATAGGACTACTGAGATTTGGCATAGTACTACGGAGATTTGACATAGTACTACGGGGATTGACATAGTACTACGGAGATTTGACATAGTACTACGGGGATTGACATAGTACTACGGAGATTTGACATAGTACTACGGGGATTGACATAGTACTACGGAGATTGACATAGTACTACGGAGATTTGACATAGTACTACGGAGATTTGACATAGTACTACGGAGATTTGACATAGTACTACGGAGGTTTGACATAGTACTACGGAGGTTTGAGATAGTACTACGGGGATTGACATAGTACTACGGAGGTTTGAGATAGTACTACGGAGATTTGACATAGTACTACGGAGATTTGAGATAGTACTACGGAGATTTGACATAGTACTACGGGGATTGACATAGTACTACGGTGATTTGACATAGTACTACGGAGATTTGACATAGTACTACGGAGATTTGACATAGTACTACGGGGATTTGACATAGTACTACGGAGGTTTGAGATAGTATTACGGGGATTGACATAGAACTACGGAGATTTGACATAGTACTACGCAGATTTGACATAGTACTACGGAGATTTGACATAGTACTACGGAGGTTTGAGATAGTACTACGGGGATTGACATAGTACTACGGTGATTTGACATAGTACTACGGTGATTTGACATAGTACTACGGAGATTTGACATAGTACTACGCAGATTTGACATAGTACTACGGGGATTGACATAGTACTACGGTGATTTGACATAGTACTACGGGGATTGACATAGTACTACGCAGATTTGACATAGTACTACGGGGATTGACATAGTACTACGCAGATTTGACATAGTACTACGGGGATTGACATAGTACTACGGTGATTTGACATAGTACTACGGGGATTGACATAGTACTACGGATATTTGACATAGTACTACGGTGATTTGACATAGTACTACGGTGATTTGACATAGTACTACGGGGATTGACATAGTACTACGGGGATTGACATAGTACTACGGGGATTGACATAGTACTACGCAGATTTGACATAGTACTACTAAGATTTTACATAGTGCTACGCAGATTTGACATAGTACTACGCAGATTTGACATAGTACTACGCAGATTTGACATAGTACTACGGGGATTGACATAGTACTACGCAGATTTGACATCGTACTACGCAGATTTGACATAGTACTACGCAGATTTGACATAATACTACAGGGATTGACATAGTACTACGGGGATTGACATAGTACTACAGAAATTAGACATAGTAATAAGGAGAATTGACATAGTACTACTGAGATTAGACATAGTACTACGGGGATTTGACATAGTACTACGGGGATTTGACATAGTACTACTGAGATTAGACATAGCACTACGCAGATTTGACATAGTACTACGGGGATTTGACATAGTACTACGGAGATTTGACATAGTACTACGGAGATTTGACATAGTACTACGGAGATTTGACATAGTACTACGGAGATTTGACATCGTACTACGGAGATTTGACATCGCACTACGGAGATTTGACATCGTGCTACGGAGATTTGACATCGTACTACAGAGATTTGACATAGTACTACGGAGATTTGACATCGTACTACGGAGATTTGACATCGTACTACGGTGATTTGACATCGTACTACGGAGATTTGACATCGTACTACGGAGATTTGACATCGTACTACGGAGATTTGACATAGTACTACGGTGATTTGACATAGTACTACGGAGATTTGACATAGTACTACGGTGATTTGACATAGTACTACGGGGATTTTACATCGTACTACGGAGATTTGACATCGTACTACGGAGATTTGACATCGTACTACGGTGATTTGACATAGTACTACGGAGATTTGACATAGTACTACGGAGATTTGACATCGTACTACGGTGATTTGACATCGTACTACGGTGATTTGACATAGTACTACGGCGATTTGACATAGTACTACGGAGATTTGACATAGTACTACGGAGATTTGACATCGTACTACGGTGATTTGACATCGTACTACGGTGATTTGACATAGTACTACGGAGATTTGACATAGTACTACGGAGATTTGACATAGTACTACGGTGATTTGACATCGTACTACGGTGATTTGACATAGTACTACGGTGATTTGACATAGTAATACGGAGATTTGACATCGTACTACGGGGATTTGACATAGTACTACGGTGATTTGACATAGTACTACGGAGATTTGACATAGTACTACGGTGATTTGAAATAGTACTACGGTGATTTGACATAGTACTACGGTGATTTAACATAGTACTACGGGGATTGACATAGTACTACGGGGATTGACATAGTACTACTGGGGATTGACATAGTACTACGGAGATTTGACATAGTACTACGCAGATTTGACATAGTACTACGGTGATTTGACATAGTACTACGGGGATTGACATAGTACTACGCAGATTTGACATAGTACTACGCAGATTTGACATAGTGCTACGGTGATTTGACATAGTACTACGCAGATTTGACATAGTACAACGCAGATTTGACATAGTACTACGCAGATATGACATAGTACTACGTTGGTTTGACATAGTACTACGGGGATTGACATAGTACTACGCAGATTTGACATAGTACTACGCAGATTTGACATAGTACTACGCAGATTTGACATAGTACTACGGGGATTGACATAGTACTACGCAGATTTGACATAGTACTACGGGGATTGACATAGTACTACGCAGATTTTCATAGTACTACGGGGATTGACATAGTACTACGAAGATTTGACATCGTACTACGCAGATTTGACATAGTACTACGCAGATTTGACATAATACTACAGGGATTGACATAGTACTACGGGGATTGACATAGTACTACAGAAGTTAGACATAGTAATAAGGAGAATTGACATAGTACTACTGAGATTAGACATAGTACTACGGGGATATGACATAGTACTACGGGGATTTGACATAGTACTACTGAGATTAGACATAGTACTACGCAGATTTGACATAGTACTACGGAGATTTGACATAGTACTATGGTGATTTGACATAGTAATACGGAGATTTGACATAGTACTACGCAGATTTGACATAGTACTACGGGGATTGACATAGTACTACGGTGATTTGACATAGTACTACGGGGATTGACATAGTACTACGCAGATTTGACATAGTACTACGGGGATTGACATAGTACTACGCAGATTTGACATAGTACTACGCGGATTGACATAGTACTACGGTGATTTGACATAGTACTACGGGGATTGACATAGTACTACGGGGATTTGACATAGTACTACGGTGATTTGACATAGTACTACGGTGATTTGACATAGTACTACGGGGATTGACAAAGTACTACGGGGATTGACATTGTACTACGGGGATTGACATAGTACTACGCAGATTGACATAGTACTACGCAGATTTGACATAGTACTACGCAGATTTGACATAGTACTACGCAGATTTGACATAGTACTACGCAGATTTGACATAGTACTACGGGGATTGACATAGTACTACGCAGATTTGACATAGTACTACGCAGATTTGACATAGTACTACGCAGATTTGACATAGTACTACGGGGATTGACATAGTACTACGGAGATTTGACATAGTACTACGGGGATTGACATAGTACTACGCAGATTTGACATAGTACTATGGGGATTGACATAGTACTACGCAGATTTGACATAGTACTACGGGGATTGACATAGTACTACGCAGATTTGACAGCGTACTACGCAGATTTGACATAGTACTACGCAGATTTGACATAATACTACAGGGATTGACATAGTACTACGGGGATTGACATAGTACTACAGAAATTAGACATAGTAATAAGGAGAATTGACATAGTACTACTGAGATTAGACATAGTACTACGGGGATTTGACATAGTACTACGGGGATTTGACATAGTACTACGGTGATTTGACATCGTACTACAGTGATTTGACATAGTACTACGGCGATTTGACATAGTACTACGGAGATTTGACATAGTACTACGGAGATTTGACATCGTACTACGGTGATTTGACATCGTACTACGGTGATTTGACATAGTACTACGGAGATTTGACATAGTACTACGGAGATTTGACATAGTACTACGGTGATTTGACATCGTACTACGGTGATTTGACATAGTACTACGGTGATTTGACATAGTAATACGGAGATTTGACATCGTACTACGGGGATTTGACATAGTACTACGGTGATTTGACATAGTACTACGGAGATTTGACATAGTACTACGGTGATTTGACATAGTACTACGGTGATTTGACATAGTACTACGGTGATTTGACATAGTACTACGGGGATTGACATAGTACTACGGGGATTGACATAGTACTACTGGGGATTGACATAGTACTACGGAGATTTGACATAGTACTACGCATATTTGACATAGTACTACGGTGATTTGACATAGTACTACGGGGATTGACATAGTACTACGCAGATTTGACATAGTACTACGCAGATTTGACATAGTACTACGGTGATTTGACATAGTACTACGGGGATTGACATAGTACTACGCAGATTTGACATAGTACAACGCAGATTTGACATAGTACTACGCAGATTTGACATAGTACTACGTTGGTTTGACATAGTACTACGGGGATTGACATAGTACTACGCAGATTTGACATAGTACTACGCAGATTTGACATAGTACTACGCAGATTTGACATAGTACTACGGGGATTGACATAGTACTACGCAGATTTGACATAGTACTACGGGGATTGACATAGTACTACGCAGATTTTCATAGTACTACGGGGATTGACATAGTACTACGCAGATTTGACATCGTACTACGCAGATTTGACATAGTACTACGCAGATTTGACATAATACTACAGGGATTGACATAGTACTACGGTGATTTGACATAGTACTACGGGGATTGACATAGTACTACGGGGATTGACATAGTACTACGGGGATTTACATAGTACTACGCAGATTTGACATAGTACTACTAAGATTTTACATAGTGCTACGCAGATTTGACATAGTACTACGCAGATTTGACATAGTACTACGCAGATTTGACATAGTACTACGGGGATTGACATAGTACTACGCAGATTTGACATCGTACTACGCAGATTTGACATAGTACTACGCAGATTTGACATAATACTACAGGGATTGACATAGTACTACGGGGATTGACATAGTACTACAGAAATTAGACATAGTAATAAGGAGAATTGACATAGTACTACTGAGATTAGACATAGTACTACGGGGATTTGACATAGTACTACGGGGATTTGACATAGTACTACTGAGATTAGACATAGCACTACGCAGATTTGACATAGTACTACGGGGATTTGACATAGTACTACGGAGATTTGACATAGTACTACGGAGATTTGACATAGTACTACGGAGATTTGACATAGTACTACGGAGATTTGACATCGTACTACGGAGATTTGACATCGCACTACGGAGATTTGACATCGTACTACGGAGATTTGACATCGTACTACAGAGATTTGACATAGTACTACGGAGATTTGACATCGTACTACGGAGATTTGACATCGTACTACGGTGATTTGACATCGTACTACGGAGATTTGACATCGTACTACGGAGATTTGACATCGTACTACGGAGATTTGACATAGTACTACGGTGATTTGACATAGTACTACGGAGATTTGACATAGTACTACGGTGATTTGACATAGTATTACGGGGATTTTACATCGTACTACGGAGATTTGACATCGTACTACGGAGATTTGACATCGTACTACGGTGATTTGACATAGTACTACGGAGATTTGACATAGTACTACGGAGATTTGACATCGTACTACGGTGATTTGACATCGTACTACGGTGATTTGACATAGTACTACGGCGATTTGACATAGTACTACGGAGATTTGACATAGTACTACGGAGATTTGACATCGTACTACGGTGATTTGACATCGTACTACGGTGATTTGACATAGTACTACGGAGATTTGACATAGTACTACGGAGATTTGACATAGTACTACGGTGATTTGACATCGTACTACGGTGATTTGACATAGTACTACGGTGATTTGACATAGTAATACGGAGATTTGACATCGTACTACGGGGATTTGACATAGTACTACGGTGATTTGACATAGTACTACGGAGATTTGACATAGTACTACGGTGATTTGAAATAGTACTACGGTGATTTGACATAGTACTACGGTGATTTAACATAGTACTACGGGGATTGACATAGTACTACGGGGATTGACATAGTACTACTGGGGATTGACATAGTACTACGGAGATTTGACATAGTACTACGCAGATTTGACATAGTACTACGGTGATTTGACATAGTACTACGGGGATTGACATAGTACTACGCAGATTTGACATAGTACTACGCAGATTTGACATAGTGCTACGGTGATTTGACATAGTACTACGCAGATTTGACATAGTACTACGCAGATTTGACATAGTACTACGCAGATTTGACATAGTACTACGGGGATTGACATAGTACTACGCAGATTTGACATAGTACTACGCAGATTTGACATAGTACTACGCAGATTTGACATAGTACTACGGGGATTGACATAGTACTACGGAGATTTGACATAGTACTACGGGGATTGACATAGTACTACGCAGATTTGACATAGTACTATGGGGATTGACATAGTACTACGCAGATTTGACATAGTACTACGGGGATTGACATAGTACTACGCAGATTTGACAGCGTACTACGCAGATTTGACATAGTACTACGCAGATTTGACATAATACTACAGGGATTGACATAGTACTACGGGGATTGACATAGTACTACAGAAATTAGACATAGTAATAAGGAGAATTGACATAGTACTACTGAGATTAGACATAGTACTACGGGGATTTGACATAGTACTACGGGGATTTGACATAGTACTACGGTGATTTGACATCGTACTACAGTGATTTGACATAGTACTACGGCGATTTGACATAGTACTACGGAGATTTGACATAGTACTACGGAGATTTGACATCGTACTACGGTGATTTGACATCGTACTACGGTGATTTGACATAGTACTACGGAGATTTGACATAGTACTACGGAGATTTGACATAGTACTACGGTGATTTGACATCGTACTACGGTGATTTGACATAGTACTACGGTGATTTGACATAGTAATACGGAGATTTGACATCGTACTACGGGGATTTGACATAGTACTACGGTTATTTGACATAGTACTACGGAGATTTGACATAGTACTACGGTGATTTGACATAGTACTACGGTGATTTGACATAGTACTACGGTGATTTGACATAGTACTACGGGGATTGACATAGTACTACGGGGATTGACATAGTACTACTGGGGATTGACATAGTACTACGGAGATTTGACATAGTACTACGCATATTTGACATAGTACTACGGTGATTTGACATAGTACTACGGGGATTGACATAGTACTACGCAGATTTGACATAGTACTACGCAGATTTGACATAGTACTACGGTGATTTGACATAGTACTACGGGGATTGACATAGTACTACGCAGATTTGACATAGTACAACGCAGATTTGACATAGTACTACGCAGATTTGACATAGTACTACGTTGGTTTGACATAGTACTACGGGGATTGACATAGTACTACGCAGATTTGACATAGTACTACGCAGATTTGACATAGTACTACGCAGATTTGACATAGTACTACGGGGATTGACATAGTACTACGCAGATTTGACATAGTACTACGGGATTGACATAGTACTACGCAGATTTTCATAGTACTACGGGGATTGACATAGTACTACGCAGATTTGACATCGTACTACGCAGATTTGACATAGTGCTACGCAGATTTGACATAATACTACAGGGATTGACATAGTACTACGGTGATTTGACATAGTACTACGGGGATTGACATAGTACTACGGGGATTGACATAGTACTACGGGGATTGACATAGTACTACGCAGATTTGACATAGTACTACTAAGATTTTACATAGTGCTACGCAGATTTGACATAGTACTACGCAGATTTGACATAGTACTACGCAGATTTGACATAGTACTACGGGGATTGACATAGTACTACGCAGATTTGACATCGTACTACGCAGATTTGACATAGTACTACGCAGATTTGACATAATACTACAGGGATTGACATAGTACTACGGGGATTGACATAGTACTACAGAAATTAGACATAGTAATAAGGAGAATTGACATAGTACTACTGAGATTAGACATAGTACTACGGGGATTTGACATAGTACTACGGGGATTTGACATAGTACTACTGAGATTAGACATAGCACTACGCAGATTTGACATAGTACTACGGGGATTTGACATAGTACTACGGAGATTTGACATAGTACTACGGAGATTTGACATAGTACTACGGAGATTTGACATAGTACTACGGAGATTTGACATCGTACTACGGAGATTTGACATCGCACTACGGAGATTTGACATCGTACTACGGAGATTTGACATCGTACTACAGAGATTTTACATAGTACTACGGAGATTTGACATCGTACTACGGAGATTTGACATCGTACTACGGTGATTTGACATCGTACTACGGAGATTTGACATCGTACTACGGAGATTTGACATCGTACTACGGAGATTTGACATAGTACTACGGTGATTTGACATAGTACTACGGAGATTTGACATAGTACTACGGTGATTTGACATAGTACTACGGGGATTTTACATCGTACTACGGAGATTTGACATCGTACTACGGAGATTTGACATCGTACTACGGTGATTTGACATAGTACTACGGAGATTTGACATAGTACTACGGAGATTTGACATCGTACTACGGTGATTTGACATCGTACTACGGTGATTTGACATAGTACTACGGCGATTTGACATAGTACTACGGAGATTTGACATAGTACTACGGAGATTTGACATCGTACTACGGTGATTTGACATCGTACTACGGTGATTTGACATAGTACTACGGAGATTTGACATAGTACTACGGAGATTTGACATAGTACTACGGTGATTTGACATCGTACTACGGTGATTTGACATAGTACTACGGTGATTTGACATAGTAATACGGAGATTTGACATCGTACTACGGGGATTTGACATAGTACTACGGTGATTTGACATAGTACTACGGAGATTTGACATAGTACTACGGTGATTTGAAATAGTACTACGGTGATTTGACATAGTACTACGGTGATTTAACATAGTACTACGGGGATTGACATAGTACTACGGGGATTGACATAGTACTACTGGGGATTGACATAGTACTACGGAGATTTGACATAGTACTACGCAGATTTGACATAGTACTACGGTGATTTGACATAGTACTACGGGGATTGACATAGTACTACGCAGATTTGACATAGTACTACGCAGATTTGACATAGTACTACGGTGATTTGACATAGTACTACGGGGATTGACATAGTACTACGCAGATTTGACATAGTACAACGCAGATTTGACATAGTACTACGCAGATTTGACATAGTACTACGTTGGTTTGACATAGTACTACGGGATTGACATAGTACTACGCAGATTTGACATAGTACTACGCAGATTTGACATAGTACTACGCAGATTTGACATAGTACTACGGGGATTGACATAGTACTACGCAGATTTGACATAGTACTACGGGGATTGACATAGTACTACGCAGATTTTCATAGTACTATGGGGATTGACATAGTACTACGCAGATTTGACATCGTACTACGCAGATTTGACATAGTACTACGCAGATTTGACATAATACTACAGGGATTGACATAGTACTACGGGGATTGACATAGTACTACAGAAATTAGACATAGTAATAAGGAGAATTGACATAGTACTACTGAGATTAGACATAGTACTACGGGGATATGACATAGTACTACGGGGATTTGACATAGTACTACTGAGATTAGACATAGTACTACGCAGATTTGACATAGTACTACGGAGATTTGACATAGTACTACGGTGATTTGACATAGTAATACGGAGATTTGACATAGTACTACGCAGATTTGACATAGTACTACGGGGATTGACATAGTACTACGGTGATTTGACATAGTACTACGGGGATTGACATAGTACTACGCAGATTTGACATAGTACTACGGGGATTGACATAGTACTACGCAGATTTGACATAGTACTACGCGGATTGACATAGTACTACGGTGATTTGACATAGTACTACGGGGATTGACATAGTACTACGGGGATTTGACATAGTACTACGGTGATTTGACATAGTACTACGGTGATTTGACATAGTACTACGGGGATTGACAAAGTACTACGGGGATTGACATAGTACTACGGGGATTGACATAGTACTACTGGGGATTGACATAGTACTACGGAGATTTGACATAGTACTACGCATATTTGACATAGTACTACGGTGATTTGACATAGTACTACGGGGATTGACATAGTACTACGCAGATTTGACATAGTACTACGCAGATTTGACATAGTACTACGGTGATTTGACATAGTACTACGGGGATTGACATAGTACTACGCAGATTTGACATAGTACTACGCAGATTTGACATAGTACTACGCAGATTTGACATAGGACTACGTTGGTTTGACATAGTACTACGGGGATTGACATAGTACTACGCAGATTTGACATAGTACTACGCAGATTTGACATAGTACTACGCAGATTTGACATAGTACTACGGGGATTGACATAGTACTACGCAGATTTGACATAGTACTACGGGGATTGACATAGTACTACGCAGATTTTCATAGTACTACGGGGATTGACATAGTACTACGCAGATTTGACATCGTACTACGCAGATTTGACATAGTACTACGCAGATTTGACATAATACTACAGGGATTGACATAGTACTACGGTGATTTGACATAGTACTACGGGATTGACATAGTACTACGGGGATTGACATAGTACTACGGGATTGACATAGTACTACGCAGATTTGACATAGTACTACTAAGATTTTACATAGTGCTACGCAGATTTGACATAGTACTACGCAGATTTGACATAGTACTACGCAGATTTGACATAGTACTACGGGGATTGACATAGTACTACGCAGATTTGACATCGTACTACGCAGATTTGACATAGTACTACGCAGATTTGACATAATACTACAGGGATTGACATAGTACTACGGGGATTGACATAGTACTACAGAAATTAGACATAGTAATAAGGAGAATTGACATAGTACTACTGAGATTAGACATAGTACTACGGGATTTGACATAGTACTACGGGGATTTGACATAGTACTACTGAGATTAGACATAGTACTACGCAGATTTGACATAGTACTACGGGGATTTGACATAGTACTACGGAGATTTGACATAGTACTACGGAGATTTGACATAGTACTACGGAGATTTGACATAGTACTACGGAGATTTGACATCGTACTACGGAGATTTGACATCGCACTACGGAGATTTGACATCGTACTACGGAGATTTGACATCGTACTACAGAGATTTGACATAGTACTACGGAGATTTGACATCGTACTACGGAGATTTGACATCGTACTACGGTGATTTGACATCGTACTACGGAGATTTGACATCGTACTACGGAGATTTGACATCGTACTACGGAGATTTGACATAGTACTACGGTGATTTGACATAGTACTACGGAGATTTGACATAGTACTACGGTGATTTGACATAGTACTACGGGGATTTTACATCGTACTACGGAGATTTGACATCGTACTACGGAGATTTGACATCGTACTACGGTGATTTGACATAGTACTACGGAGATTTGACATAGTACTACGGAGATTTGACATCGTACTACGGTGATTTGACATCGTACTACGGTGATTTGACATAGTACTACGGCGATTTGACATAGTACTACGGAGATTTGACATAGTACTACGGAGATTTGACATCGTACTACGGTGATTTGACATCGTACTACGGTGATTTGACATAGTACTACGGAGATTTGACATAGTACTACGGAGATTTGACATAGTACTACGGTGATTTGACATCGTACTACGGTGATTTGACATAGTACTACGGTGATTTGACATAGTAATACGGAGATTTGACATCGTACTACGGGGATTTGACATAGTACTACGGTGATTTGACATAGTACTACGGAGATTTGACATAGTACTACGGTGATTTGAAATAGTACTACGGTGATTTGACATAGTACTACGGTGATTTAACATAGTACTACGGGGATTGACATAGTACTACGGGGATTGACATAGTACTACGGGGATTGACATAGTACTACGGAGATTTGACATAGTACTACGCAGATTTGACATAGTACTACGGTGATTTGACATAGTACTACGGGGATTGACATAGTACTACGCAGATTTGACATAGTACTACGCAGATTTGACATAGTGCTACGGTGATTTGACATAGTACTACGGGGATTGACATAGTACTACGCAGATTTGACATAGTACAACGCAGATTTGACATAGTACTACGCAGATTTGACATAGTACTACGTTGGTTTGACATAGTACTACGGGGATTGACATAGTACTACGCAGATTTGACATAGTACTACGCAGATTTGACATAGTACTACGCAGATTTGACATAGTACTACGGGGATTGACATAGTACTACGCAGATTTGACATAGTACTACGGGGATTGACATAGTACTACGCAGATTTTCATAGTACTATGGGGATTGACATAGTACTACGCAGATTTGACATCGTACTACGCAGATTTGACATAGTACTACGCAGATTTGACATAATACTACAGGGATTGACATAGTACTACGGGGATTGACATAGTACTACAGAAATTAGACATAGTAATAAGGAGAATTGACATAGTACTACTGAGATTAGACATAGTACTACGGGGATATGACATAGTACTACGGGGATTTGACATAGTACTACTGAGATTAGACATAGTACTACGCAGATTTGACATAGTACTACGGAGATTTGACATAGTACTACGGTGATTTGACATAGTAATACGGAGATTTGACATAGTACTACGCAGATTTGACATAGTACTACGGGGATTGACATAGTACTACGGTGATTTGACATAGTACTACGGGGATTGACATAGTACTACGCAGATTTGACATAGTACTACGGGGATTGACATAGTACTACGCAGATTTGACATAGTACTACGCGGATTGACATAGTACTACGGTGATTTGACATAGTACTACGGGGATTGACATAGTACTACGGGGATTTGACATAGTACTACGGTGATTTGACATAGTACTACGGTGATTTGACATAGTACTACGGGGATTGACAAAGTACTACGGGGATTGACATAGTACTACGGGGATTGACATAGTACTACGCAGATTGACATAGTACTACGCAGATTTGACATAGTACTACGCAGATTTGACATAGTACTACGCAGATTTGACATAGTACTACGCAGATTTGACATAGTACTACGGGGATTGACATAGTACTACGCAGATTTGACATAGTACTACGCAGATTTGACATAGTACTACGCAGATTTGACATAGTACTACGGGGATTGACATAGTACTACGGAGATTTGACATAGTACTACGGGGATTGACATAGTACTACGCAGATTTGACATAGTACTACGGGGATTGACATAGTACTACGCAGATTTGACATAGTACTACGGGGATTGACATAGTACTACGCAGATTTGACAGCGTACTACGCAGATTTGACATAGTACTACGCAGATTTGACATAATATTACAGGGATTGACATAGTACTACGGGGATTGACATAGTACTACAGAAATTAGACATAGTAATAAGGAGAATTGACATAGTACTACTGAGATTAGACATAGTACTACGGGGATTTGACATAGTACTACGGGATTTGACATAGTACTACGGTGATTTGACATCGTACTACAGTGATTTGACATAGTACTACGGCGATTTGACATAGTACTACGGAGATTTGACATAGTACTACGGAGATTTGACATCGTACTACGGTGATTGGACATCGTACTACGGTGATTTGACATAGTACTACGGAGATTTGACATAGTACTACGGAGATTTGACATAGTACTACGGTGATTTGACATCGTACTACGGTGATTTGACATAGTACTACGGTGATTTGACATAGTAATACGGAGATTTGACATCGTACTACGGTGATTTGACATAGTACTACGGTGATTTGACATAGTACTACGGAGATTTGACATAGTACTACGGTGATTTGACATAGTACTACGGTGATTTGACATAGTACTACGGTGATTTGACATAGTACTACGGGGATTGACATAGTACTACGGGGATTGACATAGTACTACTGGGGATTGACATAGTACTACGGAGAGTTGACATAGTACTACGCAGATTTGACATAGTACTACGGTGATTTGACATAGTACTACGGGGATTGACATAGTACTACGCAGATTTGACATAGTACTACGCAGATTTGACATAGTACTACGGTGATTTGACATAGTACTACGGGGATTGACATAGTACTACGCAATTTGACATAGTACAACGCAGATTTGACATAGTACTACGCAGATTTGACATAGTACTACGTTGGTTTGACATAGTACTACGGGGATTGACATAGTACTACGCAGATTTGACATAGTACTACGCAGATTTGACATAGTACTACGCAGATTTGACATAGTACTACGGGGATTGACATAGTACTACGCAGATTTGACATAGTACTACGGGGATTGACATAGTACTACGCAGATTTTCATAGTACTACGGGGATTGACATAGTACTACGCAGATTTGACATCGTACTACGCAGATTTGACATAGTACTACGCAGATTTGACATAATACTACAGGGATTGACATAGTACTACGGGGATTGACATAGTACTACAGAAATTAGACATAGTAATAAGGAGAATTGACATAGTACTACTGAGATTAGACATAGTACTACGGGGATATGACAAAGTACTACGGGGATTTGACATAGTACTACTGAGATTAGACATAGTACTACGCAGATTTGACATAGTACTACGGAGATTTGACATAGTACTACGGTGATTTGACATAGTAATACGGAGATTTGACATAGTACTACGCAGATTTGACATAGTACTACGGGGATTGACATAGTACTACGGTGATTTGACATAGTACTACGGGGATTGACATAGTACTACGCAGATTTGACATAGTACTACGGGGATTGACATAGTACTACGCAGATTTGACATAGTACTACGCGGATTGACATAGTACTACGGTGATTTGACATAGTACTACGGGGATTGACATAGTACTACGGGGATTTGACATAGTACTACGGTGATTTGACATAGTACTACGGTGATTTGACATAGTACTACGGGGATTGACAAAGTACTACGGGGATTGACATAGTACTACGGGGATTGACATAGTACTACGCAGATTTGACATAGTACTACGCAGATTTGACATAGTACTACGCAGATTTGACATAGTACTACGCAGATTTGACATAGTACTACGCAGATTTGACATAGTACTACGGGGATTGACATAGTACTACGCAGATTTGACATAGTACTAGGCAGATTTGACATAGTACTACGCAGATTTGACATAGTACTACGGGGATTGACATAGTACTACGGAGATTTGACATAGTACTACGGGGATTGACATAGTACTACGCAGATTTGACATAGTACTACGGGGATTGACATAGTACTACGCAGATTTGACATAGTACTACGGGATTGACATAGTACTACGCAGATTTGACATCGTACTACGCAGATTTGACATAGTACTACGCAGATTTGACATAATACTACAGGGATTGACATAGTACTACGGGGATTGACATAGTACTACAGAAATTAGACATAGTAATAAGGAGAATTGACATAGTACTACTGAGATTAGACATAGTACTACGGGATTTGACATAGTACTACGGGGATTTGACATAGTACTACTGAGATTAGACATAGTACTACGCAGATTTGACATAGTACTACGGAGATTTGACATAGTACTACTGAGATTTGACATAGTACTACGGGGATTTGACATAGTACTACGGAGATTTGACATAGTACTACGGAGATTTGACATAGTACTACGGGGATTTGACATAGTACTACGGGATTTGACATAGTACTACGGAGATTTGACATAGTACTACGGAGATTTGACATAGTACTACGGAGATTTGACATAGTACTACGGAGATTTGACATCGTACTACGGAGATTTGACATCGTACTACGGAGATTTGACATCGTACTACGGAGATTTGACATCGTACTACAGAGATTTGACATAGTACTACGGAGATTTGACATCGTACTACGGAGATTTGACATCGTACTACGGTGATTTGACATCGTACTACGGAGATTTGACATCGTACTACGGAGATTTGACATCGTACTACGGAGATTTGACATAGTACTACGGTGATTTGACATAGTACTACGGAGATTTGACATAGTACTACGGTGATTTGACATAGTACTACGGGGATTTGACATCGTACTACGGAGATTTGACATCGTACTACGGAGATTTGACATCGTACTACGGTGATTTGACATCGTACTACGGTGATTTGACATCGTACTACGGTGATTTGACATAGTACTACGGCGATTTGACATAGTACTACGGAGATTTGACATAGTACTACGGAGATTTGACATCGTACTACGGTGATTTGACATCGTACTACGGTGATTTGACATAGTACTACGCAGATTTGACATAGTACTACGCAGATTTGACATAGTACTACGCAGATTTGACATAGTACTACGGGATTGACATAGTACTACGGGGATTGACATAGTACTACGGAGATTTGACATAGTACTACGGGGATTGACATAGTACTACGCAGATTTGACATAGTACTACGGGGATTGACATAGTATTACGCAGATTTGACATAGTACTACGGGGATTGACATAGTACTACGCAGATTTGACATCGTACTACGCAGATTTGACATAGTACTACGCAGATTTGACATAATACTACAGGGATTGACATAGTACTACGGGGATTGACATAGTACTACAGAAATTAGACATAGTAATAAGGAGAATTGACATAGTACTACTGAGATTAGACATAGTACTACGGGGATATGACATAGTACTACGGGGATTTGACATAGTACTACTGAGATTAGACATAGTACTACGCAGATTTGACATAGTACTACGGAGATTTGACATAGTACTACTGAGATTTGACATAGTACTACGGGGATTTGACATAGTACTACGGGGATTTGACATAGTACTACGGAGATTTGACATAGTACTACGGAGATTTGACATAGTACTACGGGGATTTGACATAGTACTACGGAGATTTGACATAGTACTACGGAGATTTGACATAGTACTACGGAGATTTGACATCGTACTACGGAGATTTGACATCGTAATACGGAGATTTGACATCGTACTACGGAGATTTGACATCGTACTACAGAGATTTGACATAGTACTACGGAGATTTGACATCGTACTACGGAGATTTGACATCGTACTACGGTGATTTGACATCGTACTACGGAGATTTGACATCGTACTACGGAGATTTGACATCGTACTACGGAGATTTGACATAGTACTACGGTGATTTGACATAGTACTACGGAGATTTGAAATAGTACTACGGTGATTTGACATAGTACTACGGGATTTGACATCGTACTACGGAGATTTGACATCGTACTACGGAGATTTGACATCGTACTACGGTGATTTGACATAGTACTACGGAGATTTGACATAGTACTACGGAGATTTGACATCGTACTACGGTGATTTGACATCGTACTACGGAGATTTGACATAGTACTACGGCGATTTGACATAGTACTACGGAGATTTGACATAGTACTACGGAGATTTGACATCGTACTACGGTGATTTGACATCGTACTACGGTGATTTGACATAGTACTACGCAGATTTGACATAGTACTACGCAGATTTGACATAGTACTACGCAGATTTGACATAGTACTACGGGGATTGACATAGTACTACGGAGATTTGACATAGTACTACGGGGATTGACATGGTACTACGCAGATTTGACATAGTACTACGGGGATTGACATAGTACTACGCAGATTTGACATAGTACTACGGGGATTGACATAGTACTACGCAGATTTGACATCGTACTACGCAGATTTGACATAGTACTACGCAGATTTGACATAATACTACAGGGATTGACATAGTACTACGGGGATTGACATAGTACTACAGAAATTAGACATAGTAATAAGGAGAATTGACATAGTACTACTGAGATTAGACATAGTACTACGGGGATATAACATAGTACTACGGGGATTTGACATAGTACTGCTGAGATTAGACATAGTACTACGCAGATTTGACATAGTACTACGGAGATTTGACATAGTACTACTGAGATTTGACATAGTACTACGGGGATTTGACATAGTACTACGCAGATTTGACATAGTACTACGGAGATTTGACATAGTACTACGGGATTTGACATAGTACTACGGAGATTTGACATAGTACTACGGAGATTTGACATAGTACTACGGAGATTTGACATAGTACTACGCAGATTTGACATAGTACTACGGGGATTGACATAGTACTACGGTGATTTGACATTGTACTACGCAGATTTGACATAGTACTACGGTGATTTGACATAGTACTACGGTGATTTGACATAGTACTACGGTGATTTGAAATAGTACTACGGTGATTTGACATCGTACTACGGTGATTTGACATCGTACTACGGAGATTTGACATCGTACTACGGAGATTTGACATCGTACTACGGAGATTTGACATAGTACTACGGTGATTTCATATAGTACTACGGAGATTTGACATAGTACTACGGTGATTTGACATAGTACTACGGGGATTTGACATCGTACTACGGAGATTTGACATCGTACTACGGAGATTTGACATCGTACTACGGTGATTTGACATAGTACTACGGAGATTTGACATAGTACTACGGAGATTTGACATCGTACTACGGTGATTTGACATCGTACTACGGTGATTTGACATAGTACTACGGCGATTTGACATAGTACTACGGAGATTTGACATAGTACTACGGAGATTTGACATCGTACTACGGTGATTTGACATCGTACTACGGTGATTTGACATAGTACTACGCAGATTTGACATAGTACTACGCAGATTTGACATAGTACTACGCAGATTTGACATAGTACTACGGGGATTGACATAGTACTACGGGGATTGACATAGTACTACGGAGATTTGACATAGTACTACGGGGATTGACATAGTACTACGCAGATTTGACATAGTACTACGGGGATTGACATAGTATTACGCAGATTTGACATAGTACTACGGGAATTGACATAGTACTACGCAGATTTGACATCGTACTACGCAGATTTGACATAGTACTACGCAGATTTGACATAATACTACAGGGATTGACATAGTACTACGGGATTGACATAGTACTACAGAAATTAGACATAGTAATAAGGAGAATTGACATAGTACTACTGAGATTAGACATAGTACTACGGGGATATGACATAGTACTACGGGGATTTGACATAGTACTACTGAGATTAGACATAGTACTACGCAGATTTGACATAGTACTACGGAGATTTGACATAGTACTACTGAGATTTGACATAGTACTACGGGGATTTGACATAGTACTACGGGGATTTGACATAGTACTACGGAGATTTGACATAGTACTACGGAGATTTGACATAGTACTACGGGGATTTGACATAGTACTACGGAGATTTGACATAGTACTACGGAGATTTGACATAGTACTACGGAGATTTGACATAGTACTACGGAGATTTGACATCGTACTACGGAGATTTGACATCGTAATACGGAGATTTGACATCGTACTACGGAGATTTGACATCGTACTACAGAGATTTGACATAGTACTACGGAGATTTGACATCGTACTACGGAGATTTGACATCGTACTACGGTGATTTGACATCGTACTACGGAGATTTGACATCGTACTACGGAGATTTGACATCGTACTACGGAGATTTGACATAGTACTACGGTGATTTGACATAGTACTACGGAGATTTGAAATAGTACTACGGTGATTTGACATAGTACTACGGGGATTTGACATCGTACTACGGAGATTTGACATCGTACTACGGAGATTTGACATCGTACTACGGTGATTTGACATAGTACTACGGAGATTTGACATAGTACTACGGAGATTTGACATCGTACTACGGTGATTTGACATCGTACTACGGTGATTTGACATAGTACTACGGCGATTTGACATAGTACTACGGAGATTTGACATAGTACTACGGAGATTTGACATCGTACTACGGTGATTTGACATCGTACTACGGTGATTTGACATAGTACTACGCAGATTTGACATAGTACTACGCAGATTTGACATAGTACTACGCAGATTTGACATAGTACTACGGGGATTGACATAGTACTACGGAGATTTGACATAGTACTACGGGGATTGACATGGTACTACGCAGATTTGACATAGTACTACGAGGATTGACATAGTACTACGCAGATTTGACATAGTACTACGGGGATTGACATAGTACTACGCAGATTTGACATCGTACTACGCAGATTTGACATAGTACTACGCAGATTTGACATAATACTACAGGGATTGACATAGTACTACGGGGATTGACATAGTACTACAGAAATTAGACATAGTAATAAGGAGAATTGACATAGTACTACTGAGATTAGACATAGTACTACGGGGATATAACATAGTACTACGGGGATTTGACATAGTACTGCTGAGATTAGACATAGTACTACGCAGATTTGACATAGTACTACGGAGATTTGACATAGTACTACGGGGATTTGACATAGTACTACGGACATTTGACATAGTACTACGGAGATTTGACATAGTACTACGGAGATTTGACATAGTACTACGCAGATTTGACATAGTACTACGGGGATTGACATAGTACTACGGTGATTTGACATTGTACTACGCAGATTTGACATAGTACTACGGTGATTTGACATAGTACTACGGTGATTTGACATAGTACTGCGGTGATTTGACATAGTACTACGGTGATTTGACATAGTACTACGGGGATTGACATAGTACTACGGTGATTTGACATAGTACTACGGTGATTTGACATAGTACTACGGTGATTTGACATAGTACTACGCAGATTTGACATAGTACTACTGTGATTTGACATAGTACTACGGTGATTTGACATAGTACTACGGAGATTTGACATAGTACTACGCAGATTTGACATAGTACTACGGGGATTGACATAGTACTACGGTGATTTTACATAGTACTACGGAGATTTGACATAGTACTACGGTGATTTGACATAGTACTACGGGGATTGACATAGTACTACGGTGATTTGACATAGTACTACGCAGATTTGACATAGTACTACGGTGATTTGACATAATACTACGGAGATTTGACATAGTACTACGGTGATTTGACATAGTACTACGGGGATTTGACATCGTACTACGGAGATTTGACATCGTACTACGGAGATTTGACATCGTACTACGGTGATTTGACATAGTACTACGGAGATTTGACATAGTACTACGGAGATTTGACATCGTACTACGGTGATTTGACATCGTACTACGGTGATTTGACATAGTACTACGGTGATTTGACATAGTACAGTAAAGTCTCGATTATGCGGTACTCAATAATCCGGAATTCTCAATTTAACGGACTTTTTTTTTTTTTAGTTATTATAGGGAGAAAGCTTGAATCATGTTTTGTTGAGTTAAATTAAATGCCTTTATCCGGAAATCGAAAACGCTACAACACGGTTTGTGCGCTGCGCTTACTTCTACAGGCTCTATCATTACACAATATTGCGTTTACAATAGTGTATTTACAGTAATATACTTCAAATAGGAGCGAACATATTTTATTCAATCCAGACATTGTGTCTCCAAATATTCCAAGTAAAAGCGACAGACAGTCTATATCTTCACTTTTTCCCCCGACTAAATGTTTTTGTCGGGAAATCTTAGTCGTGCCAAAAACACTTATCTACATGATTTTACAAATTTGCTTAATTTTCTCATAGCCTGCTTTAGATCTAAAGTTGGTCATGAATTTGTCAAAAATATGGCGTTTGACAGTCTGACCGAACATTAGAAGCAGACGTATTGTTTGTGAAAATTGAAGAGCCCATAACTTTGATGATTATAAATCAAAGGTTGAGCAGCCGGCGTGCAGTGACATAGAGATGGTGAGAAGAAAGGGGAGGGGTTCAAAATTACCGACTGGAAATTCAAAAAGAGTAAGATACAGAGTTTGACGTTAGTTTGTCTCAGACATTTGTGCAAGCTGAAATTCGTTCCATCAGTATAAATTATACATGATATGCTATAAACGCATGTGTGCATACTTTTTAACGGAATACATTTTTGTGTTAAATAATGGCCTCTGCGAGTGCAAACCACACCTCAATTTCCCGCAAAGGTAAACGCAAGCGAACTGTATTGACACTGAACCAGAAGATTGAAATCGCTAGTAGACTTGAAAAAGGCGTTAATCGCAACGTTTTGATGACTGAATTTGGCATAGCCTCTTCAACATTATATGACATACGAAATCAAAAAGATGAGTTGTTTAAGTTTGCGTCGGAGTCTGAAAGCAGCAACAATATACACCAGAGACGAAGTATGAAACGGCCAAAATTTGAAAAACTCGACGACGTCCTTTATGTGTGGTTTTTAGAAAGTAGAAGAAAAGAATGCCAATATCAGGACCCATGTTGATAGAGAAAGCTAGTGAATGTCACACGAATTTAAATATTTCTGAGCATTGCAATTTTTCAATCATGTTTTTTCATAAATTTTGAGTTTGGTTTTCTTAATCTCGATTATCCAGAAAAATTCAATGATCCAGAATGGGTTCTTCCCCGAGCATTCCGGATAATCGAGACTTTACTGTACTACGGAGATTTGACATAGTACTACGGAGATTTGACATCGTACTACGGTGATTTGACATCGTACTACGGTGATTTGACATAGTACTACGGAGATTTGACATAGTACTACGGAAATTTGACATCGTACTACGGTGATTTGACATAGTACTACGGTGATTTGACATAGTACTACGGAGATTTGACACCGTACTACGGGGATTTGACATAGTACTACGGTGATTTGACATAGTACTACAGAGATTTGACATAGTACTACGGTGATTTGACATAGTACTACGGTGATTTGACATAGTACTACGGTGATTTGACATAGTACTACGGTGATTGACATAGTACTACGGGGATTGACATAGTACTACGGGGATTGACATAGTACTACGGAGATTTGACATAGTACTACGCAGATTTGACATAGTACTACGGTGATTTGACATAGTACTACGGGGATTGACATAGTACTACGCAGATTTGACATAGTACTACGCAGATTTGACATAGTACTACGCAGATTTGACATAGTACTACGGTGGTTTGACATAGTACTACGGGGATTGACATAGTACTACGCAGATTTGACATAGTACTACGCAGATTTGACATAGTACTACGCAGATTTGACATAGTACTACGCAGATTTGACATAGTACTACGCAGATTTGACATAGTACTACGCAGATTTGACATAGTACTACGGGGATTGACATAGTACTACGGAGATTTGACATAGTACTACGGGGATTGACATAGTACTACGCAGATTTGACATAGTACTACGGGGATTGACATAGTACTACGCAGATTTGACATAGTACTACGGGGATTGACATAGTACTACGCAGATTTGACATCGTACTACGCAGATTTGACATAGTACTACGCAGATTTGACATAATACTACAGGGATTGACATAGTACTACGGGGATTGACATAGTACTACAGGAATTAGACATAGTAATAAGGAGAATTGACATAGTACTACTGAGATTAGACATAGTACTACGGGGATATGACATAGTACTACAGGGATTTGACATAGTACTACTGAGATTAGACATAGTACTACGCAGATTTGACATAGTACTACGGAGATTTGACATAGTACTACTGAGATTTGACATAGTACTACGGGGATTTGACATAGTACTACGGAGATTTGACATAGTACTACGGAGATTTGACATAGTACTACGGGGATTTGACATAGTACTACGGAGATTTGACATAGTACTACGGAGATTTGACATAGTACTACGGAGATTTGACATAGTACTACGGAGATTTGAATAGTACTACGGAGATTTGACATAGTACTACGGAGATTTGACTTCGTACTACGGTGATTTGACATAGTACTACGGAGATTTGACATCGTACTACGGTGATTTGACATAGTACTACGGAGATTTGACATAGTACTACGGTGATTTGACATAGTACTACGGTGATTTGACATCGTACTACGAGGATTTGACATCGTACTACGGGGATTTGACATCGAACTACGGAGATTTGACATCGTACTACGGAGATTTGACATAGTACTACGGAGATTTGACATAGTACTACGGAGATTTGACATCGTACTACGGAGATTTGACATCGTACTACGGTGATTTGACACCGTACTACGGAGATTTGACATCGTACTACGGAGATTTGACATCGTACTACGGAGATTTGAAATAGTACTACGGTGATTTGACATAGTACTACGGAGATTTGACATAGTACTACGGTGATTTAACATAGTACTACGGGGATTTGACATCGTCCTACGGAGATTTGACATCGTACTACGGAGATTTGACATCGTACTACGGTGATTTGACATAGTACTACGGAGATTTGACATAGTACTACGGAGATTTGACATCGTACTACGGTGATTTGACATCGTACTACGGTGATTTGACATAGTACTACGGTGATTTGACATAGTACTACGGAGATTTGACATAGTACTACGGAGATTTGACATCGTACTACGGTGATTTGACATCGTACTACGGTGATTTGACATAATACTACGGAGATTTGACATAGTACTACGGAAATTTGACATAGTACTACGGTGATTTGACATCGTACTACGGTGATTTGACATAGTACTACGGTGATTTGACATAGTACTACGGAGATTTGACATCGTACTACGAGGATTTGACATAGTACTACGGTGATTTGACATAGTACTACGGAGATTTGACATAGTACTACGGTGATTTGACATAGTACTAAGGTGATTTGACATCGTACTACGGTGATTTGACATAGTGCTACGGTGATTTGACATCGTACTACGGTGATTTGACATCGTACTACGGTGATTTGACATCGTACTACGGTGATTTGAAATCGTACTACGGTGATTTGACATCGTACTACGGAGATTTGACATCGTACTACGGTGATTTGACATCGTACTACGGAGATTTGATATTGTACTACGGGGATTTGACATCGTACTACGGGGATTTGACATCGTACTACGGAGATTTGACATCGTACTACAGAGATTTGACATCGTACTACAGAGATTTGACATCGTACTACGGTGATTTGACATCGTACTACAGAGATTTGACATCGTACTACGGAGATTTGACATCGTACTACGGTGATTTGACATCGTACTACGGTGATTTGACATCGTACTACGGAGATTTGAATACGTACAACGGGGATTTGACATCGTACTACGGAGATTTGACATCGTACTACGGTGATTTGACATCGTACTACGGAGATTTGACATCGTACTACGGTGATTTGACATAGTACTACGGAGAATTGACATAGTACTACGGTGATTTGACATAGTACTACGGTGATTTGACATAGTACTACGGTGATTTGACATAGTACTACGGTGATTTGACATCGTACTACGGTGATTTGACATCGTACTACGGTGATTTGACATAGTACTACGGTGATTTGACATAGTACTACGGTGATTTGACATCGTACTACGGTGATTTGACATAGTACTACGGTGATTTGACATAGTACTACGGTGATTTGACATCGTACTACGGTGATTTGACATCGTACTACGGTGATTTGACATAGTACTACGGGGATTAACATAGTACTACGGAGATTTGACATCGTACTACGGAGATTGACATAGTACTACGGGGATTGACATAGTACTACGGAGATTTGACATCGTACTACGGAGATTTGACATAGTACTACGGAGATTTGACATCGTACTACGGAGATTGACATAGTACTACGGGGATTGACATAGTACTACGGAGATTTGACATCGTACTACGGAGATTTGACATAGTACTACGGAGATTTGACATCGTACTACGGAGATTGACTTAGTACTACGGGGATTGACATAGTACTACGGAGATTTGACATAGTACTACGGGGATTGACATAGTACTACGGAGATTTCACATAGTACTACGGGGATTGACATAGTACTACGGAGATTTCACATAGTACTACGGGGATTGACATAGTACTACGGGGATTGACATAGTACTACGGAGATTTGACATAGTACTACGGAGATTTGACATCGTACTACGGAAATTTGACATAGTACTACGGGGATTGACATCGTACTACGGTGATTTGACATAGTACTACGGAGATTTGACATAGTACTACGGTGATTTGACATAGTACTACGGGATTGACATAGTACTACGGGATTGACATCGTACTACGGTGATTTGACATAGTACTACGGGGATTGACATAGTACTACGGAGATTTGACATAGTACTACGGAGATTTGACATAGTACTACGGAGATTTGACATAGTACTACGGAGATTTGACATAGTACTACGGAGATTTGACATAGTACTACGGAGATTTGACATAGTACTACGGGGTTTGACATAGTACTACGGTGATTTGACATAGTACTACGGAGATTTGACATAGTACTACGCAGATTTGACATAGTACTACGGGGATTGACATAGTACTACGGTGATTTGACATAGTACTACGCAGATTTGACATAGTACTACGGTGATTTGACATAGTACTACGGTGATTTGACATAGTACTACGGTGATTTGACATAGTACTACGGTGATTTGACATAGTACTACGGGGATTGACATAGTACTACGGTGATTTGACATAGTACTAAGGTGATTTGACATAGTACTACGGTGATTTGACATAGTACTACGCAGATTTGACATAGTACTACGGTGATTTGACACTTTACTACGGTGATTTGACATAGTACTACGGAGATTTGACATAGTACTACGCAGATTTGACATAGTACTACGGGGATTGACATAGTACTACGGTGATTTGACATAGTACTACGGAGATTTGACATAGTACTATGGTGATTTGACATAGTACTACGGGGATTGACATAGTACTACGGTGATTTGACATAGTACTGCGCAGATTTGACATAGTACTACGGTGATTTGACATAGTACTACGGGGATTTGACATAGTACTACGGGGATTGACATAGTACTACGGGGATTGACATAGTACAACGCAGATTTGACATAGTACTACGGGGATTGACATAGTACTACGGTGATTTGACATAGTACTACGGGATTGACATAGTACTACGCAGATTTGACATAGTACTACGGGATTGACATAGTACTACGCAGATTTGACATAGTACTACGGGGATTGACATAGTACTACGGTGATTTGACATAGTACTACGGGGATTGACATAGTACTACGGGGATTGACATAGTACTACGGGGATTGACATAGTACTACGGTGATTTGACATAGTACTACGGGGATTGACATAGTACTACGCAGATTTGACATAGTACTACGGTGATTTGACATAGTACTACGGGATTTACATAGTACTACGGTGATTTGACATAGTACTACGGGGATTGACATAGTACTACGGTGATTTGACATAGTACTACGCAGTTTTGACATAGTACTACGGGGATTGACATAGTACTACGCAGATTTGACATAGTACTACGGGGATTGACATAGTACTACGCAGATTTGACATAGTACTACGGTGATTTGACATAGTACTACGCAGATTTGACATAGTACTACGGGGATTGACATAGTACTACGCAGATTTGACATAGTACTACGGGGATTGACATAGTACTACGCAGATTTGACATAGTACTACGGAGATTTGACATAGTACTACGGAGATTTGACATAGTACTACGGAGATTTGACATAATACTACAGGGATTGACATAGTACTACGGGGATTGACATAGTACTACAGAAATTAGACATAGTAATAAGGAGAATTGACATAGTACTACTGAGATTAGACATAGTACTACGGAAACTGGCCATAGTACTACGGAGATTAGACACAATATTGCGGTGATTTGACATAGTACAATGGGATTTTACGTAGTACTACGGGGATTTGACATAGTACTAATGGGATTTGAAATAGTACTACGGGGATTTGACATAGTACTACGGGGATTTTATATAGTAATACGGGAATTTGACATAATACTTCTGGGATAGGACATAGTACTACTGGGATTTGACAAAGTACTACGGGGATATGACATAGTACTACGGGGATATGACATAGTACTACAGGGATATGACATAGTACTACGTGGATATGACATAGTACTACGGGATATGACATAGTACTACAGGGATATGACATAGTACTACGTGGATTAGACATAGTACAACGGGGATGTAACATAGTTCTACGTAAATAAGACATACTACTGTGAAAGATTTGAGATGGTTCTTCGGAGATTATAGTTCTACAGAGATTTGACATAGTACCTCGGACACTATAGTTCTATAGAGATTTGACATAGTACCTCGGACACTATAGTTCTACGGAGATTTGACATAGTACCTCGGACACTATAGTTCTACGGAGATTTGACATAGTTCTACACAGATTAATCATAGTACTAAAAGCAGATAACATTAATTAAAACAGAAAGAAAAATAGATATAGTATACGGAGATTAATCTTTGTTCTAAATCAATTAGACATAGTACTGCGGAGATTAAACATAGTACCTCAGAGAGCAGACACTACCAAGATTAGACATTGTTCTAAGGCCATTTGATATAAATTATGGTTATTAGATATTTACGGTAATTAGGTACAGCCATTGCCAACTGAGAGCATTTCACAGTAAGCCCTTTTTGGAAACTTCATGGTGGGAGACAAAGAGGCAGACCAAGGTATACTTGGAGAAGACATGTGGAAGCAGAGATGAAGAAGATGGTGAAGACATTAAACGGTCTTAAAAGAATGGCTAGAAATATAACGGCTAGGAAAGTATTTGTTGAAAACCTATGCTCCACAGGGAGTTGAAAGTGTTTGTTGAAGATCTATGCTCCACAGGGAGCTGAAAGTGTTTGTTGAAGACCTATGCTCCACTGGGAGTTGAAAGTATTTTTTGAAGATCTATGCTCCACAGGGAGCTGAAAGTGTGTGTTGAAGACCTATGCTCCACTGGGAGTTGAAAGTATTTTTTGAAGATCTATGCTCCACAGGGAGTTGAAAGTGTTTGATGAAGACCTATGCTCCACAAGGAGTTGAAAGTATTTTTTGAAGATCTATGCTCCACAGGGAGTTGAAAGTGTTTGTTGAAAATCTATGCTCCACATGAAGTTAAAAGTGTTTGTTGAAGACCTATGCTCCACAGGGAGCTAAAAGTGTTTGTTGAATATCTATGCTCCACAGGGAGCTGAAAGTGTTTGTTGAAGACCTATGCTCCACAGGGAGCTGAAAGTGTTTGTTGAAGACCTATGCTCCACAGGGAGCTGAAAGTGTGTGTTGAAGACCTATGCTCCACTGGGAGTTGAAAGTGTTTGTTGAAGACATATGCTCCACAGGGAGATGAAAGTGTTTGTTGAATATCTATGCTCCACAGGGAGTTGAAAGTGTTTTGTTGAAGACATATGCTCCACAGGGAGTTGAAAGTGTTTGTTGAAGACATATGCTCCACAGGGAGTTGAAAGTGTTTGTTGAAGACATATGCTCCACTGGGAGTTGAAAGTGTTTGTTGAAGACATATGCTCCACTGGGAGTTGAAAGTGTTTGTTGAAGACCTATGTTCCACAGGGAGTTGAAAGTGTTTGTTGAAGACATATGCTCCACAGGGAGTTGAAAGTGTTTGTTGAAGACCTATGTTCCACAGGGAGCTGAAAGTGTTTGTCGAAGACATATGCTCCACTGGGAGTTGAAAGAAAGAAGAAGACGTAGATTAGTCATGGCAGTTCAGCGATTAGATGTATACCTTGCGTGACCCTCTTCTCTCTCGCTCTCTTTCTGTATCTCACTTTCTCTCTCTCTCTCTCTCTCTCTCTCTCTCTCTCTCTCTCTCTCTTTCTCATTATTTGTCACGTCGTCACATACGTCACACTCGGCAAAGCTCGACAGGATACCCCAACACAAGCACGCTAAAATAAATAAACAAAGCCAGGACGAGTGATGTTCCTCTACAACTAAATCAAGTAACCGAAGTGAAAAAAGGGGACACTGCAAGATCTGGTGTGGATCTACTGTCGTGGTCACTCGAGAGCTTACAGCAAGGAACGAGCTGGATCATCGAGGGCAGCCGTTAAGTAAACTTGAGAGCTTCACATGAAATGTCTACCGAGGTCTTGTCTTTGATCGTTTTTTGGAATGTGACAAGGTGATGGATGAGATTGCAATTTAGAGAATTCGAGAACGTGTGTTTCTGGCTAAGATTGAGTATGACGATTACGTGTGACAGACGAGATTACTTCTGCTCAAGCTAAGACTAGGTGCGATGTGTTTGGGGTTCATATTTGGAATATGTGGCTGTAGCTAAGATTACATGTAATGTTCTTATCACAGACATTAATTTCTTTCTTATAAGGTTTGAAGTAAAGATCTTATGACAAGCAATAATTTCTTTATTTCATATTATGTTTGAGGTAATAATTGTCACAGACAATAATTTATTTCTTATAAGATTTAAAGTAATGTTCTTGTCACAGACAATAATCTAGTTCTTATAAGGTATAAAGTAATGTTATTGTTACAGGTAATAATTTCTTTCTTATAAAAAAAAGTAAAGAGCCCCCGTTACACTAAGTGCCATATAGGGAATATGGTGTTAGTGACCATAAATTTTACAGACCTTCGGCACATGATTTTGGGGGTAATGTAATCGGTATTACGCCCATGCCGCTTTACTTTCCCAGAAAAAAATCAGGTACCCATTTAAGGCTGAGTGAACCCGGAAGCCGTCGGTTGGGATCGAACCCTACCTCTTGTCCTTTGTAGTCCAGTTCACTAACCACTGAGCTATCACGGTTCCCTTCTTTCCTATAAGGGTTAAAGTAATTTTCAAGAATGGCTTGGCAGAAGGTCAACAACAGAAATGATAAATAACTGTCGTGATCGAAAGTTGTGGAGCGACATGATCACCTACGCCAGAAGGTCCAATAATCATTATTACTTGATGATGATGATGAAGTAATGTTCTAGTCACAGACAATAATTTCTTTCATATAAGATTTGAAGTAATGTTCTTGTCACAGACATTAATTTCTTTCTTTCATATAAGATTTGAAGTAATGTTCTTGTCACAGACATTAATTTCTTTCTTTCATATAAGATTTGAAGTAATGTTCTTGTCACAGACATTAATTTCTTTCTTTCATATAAGATTTGAAGTAAAGTTCTTGTCACAGACAATAATTTCTTTCATATAAGATTTGAAGTAAAGTTCTTGTCACAGACATTAATTTCTTTCTTTCATATAAGATTTGAAGTAAAGTTCTTGTCACAGACATTAATTTCTTTCTTTTATATAAGATTTGAAGTAATGTTCTAGTCACAGACAATAATTTCTTTCATATAAGATTTGAAGTAAAGTTCTTGTCACAGACAATAATTTCTTTCTTTCATATAAGATTTGAAGTAATGTTCTTGTCACAGACAATAATTTCTTTCTTTCATATAAGATTTGAAGTAATGTTCTTGTCACAGACAATAATTTCTTTCTTTCATATAAGATTTGAAGTAAAGTTCTTGTCACAGACAATAATTTCTTTCTTTCATATAAGATTTGAAGTATAGTTCTTGTCACAGACATTAATTTCTTTCTTTCATATAAGATTTGAAGTAATGTTCTTGTCACAGACAATAATTTCTTTCTTTTATATAAGATTTGAAGTAATGTTCTTGTCACAGACATTAATTTCTTTCTTTTATATAAGATTTGAAGTAATGTTCTTGTCACAGACAATAATTTCTTTCTTTCATATAAGATTTGAAGTAATGTTCTTGTCACAGACATTAATTTCTTTCTTTCATATAAGATTTGAAGTAATGTTCTTGTCACAGACATTAATTTCTTTCTTTTATATAAGATTTGAAGTAATGTTCTTGTCACGGACAATAATTTCTTTCTTTCATATAAGATTTGAAGTAATGTTCTTGTCACAGACAATAATTTCTTTCTTTCATATAAGATTTGAAGTAATGTTCTTGTCACAGACATTAATTTCTTTCTTTCATATAAGATTTGAAGTAATGTTCTTGTCACAGACATTAATTTCTTTCTTTCATATAAGATTTGAAGTAATGTTCTTGTCACAGACATTAATTTCTTTCTTTCATATAAGATTTGAAGTAATGTTCTTGTCACAGACAATAATTTCTTTCTTTCATATAAGATTTGAAGTAATGTTCTTGTCACAGACATTAATTTCTTTCTTTCATATAAGATTTGAAGTAATGTTCTTGTCACAGACATTAATTTCTTTCTTTCATATAAGATTTGAAGTAATGTACTTGTCACGGACAAATCATTTTCACTTTCTTATCATCTTTGGCATGGTATTTTAGTCACAGGAAGTAACTTCTTTCTTTTTTTTTCTCTTTTATTAGATTTGGAGTAACGATCATATCATAGACATAAATTAACTGAGTGAGGACTATATGTTACCTTCACGTTACAGACACTGCTTGTCTATGTTAGTCTATGCATGAATTTTATGTTCCGACAGCGACATTTTGTTGCAGGCTGGAGTGGTGTTATAGTTAGTACACTCAGCTGTCGGCTTCAAGGTTTAGAGTTCAAATGCCGATTGAGGCAATCTTTTTTTCGACCCGATAGTTTCTCGGGTCCACCCTTCATGTATAAATGGGTACAAGGGATACTCTCTAGGAAGGAAAGGCTGCTAAGAAGAGAACTGGCTATCCTATCTCGTGATCTTCTTCTTATTTCCTTCTTCATTTACCTTTCAGCGTGGAGAGAAGATATAATTTGTGGTCTTTTGCTCTGTTGTTCGCCTCTGCTGCTATTGTTTCCTAGTGTTTCTAATACTCCGTCAATCCATCTTTTTCATGTCGGCCTACATCTGTCTGTCTGTCTGTCTGTCTGCCTGCCTGCCTACCTGCCTGTCTGTCTGTCTCTGCGTCCGTCCGTCCGTCTGTCTGTCTGTCTATCTGTCTGTCTCTCTATTTATCTATCTGCCTGCCTGCCTGCCTACCTACCTACCTACCTACCTACCTACCTACCTACCTACCTACCTACCTACCTACCTACCTACCTACCTACCTACCTGTCTGTCTGTCTGTCTGTCTGTCTGTGCGTCCGTCCGTCCGTCCGTCCGTCCGTCTGTCTGTCTGTCTGTCTATCTATCTATCTATCTATCTATACCTACCTACCTACCTACCTACCTACCTACCTGTCTGTCTGTCTGTGCGTCCGTCCGTCCGTCCGTCCGTCCGTCCGTCCGTCCGTCCGTCCAACCGTCCATCCATCCATCCATCCATCCATCCATCCATCCATCCATCCATCCATCCATCCATCCATCCATCCATCCATCCATCCATCCATCCATCCATCCATCCATCCATCCATCCATCCATCCATCCATCCATCCATCCATCCATCCATCTATCTATCTATCTATCTATCTATCTATCTATCTATCTATCTATCTATCTATACCTACCTACCTACCTACCTACGTACCTACCATCATGAATCGAAGCATAAAACATAAGCTACGTGACAACAATGAGATTCATAAACGTGACTTCTCTTTCAATACAATCCTTCAATACAATCCTTCAATAAACGAACAAAACATAATGTTCAACCCCTGTGTGATATCAGTGCTAACATAAAGATGTGATATCAGTGCTAACATAAGGATGTGATATCAGTGCTAACATAAGGATGTGATATCAGTGCTAACATAAGGATGTGATATCAGTGCTAACATAAGGATGTGATATCAGTGCTAACATAAGGATGTGATATCAGTGCTAACATAAGGATGTGATATCAGTGCTAACATAAGGATGTGATATCAGTACTAACATAAGGATGTGATATCAGTGCTAACATAAGGATGCGATATCAGTGCTAACATAAGGATGCGATATCAGTGCTAACATAAGGATGCGATATCAGTGCTAACATAAGGATGCGATATCAGTGCTAACATAAGGATGCGATATCAGTGCTAACATAAGGATGCGATATCAGTGCTAACATAAGGATGCGATATCAGTGCTAACATAATGATGTGATATCAGTGCTAAGATATAGATGTGAAAGTTGGAGATGAATGCAGACTTTAGATCGGAAACTAAATGCCTTTGAAAACAAATGTCGCAATGGTCGCAAACATAAGCTGAAAAGACTTCATTCCAAGCAAACAGAAATGAGACAAATTCAATCAAGACTATGTTTCAAGCTTTCTAAGAAGAAGGATTTGGAATACATTAGTCATGTGCTGAAAATGAATGAAGAAAGGCTTCCTCGTCAGGCATTCACGAGAAAACCACCTGGTAAAAAAAAATAATAAAGACCCAGAGGATTGCTTCGCAGAACAATGACAAGGGAAGGCTCAACCATGGGACTAAGAAACAACTAAGAACTGCAGATAAGGAGCATCCACTCCACCACGAGCTCAACGAGAAGACGTCATCAAATAGGTCTGTGGGCTTACCAATACCAACGCTGGCAAGGTGTGGATACCGGTGTTTATGTCATTCAGGGTGACATTCTCGTGTATTGTCACACTAGACAGGAAATGTAGGGAACAGAACCTAGTCGTGGTCAATGTGGAGGTCAACGGTCTCATCTGGACAACACCGATGACAATGATACAGTCATCTATACAGACGGATCTGTAATACGATACAAGAAGAGTGCATGGGCACTTACAGCACACTTGGCAGGCAGAATAGTCAAGGAAGGCAGTGGTGCATACGTTATGACCGCGACTAGCATGACGATGTAAGTGATGGCAGTGACCAGGACATTCAATTGGTTAGAGTCACATGACTACACCCACGCCTGTATACTGAGTGATTCGTTGAACATGATAAGAAAAGTAGAGGCGGGATCTGTACGTATTCAATGGGTAGAGTCATTACAGCGGTCAAAAATATGTCAGGTCACCTTTGTCTAAGTCTCTGAAAATGCGGGAGTAAGGGAAAATGAAAGAGCGGACAGGTTGGCTAGCTGCGCTGTCATTGAAGACGGTCAACCAATGGATCGGGCGGACATCATCAATGCCCATCGGTAAGTGGGAAGGGCACAGGACTTCGACAACAATGAGTCTACGTCACGCCTTCGGATGATAGAGATGGGAGTTAAGGTGGGCACAGCCAGAAACGAGAAACTTAGTGGCCGTGTAAGAAAACTAATAAACAACACAGAACTGGAGTCGTCAGTCGCTGGACACTGAGGGACTTGCTGAAGAGCGGATCTGAGCACCTATGGACATGTTCGGAGTGCAATGATAATGACCCAATATAACATTAATATAGCAAATAACTCAACAAGAACTACATGAACTAGCAGCAGATCGTTAATCGTGAAGGACTATAATTTTCGCCCTAAGTGTCGTCATTTCGTAAGAGCTAAATGAATGAAATACCCCTTCAGTAGAGGAAACAAGAGCCAGAAGAGAAAGAGACACCATCTAGTTAGTCAAAGAGAAAAATGAATGAAATACCCCTTCAGTAGAGGAAACAAGACCCAGAAGAGAAAGAGACACCATCTTGTTAGTCAAAGAGCTAAATGAATGAAATACCCCTTCAGTAGAGGAAACAAGAGCCAGAAGAGAAAGAGACACCATCTAGTTAGTCAAAGAGAAAAATGAATGAAATACCCCTTCAGTAGAGGAAACAAGGCCCAGAAGAGAAAGAGACACCATCTTGTTAGTCAAAGAGCTAAATGAATGAAATACCCCTTCAGTAGAGGAAACAAGACCCAGAAGAGAAAGAGACACCATCTTGTTAGTCAAAGAGCTAAATGAATGAAATACCCCTTCAGTAGAGGAAACAAGACCCAGAAGAGAAAGAGACACCATCTAGTTAGTCAAAGAGAAAAATGAATGAAATACCCCTTCAGTAGAGGAAACAAGACCCAGAAGAGAAAGAGACACCATCTAGTTAGTCAAAGAGAAAAATGAATGAAATACCCCTTCAGTAGAGGAAACAAGACCCAGAAGGGAAAGAGACACCATCTAGTTAGTCAAAGAGAAAAATGAATGAAATACCCCTTCAGTAGAGGAAACAAGACCCAGAAGAGAAAGAGACACCATCTTGTTAGTCAAAGAGCTAAATGAATGAAATACCCCTTCAGTAGAGGAAACAAGACCCAGAAGAGAAAGAGACACCATCTAGTTAGTCAAAGAGAAAAATGAATGAAATACCCCTTCAGTAGAGGAAACAAGACCCAGAAGAGAAAGAGACACCATCTAGTTAGTCAAAGAGCTAAATGATCAAACAAATAAATGAAATAATCCGACAAACAACTATTCCTTTCCTAAACATGTTGCATCATTTAAACATCCACCTTTATCTATGAATTAACAAATGAAAAAGAGACTATAATTGCCACGATATTTCTACCCCCCCCCCCCACTGTTTGCCACATTATTTCTACCCCCCTTGTTTGCCACGATATTTCTACCCCCCCCCTGTTTGCCACGATATTTCTACCCCCCTTATTTGCCACGATATTTCTACCCCCTTGTTTGCCACGATATTTCTACCCCCCTTGTTTGCCACGATATTTCTACCCCCCCCCCTTGTTTGCCACGATATTTCTACCCCCCCCCTTGTTTGCCACGATATTTCTACCCCCCCCCCCCTTGTTTGCCACGATATTTCTACCCCCCTTGTTTGCCACGATATTTCTACCCCCCTTGTTTGCCACGACATTTCTACCCCCCTTGTTTGCCACGATATTTCTACCCCCCTTGTTTGCCACGATATTTCTACCCCCCCCCCCCGTTTGCCACATTTCTAACCCCCCCCCCCTTGTTTGCCACGATATTTCTACCCCCCCCCTTGTTTGCCACGATATTTCTAACCCCCCCACCCCCGTTTACCACGATATTTCTACCCCCCCCCCCTTGTTTGCCACGATATTTCTACCCCCCCCCCGTCTTGTTTGCCACGATATTTATAACCTCCCCCCTGTTTGCCACGATATGTATACCCCCCTTGTTTGCCACGATATTTCTACCCCCCCCCCGTTTGCCACGATATTTCTACCCCCCCCCCCCTGTTTGCCACGATATTTCTAACACCCCCCCCCCGTCTTGTTTGCCACGATATTTATAACCTCCCCCCTGTTTGCCACGATATTCTTACCCCCCCCCCCCTTGTTTGCCACGATATTTCTACCCCCCCCCCGCCCTTGTTTGCCACGAAATTTCTACCCCTCCCTTGTTTGCCACGATATTTCTAACCCCCCCCCCCCACTGTTTACCACGATATTTCTACCCCCTCCCTGTTTGCCACGATATTTCTCTCCCCCCGCCCTTGTTTGCCACGATATTCCCCCCCCCCTTGTTTGCCACGATATTTCTACCCCCTCCCTTGTTTGCCACGATATTTCTAACCCCCCCCCCACTGTTTGCCACGATATTTCTACCCCCCCCCCCCGTTCGCCACGATATTTCTACACCCCCCCCTGTTTGCCACGATATTGCTACCCCCCCCCTGTTTGCCACGATATTTCTCCCCCCCCAGCCCTTGTTTGCCACGATATTTCTACCCCCCCTCCTGTTTGCAACGATATTTCTACCCCCCCCCCCCCCTTGTTTGCCACGATATTTCTACACCCCCCCCCCCTGTTTGCCAGTGAGTTTCTATTTTGATGGAGAGCAACAACTGTCTTCTTTATTCTTATCACTTTCTTGGAGTTCTTCTTCATCATTATTACTAGCGTTTTCTCCTTCGGTATCATCTTTCTTCTTCTACGTCTTCTTCATTTTTTCATTTGGTTAAGAAGCGTGGATGCGTTTTGTCCACGTGATCTGCTCCTTTCGGCCCAGTACATCCGACTTCAGTATCTCCAGATTTCTAATTGCTTAACATTTTAGCTAGGTCAGAGGTCATTTTAATTTATTCATTTCAATAAGTAATTGCCAACGTTTCTTTAACGTGCTCACAGTGATCACGGGATTTTCCACCATTATCCTGGAGAAAACTAACTGTGTGTGTGACAAAACGCAATTCTGTGTGGCTGTATTCAAACTATTCCTAAAATATTCTTGTTTTTGTTATAGAAAATGTCGCTGTGGTTTAGTTCAAACTATTCCTAAAATATTTTTTGGTGACAGAACACAATCTGTGGGGTTGTATCAGGGCTACGTGTCAAATTTATTTGTGACAGTGCGCATTTGTATGGTTTTTTGCTAGAGCAAGACTACATATGACAGCCATAGCTCCTCCCATCTGCTGACAATGACGATTACTTTATGACAGCACGAGAGATTTCTACGCGTACTGAAACCTAACTTACGAGGAGGGGAGCGAGGGCTGGATCTGTAATGTGACAAATACATCACTTTTATAGGAGCTCAACAAACAGAAGAAGAATAAATTGTTTGTCACTGATATGAGAATCGCTGCGGCCAAGAGCTTGCTGCCATGACGTCATTTCCGTTGCCAAGGATATTATCAGATCAGTTATCGGATGGACGTCTGCCATGGCATATGGTCGAGCACATTTTCTCTTTTGCTTAAGGGAAAACGTAAATTTTTCAGGATCTAAATTATAGATTTCTCTAACACAGAGCCACCAATAATCTACAGATCAACAAGATTTTTGTGTAAATTGATGATTTTAGCATACATGGAAAACAAATAAATACAAGAGAATTTAAAAACGCATAAAGGTGCATATAGCAAACTAGAACATGTAGATTTGAAGTGTAAATGTGGCTGTAGATAAAATAGCTCGTTTTTGTCTCTCCATTTTGTATTCCTTTCATGGTCTGAGTGCAGTCCACATTCACTATATTATTGTTGTGCTAGTATATTTATCAATGTGTTCACATCTTTAACAAGTCATAGCTTTTCAACCTTCCAAGAGAATGGATGCAATCCTTGTTTGTGTGGCCCCTCCGACTGTAACTCTTTCAGTACAGAAGGTTGTTATCAACGGAAGAGATTTCAGAGACATGTTTATGTTTATCTAATACATAACAGTAAATAAGTGTAAAGAGCCCTGTAACCCCAAGTGGCGTATAGGGAACATGGAGTTAGTGACAATAATTTTTACAGACCTTCGGCTCATGATTTTTGGGGTAATGTGGCGCTTTACTTTCCCAGAAAAATATCCGGTACCCATTAAAGGCTGGGTGAAACCGGAAATAGGCGATCAAGATCGAGCCTTTGTCGTCCAACCTCTTGTCCTTTGTAGTCCAGTTCACTAAGAACTGAGCTATAACACATAACATAGAATATGTACATTTTTAGAAAATTGAACAAGGAATTAGATTTTACCAGTACCAAGATAACACACGAGAGGTAAAAATAATATAGTTAGATGACAGTTTACACTAATCAAATGAAGAGTGACGCACTGTAAACCAAACATACATGAACGAAATCGGCATGACATACTGTGTGTCGAAACGTACGGAAAGAATTAATAACTCATTCCTTTCCCCCTAGAAATGGAATTTCCCGTAGCATTTTTCTAATTTAAGTTATGTTAAAAAATACCGAAGAATCTCGAGAAAATGCAAGAAGAAAAAATACCCATGTGCACGAACTCCGATGAACGGTGAGGGTAAGTTTTTGCTGGAGATTTTACCCAGGGCAGCGACCTCATTTAAAGTCTCAACTTCTCGATTTATTTTGCCAAGATTTAAAGTCTTAAAAAGAAGAAGACCAAAGTATTCTTGGAGAAGACAGACAGAAGCAGAGATAAAGATGATGGGGAAGACATGGAATGATCTTAAAAGTATGGCAAGAAACAGAACGACTTGGAAAGTGTTTGCTGAAGACCTATGCTCCACAGGGAGCTGAAAGATAGAAGAAGAAGAAGCGACCAAATTTAAGGACTCAACTTTTCGTTTTATTTTGCCAAGATTTAAATTGTGGGAGTACATAACGCTGCCCTTGCTTGTTGCCGTTATCCGAGGACGATGTCATCGGATGTCACTACCCAGAGAAGACCTGACATCGGATGTCACTACCCAGAGAAGACCTGACATCGGATGTCACCTCCCAGAGAAGACCTGACATCGGATGTCACTACCAAGAGAAGACCAGACATCGGATGTCACTACCCAGAGAAGACCAGACATCGGATGTCACTACCCAGAGAAGACCAGACATCGGATGTCACTACCCAGAGAAGACCAGACATCGGGTGTCACTACCCAGAGAAGACCAGACATCGGATGTCACTTCCCAGAGATCAGAGGAGGGTGAAGTCACGAAGAAGCCACGGATTAATTTATTTTCTAACTTTAAAAAAACATTAAAAAAACAGGAGAAATGGAAAAAAAAAGAAAAAAACCGGTATGGTTTCATCAGGTAACAAGTGAACAACACAAACCTGACCGACGTTTCAGCGGAAGAAGCCTTTAACTAGAACAAACACACACACACGCGTACAAATATGTATTTAAAATAAAAAAAAATTAGGACAACAAAGTGTAATAATTTGGAAGTAGAAGATGAAATGAAAATAAAAAGAAAGATCCAATCATCCCTGTATGCTCTCATGTGGCAAGAACGAAAGTGTGCACGGGTACATGTGAGTGCACACAAGTGAAAATGTGCACACAAAGGACGCGGTCACAGATGTTTCCAAAAATAGATCCGTGTGTATACACGTGTCCACTTGTTATGTCATGCTTTAAGTATACAGTTCTTTTTTCTTTTTTTTTGGTATAAATTTACATTCCTCCTCACTGTTAGCTTCACTGCAGCCTCGCATTTTGATGTGCATTTCTTTGCTTTGATCCTTTTGAAAAAAACATCACCACTTGTGATGGACTTTGAGCATGGGTTCTTCCTATTGAGAGGTGGAGGTCCTAACTCTAGACCATCAGCCCCGATAATGATTAAATTAAGAGCAGGAAACGTTGAGGTGAAGGAAGAAACAACATGCAACAACCTCGATCTCTATCAAACCAGCAGTGGACGTTTATCACAAGCGACAAGCTGTCTGCTGATAAAACTTTGACAAACTAAAGTTACTTGTTTGTTGCTGACATTTGCCGACTTTGTTTACACATTCCTTGTAAAGTTGTGATAAGCGAGTCCGTGTGTTGTTCGTGGATTAGCAAAATAATTGAACTGAAATAGGTGTGTTGTATTTATTGTGTTATAGTTTGTCTTTAGTTTGCTCTCATGTTATTATAACAGTAATAATCTGTTGAAATAAAATGTGTCAGACGAATGACAGGAAACAGCCTGAGAAACAAGAACACAAATGAAGAACTGTGAAAAAAAGCTAGGAATAATTCCCGCCATAAAATATATAAAGAAACAACAGATAAAATGGTTTGGCCACATGACAAGGCAGAGTGATCAAAACACAACACAGCGAGCCTTAAATAAACGGTGACCCAAGACCCAAGAGGTGACCACGAAAAAAATTGGATCGATGGAATATTAGAAGCACTAGGAAACATAACAGCATCAGTGGCAAACAGAAGAGCAAAATACCTCAGATTATATCTCCAGTCGACGCTGAAAGGCAGATGAGGAAGGATAGAAGTAGAAGCAGAAAAAGAAGAAGCTGTTTTTCAACGTGACGACATTTCTCTAACAAGCAGTGTCTCTCCTTTAAATTACAAAAAAATATCCCTAAAAGAAATAGCAGAGCAATAATTAGATCACTTCCTATATCGTAGATGTTACATAGTGATCATATGGAAATCAAGGTCACTAGGCACACAAACAAAGTTCTAGATTTTTAAATCAAATATACTATCCACACATACTTATGCATGTGACAGCTAGAAAACAACTAAAGAAATAGAAAATACACTCTTCTTCCTCTTCTACCTTTTTTAGCTCCCAGTCGAGCATAGGTCTTCAACAAACACTTTCCAAGTCATTCTGTTTTTTGCCATTCTTTTAGGATAATTCCGTGTCTTCCCCATAATCTTCATCTCTGCTTCTATCTGTCTTCTCCAAGAATTCCTTGGTCTTCCTCTTTGTCCTTTCCCCTGGGGATTCCCAAAAAGGACCTGTTGTGTAATACTCTCTCTTGGCTTCCGTAGTGTGTGTCCTATCCGGTGGCACCGTCTTCGCTGTATCTCTTTATCCACTGGTGTTTGACTGGTAAAAAGTAAAAGTAAAGTACCCCAGTCCCGCCAAGTGACGTATAGGGAATATGGTGTTAGTGACCATACAGACCATACAGACCATACAGACCATACAGACCATCAGCACATGATTTTTGGGGTAATGTTTTTACATGATCTATATATCTGTCTGTCTGTCTGTCTGTCTGTCTGTCTGTCTGTCTGTCTGTCTGTCTGTCTGTCTGTCTGTCTGTCTGTCTGTCTGTCTGTCTGTCTGTCTGTCTGTCTGTCTGTCTGTCTGTCTGTCTGTCTGTCTGTCTGTCTGTCTGTCTGTCTGTCTGTCTGTCTGTCTGTCTGTCTGTCTGTCTGTCTGTCTGTCTGTCTGTCTGTCTGTCTGTCTGTCTGTCTGTCTGTCTGTCTGTCTGTCTGTCTGTCTGTCTGTCTGTCTGTCTGTCTGTCTGTCTGTCTGTCTGTCTGTCTGTCTGTCTGTCTGTCTGTCTGTCTGTCTGTCTGTCTGTCTGTCTGTCTGTCTGTCTGTCTGTCTGTCTGTCTGTCTGTCTGTCTGTCTGTCTGTCTGTCTGTCTGTCTGTCTGTCTGTCTGTCTGTCTGTCTGTCTGTCTGTCTGTCTGTCTGTCTGTCTGTCTGTCTGTCTGTCTGTCTGTCTGTCTGTCTGTCTGTCTGTCTGTCTGTCTGTCTGTCTGTCTGTCTGTCTGTCTGTCTGTCTGTCTGTCTGTCTGTCTGTCTGTCTGTCTGTCTGTCTGTCTGTCTGTCTGTCTGTCTGTCTGTCTGTCTGTCTACCCATTTATTGTTCGCCTGAAGTATTGTCTATATCTACAATGTTGTTTCCTGTATAAATGTTAATTATGTAAATATTATTTTTTGTAACTCTTGCAGTGGCCCATATAGTTTTGTCTGTAGTGTTGTATCTATGGGCCAATGGATTTTCCTCAGTCTACTATATTCTGTGCAATCTTGAAGTATGTGTTCAGCAGTCTGGGGCGCCTGTCCACATGTACAAGTAGTTGAGGTTCCCATCTTGAGTTTTGTATACATGTGACTATGGAGTCGATTGTGTCCTGTTCTGGGGTGTCTAATGATAACTTGTTCCTATCAAAATTAGGGTACAAGCCACATATATGTCACGTCACTGAAAAGATATCACAGACAGCATATTTCTATTACATAACTGAAATGATATAACAGACCACATATCTCTCATCATCATCATCAAGTACCGGGCCTACTGGCGTTGGTGATCATGTCTCTCCACAACTTTCTATCTCGACAGCTATTAATCATTTCTGTTGTTGACCTTCTGCCAAGCTATTCTCTAAAGCCGTCTGATATTTGTTCTCTTTGCTTCCCTCTATCTCTTCGTCCCTCAATTTTTCCAGTTGTTACAATATATTCCAGTTGTTCTCTTCTCATTACATGGCCAAAAAATGATGATTGTTTTTCCTAATATTGGAAATTAGCTCTCTTTCTGCTTTGACCTCTTCCAGAAAATTTTCATTACTCTTCTTAGCTGTCCATGGTATTATCAACATTCTTCTGTAAAACCACATTTCTACAGACTCCAGTGATTTTCTTATCTGTTGTCCTATTGTCCATGATTCACATCCATATGTTAAGACCGGCTCTACATAACATTTAAGAACTCTTTTTCTTGTTTCTATTGTCAAAAATTGGATTGCATAGTATCTTTTTCATTTTCTGGAAAGCTGCTTTTGACTGAGCCATTCTGCATCTCACCTCTTTTGTACATCTTCCGTCTGGTGGTTAACAAAGTTCCCAAATATTTAAATTCATTTACCTGTTTTAATATTGGTCTTGTCTTTATTTTGCACTGAGGTGATCTATTTTTCTTTGTTGTTACCATTACTTCTGTCTTTTTGCTATTAAGGCTGAGACCTTTATTTTTGCTTTCTTTCACTATAATGTCCAACATTTCTTGTAACTCATTTTCACTCTTAGCGATTAATACTGTATCATCAGCATACCTTAGATTATTTATATTATGACCTCCGTGTGTTATTCCAGGCATGTCCCTTATGGATCTTAAAATTATCTCACTATAAATATTAAACAAATCTGGTGACAGCACACAACCTTGTCTAACACCCTGTTTTATTTGTTGAAACATTCCTAATTGATATCTCTTTATTTATTATACATTTCTGTCAGGTCAGGTAATTTTACCTGCTACTGTATGCAGTAAACAGTACAACCTGTGGCTGCCTTGCTGCCTTGCAGGTAAGCTCGGGAAAGTAAAAAGCTAAGGGAGTGTACCCCGAAGTAAAATAACGACATTGCCTTATGGGTGAGACTTTTTAGTCAAAGGCTAGCGGTGCTAACCGTAAACAAACCGACGGAAGGCAACAGAAAACCACCGTCGTAACTTCTATGTACAATCATGAATCGCCACAATATCTCTCATACACAGATGAAATTATGTCACAGACCACATATTTCTCACACAAACTGACATAACGAAGTGAAACCTGACAATAATCCAGCTAACTACCCACACCTGACATTCAAAGACCAACAGTCACGTAGATGTGACAATTTGAAATCATGACAGACAGAAAGACCAAAAAAAAAAAAAAAAAGTAGACTAGAAAATGAAAACTGCGCCAAATGGCAACTGCCAGAAGTGTAAGAGCTAGTGTTGTATATTTCCTAGAACATTCAAATGATTATAATTGGAAGTGAGGGAGCAGACGATGATGATGAAGATGATGATGATGATGCCGATAAAGATAATGAAAATGGCTAATAAACTAAGTTGGAAACCAACTGAGAGTATTACACAAAAGGCCCTATTTTGGAATCCCCAGGGAAAACGACAAAAAGGAAGACCAAGGAATTCTTGGAGAAGACAGATAGAAGCAGAGATGAAGATGATAGGGAAGACATGGAATTATCTTAAAAGAATGACAAGAAACAGAACGACTTGGAAAGTGTTTATTGAAGATCTCAGCTCCACAGAGAGCGCTGAAAGCTGAAAGATAGAAGAGGAAGAATAAACACACTCATCATACTTTGGAATGTTTAGCACACCCCACCACTGGCTCAAGAATAAACTAAGATGAGTAATGTAGAAGAAAAAAATATAGAAACAGACTTCAGGATCGACCTCAGTTAATTGATTGTATATGTTACCTTATGGCGAATTTTGATGAACTAGACGTTTCTGGACGAAATCATAGATTAGTATGTACAGTGAGCTGCGTAACAATTAACTGAATTAGATGTTTCAAGGCAGAATGTGTACAGTGAGCTGTATGAGTAATTAACTGAACTAGATGTTTCAAGGCAAAATTTGTACAGTGAGTTGTATGAGTAATTAACTGAACTAGATGTTTCAAGGCAGAATATGTACAGTGAGTTGTATGAGTAATTAACTGAACTAGATGTTTCACGGCAGAATTTGTACAGTGAGCTGTATGAGTAATTAACTGAGCTAGATGTTTCAAGGCAGAATATGTACAGTGAGTTGTATGAGTAATTAACTGAACTAGATGTTTCAAGGAAGAATATGTACAGTGAGCTGTATGAGTAATTAACTGAACTAGATGTTTCAAGGAAGAATTTGTACAGTGAGCTGTATGAGGAATTAACTGAGCTAGATGTTTCAAGGCAGAATATGTACAGTGAGTTGTATGAGTAATTAACTGAACTAGATGTTTCAAGGCAGAATTTGTACAGTGAACTGTATGAGTAATTAACTGAGCTAGACGTTTCAAGACAGAATATGTACAGTGAGTTGTATAAGTAATTAACTGAGCTAGACGTTTCAAGACAGAATATGTACAGTGAGTTATATGAGTAATTAACTGAGCTAGACGTTTCAAGACAGTGTATGTACTGTGTATTGTATGAGTAGGTAAAGTAAGTAAAGTAAGTAAAGTAAAGTAGGTAAAGTAAAGTAAGTAAAGTAAAGTAAGTAAAGTAAGTGAAGTAAGTAAAGTGTAGTAAGTAAAGTAGGTAAAGTAAAGTAAGTAAAGTAAGTAAAGTAAAGTAGGTAAAGTAGGTAAAGTAAAGTAAGCAAAGTAAGTAAAATAAAGTAGGTAAAGTAAGTAAAGTAAAGTAAGTAAAGTAAAGTAGGTAAAGTAAAGTAAGTAAAGTAAAGTAGGTAAAGTAGGTAAAGTAAAGTAAGTAAAGTAAGTAAAGTAAAGTAGGTAAAGTAAAGTAAGTAAAGTAAGTAAAGTAAAGTAGGTAAAGTAGGTAAAGTAAAGTAAGCAAAGTAAGTAAAATAAAGTAGGTAAAGTAAGTAAAGTAAAGTAAGTAAAGTAAAGTTGGTAAAGTAAAGTAAGTAAAGTAAGTAAAGTAGGTAAAGTAAAGAAAGTAAAGTAGGTAAAGTAAAGAAAGTAAAGTAGGTAAAGTAAAGTAAGTAAAGTAGGTAAAGTAAAGAAAGTAAAGTAGGTAAAGTAAAGAAAGTAAAGTAGGTAAAGTAAAGTAAGTAAAGTAAAGAAAGTAAAGTAAGTAAAGTAAAGTAAGTAAAGTAAGTAAAGTAAAGAAAGTAAAGTAAGTAAAGTAAAGAAAGTAAAGTAGGTAAAGTAAAGAAAGTAAAGTAAGTAAAGTAAAGTAAGTAAAGTAAGTAAAGTAAAGAAAGTAAAGTAAGTAAAGTAAAGTAAGTAAAGTAGGTAAAGTAAAGTAAGTAAAGTAAGTAAAGTAAGTAAAGTAGGTAAAGTAAAGTAAGTAAAGTAGGTAAAGTAAAGTAAGTAAAGTAAAGTAGGTAAAGTAAAGTAAGTAAAGTAAGTAAAGTAAAGTAAGTAAAGTAAAGTAAGTAAAGTAAAGTAAGTAAAGTAAAGTAGGTAAAGTAAAGTAAGTAAAATAAGTAAAGTAAAGAAAGTAAAGTAAGTAAAGTAAAGAAAGTAAAGTAAGTAAAGTAAAGTAAGTAAAGTAGGTAAAGTAAAGTAAGTAAAGTAAGTAAAGTAAGTAAAGTAGGTAAAGTAAAGTAAGTAAAGTAGGTAAAGTAAAGTAAGTAAAGTAAGTAAAGTAAAGTAGATAAAGTAAAGTAAGTAAAGTAAGTAAAGTAAAGTAAGTAAAGTAAAGTAGGTAAAGTAAGTAAAGTAGGTAAAGTAAGTAAAGTAAAGTAGGTAAAGTAAATAAAGTAGGTAAAGGAAGTAAAGTAAATTAAGTAAAGTAAAGTAAAGTAAGTAAAGTAAAGTAGGTAAAGTAAGTAAAGTAAGTAAAGTAAAGTAAGCAAAGTAAAGTAGGTTAAGTAAAGTAAAGTAAGTAAAGTAAAGTAAGTAAAGTAAATAAAGTAAAGTAATTTAAGTACGTTAAGTAAGTAAAGTAAAGTCGGTAAAGTAAGTAAAGTAAGTAAAGTAAAGTCGGTAAAGTAAGTAAAGTTAAGTAGGTAAAGTAAGTAAAGTAAGTAAAGTAAAGTCGGCAAAGTAAGTAAAGTAAAGTAAGTAAAGTAAGTAAAGTAAGTAAAGTAAGTAAATTAAAGTCGGTAAAGTAAGTAAAGTAAAGTAGATAAAGTAAGTAAAGTAAAGTCGGTAAAGTAAGTAAAGTAAAGTAGATAAAGTAAGTAAAGTAAAGTCGGTAAAGTAAGTAAAGTAAAGTAGATAAAGTAAGTAAAGTAAAGTAAGTAAAGTAAGTAAAGTAAAGTAGATAAAGTAAGTAAAGTAAAGTAGATAAAGTAAGTAAAGTAAAGTCGGTAAAGTAAGTAAAGTAAAGTCGGTAAAGTAAGTAAAGTAAAGTAGATAAAGTAAGTAAAGTAAAGTCGGTAAAGTAAGTAAAGTAAAGTCGGTAAAGTAAGTAAAGTAAAGTAGATAAAGTAAGTAAAGTAAAGTAGGTAAAGTAAGTAAAGTAAAGTAGATAAAGTAAGTAAAGTAAAGTAGATAAAGTAAGTAAAGTAAAGTCGGTAAAGTAAGTAAAGTAAAGTCGGTAAAGTAAGTAAAGTAAAGTAGATAAAGTAAGTAAAGTAAAGTAGATAAAGTAAGTAAAGTAAAGTAGATAAAGTAAGTAAAGTAAAGTCGGTAAAGTAAGTAAAGTAAAGTCGGTAAAGTAAGTAAAGTAAAGTAGATAAAGTAAGTAAAGTAAAGTCGGTAAAGTAAGTAAAGTAAAGTAGATAAAGTAAGTAAAGTAAAGTAGGTAAAGTAAGTAAAGTAGGTAAAGTAAGTAAAGAGTCTCGTGACGACAAGTGGCGTGACCCTACATTTTACAGACCTTCAGCACATGAATTTTGGAGCAATGTGGTCGGCATTACGCCCGTGCTGCTTTAATTCCCAGACAAAATACGGTACTCCTTCAAGGCTGAGTGAACTGGTAAGTCGTAGTATGCAGTACTACATTAAGTTGTTTTGTTAAAATTATTAACCCTGCACTTCAGACACACCCATAGGTGCTTGAATTTCTCATGGAAAGACTGAAAACTTTCGATTTCAAACCTGACACACGTGACCGGCCTTGGATCATTGACCTTCATGCATCCCTGATAGGCAAATTTAAGAATGGAACACAGAAAAGACACGCCACTGCAACAGGAAAATATTCTAGTAACTAAGGCACAGACAAAAGCTTTAAAAACAGCAGTTGGAACTATCTACATGAAGGAGATTAGAAAGTTATATCTTATCAGTGTGACGTATGTCATTTCTGGAGAGGGAGAATAGAACAAAAAAATAGATAAAATTGTATGGTAATAGCTTTACGTGATTTATAGACGACACAAATTTGAACGACGTTTCGGCTCAATAGGCCTTCAGCAGGAACAAAACAAGCAACACGCACACACAGATATGTAAGTAAATAAAACTAATCATACATAGCTAACTAGTAATGAAACATCCAAAACAAAATAATCGAAAATGGTTTAAGAAAAGAAAAAAATGCTTCCCTGTGTCGTGGACCGTGGTCAGAATGAGAGAGAGAGAGAGAGAGAGAGAGAGAGAGAAAGAGAGAGAGAGAGAGAGAGAGAGAGAGAGAGATTGTTTATGCATTCATTTGCATTTCTTTGTCTTGACCCCTGTCATTTCTGGAACAGGCGAACTCCATAGTAGAGAGGGACGATAACCGTCAAATAGACGCAAGCCCTAATTGAAGTAAAAAGGTAAAGGGTAAGTAACTACGTAATAAGTTGACGACACAAATTAGAACAACGTTTCGGCTCAATAGGCCTCCATCAGGAACAAACATACGACACACGCGCGCGCACACACACACACACACACACAAATATGTATTTAAAATAAATAAATAATAAAGAAAAAAATAATAATTTTGAACAAGAATGAGAAATTAAAATTAAATTTAAAAAAGAATAAAACGCCTTCCCTAAAGAGGAAATCTGCTTGTCCCTGCTGAAGGCTTGTCGAGCTGAAGCGTTGTTTCCATCCACGTGTTGCTAGGCGTTCTCTATGGTATTAGTAATCATATTTTCATAAGAAGGCAGGAAACTAAAACAAGTAGAGGGATTCAAATAATGTAGGAAGTCTAGTGACACACGAAAGTTAACAAACAGCAGTGATAGACTCAAGATGCAACAAAGCTTGTCAAATCATTGGACAGTTATCACCACTATTGTCCAACAAGGAAATAATTCTAGAGGCAAAAATGGCACTACAATATAGTCTTCATCCAATCATTGTGCTACCAATGCCAGACCTGGTCCCTAGATGCAAGAACAATAAGAAAAATAACCTCTACAGAGATGAAATGTGTGAGACGAATGACAGGAAATAGTCTGAGAGATAAGATCAGAAATGAAGAACTGAGAAAACGGCTAGGAATAGCCTCCGCCTTAGAGTATATAAAGAAACAACAGATAAATTGGTTTGGTCATGTGACAAGGTAGAGTGATCAAAACACAACACAACGAGCCCTCAATAAACGTTGCGAGAACACCAGACCCAAGGGTCGACCACAAAATAGATGGACCGATGGAATATTAGAAACCCAAAGAAACATAACAGCAGCAGAGACGAACAGAAGAGCAAAGACCGCAAATTCAAATTATATCTCACCTCGACGAAAATCAAATGAGGAAGGAAAGAAGAAGAATCATATTTTCCTGAGACCACGGTACATTTTTCAGCGACATGTTCGGTAGTACGCCAGGCCGCATTTACTTCACAGAAAAATCTATGATACGTACTTTTTTCTGTTTGGTGCTCACTGGAGCCTTGTTGGCCCGGAAACAAAAACTCACCACTTTGTGGTTCTTCAGATGAGGAAGCGAGCAGACTATTCACTCAGCCACCGTACTCGTGTGTGTGTGTGTCATCGAATAAGACGAAACAAGATAGTTGCGGTTTTCTGTCAGGTAGATCAGGAGACGGGACCTCCAGAATGTTGATTAGTTAACACAACATAGATCTCCATCTCTCTAATCCCTTAATTCTCATAAAAGCCTTCTTTAAAAATGTACAGCACGATTATTTTAACATTTTCGCTGTGCATTTATCTCTTATAAGTGGTTTGACAGAGCGCTTTTATAGAGGTTTGACAGAATGCTTTTATAGAGATTTGACAGAATGCTTTTAAAGAGGTTTGACAGAGTGCTTTTATAGAGATTTGACAGAATGCTTTTATAGAGGTTTGACAGAGTGCTTTTATAGAGGTGTGACAGATGGTTTTATAGTTCACAGCTGTTTATTTTCGTCTTAAAGTCGTATTTTAGTTCTAATCAGTGAAATGTTCCAGCGTTTTTTGATGAGACTAGTACATTCTCCTGATTCTTAAAATCGATATTGTGTGGAAGTGGTTTCAACTTGTGCCACCAAAAATAAAGCGGCACATCTTTAGCTCTCAAGTCAATGCTTGTCTATACAGTAAGTAAAGTACCTCGGTCACGCCAAGTGGCGTATAGGGAAATATGGTGTTAGTGACCCTATATTTTACATACCTTCATCACAGTGTTTTTTGGGGTAATGTGGTCGGTATTACGCCCGTGCTGCTTTACTTTCCCAGAAAAAAAATCCGGTACCCATTTAAGGCTGGGTGAACCCGGAAGCCGTCGGTTGGGATCGAACCCTACCCCTTGTACATGGTAGTCCAGTTCACTAACTACTGAGCTATCGCGAGATAATTTGATAGTTAATGCTTGTTGCAAAAAATAAACAAAATAAAAAAATAAATAAAAGATAGGTAAATCTGAGAGTTTTGGAGGATGCAATATTCCTTTATTTTTTTTAACAAAAGTTTCTAAATTTAAAAATAGAGCGCCATCTATTCATTGTGATTGACTTGTACAATAAGAGGAAAAAAGACGCGTATTTCATTTTCCTGGAAAGCAACAAATAGGGAAATCAACAAGTATTAAAAACACATCCACAAGCATCAAAAACAAATCAACAAGTTTCAAAAACAAATCAACAAGTTTCAAAAACAAATAAACAGGTTTCAAAAGCCAGTCAGGAAATGTCAGTAAAAAATAGTTGTGAGATCTGTAGAAACATCTACAACTATATCTGTCAAACCTCTACAACTATATCTGTCAAACCTCTACAACTATATCTGTCAAACCTCTACAACTATATCTGTCAAACCTCTACAACTATATCTGCCAAACCTCTACAACTATATCTGACAAACCTCTACAACTATATCTGACAAACCTCTACAACTATATCTGACAAACCTCTACAACTATATCTGACAAACCTCTACAACTATATCTGACAAACCTCTACAACTATATCTGACAAACCTCTACAACTATATCTGACAAACCTCTACAACTATATCTGACAAACCTCTACAACTATATCTGACAAACATCTACAACTATATCTGACAAACCTCTACAACTATATCTGACAAACCTCTATAAAATTCAAATTAACAAATGTAGTCATTCATTGGATGCCGTCTCCACATCGAAGGTTGGCTATCATGGAGTGTCTTTGTACTCTGGTCTTGTCTTGACGGTCCTTCCAAGATGACTTTTAGCAGGGTATCGTCCTACTTCACTTGTTCCAAAATGTCACTTGTCCTTTTCGAATTGTGTAAGTTGTTCGTTTATTTCATTTTCACTGGTTCACATCTTTCTTTGTGTCTTCTTCCCCGTCAATTCAATTCTCTCTATTTTATGTAGATCCACGCTTCAAAGGATTATATTTTCTGCTCTGTTTTCCTATTTGATGACTATGTTTCTGCACCCATACATTAATGTTGAGTAAAGATAACATTTTACAACTCATTGTTCTACTTCTGATCATATTGGCTTTGATGTGAGATTCCATGTTGTTTCAAATATTATTTTTTGTCATTTCTAATCTTTTATTGGAAAGTGGGAATACTTGGTTACAACTGGCAAAATACAACAAAAGAGAGATCGCAGATGACAAAGAGAGACGATACTAGATAGCTTGATGTCATGGCACGGCAAACAGTCAACGACATAATTTATACGATACACTCTGTATAGAACAAAGGACAAGAGGCCGGGTTCGATCCTGACCGACGGCTTCCGGATTCACCCAGCCTTAAATGGGTACCGGAATTTTTCTGGGAAAGTAAAGAGGCACGGGCGTAATACCGACCACATTACCCCAAAAATCATGTCTGTAAAATTTATGGTCACTAACACTATATTCCCTATACGCCACTAGGCTTGACGGGGGTACTTTACTTTTACTTTTACTCTGTATAGAATATTGTGGAAGGACATGATCGCCTACGCCAACCGGTTTGGAACATGATGATGGTTCTTTTGTTTATTTCTGTCTTACATTTTCCATTCTTTGTCACAGCTTGTCCAAGACATCTATTTTCTTGAACTCTATCTAGGTTCGCTCCATCTACTTCGACACCCACTTGTATATTTTGTGTGTTTTCTCTGCTAATAACAAATCCTAGTCGCCACGGTATATACAGTTCAGAGTTTTTATTTGATCCCTGCCTTTACAATAGACTTGACTAACTCCACCGAGGGTTGAGCAGCTCTTCCCGTCATTCGGACAACGATAGGTGTTTTGAATTGCAAAATTCTCACTGGGGATTTCTCTTTTATCGGCCCACGACAGAATTAATCATGTTTTACTGAGTTTTTTGCTTTAAATCAGGCCTGAGTGACTTAATTGTTACCGAGCTCAAACTGATCAGACCTGTCTGGGTTCTTGTCCCAGATATGGCATATTTTAGTTAGGACGGACACAGCTTCAGGTTTAACCCCGCTCTTCCCCTTGAACTCGCAGATCTAGCGGGGGGGTCTCTGCACGGGAAGATCCTGGTTCGAAATCCGTCACAGGCGGTGGGGACTTCTAACTTTGAACCCAATGCAGTACAAAAGATATACTCTATAGACAACTAACAGGTGACAAAAGAACTAGGGGGCGCCCAAAACTTCGACTTTTTTTTTTTTCGTTAAACAGTTTTGACCTCTGACGAAGGCCCTAGTGACTAGGAACTGAATTTGGCGTGTTAATCCGTTTTTCCCTGTCAGCCGTGTGCACAAGGGTCCCTCGCCGCACAGGCAGATAACTCCGTCTTCGGATATACTCATATTTTTTTCCGTCGATGAGTAACTGACGTTTCAAGTCGGGCCTCGCTGCTGAGACCAGGGGTGGTTGCCGAAGAGAGAAATCATAAATAAAAATCCCAACTGGTGCAGCTGGGATTTGAACCCACAACCTCTCTGTCTCAAGGCCGGCGTCTTGCCGAGACCAACTAGTCCCCCTAAACTTCGATTTGTAGACGTGTGTAAACGCGACATGAAGACTCTGAACATAAACCCTGCAACCTGAGAAGAAATAGCTGCAGACCGCAATCTTTGGAAACATACTCTAAAGCTGCAACTCAAACTGACGTAGAAGCAGACAGACTCATAGAGAAAGACAATACACGGTGAAAGGAAAGAAAGAAAAAACATTTATAGGAGCGCTGAAAAATCCATTGTCAACTATGACTGACGGAGACTACTACAGTCAACTATGACTGATGGAGACTACTATAGTCAACTATGACTGACGGAGACTAGCGTAATGGCGATCACATCATCTGTAAAATGTGCCATTACTTAATAAGGGGAACCATTACTTTATGACGGGAACCATTACTTTATGAGGGGAACCATTACTTTATGAGGGGAACCATTACTTTATGAGGGGAACCATTACTTTATGAGGGGAACCATTACTTTATGAGGGGAACCATAACTTTATGAGTGGAACCATTACTTCATGAGTGGAACCATTACTTCATGAGTGCAACTATTAATTTATGAGTGTAACCCTTACTTTATGAGTTGAAACATTACTTCATGAGGGGATCACTTACTTTATGAGTGAAACCTTTATTATATGAGTATGACCCTTATTTTATGAGGGAAACCCTTACTTTATGAGTGAAACCCTTACTTTATGAGTGAAACTCTTTCTATATGAGTGGAACCCTTATTTTATGAGTGGAACCCTCACTTTATGAGTGGAACCCTTACTTTTTTAGTGGAACCCTTACTTTATTAGTGGAGCCATTTCTACATGAGTGGAACCCTTACTTTTGTAAGTTAAACCCTTACTTTATTAGTGTAAACCTTACTTTATGGGTGGGACCTTTACTTTATTAAAGGAACCCTTACTTTATGAATGAAACCTTTACTTTTGTAAGTGGAACCATTACTTTATTAGTGGAAACCTTACTTTATGAGTGAAACTCTTACTTTATGAATGGAACCCTTACTTTATGAATGGAACCCTTACTTTATGAATGCGACCCTTACTTTTGTAAGTGGAACCCTTACTGTATTAGTGGAAACCTTACTTTTTGAGTAGAAAAATGACTTCATGAGTTGAACCCTTACTCATATTTTGCACGTATGTAAATATATTCCATTTCGGGGAGACATATTTCCACCAAGATTTCTATACCAGCGACTGGGTCCACATCTTGTCACGTAACTGTAATGAGAATTCAGAGTTACTGTTCTTTGTGAGGACGTCTACGTGAGTACACGCTCACATTTAAGTACCAGGAACGAAAGTCTCATCTGGGAGTCGATATCAGTCAGCGCCCCGAGGTTGTCATGCATCAAATCATTGTGAAGAATAGTATCAGAAATGCCTCTGTGCTGATGCAGTATAATTTTGCGAAGAAATAGTTCTAGGGAGGTTTTTTTTTTTCGCGGTGGCACGTGGAAAAAAAAAGTATGCATTTTTTTGTTTTTAAAATAAAAAGGTTCAAAGTGAGAAAGATTTGATTACGTGGGGTGTGGAGGGTATCTGTATGAGAGCTACAGTCAACACGCTACAGTAGCGCCTAGGGTTGTGATGTGTCATCAGTAATGGGAATGCTGGTCTAGCATTAACATGGAGACGGACCAGACAGACGGATTAATCAAGGAATTACATTTATATGTACATTCTCCATCAACTAATGACGGATTTTTTAAAAGTAAATGAAGATTAAGATTTGCAAGTGAACCCCTCTGGCTAGTTTTGTCTAAACTGAAGAAAAATCACTCGTCTGATCCAAGGAAATAAAACCTATTACTGTCTCGACTTTGATATATATCTCGTTTCTTGAATCTGCAGGAAGTTCACTTAAGTGCTGGGTACTCCAGTATCAAATACAGACAACGTTTGTTGACAACTTTCATGTTAAAAAAAACAAAAACATTCCTGCCATATCAGAGTATACAGGGAAGAATTTGTATTTTTATTTTCATTTTATTTCTTCTTCTATTTTGCAAAAAATAATTAAAAAATTATTATTTTCAAAATAGAAGAAGAAATAAAATGAAAATAAAAATACAAATTAAAAAAATAAAAGAAATTATTAATTTTAAATAGACATTTGCATGTGTGTTGTATGTTTGTTCCTGCTAATGGCCTATTGGGCTGTAACGTCGTTCTGGTTTGCGTTGTCCGCTTGTTACTTTTTTTTTCCTTTATGAATCGGCGTCTTTGCACGCGAGTTTTCACCCATATGTGCTCGGCCGCCTATCCAGAAGTGTTCGGAGACTACTTGACAGTGGCGCTTCAAGCATTGAAACTTACAATGCGAGGCGGCATTCCTCACCTTCCCGGTTACTACCCTGGTACTCATTTCTTCCAGAGCTAGATTGACCGCGGGGTTATTTTGTTTTCCTAAACGAGTACAACCCACACTGCTTCCAGCGGGACTCGAACACGGGTTGTCCGAACGTCGGTAGCCCAGTTGGGGATAAGCTTTTAACCATACTGTTTTCTTTTCTATTTGTTTCTATATCATTTTATTCATTTCTTCTCACAATTAGCTTCACTGCAGCTTCGCAATTTTAAGAATGTATGTGCATTTCTTGACCTTGACCTTGCATGTAAAAACATTACCATTTTATTTTTGGCCATTCTGTTTTTTTTTTTTTTATTATATATTCTGCTTTTTAAAAATTATATATTCTGCTTTTTTCCCCCAAACTTGATCGTTCACGAACAACCCCCAACTCCCAGCAGCGTCATCACTATGGTTATGGTTATGGAAGGCCTCGGTATCACTGCAAACGAATTAAAATCCATAATTACTCAACCGCCCGTGCCAGTGGAATCATCCGAATTACTAACTCATCTCCCAAACAAAGAAAGGTAACTGTTGTCCCCATCGTAGCAGTCTCAGCACACGCCAAAAGACATAAGGCGAAACCGCGCAGAAAGTGAACACAGTCAACTGTTCCCTGTCATATGATATCATCCTTCATCGTAAACAATTGGGACATCGAAACATGATCAAAACGGATGAAACACACAGCTCACAGTGTGCACAGAGCACTTAACTCAGTAGCTCCTGCAACGAGCCGGACTTGGAATATGAGGAAACTGCAACAAGGAACACCCTTCAGACATAGCCTTCAATGGTTCCTGCCGTCTATCCACCATATACCGGAAGTTCACGTCCTCCCGAAAATGATGATCGTCATATTGAGAACAAAAAATGTATAGCGCTTGATGATGTTAGGACATCGTTCTTGACAGTACACCAACCGAACATATAAACACACAGTTAGTCGTCGAATTATCACCGTCACACATCAAACAACAGACCCTGCTGTTAGCGTACAACGAACGAAACACGGTGCAAATTCCCAAAGAGGAAGATCTTCGGTCGACTTGACGGAGATATCCATTAATGCGTTTCAGCATGTAAATAACTTGCGTCCAAAATCCCAAAGTCTGCCATTGAATAGCACCCACTGTGACGTAAACCGCATGCCAACACTAGACGGTGAAGGTCACCGTTACAATACTTGACTTGTTAAGAAACACTGTTGTATGTTCTCGCCGGTGCAGATCTGTCCACTTCGTCGCGCAGATTTGCTAAGCAGAACATCATTTTGATTTCAACACAGAAAATTGCAATCAGAGAGCCGAAATTTATCAAACCCCCGATACATTGTCTGCAGCAATCGAGAGAACGTGAAACGTTCCACCATTTTGAAACGGAAGTCATCACTACCCACCCAGACAAGGACAGCCATTGACGCCACCAGCAGGGTGGAGATATTTGGACACCACGTGGGTTAACTATCTGATAAATGGATGCATAACCCACCTGGGAATATATAGTGACTTTAACACTTAATAAGGGGCTTGCAACGGATAGTCGACTGGGCTTCCGACGTTCGGACAACCCGTGTTCGAGTCCCGCTGGAAGTAGTGTAAGTTGTACTCGTGGCTGGAAAAAAAAAATACTCCTGCGGTCAACCCAGCCGCTGGTAGAAATGGGTAGCAGGGTATTACCCTGGGAAGATGAGGAATATCGCCTCGCATATGAGTTTCGATGCTTGAAGCGACACTATCCAAAAATCTCAGGCGGCCGAGCACATATGGGTGGAAACTCGCGTGCTAAGACGCCGGTTCAAGTCTCGTACTTTACCTTTACCATAATTTCTTTCTTTTTTTTTTGTTACAGAATATTTATAGCAAACAGCAAACACTGACATACTTACCCTATCGATGTTCAAAATAGTTTCTCTTGTGCTCAACATACTTACACCAGCTATTGTAGAGCACGTAAATACCGCAGAAAAAGAACTATCTATGACAGGTGCGCAGCCAAACTTCCACCACCGCCTGAATACCCATCTTGCACGCTATCCATGACTTCAGCTCGCCATGACCGATGCGATGACTAATCTAACGTCCAGCAGTGATGTCATCTCCGTGACAGTGACGCGTCGGTTTTCCCGTATCTTCTTCACGGTTTTAGTGTCATCATCTGTGAGTGACCCCTGCTCCCTCCTCGGTTGAAGATAATCATCGACGTTATTATCGCTGTCCTTGAACTTCACAGCGTACAACTTGTACGCCCGTCACTACACAGTAATCATCTCAGCTGGTCGGCTGGAGGTACAGGCAACTTCTGCAGGGCGCACCATATGTTTAGGGGCGCCATAAAGGATCTTTCAAACGGTTAACCCTTTACCTTATGAAAATGTGTATAATTGTACTTATAAAGGGCGTTAAAGTTTAGCTTGCCAGGGGTGCGCTTTTTGTTTATGGGCGGCATTAAAGATCTTCCAAAATGTTTAGTTTCGCCCATGTAAAAAAATGATATATTAATACTTAAAAAGGGCGTCGATATTTAGCTTGCCCAGGGCACGCAATGTGTTTAGGGGCGCCATCAAGAATCTTCCAAAAAGTTTAGCTTTCTCCTTGTGAAAGTTTGTATATTTTAATTTAAAGAGGGCGTCGAAGTTGTACGCCCGGGGCGCTAGCAACCGAAAGACGCCCGGGGCGCCAGCAACCATAGAGCTGTCACTGTATCACGGTGATGAGTCTGTATCACGGTGATGAGTCTCCGTAGCTTTTGCTCAACAAAAATCTCTCTGGGCTCGCTTGGCGCACTTTGTCAGTGTTAGAGCAGCTCTTTACGAACACCGCAGCCCTGCAAACGTCATCAATTGGCAACTCAAGGTCATTAACTCTGCACACAATCTGCGCAATGATATCGGTCGTACGCACCATTTTGTAAACATATCCGTTTTCGAAATAAAAGACACATATATACATATATAGGGAGCCGCGATAGCTCAGTGGTTAGTGAACTGGACTACAAAGGACAAGGGGTAGGGTACGATCCTAACCGACGGCTTTCGGGTTCACCCAGCCTTAAATGGGTACCGGATTTTTCTGGGAAAGTAAAGCGGCGCGGGCGTAATACCGACCACATTACCCCGAAAATCATGTGCCGAATGTCTGTAAAATTTATGGTCACTAACACCATATTCCCAATTCGCCACTTGCGTGACGGGGGTAAAAAGAAAAAAATATACATATATATTACGATATAGAGATATCTGTAAATCATCTCTGAATGACTTCTCAATATGTGAAATTGACTGGGAACATCTGGCAAGTGATCGCACATCATGGAGAGCATGTATGAGGAATGGTATAACATCATTTGAGAATGTGCTAAGGCAAAACTTAGAAGAGAAAAGGCGAATGAAAAAGGATAGAAAACCATGTGGACTAGTAGACCTGACTTGTTCATTCTGTGACCGTGTGTGTTTGTCAAACATTGGTAGAATTAGCCACGAGAGAAGCTGTTCGACAAAAACAAAATCTAAAAAAAATACACAATAGTCTCTACTGGACCGCCTGACAAGACGAAAAGGGCCATACATATATTCCATGAAATATGTATGTGTGTATGTGGGGGGCCTCGATAGCCTATTTGGGAAAACCACCCTAATGGGCTACCGACGTTCGGACGACCCGTGTTCGATTCCCGCTGAGAGCAGTGTGAGTTGTTCTCCTGCTTGGAAACAAAATTCCCCCGCGGTCGACCCAGCCGCTGACAGAAACGGGTACCAGGAAGGTGAGGAATGCCGCCTCACATCGTGAGTTTCAATGCTTGAAGCGACACTGTCCAGAAGCCTCCGAACACTTTTGGATGGGCGGCCGAGCACATTGGGAAGAAAAACTCGAGAGCTAAGACGCCGATTTAAGTCTCGTACTTGACCTTACCTTTACTTGTGTATGTAGCCTGTAATATGTACAGTTAAGTGAGGTCACGGTAAACCTGGACGAAATCAGGAAGAAAACATAAAATGCATGTAATCATCATCATCATCATCATCAAGTACCGGGCCTGGTGGCGTAGGTAATCATGTCTCTTCAAAACTTTCGATCACAACATTTATTTATCATAATCTGTTGTTGACTTTCTGCCAAGCCATTCTCTTAAGCTGTCTGGTATTTTCTCTCTTTGCTTCCCTCTATCTTTTCGTCCCTCAATTTTCCCACTTGTTACAATATATTCCAGTTGTTCTCTTCTCATTACGTGGCAAGAAAATCATATTTGTTTCTTCCTAATATTGGAAATTAGCGCTCTTTTTGCTTTGACCTCTTTCAGAACATTTTCATTACTCTTCTTAGGTGTTCATGGTATTCTCAACATTCTTCTGTAAAAGCACATTCCACAGACTCTAGTGATTTTCTTGTCTGTTGTGCTATTGTCCATGATTCACATCCATATGTTAAGACTGGCTCTACATAACATTTAAGAACTCTTTTTCTTGTTTCTATTGTCAAAAATGGATTGCATAGTATCTTCCTCATTTTTTGGAAAACTGTTTTTGCCTGAGCCATTCTGCATCTCACCACTTTTGTACATCTACCGTCTGAGGTTAACAAAGTTCCCAAATATTTAAATTCATTTACCTGTTTTAATATTATTCCACTTGTCTTTATTTTGCACTGAGGTGATGTCTTTTTCTTTGTTGTTACCATTACTTCTGTCTTTTTCCTATTAAAGCTGAGTTCTTTATTTTTGCTTTCTTTCACTATAATGTCCAACATTTCTTGTAACTCATTTTCACTCTTAGCGATTAAGACTGTATCATCAGCATAGTAAAAAAAAGTAAAGTACCCCCGTCATGCCAAGTGGAGTATAGGGAAATATGGTGTTTGTCACCCTATATTTTACAGACCTTCAGCACATGATTTTTGGGGTAATGTGGTCAGTATTACGCCTGTGCTGCTTTACTTTCCCAGAAAAAAAAATCCGGTACCATTTAAGGCTGGGTGAACCCGGAAGCCGTCGGTTGGGATCGAACCCTACCCCTTGTACGTGGTAGTCCAGTTCACTAACCACTGAGCTATCGCGGCTCCGTATCATCAGCATACCTTAGATTATTTATATTACGAAATAAAATGTTTAAACGTTTCGGCTGCAGTGATATCATCAGTAAACAAAGACAATAGACGTCGAATGTTATGTTTCCCTGAATCTATGACTTATCCAGCATGCATGCGACTCTACACACAGCAGAGCGTGACTACCTATGCCTTGCTTTCCAACATCACATGCAAATCGCCCATTGTTAAGACCGACCAAAGTAGAAAATTAGAATGTAATGATTTATCAATGTATTAGTTTTGTTGAAAAGAATATAACAATATGTAAAGGGACTTCGTGGATGAGTTATTTGTATTGCAATGAACTGATGTTAATGTTGTTCTTGTTTACCACCATCACAAGTCTCGTTTGTCACACTCCGCTACACTTTATCATGTGGGATACCATTTGCGGTTTTGTAGAGGGCGGCAAAGAGGAAAAGAGAATCAGAAAAAACATTGATAATAAAAGAGTGTGTGAGAAGGAAAGAACATTAGAGGGAATTTTTTTTTTTTCGTTCGCCAGCTTTCACCTCTGACGAAGTCCATAGAGAGTATGAAATGAATTTAATTTTGCGTGTTAATCCATTTTTCCCTGGCAGCCGTGTGCACAGGGGTCCCTCGCCGTACAGGCAGATAACTCCGTCTTCGGAGGTACTCCTATTTTTTTTCCGTCGATTTGTAATTGACGTTTCAAGCCGGGCCTCGCTGCTGAGACCAGGGGTGGTTGCCGCAAAGAGAAATCATAAATAAAAATCCTAACTGGTGTAGCCAGGATTTAAACCCACAACCTCCCTGTCTCGAGGCCGGCGTCTTGCCTCGAGACCAACCAGTCCCCCAGAGGGAACATGAGAAAGAGAGGGATTATGAGAAAGAGAGGGAATATGAGAAAGAGAGGGAACATGAGAAAGAGAGGGAATATGAGAAAGAGAGGGAACATGAGAAAGAGAGGGAATATTAGAAAGAGAGGGAACATGAGAAAGAGAGGGAACATGAGAAAGAGAGGGAATATGAGAAAGAGAGGGAACATGAGAAAGAGAGGGAATATGAGAAAGAGAGAGAATATGAAAAAGAGAGGGAATGTCAGAAAGAGAGGGAACATGAGAAAGAGATGGAACGTGAGAAAGAGAGAGAATATGAGAAAGAGAGGGAATATGAGAAAGAGAGGGAATATGAAAAAGAGAGAGAATATGAGAAAGAGAGGGAATATGAGAAAGAGAGAGAATATGAAAAAGAGAGGGAATGTCAGAAAGAGAGGGAACATGAGAAAGAGATGGAACGTGAGAAAGAGAGAGAATATGAGAAAGAGAGGGAATATGAGAAAGAGAGGGAACATGAGAAAGAGAGGGAATATCAGAAAGAGAGGGAACATGAGAAAGAGAGGGAATATGAAAAAGAGAGGGAATATGAAAAAGAGAAGGAATATGAGAAAGAGTATTAGAAAGAAAAAAAACAAGAGAGAAAATATGAGAAAGAGATAACAAGAGTGGGAATATGATAAAGATATAACAAGAGAGGGAATATGTGAAAGAGATAACAAGAGAGGGAATATGTGAAAAAGATAACAAGAGAGGGAATATGTGAAAGAGATAACAAGAGAGGAAATATGAGAAAGAAAGAATAAGAGACTTAATGAGAGAAAGAGTGTGGGAATGAAGAAGAAAAATAAAAAAGGAAATATAGAGAAACAGAGAAATATATAAATGGAAATGTTGACAGCGTGAATAAGAGGGAGAGAGTGTGAGAAAGGATATTTGAAAGAGAGAGGGTTTGTGAGGCAGGGTATTTGAAAGAGAGAGGGTTTGTGAGGAAGGGTATTTGAAAGAGAGAGGGTTTGTGAGGAAGGGTATTTGAAAGAGAGAGGGTTTGTGAGGAAGGGTATTTGAAAGAGAGAGGGTTTGTGAGGCAGGATATTTGAAAGAGAGAGGGTTTGTGAGGAAGGGTATTTGAAAGAGAGAGGGTTTGTGAGGCAGGGTATTTGAAAGAGAGAGGGTTTGTGAGGAAGGGTATTTGAAAGAGAGAGGGTTTGTGAGGCAGGGTATTTGAAAGAGAGAGGGTTTGTGAGGCAGGGTATTTGAAAGAGAGAGGGTGTGTGAGGCAGGATATTTGAAAGAGAGAGGGTTTGTGAGGCAGGGTATTTGAAAGAGAGAGGGTTTGTGAGGCAGGGTATTTGAAAGAGAGAGGGTGTGTGAGAAAGGGTATTTGAAAGAGAGAGGGTGTGTGAGAAAGGGTATTTGAAAGAGAGAGGATTTGTGAGGCAGGGTATTTGAAAGAGAGAGTGTGTGTGAGAAAGGGTATTTGAAAGAGAGAGAGTATGTGAGAAAGGGTATTTGAAAGAGAGAGGTTGTGTGATGAAGGGTATTTGAAAGAGAGAGGGTGTGTGAGAAAGGGTATTTGAAAGAGAGAGGGTATGTGAGAAAGGGTATTTGAAAGAGAGAGGGTGTGTGAGAAAGGGTATTTGAAAGAGAGAGGGTTGCGAGGAAGGGTATTTGAAAGAGAGAGTGTGTGTGAGAAAGGGTATTTGAAAGAGAGTGAGTATGTGAGAAAGGGTATTTGAAAGAGAGAGGTTGTGTGAGAAAGGGTATTTGAAAGAGAGAGGGTTGCGAGGAAGGGTATTTGAAAGAGAGAGAGTATGTGAGAAAGGGTATTTGAAAGAGAGAGGTTGTGTGAGGAAGGGTATTTGAAAGAGAGATGGTGTGTGAGAAAGGGTATTTGAAAAAGAGAGGGTGTGTGAGAAAGGGTATTTGAAAGAGAAAGGGGTTGTGAGAAAGGGTATTTGAAAGAGAGAGAGTCTGTGAGAAAGGGTATTTGAAAGAGAGATGTTGTGTGAGGAAGGGTATTTGAAAGAGAGAGGGTATGTGAGAAAGGGTATTTGAAAGAGAGATGATGTGTGAGAAAGGATACTTGAGAAAGAGAGAAATTGAAAGAAAGAATAAGGTACAAAAGTATAAAACAAAAAGAGAGTGTGAAATAAAGAGAAGGCCAGTGCAAATGCCATACCACAGATAGAGAAGCCCAGAAAGATTTCATATTTAATTAAAAGAAAGGAAGAGAGCGAGAGAGAGAGAGGACGAGAGAGACAAGTTTGACATTCGAATCTCGGAATAAAGCTCCAAATTGTTGGCACTATTCATATTCATAAGCGGAAACGAATTAATTTATTGATTCTTCTTAACAGTGACACGAGAATCGTTGACCAAAGGCAGGGGAGGCAACAACTGTCAGGGTGATTGTCGGAACACTGGATCTGGTATCACTTGAATTTGATTGTGACAGTTGCAGGAACGAGTCAAGCTGGTGCCATTATGGGCTACCGTGTGGGGTTAGAGTCTTGTAGGCTGGGGTCGGAGATTTTGAAACGAGGCTGCTACGAGTGCAATTTTGGGGCGAGGCTGATACGAGTGCAGTCTTAAAGGATTGAGTAAGGGAGATAGTTCATGAGAGCACACATACATGAAGATTCTTATGGGATCTGTGTCTTGGCTCACTTTGTGGGCACATTAATTTTAAAACGACGCATTAATATTCAGAAAGTGTTTGATCATGCTAGTAATGTCAGTATCCGACACATTCCTTTAACATGAAGGAGAACAAGACTGCATGTATTACATGTGTTTACATCGAACTGAACCCGAGCTTATTTACTTAAAGAAATAAACAAGACAAGCAAAAAATATGGACTAGATATGAATATCAAAAAGACTAAAACTATGATCATAAACAAAGAAAATACTCAAAACCCACAAGTGGATATCAAAATTGAAGGAATAGACCTTGAGACAGTTCAAAACTACAACTACCTTGGACATACTATAACAAGGGATGTCAAATATAAAACTAAAGTAAACAAAAGAATAGTAAAGGCTAAAAGTGATTTTAATGCAATGCAAAATATTATCATCAGCATCATCATCAAATACTATGCCTGTTGACGTAGGTGACATGTCTCTCCACAATTTTCAATCTCGACAGTTATTTATCATTTCTGTTGTTGACCTTATTGTAAGCCATTCTCTTAAGCTGTCTGGTATCTTTTCTCTTTGCTACCCTTTGTCTCTTCGTCCCTTAATGTTCACAGGTGTTACAGGATAATCCAACTGTTCCCTTCTTATTCCTTGGCTAAAAAATGATCATTGTGTTTTTCCAAATTTTGGAAATTAGCTCTTTTTGTTTTGGCCTCTTTCAAAACGTTTTCTTTACTATTCTTATATCCATGTTATTCTGAACATTCTTCTACAAAACCACATTTCTACAGCCTCCAGTGATTTCCTTGTCTGTTGTCCTATTGTCCATGGTTAACATCTATATGTTAAGACTGGCTCTGCATAATATTTTAAGAACTATGAAAAAAAATAATACAAAATATACTACGATCAAAACAAATGACACAAAGGCTAAAACAAATAATAGCAAAATATTTTCTCAACACTCCTGTATGGTACAGAAACATGGACATTAGACAAGAGCACAGAAGAGAAAATGTAAACCTTTGAAATGTGGATCTATAGAATCGGAAGAATTGGATGGAAAGACAAGAAAACAAACGAGGAAGTCCTAAAACAACTAAAAACCAAAAGCGAACTACTAAACACAATTCAGACAAGACAAATGAAATTTTTGGTGCATATTAAAAGACACAACAACCTACTAAAAGTAATGCTGGAAGGGAAAATACAAGGTAAAAGAGGCAGACCAAGACTAACTTTGATGAGTAACATCGAAATATGGACAGATCTACCTATGACAACCTGCACTATCAAAGCAAAAGACAGATCGGAATAGCGCTCCAGGGTAGCCAACCTTCGATGCGGATACGACACTTAATGATGATTATGATGATGATGATGATGATGATGATGATGATGATGATGATGATGAGGTACTTGAATATATTGAGCTGCTGTAACATTGATTATCTCGTTTGTTTACTTTAATTCTGCCTTTGCGCATCTTTCTTTATTGTATCGTTTTACAGGGCGTCTAACTCGTCACCGAACCTCGAAGCTCTTTAAAGGGGTTCACTACTAAAAGCTCGACCGCCAGGGTTTACCAACACATTTCCCAGCTGTCCTGTATGAACTGAGATCTACGTTACACTGACACTCACGAACAACAACCGTATTGTGTAGACACACTTCCCCAATTGACAGAGATCAGAGGCAAGTCAATCAATCCCTGCCATCCCATAGTGGGATTGATGAAATTGAGATGGTAGTTCTTCTTCTTCTCCCTTTCAGCTCCCTGTGGAGCATAGGTCTTCAACAAATACTTTACAAGTCGTTCTGTTTCTTGCCATTCTTTTAAGATCATCCCATGTTTTCCACCGACCATCTTCATCTCTGCCTCTATCTGTCTTCTCCAAGAATTCTTTTGGTCTTCCTCTTTGTCTTTTCCCCTGTGGATTCCAAAAAAGGGGCATGTTGTGTAATACTCTCAGTTAGTTTCCGCAGTGTGTGTCCTATCCAGCGCCATAGTCTTCGCTGTATCTCTTTATCCACTGGTATTTGACTGGTACATTTCCATAATTCTATGTTAGTGACTTTGTCTTGCCATTTCCATCCTTTTATTCTGCGTAAGCATCCATTAATGAAAGTCTGTATCTTCATGATTGTTAATTTTGTTGTGCTCCATGTTTCACAGCAATACAATAGGCCTGACCTAACATTGGGGTTGGACATTTTTATTTTTGTATTTAACCTAATTTCTTTGGATTTCCATATGTTTCAAATTGTTCCCAGCTCAAATTGTTCAAATTTGCCGTCTGTTATTTCATTTTTTTTTTTTTTAGAGAGAGAGAGAGATGGCAGTTACTCAACAAAAAACAAGCGGTATATTTGAACAGTTCTGCCACCACGTGACTAACAGAAAAGCCAAACCCATCACATGCAGCAATTTCCACTCAGAGTGGGAAAAAATGGCTGGACATTAGGAATGGTGGTACACTCCATACACCAACTGGAAATATTTCAGCAGACCATCATCTTTCTTATGCAAGAACAATAAGAAAAATAACCTCTTCTGAAATGAAATGTGTCAGACGAATGACAGGAAACAGTCTGAGAGATAAGATCAGAAATGAAGAAGTGAGAAAAAAGCTAGGAATAGCCCCCGCCATAGAATATATAAGGAAACAACAAATAAGGTGGTTTGGCCACTGACAAGGCAGAAAGATCAAAGCACAACACAACGAGCCTTCAGCAAACGTTGTGAGTACACCAGACCCAAAGATGGATCGATGGAATATTCGAAGCATTAGGAAACATAACCGCAGCAGAAACGAACAGAAGAGCAAAAGACCGCAAATTATATCTCCCCTCGACGCTGAAAGGCAAATGAGGAAGTAAAGAAGAGGAAGAAGATCATCTTTCGTCAGAGAACGGTCACTAGGAACTCCTACATCATATTTCTAGTCGTAAAGTGTCTGACACAAATGAAAGCCAACGTGCAACTGAGGACCTAGAAAATATCCACAAACTGCTGTCCAGTCTACAAGGTGGCCACGGTGTCAAGTCTAGTCAGAGGGTGGTGACCTAAGGCTGAAACTATGCGACAGTCGTTCCCTACTGGAAGGAACTATCAATTACATCATGGAAACAGGACTACAGATCTGACGTCGTGAACTAAATGGAAGGCCTCTCCTACTATTGTGGTTGGGTTTAACAGGTGAAACTGTTGCATCTGGGGGACAAGAAGTCGCATATGTCCAAGGATAGAGTCAGCGAGAAGAGGCGTAGTTAAAGCTTTATCGACCTGGAAGGACGCCATGGAAAACAGACCACTGTTGACAGGCAGTTAACGTCGAGAGAAGGAAAGGCTATAGGAGAACCCCAGACAGAAACTACGACCAGGCGGGTCGAACCACCCTGACCGGCATCCACTCTACGAGAAGGAAAACTCCTACGTCATACCAAGACCCAGTCTGCTGGAGACGGAGTGTGTCAGTCTCAGTGCAGGTTTGGGGAAAACATCAGGACACTGACGAGGAAATGAGTGCCAACCTTGAGACCAGCTCATCGTATGTCATAATGTTGTTCCTACCCCTCCACATGCAAGTGCCCACCTTACGACCAACTCATCGTGTGTCACAATGTTGTTCCTACCCCTCCACATGCAAGTGCCCACCTTACGACCAACTCATCGTATGTCATGATGTTGTTCCTACCCCTCCATATGCAAGTGCTGACCTTACGACCAACGCATCGTATGTCATGATGTTGTTCCTACCTCTCCACATGCAAGTGCCCACCTTACGACCAACTCATCGTATGTCATGATGTTGTTCCTACCCCTCCATATGCAAGTGCCCACCTTACGACCAACTCATCGTATGTCATGATGTTGTTCCTACCCCTCCATATGCAAGTGCCCACCTTACGACCAACTCATCGTATGTCACGATGTTGTTCCTACCTCTCCACATGCAAGTGCCCACTTTACGACCAACTCATCGTATGTCACGATGTTGTTCCTACCCCTCCATATGCAAGTGCTGACCTTACGACCAACTCATCGTATGTCATGATGTTGTTCCTACCCCTCCACATGCAAGTGCTGACCTTACGACCAACTCATCGTATGTCATGATGTTGTTCCTACCCCTCCACATGCAAGTGCTGACCTTACGACCAACTCATCGTATGTCATGATGTTGTTCCTACCCCTCCATATGCAAGTGCTGACCTTACGACCAACTCATCGTATGTCATGATGTTGTTCCTACCTCTCCACATACAAGTGCCGTCTTTACGACCAACTCATCGTATGTCATGATGTTGTTCCTACCCCTCCATATGCAAGTGCTGACCTTACGACCAACTCATCGTATGTCATGATGTTGTTCCTACCCCTCCACATGCAAGTGCTGACCTTACGACCAACTCATCGTATGTCATGATGTTGTTCCTACCCCTCCACATGCAAGTGCTGACCTTACGACCAACTCATCGTGTGTCATGATGTTGTTCCTACCCCTCCATATGCAAGTGCCCACCTTACGACCAACTCATCGTGTGTCATGATGGTGTTCCTACCTCTCCACATCCAAGTCGCGACCATGACGCCAGCTCATCGCGCGTCGTGATATTTCTAAGACTCTTTCATGATGCAGAACAGAGTCAAGTTCGCACGATCAAGTTTTGAACACTAAAGAGTAAGAAAAACGCCCCAAGATAACGGCGCTACTGGACATAGCAAGAGATCGATTTCTAGGGGAAATCTTGATTCTTGTTGAAAGTGTTATCACTTGGTACATTTTATGAAGCAGGGGCGTCACAGTAACATGAACCCAACGTTTTTTTTTTACACGGCATCTATAGTCATCATCATCATATGCAATACCGGTTGGCGCTGGCGATCATGTCCTTCCACAATCTTCTATCCACATTGCATCGTGTCAGTTCTGTTGTTGACTGTTTTCCATGCCATGACACCAAGCTATCTAGTAATTTCTCTCTTTGTCGCCCGTGATCTCTCTTTCCCTGTATGTTGCCAGTTTTAATCAAGTATTCCAACTTTAATCTTCTCATAATGGGTCAGAAAAATATTGATTGCTTCTTTCTAATGTTTCTTAGGAGCTCCCTCTTTGTGCAGGCCTCTTTCAGAATTTCCTCGTTGGTCTTTTTAGCTGTCCAGGGAACTTTCAACATTCTTCTGAGAAGTACCATCTCTATGGCCTCTAATCGTCTTTTCATGTGTTTGACTAATGTCCATGATTCGCTTCCATAGGTCAGAATTGGCTCTATATAACACCGTTGAACTCTCTTTCACACTTCTATTGACATAGATTTGTTGTATAAGATATTTTTCATTTTCTGAAATGCTATTTTGGCCTGAACTATTCTGCTTTTTATTTATGTGGTGCATCTCCCATCTGATGTAATTATTATGCCCAAGTATTTGAAACGTTGCACTTGTTTCAGATTTGTTCTGTTTATTTTTATGCTGCCTGATGGTGATGATTTCTTCTTCGATATAACCATTACTTGTTTTCTTACTATTAAGACTGAGACATTTCTTGTTACTTTCTTTTACTATTATGTCTATTATTTCTTGTTACTTTCTTTTACTATTATGTCTATTATTTCTTGTTACTTTCTTTAGCTATTATGTCTATCATTCCTTGTTACTTTCTTTTACTATTATGTCTATTATTTCTTGTTACTTTCTTTAGCTATTATGTCTATCATTTCTTGTTACTTTCTTTTGCTATTATGTCTATTATTTCTTGTTACTTTCTTTTGCTATTATGTCTATTATTTCTTGTTACTTTCTTTTACTATTATGTCTATCATTTCTTGTTACTTTCTTTTACTATTATGTCTATCATTTCTTGTTACTTTCTTTTACTATTTTGTCTATCATTTCTTGTTACTTTCTTTAGCTATTATGTCTATTATTTCTTGTTACTTTGTTTTACTATTATGTTTATCATTTGTTGTTACTTTCTTTTACTATTATGTCTATCATTTCTTGTTACTTTCTTTAGCTATTATGTCTATTATTTCTTGTTACTTTGTTTTACTATTATGTTTATCATTTTTTGTTACTTTCTTTTACTATTATGTCTATCTTTTCTTGTTACTTTCTTTTACTATTATGTCTATTATTTCTTGTTACTTTCTTTTACTATTATGTTTATCATTTGTTGTTACTTTCTTTTACTATTATGTCTATATTTCTTGTAGTTGGGAACTAGAGTACTTGCTGTAAAAGATTGACGTATTTTCCCCAAATTTAAACTCATGGCATTGGTTTACCTTCTGTTAATGAAAACGGTAGAAGAGGACAGTAGACCACCAAAATAAGGCTCGCGGACCACCAGTCGCCTCGGGCCGTCAGTTGGGCTACGCTGATTTATGTGATTCTACATATTTTATATGGTTACCAATTGTTGAAAAAAATTTCCCCTGAATTTGTTGTTTACGACACATTTTTCCTCTTATCTTCTATCTCTCTGTAATTTCATTTAAATCATACAATTACATGTATAATCATGATTTTATTTAGTTAATCCTTCGATTTTACTCATTTGAAGTTATTATTTGATTTTTAAAAGGGTTCTGGGTTTGTCTATTTTTTTCATATTGGACTTAATAATGTTGTTTGTCGTTACAGCGTAATTTTGCAAGTCTATTTTGGCAAGTTTCGTATTTTCTGTTTGGCTTTCTTGATGTTGCACAATCCTATTTGGCATGCTAATCTCTTTATTGAATATGATTATAGTTTGCCTGCGGCTTTCTCTATCTCTAGAACACCGGTTATACTAGGGTTCTGGTTATTGTTATGTATGGTTACAGGTTAGAGTAACTAACAACGCTTCACTGTCTTCTTCTTCTTCTTTCCTTCCTCATCTGCCTTTCAGCGTCGAGGGGAGATATAATTTGCGGTCTTTTGCTCTTCTGTTCGCCTCTGCTGCTGTTATGTTTCCTAATGCTTCTAATATTCCATCGATCCATCTTTTTCGTGGTCGACCCTTGGGTCTGGTGTTCTCACAACGTTTGTTGAAGTCTCGTTGTGTTGTGTTTTGATCTTTCTGCCTTGTCACGTGGCCAAACCGTTTTATGTGTTGTTTCCTTATATATTCTATGGCGGGGGCTATTCCTAGCTTTTTCTCAGTTCTTTATTTCTGATCTTATCTCTCAGACTGATTCCTGTCATTCGTCTAACACATTTCATCTCTGTAGAGGTTATTTTTCTGATTGTTCTTGCATCTAGGGTCCAGGTCTGCCATTGGTAGCACAACGTTGGAATGAAGATTGTATTGTATAGTGCTCGTTTTGCCTCCAGAGTTATTTCCTGGTTGGATAATAGTGGGTTGGTGGATGGGTTGGGTGGGTGGTTTAGGTAGGTAGGTAGGTCGGCAGGCAGGCAGGCAGGCAGGCAGGCAGGCAGGCTGACAGACAGACAGACAGACAGACAGACAGACAGGCAGGCAGGCAGGCAGGCAGGCAGGCAGGCAGGCAGGCAGGCAGGCAGGCAGGCAGGCAGGCAGGCAGGCAGGCAGACAGACAGACAGACAGACAGACAGACAGACAGACAGACAGACAGACAGACAGACAGACAGACAGACAGACAGACAGACAGACAGACAGACAGACAGACAGACAGACAGACAGATAGATAGATAGATAGATAGATAGATAGATAGATAGATAGATAGATAGATAGATAGATAGATAGATAGATAGATAGATAGATAGATAGATAGATAGATAGATAGATAGATAGATAGATAGATAGATAGATAGATAGATAGATAGATAGATAGATAGATAAGTATTAAAGATTCTCTCCCTGCTGACTTGTCGCAAGAACAATATGGTAATTGTGACCATATTTTTTCCAAAAACCAAGAACATATTTATAGATGATACAAGTTTTTTGTTGTGCCCCTTTTTTGAAAAGCTATCACCATATTTGTAGAGTGTACGTTACACACCCCCTGCTTGCTCCTGCTACCAGCTTTACCGCAGCGCTACAACTATTTGCCCGTTCCCTACAACGTAAAAATGTATGCCCTGACTAATAACTTATCGCCTGAACCACTTAACTTAGAAATACTAAATTTAGAGAGCGAATTCCTTTTAATACCTGGACTCCTTTTAAGATGTGATTTTTCTTTTAATTCCAGCAGTAAAGTGCTAACTGATAAAGTGCTAACTGATAAAGTGCTTATCAACTGAATTAGTTCATAAACTAATTGCTGCTATTTGTTCTATAGAAAAAAAAGATCTTTGTCTTAAATGACTGATCTAGGTACTGCTTGACATGTACAAGTAAAACTTGGAGACGATATAAACTACAGTGAAATACAATGTTGTTGTTTGAGTTAAAAAGGATTAATCTTCGCCAAATAGAAGACTAACACACAAAACAATAATACTTGTTAAATTTTTATAAAAAGCAATTTTCATTTCGTAATAAAGTGCACCAATATATGCCTGCTTCATAGCCTACACCAACGCTTTTGATTTTAAAACACCACAAAAAACTTATAGAATGGTTAAAAGAGATATATCTAGATGGCATGGACATACGACTAATATGTAATCTATACTGGGAGCAAAGAGCAATAATAAAATATAACAAAGAGAACTCTACACCCATTGATATAAAAAGAGGAGTAAGACTAGGATGCATCCTATCACCAAACTTGTTCAATCTATACACTAAGCAAATCTTTAAAAACATCACAGAGATGACAGGCCTACAAATTAATGGAAAGATAATCAATAACCTAAGATATGCTGATGATACTGTACTACTAGCGTGAAAATCCTAAAGATCTACAACAATTACTTAATGAAATAAACACGACATGCAAAAAATATGGACTAGATATGAATATCAAAAAGACTAAAACTATGATCATAAACAAAGAAAATACTCAAAACCTACAAGTGGATATCAAAGTTGAAGGAATAGACTTGGAGACAGTTCAGAACTACAACTATCTTGGATATACTATAACCAGTGATGGAAAATGTAAAATTGAAATAAACAAAAGAATAGAAATGGCAAAAAGTAATTTTAATGTCATGAAAAATATACTAACATCAAAACAAATAACACCAGGGCTAAAACTAAGAAAAGCAAAATGTTACATCTTCCTAACATTCCTGTATGGTGCAGAAACATGGACATTAGACAAGAAACAAAACAGAAAATTGAAGCCTTTGAAATGTATATATATATATATGTATATATATATATATATATATATATATATATATATATATATATATATATATATATATAAGAATAGGTAGAATTTGATGGAAAGAAAAGAAAACAAACAATGAAGTCTTAAACAACTAGAAATGAAAAGAGGATTACTGAATACAATTCAAACAAGACAAATGAGATTTTTGGGCCATGTTAAAAGACACAACAGCCTACTAAAAGTAATCTTGTAGGGCAAAATACAAGGCAAAAGAGGCAGAAGCAGACCAAGACTAACATGGGCAAGTAACATCAAAACATAGACAAGTCAGTCTATAACAACCTGCATCATCAAAGCAAGAGACAGAGCAGAATGGCGCTCCATGATAGCCAACCTTCGTTGCTAAGATGGCACTAGATGATGATGGTGAATAAAGTGCAATAAGAAAGGTCTCTTTCTGATTAATAAGAAAACAGAAGTAATGTTCATATCGACAATCATCACCATCATGCAGCATACATGACAAGTCTGAAACAAGTGCAATGAGTTAAATACTTTGGTATAATAATATCAGATGAAAGACGAACCACATAAATAAAAAAACAAAATAGCATTTCAGAAAATGAAAAATATTTTATGAAACAAATCTATGTCAATAGAAATGAGAAAGAGAGGTTATCGGTGCTATATAGAGTCAATTCTGACCTATGGAAGCGATTCATGGACAGTAGACAAACAAATGAAAAGACTATTAAAGGCCACAGAGATGGGATTTCTCAGAAGAATGCTGAAGGCTCCTTGGACAACTAAAAAGACCAATGAGGAAATTCTCAAAATGGCGAACAGAAAAAGGGAGCTCCTAAAAAACATCAGAAAGAAACAATCAACATTTTTCGGGCACATCATGAGAAAAGGAAAGTTGGGATACTTGGTTACAACTGGCAAAATAAAAAGAAAGAGAGATCGCGGACGACAAAGAGATAAAATACTGGATAGTTTGGTGTCATGGCATGGAAAACGGTCAACAACAGAACTGATACGATGTACTGTAGATAGAAGATTGTGGAAGGACATGATCGCATACACCAACCGGTATGGCACATGATGATGTGTGTACAAACTGTTGTACAATCGTTTACTCTGTTTAAGTGTACAAATTGATGTACAATGATTTGCTCTGTCTGAGTGTAAACACCGTTATGCAATCGTTTCCTCTGTATTTGTGTAGAAACTCTTGTACAATGGTTTGTTTTGTTTGTGTGTACAAACTGTTGTATAGTGGTTTGCTCTGTATGTGTACACAAACTCTTGTACAATGGTTTGCTCTGTATTTGTGTACAAATTGTTGTACAATAATTTGTTCTGTATATGTGTACAAAAAAACTGTTGTACCATTGTTTGCTCTGTTTGAGTGTACAAACGTTTGTACGTTACCTCTTCCACCGGTTGCCTCTATTTTTATTATTTCTAAAACTAAATGTAGCTGTTCTGTTTCCCGCTTACACATCACTGTTCCCACAGCCTTTAACAACTGTTCTGTTTCCCGCTTACACATCACTGTTCCCACAGCCTTTAACAACTGTTCTGTTTCCCGCTTACACATCACTGTTCCCACAGCCTTTAACAACTGTTCTGTTTCCCGCTTACACATCACTGTTCCCACAGCCTTTAACAACTGTTCTGTTTCCCGCTTACACATCACTGTTCCCACAGCCTTTAACAACTGTTCTGTTTCCCGCTTACACATCACTGTTCCCACAGCCTTTAACAACTGTTCTGTTTCCCGCTTACACATCACTGTTCCCACAGCCTTTAACAACTGTTCTGTTTCCCGCTTACACATCACTGTTCCCACAGCCTTTAACAACTGTTTCATTAAACTGGCGCATTCATCTTGTGTTTCTCTCCCACAACGACTGACTCCTCTCCAGGGACATCATCGCCTCGTCTACTGATTACCCTGTTAAGTCCGCTGACCTGGGTTCCTACACCGCAAATACACCAACTACCCTTAACGGTTCTGAAGACTGTCACCAACAAATGTGAACAAATCTGCGACCACGTACCATGTTGTCGACAGTTGATTGGCTTTTTATCAAAATCGATTTTAGTGTGTTAATTAGGAGACATTTAGTTTTGCCATTGAAAGAGTTAAGGACAATATTGTTGCAATCAATACAACAGTTCTTGTTTTGTGTCATGTATTATTTGCTAAGCTAGTGATTTCCAACAGCAGGGATTATGTGAACCATTGGCAGTGTGATACTGAGATATCTGTGGCTTAACGATGATGATGATGATGATGATGATAATAATAATAACATTATTATTATTATAAACAATAATAATAGTAATTCTTCTTCTTCTTCTTTCCATAATTCTTGAGTTCGTGGGACTGGTTGGTCTCGAGGCAAGACGCCGGCCTTGAGACAGAGAGGTTGTGTGTTCAAATCCCAAAGATTTTTATTTATGATTTCTCTCTGCGGCAACCACCCTTGTCTCAGCAGCGAGGCCCAGCTTGAAACGTCAGTTACTCATCGACGGAAAAAATATGAGCACCATCGAAGTCGGAGTTATCTGCCTGTTCGGCGAGTGACCCCTGTGCACACGGCAGCCAGGGAAAAATGGATTAACACGCAAAATTCAGTTTCTAGTCTCTATGGACTTCGTCAGAGGTAAAAGCTGGCGAACGAAAAAAAAAAATTTCTTGAGTTCGGTGGGGTACCACCGACAAATTTAATTAGCCTTTTTCATTTCTCCACCTTGTCTTTATTGGCGATGCTGCAAATTCGAGGCCTGTCCAGTTCTTTGATATTCCACCACTTTCTCAGGTATTTTCTCCCTGCTTTCACAGTTCCTTGTAGAACTTCTTTGCCAGGTCAGACGATCGAGGAACGGAGACGAAACCATTTCATTTTGCGTTTCTTCCCAACAGTCACAAAGTCTCCATGTTCTTCGATGGCATGACGCATCTTTCTTGCAAACCCTTTTATTTTATTCGTGATTGGAAATAAGTAAAAGATGTTTACAATCTTATTTCTTCTCCACAGCTTGTATTTTTCTGTTGTAAGGGGCTATATATTGTGAGGGTATAGGCCAACTGATAAAGCATGGATGCGCGTTCATCACCATCATCAAGTACCGGGCCTGCTGGCGTAGGTGATCATGTCTCTCCACAATTTTCGATCTCGACAGCTATTTATCATTTCTGTTGTTGACTTTCTGCCAAGCCATTCTCTTATGCTATCTGTTATTTTTTCTCTTTGCTTCTGTCTATCTCTTCGTCCCTCAATTTTTCCAGTTGTTACAATATATTCCAACTGTTCTCTTCTCATTACATGGCCAAAAACTGATGATTGTCTCTTCATAATATTGGAAATTAGCTCTCATTTTGCTTTGACTTCTTTCAGAACTTTTTCATTACTCTTCTTAACTGTCCATGGTACTCTCAACATTCTTCCGCAAAACCACATTTCTACAGACTCCAGTGATTTTCTTGTCTGTTGTCCTATTGCCCATGATTCGCATCCATATGTTAAGACTGGCTCTGCATAACATTTAAGAACTCTTTTTCTTGTTTCTATTTTCAAAACTGGAATACATAGTTCCTTGCTCATTTTTTGGAAAGCTGCTTTTGCCTGAGCCATTCTGCATCTCACCTCTGTCGTACATCTTCTGTCTGAGGTTAACAAAGTTCCCAAATATTTAAATTCATTTACCTGTTTTAATATTGTTCCACTTGTCTTTATTTTGCACTGCGGTGATGTCTTTTTCTTTGTTGTTACCATTACCTCTGTCTTTTTGCTATTAAGGCTGATTCCTTTATTTTTGCTTTCCTTCACTATAATGTCCAACATTTCATGTAACTCATTTTCACTCTTAGCGATTATGACTGCATCATCAGCATATCTTATATTATTTATATTAGGACCTCCAATTGTTATTCCAGGCATGTCCCTTATGGATCTTAAAATAATCTCACTATAAATATTAAACAAATCTGGTGACAGCACACAACCCTGTATAACACCCTGTTTTATTTGTTGAAACATTCCCAATTGGTTTCCAGTTCTTATAGCCGCTGTTTGTTGCCAGTACATGTTCTTTATTGTTCTTTGATCTTTGCTGTCTACGTTTATGCTTTCTAAAATTTTGATTATTTCTTGGTGCTTAACTTTGTCAAATGCCTTGGTGTAATCTATGAAACATAGGTACAGATATGTGTCCACTAGTGCTGGTTAAAGAAAACAAGGAAGGCCAACGTGTGCACCTGTGTCCACTAGTGCTGGTTAAAGAAAACAAGGAAGGCCAACGTGTGCACCTGTGTCCACTAGTGCTGGTTAAAGAAAACAAGGAAGGTCAACGTGTGCACCTGTGTCCACTAGTGCTGGTTAAAGAAAACAAGGAAGGCCAACGTGTGCACCTGTGTCCACTAGTGCTGGTTAAAGAAAACAAGGAAGGTCAACGTGTGCACCTGTGTCCACTAGTACTGGTTAAAGAAAACAAGGAAGGCCAACGTGTGCACCTGTGTCCACTAGTGCTGGTTAAAGAAAACAAGGAAGGCCAACGTGTGCACCTGTGTCCACTAGTGCTGGTTAAAGAAAACAAGGAAGGTCAACGTGTGCACCTGTGTCCACTAGTGCTGGTTAAAGAAAACAAGGAAGGCCAACGTGTGCACCTGTGTCCACTAGTGCTGGTTAAAGAAAACAAGGAAGGTCAACGTGTGCACCTGTGTCCACTAGTGCTGGTTAAAGAAAACAAGGAAGGCCAACGTGTGCACCTGTGTCCACTAGTGCTGGTTAAAGAAAACAAGGAAGGTCAACGTGTGCACCTGTGTCCACTAGTACTGGTTAAAGAAAACAAGGAAGGCCAACGTGTGCACCTGTGTCCACTAGTGCTGGTTAAAGAAAACAAGGAAGGCCAACGTGTGCACCTGTGTCCACTAGTGCTGGTTAAAGAAAACAAGGAAGGCCAACGTGTGCACCTGTGTCCACTAGTGCTGGTTAAAGAAAACAAGGAAGGCCAACGTGTGCACCTGTGTCCACTAGTGCTGGTTAAAGAAAACAAGGAAGGTCAACGTGTGCACCTGTGTCCACTAGTGCTGGTTAAAGAAAACAAGGAAGGCCAACGTGTGCACCTGTGTCCATTAGTGCTGGTTAAAGAAAACAAGGAAGGCCAACGTGTGCACCTGTGTCCATTAGTGCTGGTTAAAGAAAACAAGGAAGGCCAACGTGTGCACCTGTGTCCATTAGTGCTGGTTAAAGAAAACAAGGAAGGTCAACGTGTGCACCTGTGTCCACTAGTGCTGGTAAAGAAAACAAGGAAGGCCAACGTGTGCACCTGTGTCCACTAGTGCTGGTTAAAGAAAACAAGGAAGGCCAACGTGTGCACCTGTGTCCACTAGTGCTGGTTAAAGAAAACAAGGAAGGCCAACGTGTGCACCTGTGTCCACTAGAGCTGGTTAAGAAAACAAGGAAGGTCAACGTGTGCACCTGTGTCCATTAGTGCTGGTTAAAGAAAACAAGGAAGGTCAACGTGTGCACCTGTGTCCATTAGTGCTGGTTAAAGAAAACAAGGAAGGCCAACGTGTGCACCTGTGTCCACTAGTGCTGGTTAAAGAAAACAAGGAAGGTCAACGTGTGCACCTGTGTCCACTAGTGCTGGTTAAAGAAAACAAGGAAGGTCAACGTGTGCACCTGTGTCCACTAGTGCTGGTTAAAGAAAACAAGGAAGGTCAACGTGTGCACCTGTGTCCACTAGTGCTGGTTAAAGAAAACAAGGAAGGTCAACGTGTGCACCTGTGTCAACTAGTGCTGGTTAAAGAAAACAAGGAAGGTCAACGTGTGCACCTGTGTCCACTAGTGCTGGTTAAAGAAAACAAGGAAAGCCAACGAACACTTTCACAAGAACAATTTTTTGAGAGGTGTCAACCACAGCCAAATGTAGAATTGTAAAGGTCTGCGGGCGAAGAGGGAATTCCCGAAAAATGTCCAATTAGTGTGACGTTTTCAGCTTTGTGAGCAGGGGTGGTTAAGGGAAGAGTGACGTCAGCTGTCTATAGCTCCTATAGTTGAGAACGTCATGCTAGTTGGAGGGTTTTCCTGTTTTATTTTCTGCGTGTGGGCCTTAGTAAATCTATAGTTTCCTGTGGTTGAACTATGGACAGAACAAGACCAGGCTGTGAATAGTTAGTTGTAGACATGTCTTGTCTGCTCCTCGTTCTGTCTTTGGCCAAAAAGAAACTAATTAACCAAATTTTAGCATTTTTGACAATAGAAACAAGAAAAAGAGTTCTTAAATATTATGTAGAGCCAGTCTTAACATACGGATGTGTATCATGGAAAATAGGACAACAGACAAGAAAATCATTGTAGGCTGTAGAAATGTGGTTTTACAGAAGAATGTTGACAATACCATGGACAGCTAATAAGAATAATGAAAACGTTCTGAAGGAGGCCACAGCAAAAAGAGAGCTAATTTCCAATATTAACAAAAAACAATAATCATTTTGGCCATGAAATGAGAAGAGAACAACTGGAATATATTGTAACAACTGGGAAAATTGAGGGACGAAGAAATCAACAACAGAAATGATAAAGAACTGTCGTGATCGAAATTTGTGGAGAGACATGATCACCTACGCCAGCAGGCATGGTACTTGATGATGATGATGATGTATAGCGGCTGGGTGAATCTCGTGTTCCAATTTGGTTTCTCTCTCAATTGTTGTTTGAACCCCAAACTGCCAGGTCGGCAAGCGAGTGAACTAACCACAACAGTGCATTGATCTATACACAGAAGACATCAGTAAAGTATGGATCATGAACTTACTGTAAATGTTAATGTTGGTACATTTAATAACAAAAAACATAATTACCCCGTCACGCCAAGTGACGTATACGGAATATGGTGTTAGTGACCATCATTTTTACATACCCTCGGCGCATGATTTATTTTTGCTGTGATGTGGTCGGTATTACGCCCGTGCAGCTTTACTTTCCCAGAAAAAAAAATCCGGTACCCGTTTAAGGCTGGGTGAACCCGAAAGCCGTCGGTCAGGATCGAACTTGATCTCTTGTCCTTTGTAGTCCAGTTCACTAACCACTGAGCTGTCGCGGCTCCCTATATTTAATATATTTGCTGTTGTTTTACTGGTTGCTACAGCCGTTGTTCGTTCATCACTGCAGATGCGAGCCAAGACATCATTGTTCTCTAGTTAAAGCTCTATAACGAGGCTTGTACGAGTGCTGAAATGGCCGCTGCGATGAAGATATTGATGTGTTGCTGTGTTGTGAAGGATGATATTGAGTGTTTTGCTTTTGAAAAGGATGATGTTAAGTGGTGCTCTGCTGTGAAGAAAGATTTTGTTTTGCTTTGTTAGGAAAGAGGATGTTGAGTCTTGCTATGTTGAAAAGGATGATATTAAGTGTTGCTCTGTTGTAAAGAAAGATTCTGTTTTGCTTTGTTAGGAAAGATAATGTTAAGTCTCGGTTGAAAAGGATGATCTTAAGTGTTGCTCTGTTGAAAAGGATGATCTTAAGTGTTGCTCTGTTGAGAAGGATGATGTTAAGTCTTGCTCTGTTGAAGAGGATGATCTTAAGTGTTACTCTGTTGAGAAGGATGATGTTAAGTGTTGCTAAGTTGAAAAGGATGATCTTAAGTGTTGCTCTGTTGAGAAGGATGATGCTAAGTGTTGCTCCGTTGTGAAGAAAGATGTGTTGCATTGTTGGGTAGGATGATGTTGAGTCTTGCGAAGTTAAACAGGATAATGTTAAGTGTTGCTCTGTTGAGAAATATGACATTGGGTGTTGCTTTGTTGAGAAGGATGATGTTGAGTATTGTGATGTTATAGAGAAAAATGTTGAGCATCCAGTTGTTGAAATTGATGATGTTGAGTGTTGCTCTGATGATAAGGATGATGTTGAGTGTTGCTCTGATGATAAGGATGAAGTTGAGTGTTGCTCTGATGATAAGGATGATGTTGAGTGTTGCTCTGATGAAAAGGATGATGTTGAGTGTTGCTCTGTTGTTAATAATTATGTTAAGTTTTGCTTTTTTGTGAAAGATGATATCGAGTGCTGCACTGTTGAAAAGGATGAATTTATGTGTTGCTCATTTGAAAATGAGGATGATGTTGAGTTTTGTGATGCTGTTAAGTATGATGATGAGTGTTGCACTGCTATTGTTACATATCCCACCGTCATCTATTATTGATATTGTTCCACGTCCCTCTCTTATCTATTACATATATTGTTCCACGTCCCTCTCTCATCTATTACATATATTGTTGCCCGTCCCTCTCTCATCTATTACATATGTTGTTGCCCGTCCCTCTCTTATCTATTACATATATAGTTCCACGTCCCTCTCTCATCTATTACATATATTGTTGCCCGTCCCTCTCTCATCTATTACATATATTGTTGCCCGTCCCTCTCTCATCTATTACATATATTGTTGCCCGTCCCGCTCTTATCTATTACATATATAGTTCCACGTCCCTCTCTCATCTATTACATATATTGTTGCCCGTCCCTCTCTCATCTATTACATATATTGTTGTCTGCCCCTCTCTCATCTATTACATATATTGTTTGCCGTCCCTTTCTTATCTATTACATATATTATTGTCCGTCCCTCTCTCATCTATTACATATATTGTTGCCCGTCCCTCTCTCATCTATTACATATATTGTTGCCCTTCCCTTTCTTATCTATTACATATATAGTTCCACGTCCCTCTCTTATCTATTACATATATTGTTGCCCGTCCCTCTCTCATCTATTACATATATTGTTGCCCGTCCCTCTCTCATCTATTACATATAGTGTTGCCCGTCCCTCTCTTATCTATTACATATATAGTTCCACGTCCCTCTCTTATCAATTACATTTCTTGTTGCCCGTCCCTCTCTCATCTATTACATATATTGTTGCCCGTCCCTCTCTCATCTATTACATATATAGTTCCACGTCCCTCTCTTATCTATTACATATATATAATTTCACGTCCCTCTCTTATCTATTACATATCTTGTTGTCCGTCCCTCTCTCATCTATTACATATATTGTTGCCCGTCCCTTTCTCATCTATTACATATATAGTTCCACGTCCCTCTCTTATCTATTACATATATAGTTCCACGTCCCTCTCTTATCTATTACATATATAGTTCCACATCCCTCTCTTATCTATTACATATATAGTTCCACGTCCCTCTCTTATCTATTACATATATAGTTCCACGTCCCTCTCTTATCTATTACACATATAGTTCCACGTCCCTCTCTTATCTATTACATATCTTGTTGCCCGTCCCTCTCTTATCTATTACATATCTTGTTGTCCGTCCCTCTCTCATCTATTACATATATTGTTGCCCGTTCCTCTCTCATCTATTACATATATTGTTGCCCGTCCCTCTCTCATCTATTACATATATTGTTGCCCGTCCCTTTCTTATCTATTACATATATTGTTGCCCGCCCTCTCTCATCTATTACATATATAGTTCCACGTCCCTCTCTCATCTATTACATATATAGTTCCTCGTCCCTCTCTCATCTATTACATATATAGTTTCACGTCCCTCTCTCATCTATTACATATATTGTTGCCCGTCCCTCTCTCATCTATTACATATATAGTTCCACGTCCCTCTCTCATCTATTACACATATTGTTGCCCGTCCCTCTCTCCTCTATTACTAATATTGTTGCCTTTCCCTCTCTCATCTATTACTAATATTGTTGCTCGTCCCTCTCTCATCTATTACTAATATTGTTGCCTTTCCTCTCTCATCTATTACTAATATTGTTGCTCGTGCCTCTCTCATCTATTACTAATATTGTTGCTTGTGCCTCTCTCATCTATTACTAATATTGTTGCCTTCCCTCTCTCATCTATTACTAATATTGTTGCTCGTGCCTCTCTCATCTATTACTAATATTGTTGCTCGTGCCTCTCTCATCTATTACTAATATTGTTGCTCGTCCCTCTCTCATCTATTACTAGTATTGTTGCCTTTCCCTCTCTCATCTATTACTAATATTGTTGCTCGTCCCTCTCTCATCTATTACTAATATTGTTGCTCGTCCCTCTCTTATCTATTACTAATATTGTTGCCTATCCCTCTCTCATCTATTACTAATATTGTTGATTTTCCCTCTCTCATCTATTACTAATATTGTTGCTTGTTCCTCTCTCATCTATTACTAATATTGTTGCTCGTGCCTCTCTCATCTATTACTAATATTGTTGCCTGTCCCTCTCTCATCTATTACTAATATTGTTGCTCGCCCCTCTCTCATCTATTAATAATATTGTAGCCCGTTCCTATCTCATCTATTACTTGTATTGTTGCCCTTCCCTATATCATCTATTATTTGTATTGTTGCCCTTCCCTTCATCATCTATTATTTGTATTGTTGCCCTTCCCTACATCATCTATTATTTGTATTGTTGCCCTTCCCTATATCATCTATTACTTGTATTGTTGCCCTTCCCTATATCATCTATTACTTGTATTGTTGCCCTTCTCTATATCATCTATTATTTGTATTGTTGCCCTTCCCTATATCATCTATTACTTGTATTGTTGCCCTTCCCTACATCATCTATTATTTGTATTGTTGCCCTTCCCTATATCATCTATTACTTGTATTGTTGCCCTTCCCTATATCAGCTATTACTTGTATTGTTGCCCTTCCCTTCATCATCTATTATTTGTATTGTTGCCCTTCCCTATATCATTTATTACTTGTATTGTTGCCCTTCCCTATATCAGCTATTACTTGTATTGTTGCCCGTCCCTCCCTCTACTTCTGATATTGTTTCTCGCTCTCCCCTCGACTTCTAACAAATGTTTCGTGTCCTATCAGTAAAATGTCACTAACTTGCGTCATGATGTAGCTTACAGCACACTTTATCTGAACTGGAAACCCCGGTATATCCACTTACAGCACACTTTGTCTGAACTGGAAACCCCGGTATATCCACTTTCAGCACACTTTGTCTGAACTGGAAGCCCTGGTATATCCACTTACAGCACACTTTGCCTGAACTGGAAGCCCCGGTATATCCACTTTCAGCACACTTTGCCTGAACTGGAAGCCCCGGTATATCCACTTACAGCACACTTTGCCTGAACTGGAAGCCCCGGTATATCCACTTTCAGCACACTTTCCCTGAACTGGAAGCCCCGGTATATCACTTTCAGCACACTTTGCCTGAACTGGAAGCCCCGGTATATCCACTTTCAGCACACTTTGCCTGAACTGGAAGCCCCGGTATATCCACTTACAGCACACTTTGCCTGAACTGGAAGCCCCGGTATATCCACTTACAGCACACTGTGCCTGAACTGGAAGCCCCGGTATATCCACTTACAGCACACTTTGCCTGAACTGGAAGCCCTGGTATATCCACTTACAGCACACTTTGCCTGAACTGGAAGCCCTGGTATATCCACTTACAGCACACTTTGCCTGAACTGGAAGCCCTGGTATATCCACTTACAGCACACTTTGCCTGAACTGGAAGCCCTGGTATATCCACTTTCAGCACACTTTGTCTGAACTGGAAGCCCTGGTATATCCACTTACAGCACACTTTGTCTGAACTGGAAGCCCCGGTATATCCACTTACAGCACTTTCAATTTTATCCTCAACCTCAATAGTAATATGATTTCAACGTCAGCGTTGAGAAATGGGCTCTCGTTTTGGTCATTCGTGACGCACCCAAAAAAAGAGGTCTTCAGTTAGTTATGAGCATCTCTCCTATTGGGTATCTCCGGTAGCTGAGTGGTTACCCTGCTGGCTTCCGATTCAGTATGACCCAGGTTCGATCCTCAGAAGTGGTAATTTTTTTTGTCTGGACAGACAGAGGCTCCGGAGTTCCCCAGCCTCTAGAAATGTATACCAGTGATTTTCTGGGAAGCTGTGGGAGACCTGTCGTGATATCGACCATATCACTTAAAGATGTACTGTTGTCTTAGAAAAATATGGGCACTAATACCATTGTCACCATACATCTAGCAAGGCAGGGGAGAGAACCTTCACTACTTAACTTAATTTATAAAAAAAAGTAAAGTACCCCCCGTCACACCAAGTGGCGTATAGGGAATATGGTGTTGGTGACCATATATTTTACATACCCTCGACACAAGATTTTTGGGGTAATGTGGTCGGTATTACGTCCGTGCCGCTTTACTTTCCCAGAAAAAAAATCCGGTACCCATTTACTCACTGGGTGAGTCCGGAAGCCGTCGGTTGGGATCGAACCCTACCTCTTATCCTGTGTAGTCCAGTTCACTAACCACTGAGCTATCGCGGCTCCAACTTAACTTATCTAAAGGATTAACTTCCTGTGTTATCAGATGTCCTTACCCCAGTCATCATCCGTGCCTGGTTATACCGCTTCTGCTTGTCTTTATTTATGTCTTTCTTAAAACACTGACGGCACATAAAAGTATCCGCTTTCACTAACTTTGTATTTATTTATTTGTTTGAAAAAGGCAAAGTCAATCATCACTTCAAACTGTATCAGGTCTGTTCAACTCTTTCCGTACGTTTAGATGCACCAAGCGCCATGCAGATCTCAATCATGTACGTTTAGCCGCACAGTGCGTCACTCTCAAGTTGTAAACTGTCATCAAACTGTATTCTTTGTATATGTCATGTATCATCTTGGTATTGGTGAAATATTTAATTCCTTATTTAATTATCTACAAATTCAAATATAATATGTTCAATGTTAGAAAAATATAAACATGTAGATTCATATTTTAAAAACATGAAAAAAATGTGTCTCTGAAATCTCTACCGCTAAATTGAGAACATACTTCCGTACTGAAAGAGTTAAATAAAATAAAAATTCTTCCGTACTGAAAGGGTTAAATAAAATAAAAATTCTTCCGTACTGAAAGGGTTAAATAAAATAAATCTCAGTTTGTTTCATCATCATCATCATTGGGTGCCTTCTCCGCATCGAAGGTTGGCTACCATGGAGCGCCATTCCACTCTGTCTCTTGCTTTGATGGTGCAGATTGCCATAGACTAACTTATCCATCTTTTGACGTTACTCGTCCATGTTAGTCTTGGTCTGCCTCTGCCTCTTTTACCTTGTATTTTCCCATCTAATATTATTTTTACTAGACTGTTGTGTCTTTTAACATGACCACAAAATGTCATTTGTCTTGCTCTAATTGTGTTTAGTAGATCTTTTTTCACCCTTAGTCGTCCTACAACTTGTCAGTTTGTTTAGTTTACTATTTTCTTATTAGTAGTTTGAAAAACAAAGATAAGAAAACTTAGTTGGTTAAAGAAATGAGGGTGTATTTTTTTTATCTTGTTGGAGGCAATAACTGGTTCCTTTAGTAGCGGAGCCAGGCAGAAGCTTTTGTGCTATTTGTTGAGGGAAGTAAGCGTGACCTGTTGTTTTCTTCTTTCTTCTAAATTACCATTACCACACAAGCCAGCAACATCACAACTATTCTCACTGTGCCCGCAACTCCGTCAGTCACCGCGGCAACAACCACCACTACCAACCCTCGCACCATCCTCGGTCCCTCCCCCACTCCTCTTTTTCACTCGAGCCTCATCCTGACTCACCTCTGCGCATGCGCACTCACCCCACTCGCACGCGCATTGTCCGCAAGTGTGACCGCTAGCCGAGGCTGCACCGAGCCTTCCAATCACTCAGTGCGCACGAGTTCCAGCTAGCAGACGCCGTGTCCATGGTAATGTATTCCCACCCTCACCCCCACTCTCTCTGTGAATTGGCCAGGCTTTAGTCGAGATGCCCAACAGTTGATCAATCAGATTCGGTTCTCGTGTCACAGAACTCAGCCATTGCTTGCACAAAATATCAATTTCTTCACCACAAGTGCATCTCACATTTTATCAAATTTGTGCCGATTTTACTCAACTTACACTCAACAGCGCTCTCTACATAGGGCATTCAAAGCATCTTCGATCTCTGGGCAGTGCCCGATTTGTTTGTCCCTAGCAACAAGGGCAGAATATAACAACCAGTCATCTTGAACCCGATGAAAGGCCAGTGTTTCTGTGATTGTGCGCTTGACCAATTTCACGAGCAGACTTCAAGAGAAGGTAACTATGACATATCTGAGTACTCGTGAACGTTTTCTGGGTCATATCAACAACATATGTTGTCATAGTAAAACAACACGCTATATAATATCACATAATATTACATAATATCACATAATTACTTTTCATTGCCAATCATTATTGCTATGTTATTTATTAGTTTTCATTACCTTATTATATTCCATATTTACCCATACTACCGTTAACATACTCTCACTTATTTATTACATCTAGTGGTATACATAAACTATACATGTTTGATCAGTTATGTAAATATACATAAGCCATAGAAATATTCTGTTTGTAGTTATAATCTATATATTGTGGATAGATGTAATTATAATCTATATATTGTGGATAGATGTAATTATAATCTATATATTGTGGATTGATTATATTAATATTTAAGCATTCGAGTTTATTTCTTCAAAATCCTTGAAAAATAACATTTGACTCGTTGAGTTGTTAGTTGTAACCACAGCGTTTCTATTGAATGCAGTTTACATATGACTGTTAAATATTTACTTTTATTGTTGATGTCTTTACGTGCAGCCGATTCATCGGTTTGTATGACGCGTTGATTTAGTCTACACAAGTCACCATTGCTACCCCCCACCACATTTTAAATATACCCTCGAGGTGAGGACGTTTTGCGGGCTGTTACATACCACACGGTTTAAGGGTAGCTTGATATCATCATCATTAAGTACCAGGCCTGCTGGCGTAGGTGATCATGTCTCTCCACAACTTCCGATCTCGACAGTTATTTATCATTTCTTTTCTGTTGTTGAACTTCTGCCAAGCCATTCTCTTAAGCTGTCTGGTATTTTTTTCTCTTTGCTTCCCTTTATCTTTTCCTCCCTCAATTTTCCAAGTTGTTACAATGTATTCCAGCTGTTCCCTTCTCATTACATGGCCAAAATATGATGATTGTTTCTTCCTAATATTGGAAATTAGCTCTCTTTTAGCTTTGGCCTCTTTCAGCACATTTTCATTACTCTTCTTAGCTGTCCATGGTATTCTCAACATTCTTCTGTAAAACCACATTTTTACAGACTCAAGTGTTTTTCTTGTCTGTTGCCCTATTGTCCGTGATTCACATCCATATGTTAAGACTGGCTCAACATAACATTTAAGAACTCTACAAGCCTGATATAGAAAATGATAAAATAATTTAGTTTACATGATTAAAGTAAATTAAAGGTTCCCTCCACGTCTTGCTGGTCGTATGGTGAATATGGTGTTAGTAACCATATTTTTCTATGACCTCGGCACATTTTTGGGTGAAGTGGTCGGTAGCACGCCAGGCCGCCTTTAACTCCCCATTTATCATTTAGTTTAAATGAGTACACACATGTAATATGTATGTTTATTTTTTTTAATATGCGAATTTAATTGCTTAAAGAGAACTCAAAGTGAAAGTGGCCACATTAATCCCAGGAACCCATGCTAGGGGCCTCCCACTTGTTGGGGCCCGGCAATTTACGCTGAAGTTGCTAAGTTTAATTAGATAGGCTTTACAATGTTGAACTGAGGTAGCGGCGGTAGAGCAGTGTTTAATGCATCGGTCTACTCGGGGTTGCGTTTGATCCATGTAGACGGCTTCTAGAGTCAACCAACTTCAATATGAGGAATCGGCAGTTCTGGGAAAGAGATAACCGAGCTGACGTATTGCTGTCCTTATAACCTAAGAATGCTCTGTTGGTTAAAAGTAGATACTAATACCACAGTCCCAATACAACACGGGATGAGACTTGCTTCTTTCTCCTTTCTCTTTAGGTTTTACAATTTACATTTCGATTGTAAAGTGTTACAATTTACATTTAGGTTGTAAAGTTGTACAATTTACATTTAGGTTGTAAAGTGTTACAATTTACATTTAGGTTGCAAAGTTTTACAATTTATATTTAGGCTGTAAAGTTGTACAATTTAAATTGGGGGCCTCGGTAGCCCAGTTGGGAAAACCACCCGACTGGACTACCGACGTTCGGACAACCCGTGTTCGATTCCCGCTGGGAGCAGTGTGAATTGTACTCGTGGTCGAAAAAAAAATACTCCCACGGTCGACCCAGCCGTTGGCAGAAATGGATACCAGGGTATTACCCTGGGAAGGTGAGGAATGTCGCCTCGCATCTGAGTTTGGATGCTTGAGGAGACACTATACAGAAATCTCCAAACATTTTCTGGATAGGCGGTCGAGCACATATGGGTATAAACTCGCGTGCTAAGACGCCGGTTCAAGTCTCGTACTTTACCTTTACAATTTACATTTAGGTTGTAAAGTTTAACCTTGTTTTATGACATACACCGCGTTTAGTAGGTAAATTGTACGAGTCATGTAAAGTTTATTTATATTTTATTATCTTGTTCTTCTTTCTGTTCTCCTTCTTCATTGATTTATCTTTGTGGTCTCTTGTACTTCTGATAGCTTCTTCTGCTGATACATTTCCAAATGTTTCTAATATTCCATCAATCCATTTGTGTGTGTGTGTGTGGTCGGCCATTAGGTGTTGTGTTTTTGCTACATTATCAAAGGCTCGTTGTGTTGTCTTTTGATCGTTCTGTCTTATCATATAACCAAATTATTTTACCTGTTATTTTCTTATATTTTACGCTCTGGTATTTAAGAAATTAATTAATTAATTTAATTTCTCCCAATTAAAAACTTTTCAAACCCGATTCCCACCGTTCTCCGCATAAAAGTATCCTCTACTTTCCAGTTGGGAGCCGCGATAGCTCAGTGGTTAGTGAACTGGACTACAAAGGACATGAGGTAGGGTTTGATCCTAACCGACGGTTTCTGGGTTCACCCAGCCTTTGATGGTTACCGGATTTTTTTCTGGGAAAGTAAAGCGGCGCGGGCGTAATACCGACCACATTACCCCAAAAATCATATGCCGAAGGTCTGTAAAATTTATGGTCACTAACACCATATTCCCTATACGCCACTTGGCGTGACGGGAGTAATTTCCTTTTTTTTTTTTTTTTTTTTTTTTTAAACTTTCCAGTTCCCTGTGGAGCATATGCCTTCAGCACTCTCCAGTCAGTTTTATTTGAAGCTGTTACCCTACAATCGCTGCATATATTCCTTATATTCTTCATCTCTGCTTTCACCTGTCGACCCCAGGCATATTTTAGCCTACTCCTTTGACTTACCCACTGGGGAAGAAAAGTCTGCAAGATAGGTCCTGTCGTGTAGTGCTCTCATTTGACCTCTGCTATGCTTCATCGTATCATAACTTGCAGTGGAGATATCACACTAATATCAAGAATGTGTTGGATTATCGCCATTACAATATATAATATTTTATCGGGATGGTGTGACAGGTGGGGGAGCGCATATCGGGGATTCCCAATCAAACTAGTTTCATGAGCAGAAGATGACTTGTTATTGCATCCCACACGGTCAAGAAAAACGATAACAATAGAAGAACATAGAGAATTAGGGCGAAGAAACGTTGAAACCAATCTTAAAGGTAATGACGTCATTTCTGACGGCTAAGAAAAAGACTCCGGATCGACAGCTGTAAAGTAAGTAAAAAGTCAAGTACCCCCGTCACGCCAAGTGGCGCATAGGGAAGATGGTGTTAGTGACCATATATTTTATAGATCTTCGGCACATGATTTTTGGGGTAATGTGGTCGGTATTACGCCCGTGCGATTTACTCTCCCCCCCCCCCCAAAAAAAAAAAAAAAAATCCGGTGCCCATTAAAGGCTGGGTGAACCGGAAGCAGTCGGTTTGGATCGAACCCTACCTCTTGTCCTTTGTAGTGCAGGTAACTAACCACTGAGCTATCGCGGCTCATAGAAAACTGTGGTTATCTTTAATGGTGGTATGTATGGGAGAGACCAATAAGAAGGTTGCTTTAACACAAGCTCCCATTTCAGTTCGATGATGTCGTCTTCCACACCGCCAACTATAGTTTTACTAATGCCCGTGAGTTTCAAGAGATAGTGCAAAGCTTATGACGTTTTCATCATTGCGCGCACGAGAGGGTATGTGTAACACGACGTAGTTGTCAACAGTTCGCATATCTGAAGACGTCACAAGCTTTGGGTAATTTCGGAAAAAACCCTTTCGGCCCGCAGGCCATAGTAAATCTATAGTTGGATGTGATCTTCTGCAGTTGCACCTTTTTTGTTCATACGGAAGTGACTCTAGAGTCTAACTTTAGCACACAATTCCCCAGCCATTTGCGGGACTTGTATGATCAACGTTGGTCACGCGGGTATTGATCGTCCATCCTTCTTGGCAGCGCACTTTAATCGTGCCTATTCGATTTAGCTTTCCAGGCAAAAAGGGCGCCTATGGCAACGCTACTTTGCCATGATGGACGACTCAACGGAAGGGTATGTCCAGGAAGGGATATCGATATTACTTAGGTTTCTAAAGAGCCTGTATTTATCCGCATAGCAACATATGGTTGTGAAGCATGGTCAATCGACAAATCTGCTAAGAAATACACCAATGCACTTGCTTGAGTGCAAGTGCAAGGAAGGAAGGAAGAAAGAGGAACGAAGGAAGAGACAGGAAGGAGGGAAGAGTAAGAAAGGACGGAAAGGGAAGGAGGGAAGGAAGGAAGATAAAGGAAGGAGGGAAGAGTAAGAAAGGACGGAAAGGGAAGGAGGGAAGGAAGGAAGAGAAAGGAAGGAGGGAAGAGTAAGAAAGGACGGAAATGGGAAGGAGGGAAGAAGGAAGAGAAAGGAAGGAGGGAAGAGTAAGAAAGGACGGAAAGGGAAGGAGGGAGGAAGGAAGAGAAAGAAAGGAGAGAAGAGTAAGAAAGCACGGAAAAGGGAAGGAGGGAAAGAAGGAAGAGACAAGAAGTAAGGAAGGAAGTCCAATAATTCTTGTATCAGTGAGCACATTTTTGATGAATGTCAGAATTATAAAGAGAGCCGCGATAGCTCAGTAGTTAGTGAACTGGACTACAAAGGACAAGATATTGGGTTAGAACCTGATCGACGGCTTCCAGGTTCACCAGCGTTAAATAGATACCGGAGTTTTCTTTCTGGGAAAGTAAAGCGGCACAGGCCGTAATACCGACCACATTATCCCAAAAATCATGTGCCTAAGGTCTATACAAATTATGATCACTAACACCATATCCCCCCCCCCCCAATACGTTACGTAGCTTAACGGGCGACATTACTCTGTTTTAACTTTTCAGCATAATAAATCATCTTGGGATATCTTTCAACCGCTGAACAACAACAACGACAACAACAACAACAACAACATCAACAACAACAACGACAACGACAACAACAACAACAACACCGACGACAACAACAACAACAACAACGACAACAACAACAACAACGACAACAACAACACCAACAACAACAACAACGACAACAACAACACCAACAACAACAACAACAACAACGACAACAACAACAACTACAACAACAACGACAACAACAACTACAACAACGACAACAACAACACCACCAACAACAACAACAACAACACCAACAACAACAACAACAACGACAACAACAACACCAACAACAACAACAACATCTAGTTCCGGCTTTGTGAACTGAAAGAATATGGGATTTCTTCGGATGAACGTCTTGAAATGTCTCACTCGTCCACCGGGTTGCCGCCGATGAGCTCGAAGACGTGTTATAGTTTCTGGATGTACTCTCCAGATATGCGGACAGAATGTCTCACTCGTCCACCGGGTTGCCGCCGATGAGCTCGAAGACGTGTTATAGTTTCTGGATGTACTCTCCAGATATGCGGACAGAATGTCCCACTCGTCCACCGGGTTGCCGCCGATGAGCTCGAAGACGTGTTATAGTTTCTGGATGTACTCTCCAGATATGCGGACAGAATGTCCCACTCGTCCTCCGGGTTGCCGTCGATGAGCTCGAAGACGTGTTATAGTTTCTGGATGTACTCTCCAGATATGCGGACAGAATGTCCCACTCGTCCACCGGGTTGCCGTCGATGAGCTCGAAGACGTGTTATAGTTTCTGGATGTACTCTCCAGATACGCGGACAGAATGTCCCGATCATTTCACTTGTGGTTTCGCTGCTTGGCGTCGATGTTTGATGTAGTTTACGCGGTCAAGGCCGAACTAAGTGTGTTAACTACCCAACTGCGCCTTTTTTTTGCATTACAAGGTTATATTTTATATGTTCAGTAATATCCGTTAATTATTTATCTTTCTATCTTTACTACACATATTACTATAGCTGGTGTATGTCGGGGGAGGAGGGGGGCGGGCTCACGACAGGACGAGAGGGATAAAGGCCGCTTGGTCAAAACAGTCGCCATGACGTGTGAGACTCAGCACTTTTATTTCATCTCCGATACAAAAAATCCATTCCGTCTACCACGGGTTTGGAACACCGTACGCCCTCTTTAAGCCAGTGAAACGATGGATTTAGCCACACGATCAGACGCTCCTTTCTAATTAATAGAAAGAAAATAACGATTCTTTTTTTTTCAGGCACATCAAGAGCAGAGGAAAGATGGAATACTTGGGTACAACTGGCAAAATACAAGAAAAGGCAAAAACAATAAACGTAAAATGGTACTGAGCAGCCAGACTAGCGGAAAGAGAAGACGAACAACAACGCCTCAGCAAGGTCTTCAGTAAGGGTATAACAGACAAGAAAATCACTGGAGTCTGTAGAAATGTGGTTTTACAGAAGAATGTTGAGAATACCATGGACAGCTAAGAAGAGTAATGAAAACGTTCTGAAAGAGGCCAAAGCAAAAAGAGAGCTAATTTCCAATATTAGAAAGAAACAATCATTTTTTGGCCATGTAATGAGAAGAGAACAGCTGGAATATATTGTAACAACTGGGAAAATTGAGGGACGAAGAGATAGAGGGAAGCAAAGAGAAAAGATACCAGACAGCTTAAGAGAATGGCTTGGCAGAAGGTCAACAACAGAAATGATAAATAACTGTCGAGATCGAAAGTTGCGGAGAGACATGATCACCTACGTTAGCAGACTTGGTACTTGATGATGATGATGATGATGATGATGATGATGATGATGATGATAACAAACAATCTGTACACATTAAACACACAATTCCGATACAGAAAGCACGACACAGCTGTAAAAAATAAATAGAAGAGAGTTGGAGAACGACAAAGAGAAAAGATACACTAGACAGCTTTGTGTCGGGGTATGATAAACAGATAACAACAAAAATGATACGATGGACTGAGAACAGAGAATTATGGAAGGACAAGATCGTCTACGGTAACCGGTATGGTACATGATGATGATTGTGCCCGTGTCCCCGGTTAACATGACAATATGGGAAGTCATTTGTGTTTGGGGAAGGTTTAACATGACTCTGTACACAGAGTGTCAAGGGTTTAACATTGTATGTGTGTTGGAGGCTATTATGTGACACATCTCGAGAGACACTAAGAAAAAAATTATGATAAGAGAAGCAAGGATAGTTGACATTGATTCCTACACTAAGATTGAGAACCTAACGAATACAGAACATACTTGTGGCAAAGTAGACTGTGAGCTATGTGTGATGTGTGGTGGTGAGGATGGCGAAGTAGACTGTGAGCTATGTGTGATGTGTGGTGGTGAGGATGGCGAAGTAGACTGTGAGCTATGTGTGATGTGTGGTGGTGAGGATGGCGAAGTAGACTGTGAGCTATGTGTGATGTGTGGTGGTGAGGATGGCGAAGTAGACTGTGAGCTATGTGTGATGTGTGGTGGTGAGGATGGCGAAGTAGACTGTGAGCTATGTGTGATGTGTGGTGGTGAGGATGGCGAAGTAGACTGTGAGCTATGTGTGATGTGTGGTGGTGAGGATGGCGAAGTAGACTGTGAGCTATGTGTGATGTGTGGTGGTGAGGATGGCGAAGTAGACTGTGAGCTATGTGTGATGTGTGGTGGTGAGGATGGCGAAGTAGACTGTGAGCTATGTGTGATGTGTGGTGGTGAGGATGGCGAAGTAGACTGTGAGCTATGTGTGATGTGTGGTGGTGAGGATGGCGAAGTAGACTGTGAGCTATGTGTGATGTGTGACGGTAAGGATAGCGAAGTAGACTGTGAGTTCTGTGTGATGTGTGACGGTAAGGATAGCGAAGTAGACTGTGAGCTATGTGTGATGTGTGGTGGTGAGGATGGCGAAGTAGACTGTGAGCTATGTGTGATGTGTGACGGTAAGGATAGCGAAGTAGACTGTGAGTTCTGTGTGATGTGTGACGGTAAGGATGGCGAAGTAGACTGTGAGCTATGTGTGATGTGTGGTGGTGAGGATGGCGAAGTAGACTGTGAGCTATGTGTGATGTGTGGCGGTAAGGATAGCGAAGTAGACTGTGAGCTCTGTGTGATGTGTGGCGGTAAGGATGGCGAAGTAGACTGTGAGCTCTGTGTGATGTGTGGCGGTAAGGATGGCAAAGTAGACTGTGAGTTATGTATGATGTGTGGCGGTAAGGATGGCGAAGTAGACTGTGAGTTATGTATGATGTGTGGCGGTAAGGATAGCGAAGTAGACTGTGAGCTATGTGTGATGTGTGGCGGTAAAGATGGCGAAGTAGACTGTGAGTTATGTATGATGTGTGGCGGTAAGGATAGCGAAGTAGACTGTGAGTTCTGTGTGATGTGTGGCGGTAAGGATGGCGAAGTAGACTGTGAGCTCTGTGTGATGTGTGACGGTAAAGATAGCGAAGTAGACTGTGAGCTCTGTGTGATGTGTGACGGTAAAGATGGCGAAGTAGACTGTGAGCTCTGTGTGATGTGTGACGGTAAAGATAGCGAAGTAGACTGTGAGCTCTGTGTGATGTGTGACGGTAAAGATAGCGAAGTAGACTGTGAGCTTTGTGTGATGTGTGACGGTAAGGATGGCGAAGTAGACTGTGAGCTCTGTGTGATGTGTGACGGTAAAGATAGCGAAGTAGACTGTGAGCTTTGTGTGATGTGTGACGGTAAAGATAGCGAAGTAGACTGTGAGCTCTGTGTGATGTGTGACGGTAAAGATAGCGAAGTAGACTGTGAGCTTTGTGTGATGTGTGACGGTAAGGGACGACGTGACAAGCTTGTTTATGTTCTAGTTGCGTGTTCTGTTGGTGTTATATAAAGCACACCTCGTTTGTTGTATTTTTCTTTAGACCGGCACACGATGATGTCACTACAAAACTGAGACTGCACAAACATATGAGATGACATCAACCAAACCTCTCCAGCTGTTACACAAGCTACCTCGCGATGACATGTAAGTATTTTCCTATTTGTCATCAACTAGTTTTTCCTGTCTGTTTCGGTACCAATTTACATTTTCTGGTGGTTGGGACTTTTCAGAACCGCTAGCTATTACCCTAAGTAATAAAGAAAACATGGTACACCACATTATGTGCCTGGCTTGTATGGTGTTAGTGTCCATACTTGTCTTCATCGTACGCTCATTTTTGGCTCATGTGGTCGACACGACGAGAGGCCGGCCTTCTTTCAGATAACAATTTATCCTGAACCTGTATTTAAGCTTTGTGGCCCTAGAAGCCTGTAGTGGAGTGATTTAGATTTTAGGTCCTGAAGCGGTCAGTTCACTGCTTTGCGATAGCTTTCTTCTAGTCATCATCATCATCAAGTACCGGGCCTGCTAGCGTAGGTGATCATGTCTCTCCACAACTTTCGATCTCGACTGTTATTTATCATTTCTGTTGTTGACCTTCTGCCAAGCCATTCTAATGTCTGGTATCTTTTCTCTTTGCTTCCCTCTATCTCTTCGTCCCCCAATTTTCCCAGTTGTTACAATATATTCTACTTGTTCTCTTCTCATTACATGGCCAAAAAAATGATGATTGTTTCTTCCTAATATTGGAAATTAGCTCTCTTTTTGCTTTTGCCTCCTTCAGAACGTTTTCATTACTCTTCTTAGCCGTCCATGGTATTCTCAACATTCTTCTGTAAAACCACATTTCTACAGACTCCAGTGATTTTCTTGTCTTTTGTCCTATTGTCCATGATTCACATCCATATGTTAAGACTGGCTCTACATAACATTTAAGAATTCTTTTCTTGTTTCTATTGTCAAAAATGGATTGCATAGTATCTTCCTCATTTTTTGGAAAGCTGCTTTTGTCTGAGCCATTCTGCATCTCACCTCTGTTATACATCTTCCGTATGAGGTTAACAAAGTTCCCAAATATTTAAATTCATTTACCTGTTTTAATATTGTTCTACCTATCTTTATTTTTATATTTCTTCTAGTACTTTACACAAAAAATTGTTTCTATTATTTCCTTGACTGTGCTGATTGTCCCGTGTAGTGTCACATAGAGGAGGAATGTCTAGTGTTGCGTAGCGTGAGTTGTTGTCATGTCCAGTTTACTTAAAGTCTCTTTTAGCTGATCTGTCCATCTCTTCCTGCGTTCCCCTTTTGCTCTATAGCCGGATGTTTTCATGTAATACGCTCGAGATGCAGGCTGGTTGGGATTTGGTTCTGGTCAGATATCCCAACAATTTAATTATTTGTTGTTGAGCACAGTAAATAGCAGGCGTTACACCCATAATTTTTCTAAAGCCCTTATTTCTAATATTATCTCTTCTAATTGTGTTCACGACCTTTCATATACATTTAATTTTACATGTCGTTTTGCTGTTTTGTTTTTCAAGACTTCTTCATGTCTGACACTAGTAGCATCAATGCGGACATAACCAATGCCTATATTAATGTTCTGTTTGATTGAATAGTCACATTTAGACGTTTAAACATCGGTGTTACTTGCTAGCTTACATTATTTGCTTTCAGGATTTGCCTCAACGTTACATCAAAGCTTTAGAACACACCGAAACATGAATATAACGCTCTGACGTGATGTTGTTTGCATCCCGTATGAGTTACAACAAAATCTCAGTTTTGTTGCCTCCAAATGTAAAAAAAAAAAAAATACCAGTTTTGTTGTCTCCAAATATAAATTGTAAAAAAAAATATCAGTTTTTGTTGTCTCCAAATGTAAATTGTAAAAAAATATCAGTTTTGTTGTCTCCAAATGTAAATTGTAAAAAAAATATCAGTTTTGTTGTCTCCAAATATAAATTGTAAAAAAATATCAGTTTTTGTTGTCTCCAAATATAAATTGTAAAAAAATATCAGTTTTTGTTGTCTCCAAATGTAAATTGTAAAAAAATATCAGTTTTGTTGTCTCCAAATGTAAATTGTAAAAAAAAAATATCAGTTTTGTTGTCTCCAAATGTAAATTGTAAAAAAAATATCAGTTTTGTTGCCTCCAAATGTAAAATGTACAAAAATATATGTTTGCCACCTCAGGATGTAAATGGAACTAGAAGATGTAATTTTTCGTCTGAAGATGTAAATGAGACAATAAATTAAGACGTAGTTTCTCGTCTCAAGATGTAAATTAAATAATAAGATGTGATTTCTCGTTTCAAGATGTAAATTAAAACAATAAGATGGGATTTATTGTCTGTAGGTGTAAATTAGAAATAAAATGCGATTTCACAACCAAGCGTAAATTTAGCAAAAATTATATGTTATAATTTTGAATTACCATGTCAAAATGTAAATAAAACAAAAGATGTTACAAGCCGCCTCATTGTGTAAATTAAACATTTGGGATTAGTTACCTAATTTTGTAAATTAAACATTTGAGATTAGTTATCTAATTTTGTAGATTTAACAATATTAGATGTTGTCATGACGTAAATTAATCATTATGATGGGTATGTTGCCTGACGGTCTGTACTGCACGATGATGTAAGATCATTCACTTACAATGTAAAACAAAATGCAATTAATCAACTTTCAAATTAATTCAACAATAATAACTATTACAATTAGTTATATATTTCATCATCATTAAGTACTGGGCCTGCTGGCGTAGGTGATCATGTCTCTACAACTTTCGATCTCGGCAGCTATTTATCATTTCTGTTGTTGACCTTCTGACAGGCCATTCTCTTAAGCTGTCTGGTAATTGTTCTCTTTGCTTCCCTCTATCTCTTCGTCCCTCAATTTTTCCAGTTGTATATTTAATTTTGTATAAATAAATATCGTCTACCGTTAAGCTTCAATAAAGTTCTAGTGTATGTCTGGAGGTATCTCCATGAATGGCCATCATCATCATGTCACATACCGGTTGATGTAGGCGATCATGTCCTTTCACAATCTTCTGTCTACAATGCATCGTATCAGTTCTGTTGTTGACTCTTTTCAATGCCATGACACCAAGCTATCGTCTCTCTTTGTCGTCCGCGATATCTCTTTCCTTTTATTTTGCCAGTTGTAAACAAGTATTCCAACTTTCTTCTTCTCATGTGCCCAAAAAAAATGTTGATTGTTTCTTTCTGATGTTTTTTAAGAGCTCCCTTTTTGTGTTGGCCTCTTTGAGAAATTCCTCATTGGTCTTTTTTAGCTGTCCAGGGAACTTTCAACATTCTTCTGATAAATCCCATCTCTGTGGCCTCTAATTGCCTTTTCATTTGTTTGTCTACTGTCCATGCTTCTCTTCCATAAGTAAGAAATGGCTCTATATAGCACCGATGAACTCTCTTTCTTACTTCTATAGACATAGATTTGTTGCATAAGACGTTTTTCATTTGTTTGTCTACTGTCCATGCTTCTCTTCCATAAGTAAGAAATGGCTCTATATAGCACCGATGAACTCTCTTTCTTGCTTCTATAGACATAGATTTGTTGCATAAGACGTTTTTCATTTGTTTGTCTACTGTCCATGCTTCTCTTCCATATGTAAAAATGGCTCTATATAGCACCGATGAACTCTCTTTCTTACTTCTATAGACATAGATTTGTTGCACAAGACGTTTTTCATTTTCTGAAATGCAGTTTTGGCCTCAGCTATTCTGTACATGTATGGTGCTGAACAATGGCGGCACCAAGCAGTAACTCAAACGCCATAAAGTCTTAGATATATAAAAGACAATTATGTTGAAATCTATTTTTCCCGAAATGCTTATTTTAAAAATCTGTCAACTGTCGTATCTTGATTTGAATCCTAATTAAGCTTATTTGAAGAATGGTAGCTCTTATCTTCTATTTCGTCACCAGTTCTACGTGACATTGATGTTCGCTGTAACATGTAACATACATTAGGCTTACAGTTACATCTAAAGGTATGAGATATAGCACGGTGTTTATGGTCGTAAACACATGTCATTATAGCACGGTGTTTATGGTCGTAAACACATTATAGCACGGTGTTTATGGTCGTAAACACATGTCATTATAGCACGGTGTTTATGGTCGTAAAACACATGTCATTATAGCACGGTGTTTATGGTCGTAAACACATTATAGCATGGTGTTTATGGTCGTAAACGCATGTCATTATAGTACGGTGTTTATGGTCGTAAACACATGTCATTATAGCACGGTGTTTATGGTCGTAAACACATTATAGCATGGTGTTTATGGTCGTAAACGCATGTCATTATAGTACAGTGTTTATGGTCGTAAACACATGTCATTATAGCACGGTGTTTATGGTCGTAAACACATTATAGCATGGTGTTTATGGTCGTAAATGCATGTCATTATATTAAGGTGTTTATGGTTGTAAACACATGTCATTATAGCACGGTGTTTATTGTCGCAAACACATTATAGCACGGTGTTTATGGTCGTAGACACATTATAGCACGGTGTTTATGGTCGTGAACACATTATAGCACGGTGTTTATGGTCGTAGACACATGTCATTATAGCACGGTGCAGACACGATAGTTTGATAGCATAGCTTGACAGCATAGTTACACAACTTAGCTAGACAGTATAGTTACAAAGCATAGCTTGACAACATAGCTTGCCAGCATAGTTTGACAGCATAGTTATAAAACATAGCTTGACAGCAGAGCTAAACAGAATTGTTAGAAAGCATAGCTAGACAGCATTGTTAGAAAGCATAGCTTGACAGCATAGCTTGTCAGCATAGCTAGACAGCATAGTTAGAAAGCTTAGCTTGACAGCATAGCTAGACAGCATAGCTAGACAGCATAGTTAGAAAGCATAGCTTGACAGCATAGCTAGAAAGCAAGTTTTGTCAGGTTAGCAATGACAATGTCGAACCTTCAACGTTTTTAGTGAGGTAAAAGTACAACCTGTAGACAGGTAAAAGTGCATCCTGTAGTCAGATAAAAATACAACCTGTAGTCAGGTAAAAGTACAACCTGTAGACAGGTAAAAGTACAACCTGTAGACAGGTAAAAGTACTACCTGTAGTCAGGTAAAAGTACAACCTGTAGACAGGTAAAAGTACAACCTGTAGACAGGTAAAAGTACAACCTGTAGACAGGTAAAAGTACAACCTGTAGACAGGTAAAAGTACAACCTGTAGTCAGGTAAAAGTACAACCTGTAGACAGGTAAAAGTACAACCTGTAGACAGGTAAAAGTACAACCTGTAGTCAGGTAAAAGTACAACCTTTAAACAGGCAAGAAGCACAACTTGTAGACAAGTCAGAAGTATAAACTTTATACAGGTAAAGTAAGGTAAAGTACAAGACTTGAATCTTAGCACACGAGTTTTCACCTATATGTGCTCGGGTGAAACTCACGATGCGAGGCGGCATTCCTCACCTTCCCGGAGTAATACCCTGATACCTATTTCTATCAGAGGCTGGGTCGACCGCGGGGGTATTTTTTTTTCTCAAACCACGAGTGCAACTCACACTGCTCCCAGCGGGAATCGAACACGGGTTGTCCGAAAATCAGTGGGCTAGTCGGATGGTTTTCCCAACTAGGCTACCGAGGCCCTTTTTAGACAGACAGAAAGTGAAACTTGTAAACAGGTAAGATGTGCAACGAGTTATTAGACAAGAAATACAACCTTAGACAGGTAAGATGTGCAACGAGTTATTAGACAAGAAATACAACCTTAGACAGGTAAGATGTGCAACGAGTTATTAGACAAGAAATACAACCTTAGACAGGTAAGATGTGCAACGAGTTATTAGACAAGAAATACAACCTTAGACAGGTAACAACTATAATGTGTATCTCATCGTCACTGTTAGTAAGGATCTCAGAAAAGTACAGAAGTAAAGTACCCCCGTCACGCCAAGTGGCGTATCAGGAATATATGTGGTTTGTGACCATACATTTTACAGACCTTCAGCACATGATTTTTGAGGTAATGTGGTCGGTATTACGCCCCGTGCCGCTTCGCTTTCCCAGAAAAAAATATGGTACCCATTAAAGGCTGGGTGAACCGGAAGCCGTCGGTTGGGATCGAACCCTACCTCTTGTCCTTTGTAGTCCAGTTCACTAACCACTGAGCTATCGCGGTTCCCGATCTCAGAAAAGGCCAACGTTAAAAGAATCAAACTAAAAAAGCCTAAATGGCAACCCTAAGTCGGTGAATGATCCTGTCCAGGATTTCCCACAGTCACAGATTGATAATAAACGCAGCCAACCTATGTTCCTTGGAGCGAAGCAGCGAGACCAAATGTGGAATTCTGAGGTCGCACAGAATCATCGTATATCTGGTCCCGGCTTCTGTTCTATAGAAGATCATCATTATGTGCAATAAAGGTGACTTAGGTGATCATGTCCTCAATTCTATGTCCACAGTGAAGTCTATTGTTGATTTTTTTATATTTACACTCCACCAACCTATCCCGTACATTCTCTCTTTATCATCCACGACCTCTCTTTCCTCCTAATTTGCCAGTTGTAACAATGTGTTCTAACTTTACTCTTCTTATGGTGTCGATTGTTTATATCTGATGTTTTTAGCAGCTTTCTTTTTTTTTGCTTTGGCCTCATTGAAACCTTCCATATCTGGTCTTTTAGTTATCCACGGAGCTGTCAACGTTTTTGCTGAGCATTTCTATCACGTGTCCTCTAATCGTTTATTATTGTTGTGTCTGATTCGTTTCCATAGGTCATATTTGGCTCAATATAGCTCCAATGAACTCTCTTTCTCACTTCTATTAATATAGGCTTGTTGTACAAGATGATATAACGTCTAGTCATACAAGCTATGAGTACACACGTGGCTGCTTCCGCTACCACCTGCTGTCATCGGAGGAAAAGGGGATGGAGGGGGGATGGGGGGGGTGGTAGGGTGGTGTTATGGAGCGGGCAATTCTGCTGCTCTTGCGTCTCTCATCAATGTTCTTCTCAGTGTCTCTCTGGGTCAACCTCTTTTCCCCTTACCTGTTGTTTCCCTTGCTTTGTTATTCGGTTATTTTCTCTCCTCATCACATATCCAACATATGACCATCGTCTTTTCTTTATTACTGAAGATATTAGTGGTTGATTGGCGATTTCTCTAATTTCTTCGTTTGTTTTTAATTCGTTCCACGCTATACCAAGTATTTTCCTTAGACATTTATTTTCGAATTTTATATGTATATATATATATGGCCCTTTTCGTCTTGTCAGACGGTCTAGTGGAGGCTATTGCGTATTTTTTTGAGGTATTGTTTTTGCCGAACAGCTTCTCTCGTGGCTAATTCTACCAATGTTTGACAAACACACGCGGTCACATAATGAACAGGTCAGGCTCGCTGGTCCACAGGGTTTACCATCCTTTTTCATGAGTCTCTTCTCTTCTAAGTCCTGTCTTAGAACAGTCTCAAATGTTGTTATACCGTTCCTTATACGTGCTCTCCATGATGTGCGATCACTTGCCAGATGTTGCCAGTCGTTTTCACAGATGGAGAAGTCTTTCAGAGATGATTTGCAGATATCTCTATATCGTAGTTTAGGTCTGCCGATTTGTCGTTTTCCGTGTTTTAGCTCGCCATATAGTATTTGCCTAGGAATGCGTTTTTCTTCCATCCGTTGGACATGCCCCAGCCATCTTAGCCTTCGACTTCTGAGCATCGACATGATTGTTAGGGTCTTAGCACGTTGCAGGACAGTTAAGTTGGTTATTTTGTCCTGCCATTTGATGTGCATTATTTTGCGGAGACATCGCATGTGGAAGACATTTAGTCTTTTTTCCTGGTTTGAGTATGTTGTCCAGGTTTCGGATCCATATAGTAGTGTGCTAAGCACACAAGTTTGATATATTAAGAGTTTAGTCTTTTGAGTTAGTTTCGTGTTGTTCCATGCCCTTTTTGTGAGATATATAATTGATATAATTGAATATAAAATTGAAATACAATTTCCACATCAAATTATACTCAATTAATCTCTACACACAATTTACATAAAACTTGATTTTTCATTTCCGATTCATATCTAAACATTGTGTATGATTTTCATTCATTTTGAAACACAAATGACATATTTATTACAAAAGTGTATGAACAAAAAGAGAAAGAAGCAGTTTTGTTTACTCACCGCTATATTGAAATAATCAGAATAGACCTTACACAAATTGACATCGATAAATCGACTTTCTTTACAGCCTTTCTTAGACTGTCGAACTTTCTGTTGACTGAGTCATATCATCGATGTTTACATAACTTATATAATCATTTAATTTAATTTGAAACACAAATAATATATGTAAAACAAGTCACAATTCAACTGTCATCGGACTTGCTCTACAGCAAATCAGAGAACTCATCAGAAAACTATCAGTTGTGTGCGAATTTTTTATTAAAATCTAAAATAAACTACATTCAGAATTGCGAAAAGACGCCATCACGAAGCTAAACTGTTCACCTGACTATTGTGTACATTTAAAATGTGGATTAGAATATGTACGGCTATTTTTAAAACTAAAAAAATCTTCCTAGTAAGCCACTTACCCTAACGATTTACGGTTCAGATGTTTTGGTAGAGCATACACACCTATGTCCAGTAAGGGCTACGTGTCAATGTGTGGGAAACCATAGGAGTTTCATCGTTTAGTAACGACTTAACAACATAACAGTAACAGTAAAGTTAGTAATTCGGATGATTCCACTGGCACGGGCGGTTGAGCAATTATGGATTTTAATTCGTTTACAGTGATACCGAGGCCTTCCATAACTAATAACAGTAACAATTCTTCCATTTAATTTTTCATAAAACATTTTTGTTACTACGCCTTTTAATGTTATGGATTTCTTAAAGCATCATTCTTCTTCTTCTACCTTTTCAGCTCCCTGTGGAGCATAGGTCTTCAACAAACACTTTCAGCTCTCTGTGGAGCATAGGTCTTCAACAAACACTTTCAGCTCTCTGTGGAGCATAGGTCTTCAACAAACACTTTCAGCTCTCTGTGGAGCATAGGTCTTCAACAAACACTTTCAGCTCTCTGTGGAGCATAGGTCTTCAACAAACACTTTCAGCTCCCTGTGGAGTATAGGTCTTCAACAAACACTTTCAGTTCCCTGTGAGGCATAGGTCTTCAACAAATACTTTCCAAGTTGTTCTGTTTCTTGCCTTTCATTTAAGATCATTCCATGTCTTCCCCATCATCTTCATCTCTGCTTCCATCTGTCTCCAAAAATATCTTGGTCTTCCTCTTTGTCTTTTTCCTTGGGGGTTCCAAAAAAGAGCAAGTTGTGTAATACTCTCAGTTGCTAAAGCATGATCACTTCGTTTTAAAGAAGAAATGGAAGAATATTTATTTATTTTTTATTTATAGGACATTGAAAAGTATAGTAAAGAAAAGGAAAAAAAAACTCGTTGGCAGCTCTAGTAATGAGTGTGGCCTGACTCTGGACAAAGAAGACATCCACGAGTTTGTTCTTCATTTCTTGAGGGAAGAGAGGAGGATGGATAGGCTAAGGTGGTATATATTGAGAGACTGATGACTCTACTAGAGACATCACGTGTCTGGTCGGTCAGAAGATCTTAATTAGGGGAAAAAAAAACAGAAAAAAATAGAAGGTAGGAGAGCAGATGTGTTTACAAGAGTTAACGCTTTAGAGAAACAGTCAGTCTGTATAGATGAGAGAAACAAGTCAGTCTGTATAGATGAGAGAAACAAGTCAGTCTGTATAGATGAGAGAAACAAGTCAGTCTCTATAGATGAGAGAAACAAGTCAGTCTGTATAGATGAGAGAAACAAGTCAGTCTGTATAGATGAGAGAAACAAGTCAGTCTGTATAGTTGAGAGAAACAGTCTGATTGTGTAGATGAGAGTTAAGGCTCAGTCAGTTTATATAAACAAGAGAAACAGGTCAGTTTGTATAGGTGAGAGAAACAGTCAGTTTGTATAGGTGAGAGAAACAGTCAGTTTGCATAGATGAGAGAAACAGTCAGTTTGCATAGATGAGAGAAACAGTCAGTTTGTATAGGTGAGAGAAACAAGTCAGTCAGTATAGATAAGAGAAACAGTCAGTCAGTATAGATGAGAGAAACAGTCAGTCAGTATAGATGAGAGAAACAGTCAGTTTGTATAGATGAGAGAAACAAGTCAGTTTGTATAGATGAGAGAAACAAGTCAGTCAGTATAGATGAGAGAAACAGTCAGTCAGTATAGATGAGAGAAACAGTCAGTCAGTATAGATGAGAGAAACAAGTCAGTCAGTATAGATAAGAGAAACAGTCAGTCAGTATAGATGAGAGAAACAGTCAGTCAGTATAGATGAGAGAAACAGTCAGTCAGTATAGATGAGAGAAACAAGTCAGTCAGTATAGATAAGAGAAACAGTCAGTCAGTATAGATGAGAGAAACAGTCAATCAGTATAGATGAGAGAAACAAGTCAGTCAGTATAGATGAGAGAAACAGTCAGTCAGTATAGATGAGAGAAACAGTCAGTCAGTATAGATGAGAGAAACAGTCAATCAGTATAGATGAGAGAAACAAGTCAGTCAGTATAGATGAGAGAAACAGTCAGTCAGTATAGATGAGAGAAACAGTCACTTTGTATAGGTGAGAAAAACAGTCACTCAGTATAGATGAGAGAAACAAGTCAGTCAGTATAGATGAGAGAAACAGCCAACCAGTATAGATGAGAAAAACAGTCAGTTTGTATAGGTGAGAAAAACAGTCACTCAGTATAGATGAGAGAAACAGTCAGTCAGTATAGATGAGAGAAACAGTCAGTTTGTATAGATGAGAGAAACAGTCAGTCAGTATAGATGAGAGAAACAGTCAGTCAGTATAGATGAGAGAAACAGTCAGTCAGTATAGATGAGAGAAACAGTCAGTCAGTATAGATGAGAGAAACAGTCAGTCAGTATAGATGAGAGAAACAAGTCAGTCAGTATAGATGAGAGAAACAAGTCAGTCAGTATGGATGAGACAAACAGTCAGTCAGTATAGATGAGAGAAACAGTCAGTCAGTATAGATGAGAGAAACAGTCAGTCAGTATAGATGAGAGAAACAGTCAGTCAGTATAGATGAGAGAAACAGTCAGTTTGTATAGACAAGAGAAACAAGTCAGTTTGTATAGACAAGAAAAACAGTCATTCAGTATAGATGAGAGAAACAGTCAGTCAGTATAGATGAGAGAAACAGTCAGTCAGTATAGATGAGAGAAACAGCCAACCAGTATAGATGAGAAAAACAGTCAGTTTGTATAGGTGAGAAAAACAGTCACTCAGGATAGATGAGAGAAACAGTCAGTCTGTATAGATGAGAGAAACAGTCAGTTTGTATAGATGAGAGAAACAGTCAGTCTGTATAGATGAGAGAAACAGTCAGTCAGTATAGTGGAGAGAAACAGTCAGTCAGTATAGATGAGAGAAACAGTCAGTCAGTATAGATGAGAGAAACAGTCAGTTTGTGTAGATGAGAGAAACAGAAACAGTCAGTTTGTATTAGTGAGAGAAAATGTCAGTATGAATAAATGAGAGAAACAGTCAGTCTGTATAGATGAGAGAAACAGTCAGTCAGTATAGTGGAGAGAAACAGTCAGTCAGTATAGATGAGAGAAACAGTCAGTCAGTATAGATGAGAGAAACAGTCAGTTTGTGTAGATGAGAGAAACAGTCAGTCACTATAGATGAGAGAAACAGTCAGTCAGTATAGATGAGAGAAAGAGAAACAGTCAGTTTGTATTAGTGAGAGAAACAGTCAGTATGTATAAATGAGAGAAACAGTCAGTCTGTATAGGTGAGAGAAACAGTCAGTCAGTATAGCGGAGAGAAACAGTCAGTCAATATAGATGAGAGAAACAGTCAGTCTGTGTAGGTGAGAGAAACAGTCAGTTTGTATAGATGAGAGAAACATTCAGTCAGTATAGATGAGAGAAACAGTCAGTCAGTATAGATGAGAGAAAGAGAAACAGTCAGTTTGTATTAGTGAGAGAAACAGTTAGTTTGTATAGATGAGAGAAACAGTCAGTCAGTATAGATGAGAGAAACAGTCAGTCAGTATAGATGAGAGAAACAGTCAGTTTGTATAGATGAGAGAAACAGTCAGTCAGTATAGATGAGAGAAAGAGAAACAGTCAGTTTGTATAGATGAGAGAAACAGTCAATTTGTATAGATGAGACAAACAGTCAGTCAGTATAGATGAGAGAAACAGTCAGTCAGTATAGATGAGAGAAACAGTCAGTCAGTATAGATGAGAGAAACAGTCAGTCAGTATAGATGAGAGAAACAGTCAGTCTGTATAGATGAGAGAAACAGTCAGTTTGTGTAGATGAGAGAAACAGTCAGTTTGTATAGATGAGAGAAACAGTCAGTTTGTATAGATGAGAGAAACAGTCAGTCAGTATAGATGAGAGAAACAGTCAGTCAGTATAGATGAGAGAAACAGTCAGTCAGTATAGGTGAGAGAAACAGTCAGCCAGTATAGATGAGAGAAACAGTCAGTCTGTATAGACAAGAGAAACAGTCAGTTTGTATAGACAAGAGAAACAGTCAGTTTGTATAGATGAGAGAAACAGTCAGTCAGTATAGATGAGAGAAACAGTCAGTCAGTATAGATGAGAGAAACAGTCAGTCAGTATAGATGAGAGAAACAGTCAGTCTGTATAGATGAGAGAAACAGTCAGCCAGTATAGATGAGAGAAACAGTCAGTTTGTATAGATGAGAGAAACAGTTTGTATAGATGAGAGAAACTGTCAGTCAGTATAGATGAGAAGAACAGTCAGTCAGTATAGATGAGAGAAACAGTCAGTCAGTATAGGTGAGAGAAACAGTCAGCCAGTATAGATGAGAGAAACAGTCAGTCTGTATAGACAAGAGAAACAGTCAGTTTGTATAGACAAGAGAAACAGTCAGTTTGTATAGATGAGAGAAACAGTCAGTCCGTATAGGTGAGAGAAACAGTCAGTTTGTATAGACAAGTGAAGTTGGGACGGACAGTTGAACGGATATAAATGCCTCCAATGAAAACTATTCCAGGGAAAGAACACTAAATGTTCTTTAGATTTCATAATTCAATACTATTATAGCAATTATTCTACTGCACAAATATGTGTTCGTTTCAGTAAATCTGTTGAAGTTTTCGCATTGGTTGAGCTGCGTTATTTGTTTGTTTTGTTTTGGAAGCGTTGTTTAACCCTTACTAGATGCAGGTAAGAACTAGCCAGTCTCATTATCTTCTTATGACAGTCACATAAGTATGTTATATGTGGATCTCCTCTTAGTTATTTATTTTTAAACATATATCAAAATGTTCATGAATAAAGGATTTTTGCGTGTATGATAATATAAGATTTCTGTATAAATAAAGTAACATGCAAACTAACTTGGAATGAGAAGGCAAAAAAATATAAAAAAGGAGGAAATTTACTTAACGGTGGTTTCTTGGCGATATAACATAACTGGCTGGCTAATCCATTAAAAAGTGTAAACACACCACTGATATATAACATTCCTGGATAAATTTATCCATATCATAAAATTTCAGGTGAATTTCATTCAATAAAAACACAATTAATACTTCTATGTCCATTTATTGAAAAATTGGTCATTTTGTTTATAATTCTAAAGATGCAAAAGTGTAATAAACACCCCTACTTCTATCTTAAGCACGGCAACACAACACTAAAATATGTTAATCACGTGACAAAAGATAGTTTCTGCACAAATTCGTACTGAATCGTATTCGATTTAAACCAGCCAGTAATTAAATAATGGCAGGGGAGATGGGAAAATGTTGTAATCCACGGCAGTTGGATTCCGGGTACATTTGGAACATCTCAGTCCTAGTGAGTTGGATCGGCGTCTATAAATGGTTTAAAGTACCTCGGACAGGCAAAACATCCAACGAGAAGGTTCTAAAGAAGGCACATGAAGAGAATATTGTAACAAAGAAATAGGTTAGATAAGGCAGCCCAATTTGTGCGGTGTGTGTAGAGAAGTTATGGATTGGAAAACTTAGTAACAACAGGAAAAAAATAGAAGGTAGGAGAGATGGAGGTAGACAATGAGAAAATAGAAGGTAGGAGAGGTAGAAGTAGACAAGGGAAAAGTAGAAGGTAGAAGAGATAGGGGAAGACAATGGGAAAAATAGAAGGTAGGTGAGATAGGGGAAGACAATGGGAAAAATAGAAGGTAGGTGAGATAGGGGAAGACAATGGGAAAAAATAGAAGGTAGGTGAGATAGGGGAAGACAATGGGAAAAATAGAAGGTAGGTGAGATAGGGGAAGACAATGGGAAAAATAGAAGGTAGGTGAGATAGGGGAAGACAATGGGAAAAAATAGAAGGTAGGTGAGATAGGGGTAGACAATGGATAAAATAGAAGGTAGATGAGATAGGGGAAGACAATGGAAAAAATAGAAGGTAGGTGAGATAGGGGAAGACAATGGGAAAAATAGAAGGTAGGTGAGATAGGGGAAGACAATGGGAAAAATAGAAGGTAGGTGAGATAGGGGAAGACAATGGGAAAAAAGAAAGTAGGTGAGATAAGGGAAGGCAATGTGAAAAATAGAAGGTAGGAGAGATAAGGGAAGACAATGGGAAAAATAGAAGGTAGGAGAGATAGGGGAAGACAATAGGAAAAATAGAAGGGAGGAGAGATAAGGGAAGACAATAGTGAAAATAGAAGGTAGGTGAGATAAGGGAAGACAATAGGGAAAATAGAAGGTAGGAGAGATAGGAAAGACAATGGGAAAAATAGAAGGTAGGAGAGATAGAAGACAATGGAAAAATAGAAGGTAGGAGAGATAGGGGAAGACAATGGGAAAAATAGAAGGTAGGAGAGATAGGGGAAGACAATGGGAAAAATAGAAGGTAGGAGAGATAGGGAAAGGCAATGGGAAAAATAGAAGGTAGGAGATATATGGGAAGACAATAGGGAAAATAGAAGGTAAGTGAGATAAGGGAAGACAATAGGGAAAATAGAAGGTAGATGAGATAAGGGAAGACAATAGGGAAAATAGAAGGTAGGAGAGATAGGGGAAGACAATGGGAAAAATAGAAGGTAGGAGATATATGGGAAGACAATAGGGAAAATAGAAGGTAAGTGAGATAAGGGAAGACAATAGGGAAAATAGAAGGTAGGTGAGATAATGGAAGACAATAGGGAAAATAGAAGGTAGGAGAGATAGGGGAAGACAATAGTAAAAAATACTTGATGGTTAGACTGCGAGGCAGGAGAAAAGATCACGTTGGAACTGTTGCGGAGTGCACACAACTGAGGGTTATGGAGGAGCGTGATATTCGACGCCTCTCGACATGGACCATGAACGACTGACAGTAAATCTTCAAATTAAAAATTGTCTCCATGTAAGTGAGGAGTTATTTGCCCTTTGGTTGGTACAACACTTGATCTTTATGACTTTAGAACATTCGATTTGCCAGCATCACTCGGTGTGCAATCTATGACAATTATTGAGTAAAACAGCCGCAAATTACATAACAGGGACCATAACTCCGTAGTCTTCTTCCTCATTCCTTCCTTATTTGCCTTTCAGTGAAGATGGGCGATATAATTTGCGGTCTTTTGCTCTTCTGTTGGTCTCTGCTGCTGTTATGTTTTCTAGTGTTTCTAATATTCAGAGAATCCATCTTTTTCGTGGTCGACCCTTTGGTCTGGTGTTCTTGTAACGTTTATTGAAGGCTGGTTGTGTTGTGTTTTTTCTGCCCTGCCACGTGGCCAAACCATTTTATTATTTTTCTTTATGTCATTTATAGAATTATTCCTTGATTTGTTTCAGCTCTTCATTTCTGATCTTATCTCTCAATGTGTTCTCTGTCATTCGTCTGACACATTTCATCAATACTATGCGCTATGCATAAAAAAAAAAATTACGATCATCTGTCTCAGGAGGACATGAAATTCCGGTCAATATGGTGGATAGGCGGCAGGAACCATTGAAGGCTATATCTGAAAGGTGTTCCTTGTTGCAGTTTCCTCATATTCCAAGTCCGGCTTGTTGCAGGAGCTACTGAGTTAAGTGCTCTGTGCATACCACGAGCTGTGCGTTTCATCTGTTTTTATCGTGTTTCGATATTCCGATTCTTTTGGCGTATGCTGAGACTGCTATGATGGGGACTACAGCTACCTTTCTATGTTTGGGAGATGAGATAGTAATTCGGATGATTCCACTGGCACGGGCGGTTGCGCAATTATGGATTTTAATTCGTTTGCAGTGATACCGGGGCCTTTCAAAACCAACCAACATTTCATCTCGGTATTATTTATTGTTCTTATTGTTCTTGCATCTATTGTCCAGCATTGGTAGCACTACGTTGGGATGAAGATTGTATTGTAGAGTGCCCATTTTGCCTCTAGTTATTTTCGTATTGGATATTAGTGTTTTCAGTTGTCCAATGATTTGACAACTTTGTTGCATCTTGAGTCTATTTGTGATGCTAGTGAATTCCGCAGTAAAAAAAGTAGAACCCCCGTCACGCCAAGTGACGTATAGATGATGTCACGAATAGAGGATATGGTATATCTATATAGGAGTCTCGGTAGCTTAGGGAACTGCACCATAAAGACAAGAGTACTGGGTTCGATTTTGATTTTCGGCTTCCAAGTTCACCAAGTTTTAAGCGAGTACCGTTTTTTGTGGGTTTGGGGGTGCAGCGGTGTAGGGGGAGTGGTGAATGGAGCCAAAAACGATACTGGCGTAATACCGACCATATTACTCCCCAAAAAATTATATAATGTGCTGAATGTTTTAAAAACATATTGACACTAGCACCATATTTCCATTTCCGCCAGCACCTGACTTTCATTTTCTTGCTCCTACATGTCGGATGTGTTGGTCGGTTGAGTGACCGAATGAGCAGCATCACGGGCGTGGCCAATAAGGAACATGCTGGTGGCTGTCATTTTGTTTTGACTGCAGGTCATGTCATCAGTATTGCGCCATCTTTTTTTTCGGAATCAAAATTTTCAATCTGGAAAAAAAAAAAGGAAAAAAAAAAACGGTATCCATTCTAGGCAGGACACACCATCATCATGTGTGATTGAACATAATGTCATGTCTCAATTACATAATACATCGGTCACTGTTCTACCACGATATATACACAATATATAAATTTACATAATTATATAACTGTCCTGCAACGTACTAATACCCCAACAATCATGTCGATGCTCAGATGTCGAAGACTTATCTTAAAAGTGATCGCACATCATGGAGAGCATGTATAAGGAATGGTATAACATCATTTGAGATTGTGCTAAGGCAAAACGTAGAAGAGAAGACTCAATGAAAAAGGATGGGAAAACCCTGTGGACCAGTGGGCCTGACTTGTTCATTCTGTGGCCGTGTGTGTTTGTCAAACATTGGTAGAATTAGCCTCGATAGAAGCTGTTCGACAAAAATAAAACCTCAAAAAATACATAATAACCTCCACTAGACGTCTGACAAGACACGCCAAGTGGCGTATAGGGAATATGGTGTTAGTGACCATAAATTTTACAGACCTTCAGCACATGATTTTTGGGGTAATGTGGTCGGTATTACGCCCGTGCCGCTTTACTTTCCCAGAAAAAAAATCCGGTACCCATTTAAGGCTGGGTGAACCCGGAAGCCGTCGATTGGGATCGAACCCTACCCCTTGTCCTTTGTATTCCAGTTCACTAACCACTGACTGAGCTATCGCGGCTCCATATATATATATATATTTATATAGGCAAATATTGCGCCTGCAATCCGATTTCTTTACATGATTCTACTCTCTTATTACTATATTCATATCTTAGAAACTTCAAGATTCCTTTCACATTTTCCAAGGCGTTTGAGGAATATGGTCACCATATTCTTCTATCACCACGGCACATTTTTTATGACATGTTTAATATCACGCCAGGCCGCTTTTACTTTCCTGAAGAATCTCTGGTACCCATTTTTTAGTGGCTGAGTGAACCCAGGAACATTTTGAGTCCGACAGAAATCTACCACTTCTGGGAATCAAACTCGGACTCTTCTGATTGAGAATCGAACACGAAAACTAGACAGCCACTGAGGTTCAATATTCTTATTTTTGTTTTGTTAATATATCTATCTATTGACCTTTCGAGCTGTAGCCGGCCCATAGGGCGTAGACCAAGATACTCCTTCTCTTATCTGAAATTATATTCTAGCAGTTTTCAATTCTTTTAAAGATATTTTATCAAATCTCGCCATTTGTCTCTGTTCTGTGCAAGCAGCTCTATCTCATTGAGGGAGCCGATTCCTGCTGCTCTCTCCTCTCTCATCAATGTTCTTCGCAGTGTCTCTATGTGTCTCTCTGAGTCTTCCTCTTTTCCTCTTACCTGTTGTTTCCCACATGAGGGCTTACTTTGCTATTCGGTTATTATCTCTTCTCATCATATGTCCAACATATGACCATCGTCTTTTGTATTGTTATTACTATTTTGTTATCACTATTTTGTTATTACTATTTTGTTATAAAACTATTTTTTTATTACTATTTTGATATTACTATTTTGATATTACTATTTTGTTATTACTATTTTGTTATAAAGCTATTTTTTTTTATAAAACTATTTTGTTATAAAACTATTTTTTTATAAAACTATTTTGTTATAAAACTATTTTGTTATAAAACTATTTTGTTATTACTATTTTGTTATTACTATTTTGTTATAAAACTATTTTGTTATAAAACTATTTTGTTAATACTATTTTGTTATAAAACTATTTTGTTATAAAACTATTTTGTTATTACTATTTTGTTATTACTATTTTGTTATAAAACTATTTTGTTATAAAACTATTTTGTTATTACTTTTCTAATTCTTATTACTTCTTTGTTGTATTATTTATTGTCTTATTACTTTTTTCTTGTGAAAGGTTGCCCCGTACTGCCCTCTCAGCTCCTACTATCGGTACGCCACTGATTAGTGGACCCGTTCACTAACCATTGCATATCACTACTCTCTATACTTTCTATATTCCCTTTTATTACACTTCAGGGTGTTGTGATTTTTATTTGCATTACAGTAATGGTGGCTCAATGTGTTTGTGACGAGGGAAGGGGGGGGGGGATAGTCAGTGCAAGGGGCGAGTGTGTGTGTATTAAGAGTCGTCACGCATTCGAATGCACATTCAGATTAGCGACCAATGGGCGCAACAAGCGTATCACACGTCATTAACCGCTGCGACCTCTTGACAGCATTCACTCACTGATTGAAGTTTCGATTTTGAAGACTAAACTCGAATACACGAGTCGCACAATTAATGTATTTATCTCCCCGAGGTTACACGAGTGTATGGTCGAGGGCTGTATACACTCAATGACGTAGCATATGTTTCAATGTAATTTGCAAACCTAGATATTTTTAAAGTAGGGGGAAAAAAAAAGAAAACAACACAAAAAAAAGGAGAAAAAAAAAAAAAACAACCCGTAGTTTCCACATGCAGACCAAGAAACGAGGGCTAGAAATAGCTGGCTCGGGTCCGTGTTTGGCTCTCGGTAAGTTGATTACAAATGTTCGATTCGTCATTTGCAATTTCCTTCAAATCAAATGAAATCGCAATCTTGATTCAAAATGGAGCACAATCGCGAAGCATGTTTGTCATATCATAATCGTAAAGCGTGGACTCTGAGTGACATCAATTACACTACAAACACGATGCCAAATGGAGGATCTGTCCGAGTGTAATTAGAATGGAGTTTATGTAAATCTGTATTGCACCGTGTGGTACAGCAAGAGAAATTAAAATGAGAGGGAAAATAAACAACGGGTATTAAAACAGCTTTACAACAGCTAAATTGATACTAGGAAAAAAAATCTTCACGTTGCGGTCTGTTTGCCTTCACAAGGTAAAAGGGGGGGGGGGGGGGTTTGGTGTAAATATGTAAAGATGCCGTAAGGCTGACAGCATGAAAAAATAAAGAAGTAGTTAAAATTTAAATTATAGTTACAGCTTTACGTTGAAGAAGGAAGATATAAAACAGCAATACCTTGAAGCACGACAGAAGAAAACTGCTGTATGTTGAAACACGACAGAAGGAAACTGCTGTATGTTGAAGCATGACAGAAGGAAATTGCTGTATGTTGAAACACGACAGAAGGAAATTGCTGTATGTTGAAACACGACAGAAGGAAACTGCTGTATGTTGAAACACGACAGAAGAAAACTGCTGTATGTTGAAGCATGACAGAAGGAAATTGCTGTATGTTGAAGCATGACAGAAGAAAACTGCTGTATGTTGAAACACGACAGAAGGAAACTGCTGTATGTTGAAGCATGACGGAAGAAAACTGCTGTATGTTGAAACACGACAGAAGGAAACTGCTGTATGTTGAAGCATGACGGAAGAAAACTGATGTATGTTGAAACACGACAGAAGGAAACTGCTGTATGTTGAAACACGACGGAAGAAAACTGCTGTATGTTGAAACACGACAGAAGGAAACTGCTGTATGTTGAAACACGACGGAAGAAAACTGCTGTATGTTGAAACACGACAGAAGGAAACTGCTGTATGTTGAAACACGACAGAAGAAAACTGCTGTATGTTGAAGCATGACAGAAGGAAATTGCTGTATGTTGAAACACGACAGAAGGAAACTGCTGTATGTTGAAACACGACAGAAGGAAACTGCTGTATGTTGAAGCATGACAGAAGGAAATTGCTGTATGTTGAAACACGACAGAAGGAAATTGCTGTATGTTGAAACACGACAGAAGGAAACTGCTGTATGTTGAAACACGACAGAAGAAAACTGCTGTATGTTGAAGCATGACAGAAGGAAATTGCTGTATGTTGAAGCATGACAGAAGAAAACTGCTGTATGTTGAAACACGACAGAAGGAAACTGCTGTATGTTGAAGCATGACGGAAGAAAACTGCTGTATGTTGAAACACGACAGAAGGAAACTGCTGTACGTTGAAGCATGACGGAAGAAAACTGATGTATGTTGAAACACGACAGAAGGAAACTGCTGTATGTTGAAACACGACGGAAGAAAACTGCTGTATGTTGAAACACGACAGAAGGAAACTGCTGTATGTTGAAACACGACGGAAGAAAACTGCTGTATGTTGAAACACGACAGAAGGAAACTGCTGTATGTTGAAACACGACAGAAGAAAACTGCTGTATGTTGAAGCATGACAGAAGGAAATTGCTGTATGTTGAAACACGACAGAAGGAAACTGCTGTATGTTGAAACACGACAGAAGGAAACTACTGTATGTTGAAGCATGACAGAAGAAAACTGCTGTATGTTGAAACACGACAGAAGGAAACTGCTGTATGTTGAAACACGACAGATGAAAACTGCTGTATGTTGAAACACGACAGATGAAAACTGCTGTATGTTGAAGCATGACAGAAGGAAATTGCTGTATGTTGAAGCATGACAGAAGAAAACTGCTGTATGTTGAAACACGACAGAAGGAAACTGCTGTATGTTGAAGCATGACAGAAGGAAACTGCTGTATGTTGAAGCATGACAGAAGAAAACTGCTGTATGTTGAAACACGACAGAAGGAAACTGCTGTATGTTGAAACACGACAGAAGGAAACTGCTGTATGTTGAAGCATGACAGAAGGAAACTGCTGTATGTTGAAACACGACGGAAGAAAACTGTTGTATGTTGAAGCATGATAGAAAGCAGATGTACGTTGATGGAAGATAATACAGATTTCGCTGACAAAAGACGATAGAAAACAGCTTCATTTTGAAGGAAGTCGACAGTAAACAGCTGTATGTTCAAGGAAGACGATAGAAATAGCTTCATTATGAAGGAAGCATCGACAATGTCATATACATCATAAGATATTTAGTAGAAAGAGCAATAATGGTAAAAACAGATCAATACATATGTTTCATAGATTATACCAAAGCATTTGACAAAGTATGAAGCCGCGATAGATTAGTGGTTAGTGAACTGAACTACAAAGGACAAGAGGTAGAGTTCGATCTCAACCGACGGCTTACGGGTTCACCCAGTCTTAAATGGATACCGGATTTTTTCTGGGAAAGTAAAGCGGCACGGGCGTAATACCGACCACATTACCCCAAAAATCATGTGCTGAAGGTCTGTAAAATTTATGGTCACTAACACCATATTCCCTATACGCCACTTGGCGTAACGGGGGTACTTTAAATTTTTTTATTTGACAAAGTAAAGCACCAAGAAATAATCAAAATTTTAGAAAGCATAAACGTAGACAGCAAAGATCTCAGAATAATAAAGAACATGCACTGGCAACAAACAGCGGCCATAAGAACTGGAAATCAATTGGGAATGTTTCAACAAATAAAACATGGTGTTAGACAATGTTGTGTGCTGTCACCAGATTTGTTTAATATTTATAGTGAGATTATTTTAAGATCCATAAGGGACATGCCTGGAATAACAATTGGAGGTCATAATATAAATAATCTAAGGTATGCTGATGATACAATCTTAATCGGTAAGAGTGAAAATTAGTTACAAGAAATGTTGGACATTATAGTAAAAGAAAGCACAAATAAAGGACTCAGCTCTAATAGCAAAAAGACTGAAGTAATGGTAATAACAAAAAGAGACATCACCGCAATGCAAAAAAAAAAAAAAAAAAAAAATTTTGAATAATATTAAAACAGGTAAATGAATTTAAATATTTCGGAACTTTGTTAACCTCAGACGGAAGGTGTACAACAGAAATGAGATACATGGCTTAGGCAGAAGCAGTTTTCCAAAAAATGAGGAAGATACTATGCACTCTATTTTTGGCTTTGATTTTAGTTCTTAAGTGTTATCTTTGGCCAGTCTTAACATATGGATGTGAATCATGGACAATCGGACAACAGACAAGAAAATCACTGATGTCTGTAGAAATGTGGTTTTACAAAAGAATGTTGACAAATAGCATGGACAGCTAGGAAGAGTAATTAAAATGTTCTGATAGAGGCCAAAGCAAAAAAGAGAGCTAATTTCCAATATTAGGAAGAAACAATCATCATTTTTTGGCCATGTAATGAGAAGAGAACAGCTAGAATAATTGGGAGACGAAGAGATAGAGGGAAGCAAAGAAAAAGTATACCAGACAGCTTAAGAGAATGGATTGGCAGAAGGTCAACAACAGAAATGATAAATAACTGTCAAGATCGAAAGTTGTGGAGAGACATGATCTTCTACGCCAGCAGGCTTGGTACTTGATGATGATGGAGGAAGACAATATGAAACATTTTTTAGCTGATAGAAGACGAGAGATAAAGGCAATAGGAAACAGCTTTAAACTAGAGGACAAAGATAGAAAACAGCTTTAAATTGGAGGACAAAGATAGAAAACAGCTTTAAATTGGAGGACAAAGATAGAAAACAGCTTTAAATTGGAGGACAAAGATAGAAAACAGCTTTAAATTGGAGGACAAAGATAGAAAACAGCTTTAAATTGGAGGACAAAGATAGAAAACAGCTTTAAATTGGAGGACAAAGATAGAAAACAGCTTTAAATTGGAAGACGAAGATGCAATCATGATATCTTCTCAGAGGACAAAAATCGTATGAAGGCAGAGGAAGAAATAAAAAAAAACAAGCTAAAAATGGTAGGAGTACGTAGAATAATACAAAAATGGTAGGAGTACGTAGAATAATACAAAAATGGTAGGAGTACGTAGAATAATACAAAAATGGTAAGAGTACGTAGAATAATACAAAAATGGTAAGAGTACGTAGAATAATACAAAAATGGTAGGAGTACGTAGAATAATTAATAATACAAAAATGGTAGGAGTACGTAGAATAATACAAAAATGGTAGGAGTACGTAGAATAATACAAAAATGGTAGGAGTACGTAGAATAATACAAAAATGGTAGGAGTACGTAGAATAATACAAAAATGGTAGGAGTACGTAGAATAATTAATAATACAAAAATGGTAGGAGTACGTAGAATAATACAAAAATGGTAGGAGTACGTAGAATAATTAATAATACAAAAATGGTAGGAGTACGTAGAATAATTAATAATACAAAAATGGTAGGAGTACGTAGAATAATACAAAAATGGTAGGAGTACGTAGAATAATTAATAATACAAAAATGGTAGGAGTACGTAGAATAATACAAAAATGGTAGGAGTACGTAGAATAATTAATAATACAAAAATGGTAGGAGTACGTAGAATAATTAATAATACAAAAATGGTAGGAGTACGTAGAATAATTAATAATACAGAAGTGGTAGGAGTACGTAGAAGGATACAGAAATGATTTTAGTTATTATTATTATTGAGTTATTATTGCTATAGAAATGTTTGGATGTGAACATCAACGTTGAGTGTAACAAACAAGTGTATCGTGTGTGTTGTGTGTTGTGGGGTGTGTGGTGTGTGGTGTCCCATATTGGAACCTCTTCCATAAAAATAAATGTTGTGAATGTACCAAGATTAGGACATTCATCATCATCATCATCAAGTACCGGGCCTGCTGGCGTAGGTGATCATGTCTCTCCACAACTTTCGATCACGACAGCTATTTATCATTTCTGTTGTTGACCTTCTGCCAAGACATTATCTTAAGCTGTCTGGTATCTTTTCACATTGCTTCCTTCCGTCTATCTCTTCGTCCCTCAATTTTCCCAGCTGTTACAATATATTCCAGTTGTTCTCTTCTCATTACATGGCCAAAAAATGATGATTGTTTCTTTCTAATATTGGAAATTAGCTCTCTTTTTGCTTTGGCCTCTTTCAGACCATTTTCATTACTCTTCTTAGCTGTCCATGGTATTCTCAACATTCTTCTGTAAAACCACATTTTTACGGCCTCCAGTGATTTTCTGGTCTGTTGTCCAATTGTCCATGATTGATATCCATATGTTAGGACTGGCTCTACATAATATTTAAGAAACATGTATCCATAGCGCAGTTAAATTTCAAAGATTGGAGCTAAAATGTCACTTTGAAATGAAAACAAACGTCTGTGATTTATTTATATATCATCTTCTGCTTCTTCTTCTTCTTCTTCCGCTTTCCATCCTCATTTGCCTTTTAGCGTCGAGGAGAAATATAATTTGCGGTCTTTTGCTCTTCTGTTCGCTTCTGATGCTGTTATGTTTCCTAGTGTTTCTAATATTGCATCGATCCATCTTTTTCGTGGCCGACCTTTGTGACTGGTGTTCTCGCAACGTTTGTTTGAAGGCTCGTTGTGTTTTTTGATCATTCTGTCTAGTCACGTGGCCAAACCATTTTATTTGTTATATATTATATATATATGGCGGGGCTATTCCTAGCTTTTTTCTCAGTTCTTCATTTCTGATCTTATCTCTCAGACTGTATCCTGTCATTCGTCTAACACATTTAATCTCAGTAAAGGTTATTTTTCTTATTGTTCTAGCATCTAGGGTCCAGGTCTGGCATTGGTAGCACAACGTTGGAATGAAGATTATATTGTACAGTGCCCGTTTTGCCTCCAGAGTTATTTCCTTGTTGGATAATAGTGGTGATAACTGTCCGATGATTTGACAAGCGTTGTTGCATCTTGATTCTATCTCTGCTGTTTGAGAATTATCGTTTGTCTTTAGACTTCCTAGGTATTTGAATTCCTCTACTTGTTTTAGTTGCCTGCCTTCTATAGTTATGTTGATGTTCTGTTTATCTTTGGCGACATTCATCACTTCTGTTTTGTTGAAGTTGATTTTCATGTTGTATTCTGTGCCTGAACTGTTGAGTTTATTTAAGTATTCTTGTATGTCTACTATTTTCTAAGTATTAGTGCCTGATCGTCTGCAAATAAAGCTCGTTGATCTCATCTGTCTCTGATGGGTTGGCTAACTTACATATATAGTCCATGATAGTACACACCTCTTTACTCCATAAAGGTATATATGGCAATACATACCTCTCTTAGCCACATAACCATATATGACATTACATACCTCTCTTAGCCACATAACCATCTATGACAGTACATACCTCTCTTAGCCACATAACCATCTATGACAGTACATACCTCTCTTAGCCACATAACCATCTATGACAGTACACACCTCTCTTAGCCACATAACCATCTATGACAGTACACACCTCTCTTAGCCACATAACCACCTATGACAGTACACACCTCTCTTAGCCACATAACCATCTATGACAGTACATACCTCTAACTCATCCTTAGGTCTAATTTTAAATAACACTCTCTGTCCTCTAACAAAATCGGACCTCCCTCCACACCACACACACACACACACACACACACACACAAAGCTGGCTTCTCCTGTACATTAAATACCGTAAACCCTCTAATGCATATTCACATTTCATGAATCTTGTGATTTATCATGCCCCTGCTAGCGAGTCATTAGAGATGTTTTTTGATCAATAGATCTCTCTCCACATTTGTGCACGCTCCTTCGTCAACCCAACATTCAGTGAGTAAAGCCACATTAATATCTCTGATAGATGCGTAGATTCGAAGATTTTGTTTCCCCCCGTCCCTAGTTTCGAACATTTTTGTGTGTGGATCCGTTATATTGGCTATCTGTTGTTTCCTGCCACGAGTCTTGCTAGCTCTCGAGTGTGGCTCGTGTTTTATTAATAGTTGTTGTGCCTCGTGGTTGTATGTGCGCGTGTGTGTGTGTGTGTGTGGGCGGTGGTGGAAAGCGGTGAGTGATTGTCATGATACCTAAAGTACTTATATATATTGATATGTGTACATGACGCATTAGATATATATGTGCATGTATACATCATATACGAATATATGCATATACATACATACATACATACAAACATAGATACATATACATATACACATCATACATATATATATACACACACATTGCACACATACATACATAAATACATTCATACATATATACATACATACGCACATACATACATAAATACATACATATATACACACATATTATATACATACATACATACATACATACATACATACATACACACACGCACATACATACATACATACATACATACATATATACGTACATACATACATACATATATACATACATACATGCATACATACATACATACATACATACATACATACATACATACATACATACATACATACATACATACATACATACATACATACATACATTCATACATACATAAATACATACATACATGCATACATATATACATAAATACATACATATATACATATATACATACACACATGCACATACATTCATACATATATACATACATACACATACACTATGATATGAACTCATAAACACTAAAACACACTTGCATACATAAACAACTGACAGACACACACACGCACTCCTCTGAATCGACCACAATCTTACTAAAACATGTAAACACACACACACGTACACTCTCTAAGTCGAACACAACCTCACAAAAACACACACATGCATGAAAGGGTCTTAGGCCGCCATGTTTCCCCACTCAACTGAAACACTGAGACGAGCACGTGACTGTCATAGCATCCGGGAACTGAACGCGGTTCCAGCCGAGCAGCACACAAGGGCGATAACCGCTTGGCTCTTACTATATCCTATCAAAAACAAATATAAACTCATTCAGCACAGTTGTTTGTCATTAATACTTTCGTTGATTTGCTCATGTGTGTCTTTCTAGACAAATAAAAGACACATACTTTATCTGTTAAACATCCACTGTGATTAAAAAAATAAGCTAAATCTTAAAATAAAAAAATAAAAATTGACTATTGTAATGGTTCGTCGAAGGCCCCGGTATCACTGCACACGAATTAAAATCCATAATTGTTCAACCGTCCTTGCTAGTGCATTCATCCGAATTAAAACTCATCTTCTTGAAGGTTCCAAACACAGAAAGGTAGCTGCTGTCCCCATCATAGCAGCTACAGCACGCGCCAAAAGACATAAGTCCAAACGACACCGAAAGTGAACGCAGCTGAACTGTCTTTATAAGGATCAAAACAAAGAAAGGCAGCTGCAGCCCCCATCATGGCAGCCACAGCACACGCCAAAAGAAATAAGGCATAGTCGCACCAAAAGTAAATGCAACCGAACTGTCCTTGGTCATAGAATATCATCATCAATCATCGTAAGCAATCGAAATATCGAATAAAGTTATAAATATAACTATAATTATAACTATATCTATAACTATAACAATAACTATAGCTATAACTATAACTGTAACTATAACTGTATCTATAACTATAACTATATCTATAACTATAACTATAACTATAACTATAACTATAACTATAACTATAACTATAACTGTAACTATAACTATATCTATAACTATAACTATAACTGTAACTGTAACTATAACTATAACTATAACTATAACTATAACTATAACTGTAACTATAACTATAACTGTAACTATAACTGTATCTATAACTGTAACTATAACTGTATCTATAACTATAACTATAACTATATCTATAACTATAACTATAACTGTAACTATAACTATAACTATAACTATATCTATAACTATAACTATAACTATAACTATAACTATAACTATAACTGTAACTATAACTGTAACTATAACTATAACTATAACTATAACTATAACTATAACTATAACTATAACTGTAACTATAACTATAACTATAACTGTAACTATAACTATAACTATAACAATAACTATAACTATAACAATAACTATAACAATAACAATAACAATAACAATAACTATAACAATAACTATAACAATAACTATAACAATAACTATAACAATAACAATAACTATAACAATAACAATAACTATAACTATAAAAGCTGACAAATTTTCAAGACAGGAACTAAAATGTCACTTTGAGAAAGCAAACAGCTGTGAGCTACTCATTTATTCATCGATGAACATAAACAGAGAAGAGCTACATATGATGTCTCCTCGTTACCCTCGTTAATGTGGCTGTACAACAGTTATTATCTCATTATCAAGCTATTATCTAATTATCTTTTAAACCACCCATCATCTTTTTCCTTTGTCTACCTCTTCCTCTGCTGTCCTCTATTTTCCCTATTGTTAAAAAGCATTCTGCCTGTTTTGGAATCTACTCATTTGATCTGTTTCCTGTTCGTGATATTTTTCTCATTGGAATCATAGGTGGAAAAGGTATGTCTTACAGCACACAGAAAAAAATGGCAAATAAACAACAACAGAAAAAAAAGAACAATATATGGACCCCTACTCTCTCTCTCTCTCTCTCTCTCTCTCTCTCTCTCTCTCTCTCTCTCTCTCTGCGATCAGGACTCAATCAGAGTAGGATTCCAGACTCTCACATGAAGTTAGCTGTCAGGTTAAGTGTGTTGATCGTCCCCACAGACAGAACATCACAATTAGAGTCTGTCAGATTCACTCTGATTGAACACCCGTTAAAACGTTGCACTGTGTTCTGCGCCAGTGGCCCAGTGCATCCGATTTCAGCCAGCATTTTATTCGGGTTTGCTTTCCTTAGCCTTTGATTGTCCCCAATCTTCCTGCAAGGCAGCAGATATATGGTCCGAAGCAGGATCGAAAACGGACCCGTACTCCATGGCACAGCGCCTTGCCACGAGAAGCCAGACAGCTAGGGAACACTGCCATTCAGCTAACTAAAAAATTAGATATCGCGGAGAATGTCTTTCACGCAGCTGTTTTCATGACTTTAGCATATGGTTAGGATCACAAAGGCTTTTCCTCCTATCATTCAAAACATACCTCTTCCTCCTATCATTCAAAACATACCTCTTCCTCCTATCATTCAAAACATACCTCTTCCTCCTATCATTCAAAACATACCTTTTCCTCCTATCATTCAAAACATACCTTTTCCTCCTATCATTCAAAACATACCTCTTCCTCCTATGATTCAAAACATACCTTTTCCTCCTATCATTCAAAACATACCTTTTCCTCCTATCATTCAAAACATACCTTTTCCTCCTATCATTCAAAACATACCTTTTCCTCCTATCATTCAAAACATACCTTTTCCTCCTATGACTCCCTGAATGATCACCTCGGAAGTTTCCCTCTATAATAATATTCATTTATTATTATTTGTTTCCAGTATTTGTTCCTCTATGATTTTATCCGACTTTGCCTCTATTTGTTTCCCGGCTATGATTCGCAATCATAGACTAACGCTGGCTCACTTTCGTACCGTAATACTCTCTTTCCAACTCTCAGCTAAAATTAACCTGTATAATTGTATGTACAAATATCAAATTACGATTGTCTCTCATGTACAAATATCAAATTACGATTGTCTCTCATGTACAAATATCAAATTACGATTGTCTCTCATGTACAAATATCAAATTACGATTGTCTCTCATGTACAAATATTAAATTACGATTGTCTCTCGTGTACAAATATCAAATTACGATTGTCTCTCATGTACAAACATCAAATTACGATTGTCTCTCATGTACAAACATCAAATTACGATTGTCTCTCATGTACAAGTATAAACCTAGCAACAAAATGTAGCCTATACAACGATCATACGTTTAAGTGTTCTACAAGATATTCAATAAAATGTAGCTTCACAGCCATAAAATACATGTCTCTTATAGGCTCTACAGCCAGAAGTAGCTTCACAGCCATAAAATACATGTCTCTTATAGGCTCTACAGCCAGAAGTAGCTTCACAGCCATAAAATACATGTCTCTTATAGGCTCTACAGCCAGAAGTAGCTTCACAGCCATAAAATACATGTCTCTTATAGACTCTACAGCCAGAAGTAGCTTCACAGCCATAAAATACATGTCACTTATAGGCTCTATAGCCAGAAGTAGCTTCACAGCCATAAAATACATGCCCCTTATAGGCTCTATAGCCAGAAGTAGCTTCACAGCCATAAAATACATGTCACTTATAGGCTCTATAGCCAGAGGTAGCTTCACAGCCATAAAATACATGTCTCTTATAGGCTCTACAGCCAGAAGTAGCTTCACAGCCATAAAATACATGTCTCTTATAGGCTCTACAGCCAATAGTAGCTTCTAAAACGTTCACATATTGATGGGCTCTATAACTTATATACTAAAAGGTAGCTCTTGGAAAGATCTTTTATATGTATATTTCTTTTCTTATATCATCATCATCAAGTACCGGGCCTAGTGGCGTAGGTGATCGTGTCTCTCCACAACATTCGATCTCGGCAGCTATTTATCATTTCTGTTGTTGACCTTCTGCCAAGCTATTCTCTTAAGCTGTCTGTTATTTTTTCTCTTTGCTTCCATCTATCTCTTCGTCCCTCAATTTTCCCAGTTGTTGCAATATATTCAAGTTCTTCTCTTCTCATTATATGGCCAAAAAATTATTGTTTCTTCCTAATATTGGAAATTAGCTCTCTTTTTGGTTTGACCTCTCTCTGAACCTCTTCATTACTCTTCTTAGCTGTCCATGGTATTCTCAACATTCTTCTGTAAAACCACATTTCTACAGACTCCAGTGATTTTCTTGTCTGTTGTCCTATTGTCCATGATTCGCATCCGTATGTTAAGACTGGCTCTATGTAACATTTAAGAACTTTTTTTCTTGTTTCTATTGTCAAAAATGGATTTCATAGTATTTTCCTCATTTTTTGGAAAGCTGCTTTTGCCTGAGCCATTCTGCATCTCACCTATTTTGTACATCTTCTGTCTGAGGTTAACAAAGTTCCCAAATATTTAAATTCATTTACCTGTTTTAATATTGTTCCACTTGTCTATATTTTGCACTGAGGTGATGTCTTTTTCTTTGTTGTTACCATTACCTCTGTCTTTTTGCTATTAAGGCTGAGTCCTTTATTTTTGCTTTCCTTCACTACAATGTCCAACATTTCTTGTAACTCATTTTCACTCTTAGCTTCTTTGGGTCAGGTCGGGTAATTTTACCTGCTACTGCATGCAGTAAACAGTTACACCTGTGGCTGCCCTGCTGACTTGCAGGTAAGCTCGGGAGAGTAAAAGGCTAAGGGAGGGTACCCCGACGTAAAACAACCCCACTGCCTTGTGGGTGAGACTTTTTAGTCAAAGGCTAGCGGAGTCAGCCGTAAACAAACCGACGGAAGGCAACAAAAAACCACCGTCGTAATTTCTTTGCATAATCATGAATCGCCACGAATTTCTTATATATATCTTAAAACAACTCTATCAATATCTAACTATCAATATCTAACTATCAATATCTAACTATCAATATCTAACTATCAATATCTAACTATCAATATCTAACTATCAATATATTACTATCAATATCCTAATATCAATATCTAACTATCAATATCCTAATATCAATATTCTTTGTTTATTAAACCATTTATATCAATCTATCTTTCTATTGACCTTTCGCGCCGTAGCCGGCCCATAGGGCATAAACCCCGATACTCGTTCTCTTATCTAAATTTTTATTCCAGCAGTTTTCGATCCCTGTAAAGATATTTCATAAAATCTGGCCATTTGTCTCTGTTCTGTGCAAGCAACTCTATCTCATTGAGGGAGCCCATTCCTGCTGCTCTTGCCTCTCTCATCAATGTTCTTCTCAGTGTCTGTCTGGGTCTTCCTTTTTTCCTCTTACCTGTTCTTTCCCACATGAGGGTTTGCTTTGTTATTCGGTTATTATCTCTTCTCATCACATGTCCAACATATGGCCATCGTTTTTTCTTTATTACTGAAGATATTAGTGGTTGATTGGCGATTTCTCTAATTTCCTCGTTTGTTTTGAATTCGTTCCACGCTATTCCAAGTATTTTCCTTAGACATTTATTTTCGAATGCGTTCAACTTTGTCTCTGTGTCTCTTGTTGTTTTCCAGCTTTCACACGCATACGTAAGGGTTGATAGTACTTTTGATTACAATAGTTTAAATTTTGTGTTTGTGCTGATGATTTTTGATTTCCACAACTTTTCAAGGCTTCTGAAAGACATTGCTGCTTTAGCTATTCTGATTCTAATTTCTTTGCTTGTATCCCCTTCCTTATCAATGTGACTTTCAAGATAGATAAAGTGATCGATCTCTTCCACTTTTTTATTTTCTATCAAAACCTCACTATTATATAAATATATATATACAGAAGCAATTAAAAAACTGTATGTGCAAAGATTGATATCTCCTTTGTCTACGGACAGTGGCTTCAGTACAATATAATATTTCCCTCTAATCTCCTTTGTCTACGGACAGTGGCTTCAATACAATATAATATTTCCCTCTAATCTCCTTTGTCTACGGACAGTGGCTTCAGTACAATATAATATTTCCCTCTAATCTCCTTTGTCTACGGACAGTGGCTTCAGTACAATATAATATTTCCCTCTAATCTCCTTTGTCTACGGACAGTGGCTTCAGTACAATATAATATTTCCCTCTAATATCCTTTGTCTACGGACAGTGGCTTCAGTACAATATAATATTTCCCTCTGTGGTTTTACTATCATATTCTCTCTGTGGTTTTACTAACTACAGGTCATGTGGCTTCTGTTGGATTGGAAATGATAACTTACCACTACTGTGTGTTTATATGTTTGGAATTGGAGTCATCAATGATGGCCTAACATCATCAAGTGCTACGACGATCATCATTTTCGGGAGGACGCGAACTCCCATGGTATATGGTGGATAGGCGGCAGGAACCATTGAAGGCTATGTCTGAAAAGTGTTCCTTCTTGCAGTTTCCTCATATTCCAAGACCGGCTTGTTGCAGGAGCTACTGAGTTAAGTGCTATGTGCACACCGTGAGCTGTTTGTCTCATCCGTTTTGATCCTGCTTCGATATCCCGCTTGTTTACGATGAATGATGATATCGTATGACAGGGAACAGTTGACTGTGTTCACTTTCTGCGCGGTTTCGCCTTATGTCTTTTGGCGTGTGCTGAGACTGCTACGATGGGAACTACAGTTACCTTTCTTTGTTTGGGAGATGAGTTAGTAATTCGGATGATTCCACTGGCACGGGCGGTTGAGCAATTATGGATTTTAATTCGTTTGCTGTGATACCGAGACCTTCCATAACCAATAACCAATAACCAATTTCCCTCTAATCTCCTTTGTCTACGGACAGTTGCTTCAGTACAATATAATGTTTCCCTCTAATCTCCTTTATGTACGGACAGTATGATGTTGTCTTCGCCATAAGGCAAGCCTGGAAGAAGTGAGCCAGTCTTCCCAGATACCTCGGTGACATTTGTGAGTCAAACTGCCCCAGTATATTTGAGCTAACTACATGCACTGTTCAACGTTTGTGAGTCAAACTGCCCCGGTATATTTGAGCTAACTACATCCATTGTTCAACGTTTGTGAGTCAAACTGCACCGGTATATTTGATCTAACTACATGCACTGTTCAACGTTTGTGAGTCAAACTGCACCGGTATATTTGATCTAACTACATGCACTGTTCAACGTTTGTGAGTCAAACTGCCCCGGTATATTTGATCTAACTGCATCCATTGTTCAACGTTTGTGAGTCAAACTGCCCCAGTATATTTGATCTAACTGCATCCATTGTTCAAAGTTTGTGAGTCAAACTGCCCCGGTATATTTGATCTAACTACATCCATTGTTCAAAGTTTGTGAGTCAAACTTCCCCGGTATATTTGAGCTAACTACATCCATTGTTCAAAGTTTGTGAGTCAAACTGTCCCAGTATATTTGAGCTAACTACATCCATTGTTCAAAGTTTGTGAGTCAAACTGCCCCGGTATATTTGATCTAAATGCATCCATTGTTCAAAGTTTGTGAGTCAAACTGCCCCAGTATATTTGATCTAACTGATTCCATTGTTCAACGTTTGTGGCGCAAACTGCCCCGGTATATTTGATCTAACTGCATCCATTGTTCAACTTTTGTGAGTCAAACTGCCCCGGTATATTTGAGCTAACTGCTTCCATTGTTCAACGTTTGTGGCTCAAACTGCCCGGTATATTTGAGCTAACTGCATCCATTGTTCAACGTTTGTGAGTCAAACTGCCCCGGTATATTTGATCTAACTGCTTCCATTGTTCAACGTTTGTGAGTCAAACTGCCCGGTATATTTGAGCTAACTGCATCCATTGTTCAATGTTTGTGAGTCAAACTGCCCCGGTATATTTGAGCTAATTGCATCCATTGTTCAATGTTTGTGAGTCAAACTGCCCCGGTATATTTAAGCTAACTGCATCCATTGTTCAACGTTTGTGGGTCCACTCATTTTAAGACGATCCTTGAGCGGTAACAAGTTTTCCACTTGGCTTAGACCAGGACTGTTGCTGGGACGTTAGTCTCACATTCTTCTACTGTAGCCATGCTTTGGTGTTATCAACTGTGGGGTCTTTGCCATGTTGAAATGTAATCGAGCTAAATGACATTTATAGATGACAGAACATGCCCCTTCAGCATGTTGATGTGGCTTTCTTTCGTGAGAATTCCTGTAAAAATAACAGTCTTGCTATCATCATTATCATCATGCGCCATACCGGTTGGATCATATCCTTCCACAAATCTTCTATCTACAGTGCATCGTATTAGTTCTGTTGTTGACTGCTTTCCATGCCATGGCACCAAAAAATCTAAAGTAAAGTGCCCCGTCACGCCAAGTGGCGTATAGGGAATATGGTGTTAGTGACCATAAATTTTACAGACCTTTGGCACATGATTTTTGGGGTAATGTGGTCGGTATTACGCCCGTGCCACTTTATTTTCCCCAAAGAAAAATCCGGTTCCCATTCAAGGCTGGGTGAACCGGAAGCCGTCGAATGGGATCGATCTCTACCTCTTGTTCTTTGTAATCCAGCTCACTAACCACTGAGCTCTCGCGGCTCCCATTTATTTGAGTAGGATAAAACTAGATAGAACATTTAGGTGCCAGAAAATATCATTTTCTGATGACACATTTTGATATTCATGGCACCAGTTCCAGTCTCCATGAGACTCCGTGATGGTAGGGGGATTACCCCCTTTTCGTACCGTATTCATGATGTGTAGCTGCCGTATGACACTAACATTAGATATACCTGCTCCCGTAACAGTATGACAGTAACATTAGATATATCTGCTCCCGTAACAGTATGATAGTAACATTAGATATACCTGCTCACTGCTCTCATGCGCTGCACTATACTTTCTACCTTTCTCTTTGGGCCAACTCAAATAATTTTGGCGTGCCGTCTATGGTCGTTTGTGCCCACAGTTCTTGTCCTCCCACTATCTTCTTTCATCTCAATTCCATTACAACTTCTAATTTAATTACAACTCTGTAGAAAGTCTGCTCACGGGCTTTCATGTTTTCAGAAATGTTGGAACATGTTTGATTTTCTTCATTTTCAACTTGTGAAATTAACATATGCCTTGGCTTTCTCTCAGTTTTCTGTCACGAGCACTTGCAATTGTCGTCTGTTCTTTTGTCAAGGGACTTTATGCTAATTATTTCTTTTTAACTGTGGGAAGCTTTCTCCCTAAATAAGTAGATGTAAATTTTGTACCGAACTCGCACATTTAATTAGATTTGAGAATATTATTTCAGCAGTAAGACTGCCGTTTCTCCCGTGTGTTACTGGGGCCTCATTACGTGGGAAGTAAAGAATAGTGACACTGTGACCTTCCATCTTGTCGTAAGAGGCGACTAAGTAGGTTGATCGATGGCTTGACAAGCTGTCATTGTAAAAAGCATTGTTATGGAAACAGAACCATAGACTTTAGAAGCAGTGATCTCTGCAATATGTGCCACTTTGGCACGCAAGGTTTCTGTTTTTGATATTGTAGTTCTGCCCTATGTGCCGTATTTGTAGCAAAATATCATGTTTGTTGTGTTCATTTATAAGCCACTATTTACTATCTTCAGCCTATGATATGCTCTTCCATGTAAAATGTGTTCTTAAGTGTTTTCTCTAAACCATTCTATGTTCTTCAAGATATACTGTGCTTTCTTCACCATATTGCCTTCTTCCTCATATTCTATGTTTGTGGTTTCATGTTCATCTGTGTTCTTCAGCACATATTGTGTTCTAAAGCTTTAATATTGTCCAGGTAATTCAGTCCTACAGCAAACAGTATCTTCTCAAGCACACAATATCCCCTCAAGCACACAATATCCCATCAAGCACACACTATCCTCTCAAGCACACAATATCCCCTCAAGCACACAATATCCCCTCAAGCACACACTATCCTCTCAAGCACACACTATCCCCTCAAGTACACACTATCCTCTCAAGCACACACTATCCTCTCAAGTACACACTATCCTCTCAAGTACACACTATCCCCTCAAGTACACACTATCCTCTCAAGCACACACTATCCTCTCAAGCACACACTATCCTCTCAAGCACACACTATCCTCTCAAGCACACAATATCCCTTCAAGCACACAATATCCCCTCAAGCACACACTATCCTCTCAAGCACACACTATCCCCTCAAGTACACACTATCCTCTCAAGCACACAATATCCCCTCAAGCACACACTATCCTCTCAAGCACACACTATCCCCTCAAGTACACACTATCCTCTCAAGCACACAATATCCCCTCAAGCACACACTATCCTCTCAAGCACACAATATCCCCTCAAGCACACACTATCCCCTCACGCACACACTATCCCCTCAAGCACACAATATCCCCTCAAGCACACAATATCCCCTCAAGTACACACTATCCCCTCAAGTACACAATATCCCCTCAAGTACACACTATCCCCTCAAGTACACACTATCCCCTCAAGTACACACTATCCCCTCAAGCATACAATATCCCCACAAGCATACAATATCCCCTCAAGTACACATTATCCTCTCAAGTACACACTATCCCCTTAAGTACACAATATCCCCTCAAGTACACACTATCCCCTCAAGTACACACTATCCCCTCAAGTACACACTATCCCCTCAAGCATACAATATCCCCACAAGCATACAATATCCCCTCAAGTACACATTATCCTCTCAAGTACACACGATCCACTCAAGCACACACTATCCTCTCACGTACACATTATCCTCTCAAGTACACACGATCCACTCAAGCATACAATATCCCCTCAAGCACACACTATCCTCTGAAGCACACACTATCCTCTCAAGTACACACTATCCTCTCAAGCACACACTATCCCCTCAAGCACACACTATCCCCTCAAGCACACACTATCCTCTCAAGCACACACTATCCCCTCAAGCACACACTATCCCCTCAAGCACACACTATCCCCTCAAGCACACAATATCCCCTCAAGCACACAATATCCCCTCAAGCACACAATATCCCCTCAAGCACACAATATCCCCTCAAGCACACAATATCCCCTCAAGCACACACTATCCCCTCAAGCACACAGTATCCTCTCAAGCACACACTATCCCCTCAAGCACACACTATCCTCTCAAGTACACACTATCCTCTCAAGAACACACTATCCCCTCAAGCACACAATATCCCCTCAAGCACACAATATCCCCTCAAGCACACAATATCCTCTCAAGCACACACTATCCTCTCAAGCACACACTATCCTCTCAAGCACACAATATCCCCTCAAGCACACACTATCCCCTCAAGCACACACTATCCCCTCAAGCACACACTATACTATCAAACACAGACTTTCCTTTCAAATATACACTATCCTTTCAATCACACACTATCCTACCAAACACACACTTTCCTTTCAAGTATATACTATCCTATCAAGCACACACTATCCTATCAAACACACACTACCTTTTCAATCACAAACTACCCTTTCAATCACACACTATTCTTTCAATCACATACTCGACTCAACAACATTGCTTTCAAAAGCTCAACGTAAACAATTACACAATGCAGCTAATTTGCACGACATTGAAGACAAGAATATGAACCCAACTCCATTGTGATCACACACAGACAGCGAAAACAACAAGCAATAGCCGACATCAGCTGACGGTACAAAACCTGCAGTGTTAACAGCCAAACAAACAAACAAATAACACAAAAGCTCTGCACGAAACAAAGCAATCCTGAAAGTTAAAAAAAATTCTCATCAATAAATGCACAAAGCGTTCTGCTCGAACTTATACCAAATAAATAAAACACAAATCCAACAATACAGAAAGAAAATACAGAAGCTGACAAATAAACATAATCAACATTATAATAATATTAAAGAACAGATTTCTTTTTTTTTGGCAATTGTCCAGCTTGCATGGCAGAATATGCCTTCAAAAAAAACAAAGCCAAATCACCCAACAATCTTCAGTAATTGGCAAAGAAATACATGAAATATGCAAAAAAGGTAAAAATAATATGAGAAATTATTACAAAATGAAAAATCTGAAGAAAAAAAATCACAAGATTCATGGGGAAATAGGGAACATGTCAAATAAGAAAAAATGCGAAGAATTGGAAGGTTTGCGTGAAAAATGGAGAAATTCTATTTGATAAGACAGATGTATCAAGGATATTGAAGGATTATAGGCAAAAATATGGGATAGAAGCGGAGAGTGACAAATCTGGAACCACCCGAATGAAGAGCCAACAATTTTCTAATCAAGAACATGGGGAGACAATCGGGAAATAAAATAATGTGCATGTTGGGACAATGTACGTGTCTTGGAAACTCTCCAGCATTTTGGATTCTGCGAAAAATTTGAATGAATTTCATTAGAATATGATGTCATTTGTCATAATGACAATAGCTGTGGAGTTAGTACATTATAAATGACTCTGCATGCAATCTTTCTGCTCTGATATTTAATTTGACTCCATCTTCACCTCAAATGTGAGCCCGGACTGGCGACTCAATTCCTTTCTTTTTTTTTTTTTACAAGACACTTGGATATCAATTAAACTGATACTGATTCTGACTCCATATTTCACAAGCTGTAACTACATATGTAGTGTAAAATACTGATTCTGACTCCTTATTTCACAAGCTGTAACTACATATGTAGTGTGAAATACTGATTCTGACTCCATATTTCACAAACTGTAACTACATATGTAGTGTGAAATACTGATTCTGGCTCCATATTTCACAAACTGTAGCTACATATGTAGTGTAAAATACTGATTCTGACTCCATATTTCACAAGCTGTAAATACATATGTAGTGTAAAATAATAGATTCTGACTCCATATTTCACAAACTGTAACTACATATGTAGTGTAAAATACTGATTCTGACTCCATATTTCACAAGCTGTAACTACATATGTAGTGTGAAATACTGATTCTGACTCCATATTTCACAAACTGTAACTACATATGTAGTGTAAAATACTGATTCTGACTCCATATTTCACAAGCTGTAACTACATATGTGGTGTAAAATACTGATTCTGACTCCATATTTCACAAACTGTAACTACATATGTGGTGTAAAATACTGATTCTGACTCCATATTTCACAAGCTGTAACTACATATGTGGTGTAAAATACTGATTCTGACTCTATATTTCACAAACTGTAACTACATATGAAGTGTCTAATACTGATTCAACCAGAGTAGCTTTTATTTATTTGTTTCTTAGACGAATTTCAAACCAAATGTGCGTTATGATTGATCAAAATAAATGTGGATCTTGAACTAGTTAAGAAATAACTCGTGAAACAAGAACTATTTGGTCAGGAACTAATGAGGAAATAACGTATGAAATAAGACATTTTTGATCATGAACTAATGAGGAAATAAGTCACACAGTGTTTAATAACACAGTGTTCCCCCACATAGTGTTTCACCATAGAGTGTTTCATCACACAGTGCTTCGTCACACTATGTCTCATCACACAGTATTGCCCCACACAGTGTTTCATCACACAGTTGTATCACACAGTATTTTATCACACAGTGTTTCACCACACGGTATTCCCCCCACACAGTGTTCACCATACAGTGTTTCATCACTGTTTCATCACACAGTGTTTTGTCACACAGTGTTCCACCACACAGTGTTTCACCATACAATGTTTTTTCACACAGTGTACTCCCACACAGTGTTTGACCACATAGTGTTTCACCATACAGTTTTATCACACAGTGTTTTGTCACACTATGTTTCATCATTTAATGTTTCATCACACAGTGTACCCCCACACAGTGTTTCACCACACAATGTTTTACCACACAGTGTTTCGTCACACAATGTTTCATCACACAGTATTCCCCCACATTGTGTTTCATCACACGGTTTTCCATCAAATAGTATTTCCCCACACAGTATTCTCCCACACAGTTTTCAACCACACACTAGTATCTATCTATCTATCTATCTATGTATCTATCTATCTATCTATCTATCTATCTATCTATCTATCTATCTATCTATCTATCTATCTATCTATCTATCTATCTATCTATCTATCTATCTATCTATCTATCTATCTATCTATCTATCTATCTATCTATCTATCTATCTATCTATCTATCTATCTATCTATCTATCTATCTATCTATTTATTGTCCTTTCGAGCCGAAGACGGCACATAGGGCAGAACCACAATCTCAAAAACAGAAACCTTGCGTGCCAAAGTGGCACATATTGCAGAGATCACTGCTCTAAAATATATGGCTCTGTTTCCATAACAATGATTTTTACAATGACAGCTTGTCCAGCCATCGATCAATCTCCTTAGTCGCCTCTTACGACATGCCTGCAAGGTCACAGTGCCACTATTCTTTACCTCCCTCATAATGAGGTCCCGGTAACACACTAGTATACCCACTTTTAATTTTAGTTCCCCCAACAGAAGTTATGCCCTCCGTCACATGCAATGTGCTATCATAGACAGTCACCATCACATACAATCCCACATCACATAGAACATCCCATCACACACAATCCCACATCACATAGAATATTCCATAACACACAATCCCACATCACATAGAATATTCCATCACACACAATCCCACATCACATAGAACATTCCATCATACACAATCCCACATCACATAGAACATTCCATCATACACAATCCCACATCACATAGAATATTCCATCACACACAATCCCACATCACATAGAACATCCCATCACACACTATAATCCCTCTCAATGATTAAATTGAGATCACATTGAGCTCCCACACCACATATTATATGCGCCCTGCTCACTTCTCACACAATATGTTTCACCAACATGTATTGATATTGGCCGCAACATGTTTGCACCTGTACAATACCTTACAACACAACACCCATCTCCTTCGGCTGATCTCCGCTTTCTATTGTCAACGAAGTCTATTTGTTCCCACTGCCAACAACAGCACATTGTTACAATCCAATCACAGGTCTGTGATTACAATCTTACTTATTACATCCCAACAATCTTGTATCAGCCACCTCCGGCTTGGGCTCTTTTTTTTTTTTTTTTGCTCTTTGTTGAAACATATGAATGTTGTAATCTTGAACCAGGCTACAGAACCTGTTAGAGTATGGGTTCCATACTTCTAGAAATCTCAAATCATGTCCACCCATTACTTTCAATCTGCGACATGATATTCATCACTCAAACTTCACACACGCTCGCACACAAACACGCACCCACGATTATATATGCGTCATCTTCGACTCTGAAGGACAATACACACACACACACACACACACACACACACACACACATATATATATTATATATATATTACCTTGGACATACTATAACCAGTAAGAAAAATGTACAACTGAAATAAACAAAAGAATAGAAACGGCAGAAAGCAATATTAATGCTGTGAAAAATATACTAACATCAAAACAAATAACACCAGGGCTAAAACTAAGAATAGCAAAATTGTATATCCTTTCAACATTCCTGTATGGTGCAGAAACATGGACATTAGACAAGAAAACAGAACAGAAAACTGATGCCTTTGAAATGTGGATTAATTGAAAATAAGAAGAATTTGGTGTAAAGAAAAGAAAACAAATTATGGTGTCTTAAAACAACTAAAAATAAAAAAGAGAACTACTAAACACAATTCAAACAAGATAAACTAGATATTTGAAGCATGTTAAAAGACACAGCAGCCTGTCAAAAGTAATCTTGGATGGGAAAATTCAAATTAAAAGAGGCAGACCTAGACTAACATGGACGATTAACATCAAAAGATGGACAAGTCAGCCTATGACAACCTGCACTATCAAAGCAAGAGCCAGATCGGAATGGCGCTCCATGGTAGCCAGCTATCGATGTGGAGACGGCACTCAATGAAATATATATATATATTGTCCTTTAGAGACGAGCACAGGACATAGACCAGAAAGTCTAGACTCTCTATGTCCCACGATCTTTTTTATTATTCGCCAGTCGTTGCACAGTTCCTGCAATGTATATCCCTATACGATCATGTGTTCTGAACGAGCTTCTCAACGTCGTCAAAGAAGCTAATTCCTGCTGTTGTTGCGGTTCTCCTTAGTGTTTTTTTTTAACGTTTCCCTAGTTCGGCTTCTTTTCTTTTACCCTCTCATTTCCTATTGGAGGGCTTGCTTTGAAATGCTGTTGTTGTCTCTATTCTTTATACTGATAAACAGTCTCTTTCCATCACATTGTCAAACATATGGAACCTTCTCTTGATTATAGTTGATATTGTGTAACGCTTTGTCGTTTCTCTTATTTCTGGGAACAGGCAAAGTTGATATTGTGTAACGCTTTGTCGTTTCTCTTATTTCTGGGAACAGGCAAAGTTGATATTTTGTAACGCTTTGTCGTTTCTCTTATTTCTGGGAACAGGCAAAGTTGATATTTTGTAACGCTTTGTCATTTCTCTTATTTCTTGGGAACAGGCAAAGACGATATTTTGTAACGCTTTGTCATTTCTCTTATTTCTGGGAACAGGCAAAGTTGATATTTTGTAACGCTTTGTCATTTCTCTTATTTCTGGGAATAGGCAAAGTTGATATTTTGTAACGCTTTGTCATTTCTCTTATTTCTGGGAATAGACAAAGTTGATATTTTGTAACGCTTTGTCAATTCTCTTATTTCTGGGAACAGGCAAAGTTGATATTTTGTAACGCTTTGTCTTTTCTCTTATTTCTGGGAACTGGCAAAGTTGATATTGTGTAACGCATTGTCATTTCTCTTATTTCTTGGAACAGGCAAAGTTGATATTTTGTACCGCTTTGTCATTTCTCTTATTTCTGGGAACAGGCAAAGTTGATATTTTGTAACGCTTTGTCATTTCTCTTATTTCTGGGAACAGGCAAAGTTGATATTGTGTAACGCTTTGTCATTTCTCTTATTTCTGGGAACAGGCAAATAATTTCAATGCTGCGGTAAATCTTGTAGCAGGGAACAAGTGTGGGGGGAAGTTGTTAGCTTCTCACGAAGTTACAAGTAACATTCTAGAATATTCATATTTCATGTTCAGTGTTACCAAAATGAAACACTTCAACAAAATATCAATCTCAAAAACGAGTGGAATGTAGTGTCCTCATATCTTCATTAAAATATGAAGCAAGTTCATTATTACTGTAACTAAAATACCACTTTAATATTAAAGCAAGCAGCCGTGTATTACAAGTGAAACCAAACACAGTAAGGAGCCGGTGATCAAGCAGCCGTGTATTACAAGTGAAACCAAACACAGTAAGGAGCCGGTGATCAAGCAGCCGTGTATTACAAGTGAAACCAAACACAGTAAGGAGCCGGTGATCAAGCAGCCGTGTATTACAAGTGAAACCAAACACAGTAACGAGCCGGTGATTGGGAACGATATTTGAGTTACTGTATGTGACCTAACGATCACTACTAGTGTAAGTAAAACTTGTGTCATCATTACTATACGTGAAGTTACTATCGCTACTAGTGCAAGCAACAGATGTGTTATCATTACTACACGTGAAGTCACTATCGCTACTAGTGTAAGCAACAGTTGTGTTATCATTACTACACGTGAAGTCACTATCGCTACTAGTGCAAGCAACAGATGTGTTATCATTACTACACGTGAAGTCACTATCACTACTAGTGTAAGCAACAGTTGTGTTATCATTACTACACGTGAAGTCACTATCGCTACTAGTGTAAGCAACAGTTGTGTTATCATTACTACACGTGAAGTCACTATCGCTACTAGTGTAAGCAACAGTTGTGTTATCATTACTACACGTGAGGTCACTATCACTACTAGTGTAAGCAACAGTTGTGTTATCATTACTACACGTGAGGTCACTATCACTACTAGTGTAAGCAACAGTTGTGTTATCATTACTACACGTGAAGTCACTATCGCTACTAGTGTAAGAAACAGATGTCTTATCATTACTGCACGTGAGGTCACTATCGCTACTAGTGTAAGCTAAAGTTGTGTTATCATTACTACACGTGAGGTCACTATCGCTACTAGTGTAAACAAAAGTTGTGTTATCATTACTACACGTGAGGTCACTATCGCTACTAGTGTAAGCAACAATTGTGTTATCATTACTACACGTGAGGTCACTATCGCTACTAGTGTAAGCAACAGATGTGTTATCATTACTACACGTGAGGTCACTATCGCTACTAGTGTAAGCAACAGATGTGTTATCATCAGTGATGATACAGAGAAGTTATCCAATTTAGTTTTCTACCTCGATCTCCAGATTGGGAGACAGACGACCAGTTATCGATGCCAATCAATGTCAGCAATGTACTTAACTCTGGTCAACAGCTCTTCCAAAGAGCCGGAAAAGACCTTGTCATTAAGAGCCGTCTCAGAAGGTCGGAATATGCTCTGCACTAAAATACACAATTTACAAGATTGAAGAATGTTGTTCTGTATGTCCTGGAGAATTGATCTTGAAAGCAAAAATCTTTATCACCATGTCAGAAATGTTGAAATCTGAGCTCCAGAATTTATGAAATATGTATTGTTGAATTTGTGAAATAGACGTTGTCGAATTTGTTAAATATATGTTATCGAATTTGTGAAATATATGTTATCGAATTTGTGAAATATATGTTATCGAATTTGTGAAATATATGTTATCGAATTTGTGAAATATATATTATCGAATCTGTGAAATATTTTTTCACTGAGTGCTGTCTGCGCATCGAAGGTTGGCTACCATGGAGCGCAATTCAGCTCTGCCTCTTGCTTTGATGGTGCAGTTTGCCAAAGGCTGATTTGTCCTTCTTTTTATGTTGCTCGTCCATGTTAGTCTTCGTCTGCCTCTGCATCTTTTACCTTGTATTTCCCCTTCCAAGATTACTTTTAGTAGGCTGCTGTGTCTTTTAATATGCCACAAAAATCTCATTTGTCTTGTTTGAATTTTTTTTAGTAGTTCTCTTTTCATTTTTAGTTGTTTTAAGACTTCATTGTTTGTTTCATTGCATCCTATTTTGCCTATTCTTCTAAATTACGTATTTATTACATATATTGGGTGAAATCCACATTTGGAAAATATATGTTGTCCAATTTATGAAACATATGTTACTTGGTGTTGGAAATGTATGTTGTCGAATTTATGAAATATATGTTACGAGATTTGTGAAATGTGTGTTGCCTAAAGATTAAGACAACCTTTAGAGCAATAGAAACGCGAAGGCTTGGTGATACAGTGAACATAGGTTGACACGCTGTTTGAGCGCTCTCCAGTCGATTTATATGAAAAAATAGGTACCTGACAGAGGTTTGGCGAGAAGGTAATGATAGCGATGAAAAGCACTGGCATCTCACTTCCAAATGGTGTGGGCTTGTACGTTGCAGAACGCTTTTTGTTTGCGAGCACACACAGATTGTGAGACATTACGCAACTAAGGTTTAACTTCATTCTTTTAAAACTACACAAAGATTGCATTGTTATAGTCATTCCAATAATGGTTATGGAAGGCCCCGGTATCACTGCAAACGAATTAAAATCCATAATTGCTCAACCTAATTCAGACAATTCGAGCAGCTCAAGAACGACAAATGATATAAACACGACACCTTTTAGGTATCAGTGACAAGAGAAAAGAAGAAAGATTAAGAAGATTTGTTCAACCGTCAGTGTCAACCGTGTTGTGCCAGTGGAATCATCCGATTTACTAACTCATCCCCCAAACAAAGAAAGGTAGCTGTAGTCCCCATCATAGCAGTCTCAGCACACGCCAAAAGACATTAGGAGCAACCGTACAGAAAGTGAACACAACCGTCTGTTCATGTCATCATCATCATCATGTGCTATACCGGTTGGCGTAGGTGATCATGTCCCTCCACAATCTTCTATCTACAGTGCATCGTATTAGTTCTGTTGTTGACTGTTTGCCATGTCATGACACCAAGCTATCCAGTATTTTCTCTCTTTGTCGTCCGCGATCTCCCTATCCTTTTATTTTGCCAGTTGTAACCAAGTATTCCAACTTTCCTCTTCTCATGCATGTTCATGTCATACGATATTATTATTCATCGTAAACAATCGGAATATTGAAACACGATTAAAACAGATAAAACGCACAGCTCACGGTGTGCACAGAGCACTTAACTCAGTAGCTCCTGCAACAAGCCGGACTTGGAATATGAAGAAACTGCAACAAGGAACACTTTTCAGACATAGACTTTAATGGTTCCTGCCGCCTATCCATCATATTGACCGGAAGTTCACGTTCTCTGGAAAATAATTATCGTAATATTTTTTTAATGAATAGCGCTTGATGTTGTTAGGACATCGTTTTTGACTGCAAATCCGAACATATGAAACATAATCATCGAATTATCCCCGTCGCACATCAAACAACAGACAGTAGGATCTCCCTGCAATGTGAATTTGTGAAATTATAAACCAGTTCACGTCTACCCTCTAATCTCACAGTAGCCCTCTAGAATCTAGACAACATCCCTCCTGACTAACATGAAACTCCGGGAGTCAACCCGCTGCTGCAAAGTTATGAACAAAGCTTCGTCATTTCGCCTTTCATCATTAGAGTACAGCCGGTCTAGGGATATACGATCTGCATCCAATTATATATTCCAATATTTATCTTTAATATTGCTTTGTTGTAATTATTCCAATAATATTTATCTTATATAGTTTTGTTATAGTCATTCCATTAATATTTATCTTTAATATTGCTTTGTGGGGGGGGGGGTGTCTCTCGGTAGTCTAGTTGGGAAAACCACCCGACTGGGCTACCGACGCTCGGACAACCCGTGTTCGATTCCCGATGGAAGGAGTGTGAGTTGTACTCGTGGTTGGGAAAAAAATAGCCCCACGGTTGACCCAGCCGCTGGCAGAAATGGGTACCAGGGTAGTAGTACTCTTCAAAGGTGTGGAATGCCGCCTCCCATCGTGAGTTTCGATACTTGAAGGGACACTATCCAGAAGTCTCCGAACACTTCTGAATAGGGAGCCGAGCACGTATGGGTGAAAACTCGCGTGCTAAGGCGCCGATTCAAGTCTCGTACTTGACCTTACAAATGTGTTGTTAATCGTTGCAGGTTGAGAGATCTTCTTGAACTAGCAGAACTGCCCTGTCTATCACGGAGCCGGGAGGGCATTTCACCGTCTACGTGTCCAAATATTCTGCTCTAGTTTTTTTTCTCCCATAATCCTATTTGTCAACTACCAAAGTTGAGATTCACCCATTGGTTGACACTATACTCAGACCACGCCCCCTAGCACTCCGGTCCCTCCCAGGTAAAACATGATTATCGTAGCACAGATCACGAACTCCGTGTGATCAGAGAAACCACTACATCAGAGTGGTTATTAAACTGGTTATTTCATGTGAAGAGTTTAAATATTGTATTTTTTAAAATGAAATATCTCCCAAGCAACGGTATACATCCTATTCTTTTCGGTTTCCAACGGTATATAGTTCTTTTACGTACTCGAATTAACACTGGATTAGCACTCTTATCATCATTTCTGGAAAGACTGGGAGCCGCGATAGCTCAGTGGTTGGTGAACTGGGCTACATACAACAAGACGTCGGGTTCGATCCTGATCGACGGCTCCGAGTTTCCTCCAGCCTTAAATGTGTGCCGGAATTTTTTCTAGGAAATTAAAGCGGCACAGGCGTAATACTGACCACATTACCCCAAAAATAGCATGTGCTGAAGGTCTGTAAAATTAATGGTCACTAACACCAAATTGGATGGAAGGAAGAGAAAACAAACGATGAAGTCTTAAAACTAAAAATGAAAAGAGAACTACTAAACACAATTCAAACAAGACAAATGCGATTTTTGGGCCATGTTAAAAGACACAACGGCCTACTTAAAGTAATTCTGGAGGGGAAAATACAAGGTAAAAGAGGCAGACCAAGACTAACATGGGCGACTAACATCAGAAGATGGACAAACCAGCCTATGACAAACTTCACCATCAAAGCAAGATACAGAGCAGAATGGCGCTCCATGGTAGCCAACCTTCGATGCGGAGATGGCACTCGGTGATGATGATGATGAATACCATATTCCCTATACACCACTTGACGTGACGGGGCTCTTGTTTTCTTTTCTTGTAAGAATAGTTACTCGATTATCCGGACAATGAATCAAGTGATAACACGACAAGTATAAACGATAACATGTAGGTAGTAACATGTAGCCATGCCAGATAATAACGAAATATCAACCTGTGATAGAACAAACATGTACAATTAATGTGCTCTGTTTGCATAACTATATCACTCTATGTCATCGTATCATATAATAGTTTCATCATGACGCAGCCATGCATTAACTGGATATCCTGCCAGAATTTCGTCCACTTCAATAATTCAATGATTGCCCTTTGAAACTATTCTTCATAACCAGGTTAGTTGTTTGAAGTTCCCACATCGTGAAATTATCGGCCGCCTTTCTACCCGAAAACAAAAAACAAGTTAATGAACTTTCTTTGTATGTATACACACATTTGTTGCAAAAAAGAATGGACAAACATTCAAATAATTCAAGATGCAGCAAAAGGGATGTGTCGACATTAAATATTTATATTCGCTACAGCCATAAATATTTTCAGATATTCCGTGTCCATTGTTGACATATCCTATTTGTTACTTTGAACATAATAATTATTCTTATTATTATTCTCCGATGCGTAACATCTAGGACGATTGTGACCAGGATACCTTGGTCCTGTGTTGTCACATGCCAGTGATGTGACGAAGTGATGGTGACATAATCATAGTTGTGTTCTTCCTGTATGTCTTCTTTCACATTGGCATTTCAGCGTCGAGGGGAGAGATAGTTTGCAGTCTTTCGCTCTCTGTCACCTTTTTTTCTATCTATTATCCTTATCGAGCAAAAGTCGGCAATAGGGGTAGAGATTATAGACTCTTCTTCTAGACTATTCTTCTATACTTTTCTTCTAGACTCTTCTTCTAGACTATTCTTCTAGACTCTTCTTCTAGACTTTTCTTCTAGACTCTTCTTCTAGACTATTCTTCTAGACTCTTCTTCTAGACTATTCTTCTAGACTTTTCTTCTAGACTCTTCTTCTAGACTTTTCTTCTAGACTCTTCTTCTAGACTTTTCTTCTAGACTCTTCTTCTAGACTCTTCTTCTAGACTTTTCTTCTAGACTCTTCTTCTAGACTCTTCTTCTAGACTTTTCTTCTAGACTCTTCTTCTAGACTCTTCTTCTAGATTTTTCTTCTAGACTCTTCTTCTAGACTTTTCTTCTAGACTCTTCTTCTAGACTCTTCTTCTAGACTATTCTTCTAGACTTTTCTTCTAGACTCTTCTTCTAGACTCTTCTTCTAGACTATTCTTCTAGACTCTTCTTCTAGACTCTTCTTCTAGACTTTTCTTCTAGACTTTTCTTCTAGACTCTTCTTCTAGACTATTCTTCTAGACTTTTCTTCTAGACTTTTCTTCTAGACTCTTCTTCTAGACTCTTCTTCTAGACTTTTCTTCTAGACTTTTCTTCTAGACTCTTCTTCTAGACTATTCTTCTAGACTTTTCTTCTAGACTCTTCTTCTAGATTTTTCTTCTAGACTCTTCTTCTAGACTATTCTTCTAGACTCTTCTTCTAGACTATTCTTCTAGACTCTTCTTCTAGACTATTCTTCTAGACTCTTCTTCTAGACTATTCTTCTAGACTCTTCTTCTAGACTTTTCTTCTAGACTCTTCTTCTAGACTTTTCTTCTAGATTTTTCTTCTAGACTCTTCTTCTAGATTTTTCTTCTAGACTCTTCTTCTAGACTTTTCTTCTAGATTTTTCTTCTAGACTCTTCTTCTAGACTTTTCTTCTAGACTCTTCTTCTAGACTCTTCTTCTAGATTTTTCTTCTAGACTCTTCTTCTAGACTTTTCTTCTAGATTTTTCTTCTAGACTCTTCTTCTAGATTTTTCTTCTAGACTCTTCTTCTAGATTTTTCTTCTAGACTCTTCTTCTAGATTTTTCTTCTAGACTCTTCTTCTAGATTTTTCTTCTAGACTCTTCTTCTAGACTTTTCTTCTAGACTCTTCTTCTAGACTTTTCTTCTAGATTTTTCTTCTAGACTCTTCTTCTAGACTCTTCTTCTAGACTTTTCTTCTAGATTTTTCTTCTAGACTCTTCTTCTAGATTTTTCTTCTAGACTCTTCTTCTAGACTTTTCTTCTAGACTCTTCTTCTAGACTTTTCTTCTAGATTTTTCTTCTAGACTCTTCTTCTAGATTTTTCTTCTAGACTCTTCTTCTAGATTTTTCTTCTAGACTCTTCTTCTAGATTTTTCTTCTAGACTCTTCTTCTAGATTTTTCTTCTAGACTCTTCTTCTAGACTTTTCTTCTAGACTCTTCTTCTAGACTCTTCTTCTAGACTTTTCTTCTAGACTCTTCTTCTAGACTATTCTTCTAGACTTTTCTTCTAGACTCTTCTTCTAGACTATTCTTCTAGACTTTTCTTCTAGACTATTCTTCTAGACTATTCTTCTAGACTTTTCTTCTAGACTCTTCTTCTAGACTATTCTTCTAGACTTTTCTTCTAGACTCTTCTTCTAGACTATTCTTCTAGACTTTTCTTCTAGACTCTTCTTCTAGACTATTCTTCTAGACTTTTCTTCTAGACTCTTCTTCTAGACTATTCTTCTAGACTTTTCTTCTAGACTCTTCTTCTAGATTTTTCTTCTAGACTATTCTTCTAGACTTTTCTTCTAGACTCTTCTTCTAGACTATTCTTCTAGACTTTTCTTCTAGACTATTCTTCTAGATTTTTCTTCTAGACTCTTCTTCTAGATTTTTCTTCTAGACTCTTCTTCTAGACTTTTCTTCTAGACTCTTCTTCTAGACTTTTCTTCTAGACTTTTCTTCATAACTTTTCTTCTAGACTTTTCTTCATAACTTTTCTTCTAGACTTTTCTTCATAACTTTTCTTCTAGACTTTTCTTCTAGACTTTTCTTCGAGACTTTTCTTCTAGACTTCTCTTCTAGACTATTCTTCTAGACTTTTCTTCTAGACTATTCTTCTAGACTTTTCTTCTAGACTATTCTTCTAGACTTTTCTTCTAGACTATTCTTCTAGACTTCTCTTCTAGACTATTCTTCTAGACTTTTCTTCTAGACTATTCTTCTAGACTTTTCTTCTAGACTATTCTTCTAGACTTTTCTTCTAGACTATTCTTCTAGACTTTTCTTCATAGCTTTTCTTCTAGACTTTTCTTCTAGACTATTCTTCTAGACTTTTCTTCATAGCTTTTCTTCTAGACTCTTCTTCATAGCTTTTCTTCTAGACTTTTCTTCTAGACTTCTCTTCTAGACTATTCTTCTAGACTTTTCTTCTAGACTATTCTTCTAGACTTTTCTTCTAGACTATTCTTCTAGACTTTTCTTCTAGACTATTCTTCTAGACTTTTCTTCTAGACTATTCTTCTAGACTTTTCTTCTAGACTATTCTTCTAGACTTTTCTTCTAGACTATTCTTCTAGACTTTTCTTCATAGCTTTTCTTCTAGACTCTTCTTCATAACTTTTCTTCTAGACTTTTCTTCTAGACTTTTCTTCTAGACTTTTCTTCTAGACTTTTCTTCTAGACTTTTCTTCTAGACTTTTCTTCTAGACTATTCTTCTAGACTTTTCTTCTAGACTATTCTTCTAGACTTTTCTTCATAGCTTTTCTTCTAGACTCTTCTTCATAACTTTTCTTCTAGACTTTTCTTCTAGACTATTCTTCTCGATTCTTCTTCTAGACTTTAGTTGTTTTCCAGCTCTGGCATACACACGTAGGGGTGGATGATACATTTGATGTGAAAAGACTGCGCATTGTTTGTGTGCTTTCATAGTTTCTGGATATGGGTGTAACCTCGCGTGCTAAGACACTGGTTCAAGTCTCGTACTTTAACTTTTATCTTTACCTTTAGTTTCTTGATGTTTCTGTTATTTCGCTGTTCTTTGTCGATACTCTTTCGGTCAACTGATATTCATTGTTTTTTTTAATAGCCGTGCGCACTCTATTTTGTAATGAGCATCAGTTAATTAAGACTTTCTTAATTTGCTTTTTGTTTTATTTACAGCCTCCTTTAGCCTATGTATTTACAGTACATTTTACTCAATTAAATATTCATCTTTGTCTCTTAAGACATTGTACAATAACCCTACTATAGTTCGTTTCAAATCATGTGCCCAACTTCAAAACGCTATTACGCAGTAAACATTTGTTAAAAACTGTTGAAATTTTCCAAATGTTATTAGAATGCAAAAAACCCTTTAAATGTATATTTAACAAATATCTTGCAGCTGCAGTTTTCTTAAAGCGGCGAATTTCTTTGATGTTTGTCAAAATTGTAAATTGTGAAGCCCTAAAAAATAGAAATTACCGTAGTTGCTGGTCTATGATTAATTTTCACTAGGTAAAGGCGTGGCCGTAATGGGGAAATAACTGGATAAGACAAAACACCAGGAGAATTATTGTCTGCTCAGTTCGAGGACGGACGATAATATCAAGGTATACCTGTATGTCCAATTTTCATAGTTGTGTGGTCCTGAAAAGGACCGTTTGTTGAACTAATTTAAGGTAATATAGGGGCCATCATTGTGGGGGCTATATACTTTCATTCTGAATCAGACGAGTCTAAAAGATTAATAACTGTTTGGGGTTGAACATTCCACAAACCATCATTTTTCCAATATTCCTCTTCCTGTTTTAAGACGTGGTCTTCACATTTAGCCCAATAATCTTTGTCTATATTTAATAAAGCGAGATTAGCAAGAGTCTTTACATCGCATATTTTGAATGTTGTATTTTCATCTGCCACTTGTCCTTTTAATTTTGCCCAGATTAGTTCTATTGGATTTAAATGAGCATGGTAAGGTGGCAGCCTCAAACTTATATGACCGTGCTCTTGGATAATCTTATCTATTTGAAAAATCTTTGTCCTCTGTTTTTGCTTTACTAGAGATAGTAATTCAGGTTTTAAGTACATGTTATTAAATTGTATGTGCTCCTTTGTGAGCCATATCTTAATAGCATCTTTTGTACTGGATGACGTCGGGACTTTATCTTCAAGTGCAACAATGTTGTGGTACGCTGCATTGTCTATTATTAGGCAAGATGATCGATCTAGTGATGGGAGAACAGAATTTTCAATCCAATGTCTAAATATGTGACCATTCATCTCAGAGTGATAATCCCGATTGTCTATGGATTTTGAAAGAAAAATGAGCTCTGCATTCTGTATTAGTCCATGTTGTCGACTACCTGCATGCGCAATTATCAAGCGCTGTCCTTTGCTGCTAGGTATTAATCTCTTAATCTTTCCATCTGATGACTGCCATTCCCTTTGGTTAGTGTGGTGAGCATTGATCCATGTTTCATCCAAGTACACAATATCATAACTTTGCTTGCGCACCTCTTTTACTTCACGTAAGTACTTGCTTCTCATGACTACTATATGTGGCTTCTCACAGATGATGTTTCGTCCATTGGAATACTTTCTGAATGTAAAGCCTGCAGCTCTCACATTCCTCCATAATGTAGACTTTGATATTTCAATACTGTTGTTCTTTTTCAGCGATACTTTTAATTTTCTTATTGTAACAGTTTCATTCATACCCAACATTTTGCGAATTTCACTTCTAATAAGTTCACTGTCGAAATTATCCAACATTTTTGCTCTTCCTTGTGATTTTGTATATTTGGAACATTGACGGTCACGTGCTTGAATCCAGCGATTAAATGGCCGTTTAGATAAATCCAAAATGTGTCTTGTCCTATTCTCATGGTTTTCTAAAGAATGAAATAATCTTCCTCGTTTAGCCTCTTTGCAAAAATAGCCATACATTTTTATTGCGATGTTTTGTAAACTGCAGAATTTCATTTTAAAAATAAAAAGTAAAGTACCCCCCGTCACGCCAAGTGGCGTATAGGGAAATATGGTGTTAGTGACCCTATATTTTACAGACCTTCAGCACATGATTTTTGGGGTAATGTGGTCGGTATTACGCCCGTGCTGCTTTACTTTCCCAGAAAAAATCCGGTACCCATTTAAGGCTGGGTGAACCCGGAGCCGTCGGTTGGAATCGAACCCTACCCCTTGTCCGTAGTAGTCCAGTTCACTAACCACTGAGCTATCGCGGCTCCCACTAATTTTTAGGGAATTAGTAAAACCCAGGTGTCCTCGCCAGGGTACGAACCCCGGCTGTTGCCGTGGTAAGCCAACCGCCTATCGATTGCGCTAACCGGACACCTAATTTCATTTTAAGACTCATGATAAATATTATGGTTCCACGTCTTCGCCGCTGAATGAACGGAAATGGAACACACACTGTCTCGTGTTTATTACAAGTGTCTAATTGTGTCAGAAAACCCACGTTGAAGGCGTGCAAAATCGTCAATTTGACCGTGTATGGATTTTTACTCGCTATTTTTAACTTAAATACTGTAAACATTAAGTTTTGACTACATCAATGGGTCGTTATAAATTTATATAAATCAAATAAGCAACAATAATAACCAAATGTTTTTTTTAATGAAATTAATTCCCTGTTGGGTTCTAATCATTATAACTTTACATGCAAATTTTGAAAAACTTACAAAAAGCGTTTAAAAAGATATCGATTTTAAAAGTTGGGCACGAGTTATGAAACGGACTATACATCATAATTATCAAGTACTATGCCTTCTGGCGTAGGTGATCATGTCTCTCCACAACTTTCGATCTCGACATTAATTTATCATTTCTGTTGTTGGCCTTCTGCCAAGCCATTCTCTTAAGCTGTCTGGTATTTGTTATCTTTGCTTCCTTCTATCTCTTCGACCTTCAATTTTTCCAGTTGTTACAGTATATTCCAGCTATTCCCTTCTCATTATATGGCCAAAAATATTATGAATGTTTCTTCCTAATATTGGATATTAGCCCTCTCTTTGCTTTGGCTTCTTTCAGTACGATTTCATCACTGAGTCACTCTGCATTTCAACTTTGTTGTACATCTACTTTCAGAGATTAACAATGTTCCCAGATATTTAAATTCATTTACCTGTTTTAATATTGTGGTCAGTATTGCAATTATTTACCTTTTCCCTCCCCCTCCACTTGTCTTTATTGTGCATTGCGGTGATGTCTTTTTCTTTGTTGCTACCATTAGTTATGTCTTGTTACTATTAAGACTGCCTCCTTTATTGTTGCTACCATTACTTCTGTCTTGTTACTATTAAGTCTGCCTCCTTTATTGTTGCTACCATCACTTCTGTATTGTTACTATTGAGGCTGCCTGCTTTATTGTTGCTACCATTACTTCTGTCTTGTTACTATTAAGGCTGCCTCCTTTATTGTTGCTTTACTACAGATTGTTTGTTTACCGAACAGATCATACTATTTGAAAATTTATTTTTGGGTGCAACAGTCTTCGACATGTGACCATAACGATCAAAAAATGGGGACACGTCGACGAAATGGAACCCCTCCCACCAGAAACTGTAACTTGTCCACACTGTTCCGTATTATTCCGGACCCACATCAGGCTCATTCTCAGACATAGACAGAACTGACATGTAGAAGAAATGAGTGATCGCCCGTGACAGACAAACATCAGGGGGACCTCGGTAGCCTAGTTGGGAAACCACCCGATTGGGCTACCGACGTTCAGACAACCCGTGTTTGATTGTCGCTGGAAGCAGTGTGGGTTGTACTCGTGGCTGGAAAAAAAAAATCCGCGGTCGACCCAGCAGCTGACATAAATGGGTACCAGGGTAGTACTCTGCGAAGGTGAAGAATGCCCCCCCCCCCATATTGAGTTTCGATGCTTGAAGCGACACTATCCAGAAGTCTCCGAACACTTCTGGATAGACTGCTAAGCACATATGGGTGGAAACTAGCGTGCTAAATCGCCGATTCAAGTCTCGTGCTATACCTTACCTTCACCTAGACAAACATCAACATTCAGCAGCTCGTTGGTTATCGACCCAACATCCTATATTTTCTAGATCTTCAACTCAGTCCAATATAGGTTTCTATGTCCTATAATGTAATGTCAGTGGAATCTGATAACAATCAGAAGTAAAGTTGCATCAATTAAGACAAAATTCCAGAGCAGCTATTTCTATGCGATGGACCAACGTTAACAGTGACCGTCAGTCTTCGTAGCTTCCCTGTGATCAAGACAGTTCAGATTTCATATCAACCATAAATAGTGTAGATCTCCTTCCTTACATAGAGTGTGTACTTCTATCTTATAGATAGTGTAGATCTTCCTTACAGAGAGTGTATTTCTAACTTATTGATAGTGTATATTCTCTTACTTACAGAGAGTGTATTTTATCTTATAAATCTTCATTACAGAGAGTGTATTTCTATCTTATAGATAGTGTAGATCTTCCTTACAGAGTGTGTATTTCTATCTTATAGATAGTGTAGATCTTACTTACAGAGAGTGTATTTCTATCTTATAGATAGTGTAGATCTTCCTTACAGAGTGTGTATTTCTATCTTATAGATATTGTAGATCTTCCTTACAGAGTGTGTATTTCTATCTTATAAATAGTGTAGATCTTCCTTACAGAGTGTGTATTTCTATCTTATAGATAGTGTAGATCTTCCTTACAGAGTGTGTATTTCTATCTTATAGATAGTGTAGATCTTCCTTACAGAGTGTGTATTTCTATCTTATAAATAGTGTAGATCTTCCTTACAGAGTGTGTATTTCTATCTTATAGATAGTGTAGATCTTCCTTACAGAGAGTGTATTTCTAACTTATTGATAGTGTATATTCTCTTACTTACATAGAGTGTATTTCTATCTTATAGCTAGTGTAGATCTTCCTTACAGAGTGTGTATTTCTATCTTATAGATAGTATAGATCTTCCTTACAGAGTGTGTATTTCTATCTTATAGATAGTGTAGATCTTCCTTACAGAGTGTGTATTTCTATCTTATAGATAGTGTAGATCTTCCTTACAGAGAGTGTATTTCTAACTTATTGATAGTGTATATTCTCTTACTTACATAGAGTGTATTTCTATCTTATAGCGAGTGTAGATCTTCCTTACAGAGTGTGTATTTCTATCTTATAGATAGTGTAGATCTTCCTTACAGAGAGTGTATTTCTAACTTATTGATAGTGTATATTCTCTTACTTACATAGAGTGTATTTCTATCTTATAGATAGTGTAGATCTTCCTTACAGAGTGTGTATTTCTATCTTATAGCTAGTGTAGATCTTCCTTACAGAGTGTATTTCTATCTTATAGATAGTGTAGATCTTCCTTATAGAGTGTGTATTTCTATCTTATAGATAGTGTAGATCTTCCTTACAGAGTGTGTATTTCTATCTTATAGATAGTGTAGATCTTCCTTACAGAGTGTGTATTTCTATCTTATAGATAGTGTAGATCTTCCTTACAGAGAGTGTATTTCTATCTTATAGATAGTGTAGATCTTCCTTACAGAGTGTGTATTTATATCTTATAGATAGTGTAGATCTTCCTTACAGAGTGTGTATTTCTATCTTATAGATAGTGTAGATCTTCCTTACAGAGTGTGTATTTCTATATTATAGATAGTATGTATATTTTATTTTATAGGTAGTATTTATCTTCTACCTTTTAATTCCCAGTGGAGTTTAGGTCTTCAACAAACACTTTAAACTTCCAGTGGAGCATAGGTCTTCAACAAACACTTTAAACTCCCAGTGGAGCATTGGTCTTCAACAAACACTTTAAACTCCCAGTGGAGCATAGGTCTTCAACAAACACTTTTAACTCCTTGTGGATCATAGGTCTTCAACAAACACTTTCAACTCCCAGTGGAGCATAGGTCTTCAACAAACACTTTCAACTCCCAGTGGAGCATAGGTCTTCAACAAACACTTTTAATTCCCTGTGGAGCATAGGTCTTCAACAAACACTTTTAACTCCCAGTGGAGCATAGGTCTTGAACAAACACTTTTAATTCCCAGTGGAGTATAGGTCTTCAACAAACACTTTTAACTCCCAGTGGAATATAGGTCTTCAACAAACACTTTCAACTCCCAGTGGAGTATAGGTCTTCAACAAACACTTTCAACTCCCTGTGCAGCATAGGTCTTCAACAAACACTTTTAACTCCCAGCGGAGCATAGGTCTTCAACAAACACTTTCAACTCCCAGTGGAGCATAGGTCTTCAACAAACACTTTCAACTCCCAGTGGAGCATAGGTCTTCAACAAACACTTTCCAAGAGGTCCCTTTTGGTGCCAATATCTTCAGACAGCTCTGTGTCTTCTACATTTTCATCTCTTCTTCTATCTTTCTTTCCCAAATATATTCTGGCCTCCTCTTTGGTCTCCTTCCCTAATGATTTCATTAAACAAAAACAGATTTGTCGTTTAATCCTCTGTTGGTTTCCGCACTAGACGATACTGTATATATCATATATCAACAATAGGACACACACTTCCACAAATGAGTACTAGTAAGACTTTAAGACATACAATTATTACGTACATTCTCATTTATTCATAGAGTCAGCTTCATTGCAGTCGGGACATCTCCACCGCCGTTCCAGCATTTCAGCAGGAATATATAGATTGACAGTTCCTGAAAGGTGTTGATTGTAGATACATCTGCTATTCCCACTAAGCTCCCTGGGATCGAGCAGACCCCTAAACTAGTCAGTCTCTCATCCTTGTCTCACCCATTCTCCTCCTCTTATCTTGAAAGACGTCAAACACTTCTTCATACTTATACATCATCAGATATGTATTGTAACATTGTCAGAACTGTATTGTAACAATGTCGGGTTTGTATTGTAACAATGTCAGGTCTGTATTGTAACAATGTCAGGTCTGTATTGTAACATTGTCAGGTCTACATTGTAACAATGTCAGGTTTGTATTGTAACAATGTCAGGTCTGTATTGTAACAATGTCAGGTTTGTATTGTAACAATGTCAGGTCTGTATTGTAACAATGTCTGATCTGTAATGTGACAATGTCTGATCTGTATTGTAACAAAGTCAGATCTGTATTTTAAGAAAGTCAGATCTGTATTGTAACAAAGTCAGATCTGTATTGTAACATAGTCAGATCTGTATTGTAACAAAGTCAGATCTGTATTGTAACAAAGTCAGATCTGTATTGTAACAAAGTCAGATCTGTATTGTAACATAGTCAGATCTGTATTGTAACAAAGTCAGATCTGTATTTTAAGAAAGTCAGATCTGTATTGTAACAAAGTCAGATCTGTATTGTAACATAGTCAGATCTGTATTGTAACAAAGTCAGATCTGTATTGTAACATAGTCAGATCTGTATTGTAACAAAGTCAGATCTGTATTTTAAGAAAGTCAGATCTGTATTGTAACAATGTCTGATCTGTAATGTGACAATGTCTGATCTGTATTGTAACAAAGTCAGATCTGTATTGTAACATAGTCAGATCTGTATTGTAACAAAGTCAGATCTGTATTGTAACAAAGTCAGATCTGTATTGTAACAAAGTCAGATCTGTATTGTAACATAGTCAGATCTGTATTGTAACAAAGTCAGATCTGTATTGTAACATAGTCAGATCTGTATTGTAACATAGTCAGATCTGTATTGTAACATAGTCAGATCTGTATTGTAACATAGTCAGATCTGTATTGTAACAAAGTCAGATCTGTATTTTAAGAAAGCCAGATCTGTATTGTAACAATGTTAGAATCGACAAGTCATGAGAGAAGCTATCAGATCTGCCTCATGTCAGCAACAAATCCTCCATCTTCTGGTCACATCCGACCCGAGACAGTAATCTAAATTATCCCCCAAACCCACTCATCAAAACATCACAGACAACTATCGCATCTAACAACCAAGTGATGTTTTATGTGACGTGTGTATGTAAATATAGCATGTTCACAATTGTTTCATCTATCTATCTATTGACCTTTCGAGCCGTAGCCGGCCCATAGGGCATAGACCAAGATACTCCTTCTCTTATCTAAATTTGTATTCTAGTAGTTTTCAATTCTTTTAAAGATATTGTATCAAATCTCGCCATTTGTCTCTGTTCTGTGCAAGCAGCTCTATCTCATTGAGGGAGCCCATTCCTGCTGCTCTTGCCTCTCTCATCAATGTTCTTCTTAGTGTCTCTCTTGGTCTTCCTCTTTTCCTCTTACCTGTTGTTTCCCATATGAGGACTTGCTTTGCTATTCGATTATTATCTCTTCTCATCACATGTCCAACATATGACCATCGTCTTTTCTTGATTACTGAAGATATTAGTGGTTGATTAGCGATTTCACAATTGTTACATATAGATAATATAACATGTTCACAAATGTTATATATAGATAATATAGCATGCTCACAAATGTTACATGTAGATACTATAGCATGTTGACAAATGTTAGCCATTGTTTACAAATGTATGTGTCAGCATCGTTGAAGTAACAAATGGTTGAAAACACAAATTTAGATTTTATCATCGCCAACCCTATGTCAACATTTGTTTCCACCTGTCAGGTAATTAGGAAAGATGTGTACTTTCTCGAGATGTATCAATGTATCATAATCTTCTCTTGGTTACTAACTATCAGTTTTACAGACCATATAGTGATAGTAACCACCCGGCCGTTTGAAATGTGCATTTCAGGTTTCTTCAGTAATATCTTGAACCAATTTGCACAAAATGAACGTAAATTTTCAGCGCGTATAAATATGGTTTGTAAAACTCATAAATTGTAACCAAACGAGATTGAAGATATATTTCTATATCTCGGAGAAGAAAATATTTTCTAATTACTTGACGGGAGGGGGATAATGTGACATAGAGTTGACGATGATATAAATAAATGTTTTCCACAATTTTTACTTCAACAATGCTAGGATCATCATCATCAAGTACCATGTCTGTAGGCGAAGGTGAACATGTATCTGCACAACTTTCGATCTCGACAGTTATTTATCATTTCTGTTATTGGGGGACTGGTTGGTCTCGAGGAAAGACACCGGCCTCAAGACAGAGAGGTTGTGGGTTCAAATCCCTGCTGCACCAGTTGGGATTTTTATTTATGATTTCTCTCTGCGGCTACCACCCCTGGTCTCAGCAGCGGGGCCCGGCTTGAAACGTCAATTACTCATCAACGGAAAAAATATGAGTACCTACGAAGACGGGGCTATCTGCCTGTGCGCACGGCAGCCAGGGAAAAACGGATTAACATGCAAAATTCAGTTCATAGTCTCTAGGGACTTCGTCAGAGGTAAGGCTGGCGAACGAAAAAAAAAACAAAACAAATTATGTTATTAACCTTCTGCCAAGCCATTCTCAGAGTGAATAAAAAAAGTAAAGAGCCCCCGTCACGCCAAGTGGCGTTAGTGATCATACATTTTTACAGACCTTCGGCACATGATTTTTGGGGTAATGGGGTTGGTATCACGCCCGTGCCGCTTTACTTTCCCAGAAAAAAATCCGGTACCCATTAAAGGGTGGGTGAACTTGAAGCCGTCGGTTGGGATCGTACCCTACCTCTTGTCCTTTGTAGTCCAGTTCACTAACCACTGAGCTTCTGAGAGTGAATGCTGAGATAGAAATGATTAAACAACGGGAAACACGTGTGAACGGCCTAGTGTCCGCCTTCATATGACGTCAGCCAAGAACCGAGCGCCACGTCGAGGCTCGCTTCGACCTGAGAGAGAATACCTATCGACCACTCGAGGAAAAGACCCTTTCAACCTCTGTGTTAATCCCTATCGACCTGGACAGAATGCTTGGCTCCATGAGACGAGGCTCAGAAGCTGGGAGCCTGAAAGATGTTGATCACACTAATGGTGCCAGCTTCTCAGAAATGATACGATCTCATGACAGGTTGTGGCTGGAATATAGACTATGCGTACCGATCTATACGGGACAATCCTGGTTTCTTTTTCTTACAGTTCCCAACCATCCCGACCATCCCAACCATCCCGACCATCCCAACCATCCCGACCATTTAAAAAAATATCAGTTTTGTTCCGTTTTTTATCTAAAAGAAATTATCATCATCATGTGTCATAACGATTGACGTAGGCGATAATGTCCTTCCAAAATTCTTTGTCCACAGCGCTTTGTATAAATTTTGTTGTTGACAGTTTTTCATGCCACGACACCAAGCTATCTATATATTATAGTATTCTTACTCTTTGTCGTCCGCGATCTCTCTGTCCTTGTATTTTGTCAGCTGTAACTAAGTATTGGAGTCAGACAAGGCTGTGTTCTGTCGCCGGATTTGTTTTCACTTTACAGTTAACATATTATGAGATCAATAGTAGACAAAAAAGGAATTGAAGTCAACGGTCACAACATAAATAATTTGTGATATGCGGATGACACAGTCTTAATATCAGAGACAGAGAACGAACTACAAGAAATGATAGACATAATAGTAAAAGAAAGCAACAAGAAAGGTCTCAGTCTGAATAGTAAGAAAACAGAAGTAATGGTCATATCGAAGAAACAATCATCGCCATCATGCAGCATACAAATAAGCAAGACAAATCTGAAACAAGTGCAACGTTTCAAATACTTGGGCACAATAATAACATCAGATGGGAGATGCACCACAGAAATAAAAAGCAGAATAGCTCAGGCCAAAATAGCATTTCAGAAAATGAAAAATATTTTATACAACAAATCTATGTCAATAAAAATGAGAAAGAGAGTTCATCGATGCTATATAGAACCAATTCTGACCTTTGGAAGCGAAACATGGACAATAGACAAACAAATGAAAAGACGGTTAGAGGCTACAGAGATGGGATTTCTCAGAAGAATGTTGAAAGTTCCCTGGACAGCTAAAAAGACCAATGAGGAAGTTCTCAAAGAGGTCAACACAAAAAGGCAGCTCCTAAAAACATCAGAAAGAAACAATCAACATTTCTTGGGCACATCATGAGAAGAGGAAAGTTGGAATACTTGGTTACAACTGGCAAAATAAAAGGAAAGAGAGATCGCGGACGACAAAGACAGAAAATACTGGATAGCTTGGTGTCATGGCATGGAAAACAGTCAACAACAGAACTCATACGATGCACTGTGAATAGACAATTGTGGAGGGACATGATCGCCTACGCCAACCGGTACGCACATGATGATGAACCAAGTATTCTTTTCATCATGTGCCCAAAGAAATGTCGATTGTTTCTTTTGATGTTTTTTAGGGACTCTCTTCTTGTGTTGGCCATTTTGAAAATGTTGTCGATGGTCTTTTTGGCTGTCCAAGGAAATCCACTGTTCTAAAGAATATTTCTTTTAATAGATCCCATTTCTGTGGCCTTTAATTATATTTTCGTTTGTTTGTCTACTGTCCATGATTCATTTCCATTGTTCGGATTTGATTCTATATAGCAACGATGACATTTTAAAAATTATAAATATGCTTTAGTATTATTGTTGTTGTTGTTGTTGTTGTTGTTGTTGTTGTTGTTGTTGTTGTTGTTGCGTTCGCCAGCTCTCAACTCTGACGAAGTCCCTAGAGACTAGGAACTGAATTTTGCGTGTTAATTCATTTTCCCTGGCAGCCTTTTGTATTAAACAATTATAGATCATAACCTAGAATATAATATAGATATCAGTGTATAAAGAAAAGTAAAATAAATAGCCCCGTCACGCCAGGTGGCATATAGGGAATTTGGTGTTAGTGACCATCAATTGTACAGACCTTCGACACATGATTTTTGGGGGTAATATGGTCGGCATTACGCTCGTACCGCTTTAATTTCCCAGAAAAAAATCCGGTACCCATTTAAGGTTGCATGAACCCGTCGATCAGGATCAAACCCGACCTCTTGTCCTTTGTTGTCCAGTACACTAACCACTGAACTATCGCGGCTCCCAATATCAGTGAATATTAGTAGTCATTACTTCTTCTACTTCTGCGATCATGGCTCATTCAGACTAGGATTCCGGACTCTCTTACGAAGGCATCTGTCTGTTTAAGTGATTCGATTGCCCCATATAGTTTCTCTTCCAGGGAGGTGGATGTGGACCACATTGTCCTTCTCAGGTATGTGTACTGGGGGCAATCCTATAGAACATGTTTTGCTGTCATGTTGTCCAGTGTACAGTGGCATTGGCTGGTAGCACCTATTCTGAGTATGGTGAACGTGTGATTTCTCATTCTATTGTGGCCAGTGCGTAGGCGAAGTATGATGACTTGATCCCTCCTTGATAGTTGGTGGTAACCATCCCTCACGTTATACTTTGGGTGTTCTCGTTTCCATTTTTCATGATACTGGCCTCTGATGGTAGTAGTCATTTGAATAATAGTGAACACTATAAACAAATGTCATGGAGTATAAGAAATTGTGTGTTAAGTTTGTTCAGTTTCCATGTTTGCTGTGCCAGATATATCAACGGAAAGATATTAATGATACGATCGTGATACAATCCATATCGACGTTTACTTAAAGAATACGTGAAGAAAAATGGTAAGTTCAAATTGAAGTGAAAAATGTTAAACTTAAAATGTGAAGAATAATGTTAAACTCTCAATACGTGAAGAAAAATGGTAAGTTCAAATTGAAGTGAAAAATTTTAAACTTAAAATGTGAAGAATAATGTTAAACTCTCAATACGTGAAGAAAAATGGTAAGTTCAAATTGAAGTGAAAAATGTTAAACTTAAAATGTGAAGAATAATGTTAAACTCTCAATACGTGAAGAAAAATGGTAAGTTCAAATTGAAGTGAAAAATTTTAAACTTAAAATGTGAAGAATAATGTTAAACTCTCAATACGTGAAGAAAAATGGTAAGTTCAAATTGAAGTGAAAAATGTTAAACTTAAAATGTGAAGAATAATGTTAAACTCTCAATATGTGGAGAATAATATTAAACGCTCAATATGTGGAGAATAATGTTAAACTCTCAATATG
>JAVIAB010000102.1:16546731-16776731 GCA_032433765.1 Megaustenia siamemsis
TTCATTTTAACAATCTCCTAAATTATGAAAGTGCCATTTCATCTCAACAATCTCCTAAATTATGAAAGTGCCATTTCATTTTAACAATCACCTAAATTATGAAAGTGCCATTTCATTTTAACAATCACCTAAATTATGAAAGTGCCATTTCATTTTAACAATCACCTAAATTATGAAAGTGCCATTTCATTTTAACAATCTCCTAAATTATGAAAGTGCCATTTCATCTTAACAATCTCCTAAATTATGAAAGTGCCATTTGGTCTAAGCTGCGTCTCCCTAACTGTTAAAGTCACAATCGGGTGAATGCGGATAACGAAGATATTTAGAATAATATGACGAACTTCGCACCTTTCGTCTGCCAGGGCTGCTACAATATAATGGAGCAAGAGCGACGACATATGCGCTTCCGGGTCAACTAGCTGGACGGGTTCCTGCTCGTCGTCTTGTACGTGACGTCAGCAGCACTCAAGCCATACAATGAGAAAGTCAACTTCCGGTATTCGTGCATCACGTGCATATCTGTCCCCCCTCACCCATTGTCATTCATCGCCTGACTGTCTCCCATCTCTAATTTCTTCCTTCCATTTCCCTTTCTCTCTCTCTCTCTATCTCTCTCTCTCTCTCTCTCTCTATATATATATCAGTCTCTGTATGTGTCTATCTTTCATTATCAATGTGCTTGCATACAAAATGTGCTCGTGCGTTACATTGGCATTTCGGAAAGGAAAAAATAATTCAGATGCCGGCTTCGGTGACAATGACCTGTTCAGAGTCGACAGTGGCGTGTCACTGAAGCTGATGTTGATTGGATCAACAGTACAGCCACCATCACGGACAGAGTACAGCCACAATCACGGACAGAGTACAGCCACAATTACAGACAGGGTACAGCCACCATCACGGACAGAGTACAGCTACCATCACGGACAGACTACAACCATAATCACGGACAGACTACAACCACCATCACGGACAGACTACAACCACCATCACGGACAGAGTACAGTCACCATCACGGACAGACTACAACCACCATCACGGACAGACTACAACCTCCATCACGGACAGACTACAACCACGATCACGGACAGAGTACAACCACCATCACGGACAGACTACAGTCACCATCACGAACAGACTACAGCCACCATCACGGACAGACTACAGTCACCATCACGGACAGACTATAGCCACCATCACGGACAGACTACAGCCACCATCACGGACAGACTACAACCACCATCACGGACAGATTACAACCACCATCACAGACAGACTACAACCACCATCACGGACAGACTACAGCCACCATCACGGACAGACTACAGCCACCATCACGGACAGACTACAACCACCATCACGGACAGACTACAGCCACCTTCACCGACAGACTACAGCCACCATCACGGACAGACTACAGCCACCATCACGGACAGACTACAGCCACCATCACCGACAGACTACAGCCACCATCACGGACAGACTACAGCCACCATCACTGACAGACTACAGCCACCATCACCGACAGACTACAGCCACCATCACGGACAGACTACAGCCACCATCACCGACAGACTATAGCCACCATCACTGACAGACTACAGCCACCATCACTGACAGACTACAGCCACCATCACTGGCAGACTACAGCCACCATCACGGACAGACTACAGCCACCTTCACCGACAGACTATAGCTACCATCACTGACAGACTATAGCCACCATCACTGACAGACTACAGCCACCATCACTGACAGACTACAGCCACCATCACGGACAGACTACAACCACCATCACCGACAGACTATAGCTACCATCACTGACAGACTATAGCCACCATCACTGACAGACTACAGCCACCATCACTGACAGACTACAGCCACCATCACGGACAGATTACAGCCACCATCACCGACAGACTACAGCCACCATCACGGACAGACTACAGCCACCATCACTGACAGACTACAGCCACCATCACTGACAGACTACAGCCACCATCACGGACAGACTACAGCCACCATCACTGACAGACTACAGCCACCATCACTGACAGACTACAGCCACCATCACGGACAGACTACAGCCACCATCACTGACAGATTACAGCCACCATCACCGACAGACTACAGCCACCATCACCGACAGACTACAGCCACCATCACCGACAGACTACAGCCACCATCACCGACAGACTACAGCCACCATCACTGACAGACTACAGCCAGCAACACCGACAGACTACAGCCACCATCACTGACAGACTACAGCCACCATCACTGACAGACTACAGCCACCATCACTGACAGACTACAGCCAGCAACACCGACAGACTACAGCCACCATCACTGACAGACTACAGCCACCATCACTGACAGACTACAGCCACCATCACTGACAGACTACAGCCACCATCACTGGCAGACTACAGCCACCATCACGGACAGACTACAGCCACCATCACCGACAGACTATAGCTACCATCACTGACAGACTATAGCCACCATCACTGACAGACTACAGCCACCATCACTGACAGACTACAGCCACCATCACGGACAGACTACAGCCACCATCACCGACAGACTATAGCTACCATCACTGACAGACTATAGCCACCATCACTGACAGACTACAGCCACCATCACTGACAGACTACAGCCACCATCACGGACAGATTACAGCCACCATCACCGACAGACTACAGCCACCATCACGGACAGACTACAGCCACCATCACTGACATACTACAGCCACCATCACTGACAGACTACAGCCACCATCACGGACAGACTACAGCCACCATCACTGACAGACTACAGCCACCATCACTGACAGACTACAGCCACCATCACTGACAGACTACAGCCACCATCACGGACAGACTACAGCCACCATCACGGACAGACTACAGCCACCATCACGGACAGACTACAGCCAGCAACACCGACAGACTACAGCCAGCAACACCGACAGACTACAGCCAGCAACACCGACAGACTACAGCCAGCAACACCGACAGAGTACTACCGACATTAGCTTTTCAAGCAGAACGCGGAGCCAGCACGAAAGTGACATATTGACTACAAAGTTCGACAATCGATAGCTTCACAACATTCCTCTTTTTCACTTCCTGAACTGACAGGATTCTGACCTATGGATGCGAATCATGGACAGTGGACAAACAATTGAAAAGACGATTTGAGGCCACAGAGATGGGATTTCTCAGAAGAATGTTGTAAGTTCCCTGGACAGCTAAATAGACCAATGAGGAATTTCTCAAAGAGGCCAACACAAAATGGGAGCTCTTAAAAAACATCAGAAAGAAGCAATCAACATTTTTCGGGCACATCACGAGAAGAGGAAAGTTGGAATACTTGGTTACAACTGGCAAAAAAAAAGGAAATAGAAATCGCGGGCGACAAAGAGAGAAAATACTGGATAGCTTGGTGTCATGGCTTGGAAAACAGTCAACAACAGAACTGATACGATGCAATGTAGATAGAAGATTGTGGAGGGACATGATCGCCTACGCTAACCGGTATGGCACATAATGATGATGATGTTTTAGGATATTGCTCTCGATCGTTATGTTGGTGTGTTACAAACACATACGGCAATAGATGACAATTACTGTAATCAATTAATACAATATTCAAATTTTACTTTCAACTTTACGATCACCTATAGCTATAAATAAGAATTACAATATTCAAATCGTATTTTCAACTTTACAATCACCTATAGCTATAAATAACAATTACAATACTCAAATCTTACTTTCAACTTTACAGTCACCTATAGCTATAAATAACAATTACAATTTTCAAATCTTACTTTCAACTTTACAGTCACCTATAGATAAAAATAACAATTACAATTTTCAAATCTTACTTTCAACTTTACAATCGCCTATAGCTATAAATAACAATTACAATATTCAAATCTTACTTTCAACTTTACAATCACCTATAGTTATAAATAACAATTACAATATACAAATCTTACTTTCAACTTTACAATCGCCTATAGCTATAAGTAACTACTACACAGAACTTCCTGTCACAAAAAGAAAACAAAAACCACTGTAGAAGAAATGTCGATTCCCTCCATCAAATCGCTAGGGCACTTACGCTGTAGACTACCCAATCCAGATCAGTAATCCCTGTACTCCAACCAGACCCCGTCCATCCCTTATCCTGGATGATTTAAGGCACCTGCTCTATCGATCCGTGTGTTAAGGGAGCTTATGTTTCCGACATACAGCCAGCCATTGTCTGTTCGGCACGCAAGCTTCGGTGTCACATTTATGACCCGGGCATTTGATTGCCATTTTTTTGTTGTTGCTTTGTTTTCTTTCTTTGTTTTGGTTTTGCTTTTAAAATTATAACTTTGTGCATGTGTGAGTGTGTGTTTCATGTGTGTGTGTGTTTTATATGTGCGGCAACATATATGGCCATTGATACGTAGCACAGCTGACAACATATTGCTCTGGAGTACTCAATTCTTGTTTTTCTCTAGCACAGCCTATATTTTATTGTCTCTCATAGCCTACATTTTATTGTCTAGCACAGTCTATATTTTATTGTCTAGCACAGTCTATATTTTATTGTCTAGCACAGCCTATATTTTATTGTCTAGCATAGCCTATATTTTATTGTCTAGCATAGCCTATATTTTATTGTTTAGCATAGCCTATATTTTATTGTCTAACACAGTCTATATTTTATTGTCTAGCACAGCCTATATTTTATTGTCTAGCACAGCCTACATTTTATTGTCTAGCACAGCCTAAATTTTATTGTCTAACACAACCTATATTTTATTGTCTAGCACAGCCTATATTTTATTGTCTAACACAGTCTATATTTTATTGTCTAGCACAGACTATATTTTATTGTCTAGCACAGCCTATATTTTATTGTCTAGCACAGCCTATATTTTATTGTCTAGCACAGCCTACATTTTATTGTCTAGCACAGCCTATATTTTATTGTCTAACACAGCCTATATTTTAATGTCTAGCACAGCCTATATTTCATTGTCTAGCACAGTCTATATTTTATTGTCTAGCACAGCCTATATTTTATTGTCTAACACAGTCTATATTTTATTGTCTAGCACAGTCTATATTTTATTGTCTAGCACAGTCTATATTTTATTGTCTAACACAGCCTATATTTTATTGTCTAGCACAGCCTATATTTTATTGTCTAGCACAGCCTATATTTTATTGTCTAGCACAGCCTATATTTTATTGTCTAGCACAGTCTATATTTTATTGTCTAACACAGTCTATATTGTATTGTCTAACACAGTCTATATTTTATTGTCTAGCACAGCCTATATTTTATTGTCTAGCACAGTCTATATTTTATTGTCTAACACAGCCTATATTTTATTGTCTAGCACAGTCTATATTTTATTGTCTAGCACAGTCTATATTTTATTGTCTAGCACAGCCTATATTTTATTGTCTAACACAGTCTATATTTTATTGTCTAGCACAGTCTATATTTTATTGTCTAGCACAGTCTATATTTTATTGTCTAACACAGCCTATATTTTATTGTCTAGCACAGCCTATATTTTATTGTCTAGCACAGCCTATATTTTATTGTCTAGCACAGTCTATATTTATTGTCTAACACAGTCTATATTTTATTGTCTAGCACAGTCTATATTTTATTGTCTAGCACAGTCTATATTTTATTGTCTAGCACAGTCTATATTTTATTGTCTAACACAGTCTATATTTTATTGTCTAACACAGTCTATATTTTATTGTCTAGCACAGCCTATATTTTATTGTCTAGCACAGTCTATATTTTATTGTCTAACACAGTCTATATTTTATTGTCTGGCACAGCCTACATTTTATTGTCTACCACAACCTACATTTTATTGTCTACCACAACCTACATTTTATTGTCTACCACAACCTACATTTTATTGTCTACCACAACCTACATTTGTTTGTCTAGCACAGCCTACATATTGTGCGTAAACATACCCTCTATATCTTCATCTCATTCTCTATCACTGACTATGCTACATGCTATTCTATAGCCGGTATGTTTTCACTATATTCTAACGAACAGCCTGTAAGTTTTCACTATATTCTAACGATAGCCTACATATGTTCACGGTACTCTAACGAACAACCTACATTATGTTCACGGTACTCTAACGAACAACCTACATATGTTCAAGGTACTCTAACGAACAACCTACATTATGTTCACGGTACTCTAACGAACAACCTACATATGTTCACGGTACTCTAACGAACAACCTACATATGTTCACGGTACTCTAACGAACAACCTACATATGTTCACGGTACTCTAACGAACAACCTACATATGTTCACGGTACTCTAACGAACAACCTACATATGTTCACGGTACTCTAACGAACAACCTACATTATGTTCACGGTACTCTAACGAACAACCTACATATGTTCACGGTACTCTAACGAACAACCTACATATGTTCACTATATAGTACAGCACATCTTACTTGTTATTCTAAACACTGCCTACTATATCCAGATCATCACATATATTATGCTGAGTATTGCATGTGTATCATTCCGAATACATCTTGTATATCATTCTGATCACATCTTTTGTATATAATTCTGAGCACCTCTTGTATATTATTTTGAACGCATCTTATATACCATTCTGAACACATCTTGTATATCATTCTGAAAACATCTTGTATACCATTCTGAACATATCTTGTATATCATTCTGAACACATCCTGTAAATAATTGTGAACACATCTTGTATATCATTCTGAACACATCTTGTATGTCATTCTGAACACATCCTGTATATCATTCTGAACACATCTTGTATATCATTCTGAACACATCTTGTATATCATTCTGAACACATCTTGTATATCATTCTGAACACATCCTGTAAATAATTGTGAACACATCTTGTATATCATTCTGAACACATCTTGTATGTCATTCTGAACACATCCTGTATATAATTCTGAACACATCTTGTATATCATTCTGAACACATCTTGTATATCATTCTGAACACATCTTGTATATCATTGTGAACACATCCTGTAAATAATTGTGAACACATCTTGTATATCATTCTGAACACATCCTATATATTATTTTGAACACATCTTGTATATCATTCTGAACACATCTTGTATACCATTCTGAACATATCTTGTATATCATTCTGAACACATCGTGTATATCATTCTGAACACATCTTGTATATTATTGTGAACATATCTTGTATATCATTCTGAAAACATCTTGTATATTATTGTGAACACATCTTTTATTCATTCTGAACACATTTTGTATATCATTCTGAACACATCTTGTACATTATTGTGAACACATCTTATATATCATTCTGAACACATCCTGTATATCATTCTGAACACATCTTGTACATTATTGTGAACACATCTTGTTTATCATTCTGGTCACATCCTGTATATCATTCTGAACACGTCATTTAAATAATTGTGAACACATCTTGTATATCATTCTGAACACATCTTGTATATCATTCTGACACATCCTGTAAATAATTGTGAACATATATTGTATATCATTCTGAACACATCTTGTATATCATTCTGAACACATCTTGTATATCATTCTGAACACATCCTGTAAATAATTGTGAACACATCTTGTATATCATTCTGAACACATCTTGTATATCATTCTGAACACATCCTGTAAATAATTGTGAACATATCTTGCATATCATTCTCAAACATATATTGTACATTATTGAGAGCCTACATATTCTAGAAAGTATTCTCAGTACAGCTTACATATTGCTCTTCATAGTTATTCTCCTACATCTTCTTTTGCCCCATTCAAGGTCTCCTTGATGTCTGGGCCTTCTTCTTGGTCTGCCCCTGATAGATGCCCAGGTATCATGCTCTCTATTATTGTTCTTTCCAGCCAAGATTTTATATCATAATTGCGACAAGTTTTTACATTTTGTATTTAACTTAATGTCTTTGGATTTCTATCTACACATTTGTCTATTTGACAATCATCATCATCATCATCAAGTACCAGGCCTGCTGGCGTAGGTGATCATGTCTCTCCACAACTTTCGATCACGACATTTATTTATCTTTTCTGTTGTTTACCTCCTGCCAAGCCATTCTCTTAAGCTGTCTGGTATCTTTTCTCTTTGCTTCCCTCTATCTCTTCGTCCCTCAATTTCCCCAGTTGTTACAATATATTCCAGTTGTTCTCTTCTCATTACATGGCCAAAAGATGATGATTGTTTCTTCCTAATATTGGAAATTAGCTCTCTTTTTGCTTTGGCCTCTTTCAGAACGTTGTCATTACTCTCCTTAGCTGTCCATGGTACTCTCAACATTCTTCTGTAAAACCACATTTATGGTGATTCATGACTGTATACCGAAATTACGACTGTGGTTTTCTGTAGCCTTCCGTCGGTTTGTTTACGGTTGGCTTCGTTAGCCTTTGACTAAAAAGTCTCACCCACAAGGCAGTGGGGTTGTTTTACTTCAGGGTACCCTCCCTTAGCCTTTTACTCCCCCGAGCATACCTGCAAGGCAGCAGGGCAGCCGCAGGCTGTACTGTTTACTGCATACAGTAGCAGGTAAAATTACCCTACCTGACAAGCATATTTGACAATATTTATATGTAACAATCTGTCTACGACTCCCACTTTATGTTTAGTACAGAAAACATGCATCTCTCTCTCTCTCTCTCTCTCTCTCTCTCTCTCTCTCTCTCTGTCTCTGTCTGTGTGTGTCTATGTAACCGATTCTCTCTGTCTATGTACCGAGTATGTCTATGTAACCGATTCCCTATGTCTATGTACCGAGTATGTCTATATAACCGTTTTCTCCTGTCTATGTACCGAGTATGTCTATGTAACCGATTCCCTCTGTCTATGCACCGAGTATGTCTATGTAACCGATTCCATCTGTCTATGTACCGAGTATGTCTATGTAACCGATTCTCTCTGTCTATATACCGAGTATGTCCAAATAACCGACTTCTCCTGTCTATGCACCGAGTATGTCTATGTAACCGATTCCCTCTGTTTATGTACCGAGTATGTGTATGTAACCGATTTCTTATGTCTAATATAACCGACTCCTTCTGTCTATGTACCGGGGATGTCTATGTAACCGATTCTTTCTGTCTATGTGCATGAATCTGAATTATGGTTTCTCTGTACATTATAATTGTAGTATATCACAGTAAAACAGCCTGCACAAAAGTTTTAACATAAAACAGCCTGCACAAAAATTTTAACGTAAAACAGCCTGCACAAAAGTTGTAATATAAAACAGCTTGCACACAAGTCTTAACATAAAACAGCCTGCACAAAAGTTGTAATATAAAACAGCCTGCACACAAGTCTTAACATAAAACAGCCTGCACAAAAGTTGTAATATAAAACAGCCTGCACAGAAGTTTTAACATAAAACAGGCTGCACAAAATTTGTAATATAAAACAGCCTGCACACACGTTTTAACATAAAACAGCCTGCACAAAAGTTGTAATATAAAACAGCCTGCACAAAAGTTGTAATATAAAACAGCCTGCACAAAAGTTGTAATATAAAATAGGTTGCACAAAATTTGTAATATAAAACAGCCTGCACACACGTTTTAACATAAAACAGCCTGCACAAAAGTTGTAATATAAAACAGCCTGCACAAAAGTTGTAATATAAAACAGCCTGCACAAAAGTTGTAATATAAAATAGGTTGCACAAAAGTTCTAACATAAAACAGCCTGCACAAAAGTTGTAATATAAAACAGCCTGCACAAAAGTTGTAATATAAAAAAGTTTTAACATAAAACAGCCTGCACAAAAGTTGTAATATAAAACAGCCTGCACAAAAGCTGTAACATAAAACAGCCTGCACAAAAGTTGTAATATAAAACAGCCTGCACAAAAGTTGTAACATAAATGAGCCTGCACAAAAGCTATAACATAAAACAGCCTGCACAAAAGCTATAACATAAAACAGCCTGCACAAAAGCTATAACATAAAACAGCCTGCACAAAAGCTATAACATAAAACAGCCTGCACAAAAGCTATAACATAAAACAGCCTGCACAAAAGCTATAACATAAAACAGCCTGCACAAAAGTTGTAACATAAAAGAGCCTGCACAAAAGCTATAACATAAAACAGCCTGCACAAAAGCTATAACATAAAACAGCCTGCACAAAAGCTGTAACATAAAACAGCCTGCACAAAAGTTGTAACATAAAACAGCGTGCCTGCATTATTTACAATACAATTCCTTGCATGTGTTTATATATAAAGGTGGCTATTTATTTATCTTCTCTTATTCTTCATCACATAACCCCACAGGGGTACCACTGATTGAGACACGTGACCAAACGATTTCATTTTGTGTTCGTTCACAATAGTTCATAGATCATCATTTATTCCGAATGCTTGTTTTATTCTTTGTGATTTTTTTCTTATGTATATAATATATATTATAAATATGATGAGATCAATTGTAGGCACACACAAAATGAATTCAACGATCACAACTTAAACAATTTACGATATGTGGATGACACAGTCTTAATAGCAGAGACAGAGAATGAGCTACAAGAAATGATAGACGTAATAGTAAAAGAAAGCAGCAAGAAAGGTCTCAGTCTGAATAGTAAGAAAACAAAAGTAATGGTTATATCAAAGAAACAATCATCACCATTATAGTAAAAATAAAAATAAAAAGTAAAGTACCCCCGTCACGCCAGGTGGCGTATAGGGAATATGGTGTTAGTGACCATAAATTTTTACAGACCTTCGGCACATGATTTTTGGGGTAATGGGATCGGTATTACGTCCGAGCCTCTTTACTTTCCCAGAAAAAAAGTCCGGTACCCATTAAAGGCTGGGTGAACCTGGAAGCCGTCGGTTGGGATCGAACCCTACCTCTTGTCCTTTGTAGTCCAGTTCACTAACCACTGAGCTATCGCGGCTCCTATCACCATCATGCAGCATAAGAATAAACAGGATAAATCTGAAACAAGTGCAACACGTCTAATAGTTGGGCACAATAATAACATCAGATGGAAGATGCACCACAGAAATAAAAAGCAGAATAGCTCAGGCCAAAATAGCATTTCAGAAAATGAAAAACGTCTTATGCAACAAATCTATGTCAAACAAAGTGAGAAAGAAGAGTCCATTGGTGCTATATAGAACCAATTCTGACCTATGGAAGCGAATCATGGACAGTAGACAAACAAATGAAAAGACGATTAGAGGCCACAAAGATGGGATTTCTCAGAAGAATGTTGAAAGTTCCCTGGACAGCTAAAAAGACCAATGAGAAAATTCTCAAAAAAGCAAACACAAAAAGGCAGCTCCTAAAAAACATCAGAAAGAAACAATCAACATCTTTCGGGCACATCATGAGAAGAGGAAAGTTGGCAAACTTGGTTACAACTGGCAAAATAAAAGGGAAAGCGAGATCGCAGACGACAAAGAGAGAAAATACTTAGGTTGGTGTCATTGCATGAAAACAGTCAACAACAGAAGTGATACGACGCACGGTGGATAGAAGATTATGGAAGGACATCATCGCCTACGCCAACCGGACAGGCACATAATGATGATGATATATATATCAGTAAGAAAACAGCCTGTCTAATTACATGCAGCAATCTGCCCACACGCTACATTACAAGGCTTCCTACCATTTACATTTAAGTAATAAACAGCCTGCACGGTGTAAACGCATACATCATAATTCATAACTTGTCCACAAGTGGCGCTGAAAACGGATTCTAACGAAAACGTCGCAATTTGCGTATCTCTCTCTCTCTCTCTGCGTTCAGGACTCAATCAGAGTAAGGATTCCAGACTCTCATATGAAGTCAGCTGTCAGGCTAAGTGTGTTGATCGCCCCCACAGACAGAACATCACAATTAGAGTCTGTCAGATCCACTCTGACTGAACACCCGTTAATACGTTGCACTGTGTTCTGCGCCAGTGGCCCAGGCATCCGATTTCAGCCAGCATTTTTTCAGGTTTGCTTTCCTTAGCCTTTGATGTCCCCAATCTTCCTGCAAGGCAGCAGTTGATCTTTTCTGTCGGGAGATTCTGCCCTTAGATGGTCGGCCTTCCCAGGTTTACGAGCACCATCTGCCCGAGTCACTAGAGGTGACTAACACAGACATGCGACTTGTAATATGAGGAAACTGCAACAAGGAACATATTTCATGCATAGCCTTCATTTGTTCCCGCCGCCTATCCCCATATACCGGTAAGTCACGTCCTCTTGAAAATGATGATCATCGTAGCACTTGATGATGTTAGGCCATCGTTGATGACTCCAATTCCGAACATATAGACACACAGTCAGTCGTCAAATTATTCTTGTTGCACATCAAACAGCAGACCGTAAGATTTGCGCACGGCCGGTTTAGGGAACCAATACGATGACGTAGGACACAATGTCGCCAAACTCATAATCTCGATACCTTTAGACTTATGTCTGATTACTCAAGTGTAAACAGTCTACGACGAACAAAACACGAAGCAACTTCCCCAAAGAGACAAAACTGCGACTGTCGAAGTAGTTTACATTAATGTGTAACGTGGAAATAACTTGCGTCAAAGAATCCCAATAACGGTCTTGAACAGCACTAATGTGACGTAAAGCACAGATCTAGTCTAGACGGAGGAATGTCTCACTCACAACACTTGATTCGTCAAAAAACGGACTGTTGTCGACCTACGACCTCGCCTTAGCGACACAGATGTATCAAGCATATCATCATTTTGACTTTTACGCAGAAAAGTGCAATGAAGATCCGAAATTAATCAGACCTTGGGTGCATTTTCTGCAGCGATCGAGAGGACGTGGACTAGATCCGCCATCTTGGAAACGGACCTAGAGAAATGCTATTTCTCCATCCTTGTGACATCTCTATTGCAGGGAACTACCCGGTTTCTGTTCAGTTCCGCGCCATTTTAATATAAAAACAATACGGGTCATGTATCAGTAACTGGGGTCCATGACTATTGATGAATCACGTCAATGGAATAATGGAGGGAAGTGTTTTCTTCTCGATGTCTGGATGGACGAAGGATTAGGACCTTTGGTTAAGAATTTGTATAAAGGCCGTGGACTGTTAGACGCCAGCTAGGATAACTCCGCTTATGAATTAATATCACGTTCTATGAATATTGATAACTGGTCTTTACCTGGCCTGTCGCTACAGCACTGCGTGACTCAGTGCTACTTTCATTTTGAAAATAGAATTTTCGAGCTTCATAAAAAAATATTCAACAAATTTATTTTTCTCTAGAAATTGCTTTTTGAAAGTACATTCCTAAAATGCAAGTAATGTCTGCTGGTTTTGTTAAATTAAATAAACAAAATGGAGGACAGAACGGAAGTGGAAAGTCGCTTCCGTTGTGTTCCTGTGTGTTTTGTAACAATAGACTTGGATGGCATCTTTTTGTATTTGTTACTAGTGAATCAAGAATTCTCTGGAAATGTGATCTGGTGCATGTATTTTTGATTAACTGATTATTTTCAATGAAAATGTATTACAATATATATATTTATATTTTCTTCTTATTATTATTTCCTTCCACATTTGCCTTTCAGCGTCGAGGGGAGATATAAGTTGCGGTCTTTTGCTCTTCTGTTCGCCTCTGCTGCTGTTATGTTTCCTAGTGCTTCTACTATCCCTTCGATCCATCTTTTTCGTGGCCGACCCTTGGGTCTGGTATTCTCGCAACGTTTATTGAAGGCTCATTGTGTTGTGTTTTGAATTTCTGTCGTGTCACAACATTTGTCGTAACCATTTTATCTGTTGTTTCTTTATAAATTATATGGCGGGGCTATTCCTACATTTTTCTCAATTTTTTTATTTCAAGTCTTTGAAATGTGGATATATAGAAGAATAGGTAGAATTGGATAGAAGGAAAAGAAAACAAACGATGAAGTCTTAAAACAACTAAAATTTAAAAGAGAACAACTAAACACAATTGGAGCCGCGATAGCTCAGTGGTTAGTGAACTGGACTACAGAGGACAAGGGGTAGGGTTCGATCCCAACCAACGGCTTCCGGGTTCACCCAGCCTTAAATGGGTACCGGATTTTTTTTCTGGGAAAATAAATCAGCACGGGCGTAATACCGACCACACTACCCCAAAAATCATGTGCTGAAGGTCTGTAAAATATAGGGTCACTAACACCATATCCCCTATACGCCACTTGGCGTGACGGGGATACTTTACTTTTACTTTACTAAGCACAATTCAAACAAGACAAACGCGATTTTGGGGCCATGTTAAAAGACACAACAGCCTACTAAAAGTAATCCTGGAGGGGAAAATACAAGATAAAAGAGACAGAGGCAGACCAAGACTAACATGGACAAGTAACATCAAAAGATGGACAAACCAGCCTATGACAACCTGCACCATCAAAGCAAGAGACAGAGCAGAATGGCGCTTCATGGTAGCCAACCTTCGATGCGGAGATGGCACTCGATGATGCTGACGAAGGCCTCTAGAAATCTGCCACTGCCTGTTTTACAAAACTTTCTGAAGGACGAGAAGGAAGCGAGGGCTGCAAACTCTGATATCTGGCCCTCCAAGAAAAGCTGTGATGGAGTCCGATTCTCAGTCGATGCTGAGAACAGTCCTAAATGGATGGTTGTGACATATCACGACGGTTTCTCGTCGACATTTTAGCTATCCTGCCAGTCTGCTTATCACAAATACATACCCTGTATATAATTATGTTATGTTCCTTTTAAGATGTTTATTGCGTTTCTCTCTACTGACAACATCAAATAGCTGGCTTGTTGTTCTCTCATTAATCGACATGAAAACTCGATTAATATTGCGTTGTTCCTAGTTTGTTTGCAAAAATGACGTTCCCTTTTTGTTATGTAATTCTTGTCCCATGTTTCATAACGTCGGGAATGAACCCTGTTTTGTTGTGTATCGTTAATCTCATGTTTATTAATGTAAATGATGTATTGTGTTTTCTTATGTGACTTTAGTTCCATCTTTCTTAATGAAAATGATGTATTCTGTTTGTTATGTGACTTTAGTTCCATCTTTCTAATTGTAAATGATGTATTCTGTTTTGTTATGTAACTTTTGTTCCATCTTTCTAATTGTAAATGATGTATTGTGTTTTGTTATGTGACTTTAGTTCCATCTTTCTAATTGTAAATGATGTATTCTGTTTTGTTATGTAACTTTTGTTCCATCTTTCTTAATGTAAATTATGTTTCGTTTTCTGAGAATAAAAGTATGAATCTCCTGTGACAATTTACGGGCATTCCATCTTAGAACAAGACGTGTGTCTTTTCTTGTAACGTGACGTCATACAAGTGACGTGTCACATGTTATGTTCAATAATTACATTTGTCGGCTTGTTTCAATATGATTTGTTACTTTCTTTTTGATAGTGCTTCCTCCAAACAAATCATTTGCCCGATTCCTATTTTAACAAAAAGATATCCTCAAACAAAGCCCTGAAATAATCAAAGCATGTACCGAGACGTCATCAACCTGCTTTGACGAAGGGGTTCGTTGATTTCATCTACGGTGAGGCGGTGCCTTAAACCCAACTTCTCGTTAAGATCTGCTGGTTTCCTAGAACAATTTTATATTTCTATTCCTGGAATTATACATGACATCCGCAGCAATCAATTGCTCATACGGAACTAGTGACAGTGCACGCTTTGTGGCTCTTTATTTCACGAGACCAATGTCTTGCACGTGTCTTTTCCTGAATTAGTGCACGGTCTTTGTTTTCTCATCCGCTATTGCATTCTGGTCCTTGTGGGAGTTCTCGCGTTGTAATATTGCGTTAACTACTTCCTGTCTGCCTACGAGTTAATGATTTCTCTTTCTCTACGTCTGTCTGTCTTTCTTTTATTTTCTCTTTCGGCATTATTCTTGACAACAATGCCGCTTTTTTTTTAATTTCGTTGGTTGTTCCATTTCTGTTTTCATTTTTTCAACCTTTGTTGATTTCGTGTTTTCCGTTTGCCTATTATGCCTCCCGAGAGTTACCACTACAGCACTGCTGCATCAGTCATAATGAATAAAAGAATTGCTGCTGCGCCAGTCATAATGATAGGAAGATCACTGTTGCATCGGTCACAATGATTGGAAGATAGCTGCTGCATCAGTCATAATTATTGGAAGATTGCTGCTGCATCAGTCATAATTATTGAAAGATTTATGCTACATCAGTCATAATTATAGAAAGATTGCTGCTGCATCAGCCATTATTATTGGAAGATTGCTGCTCCATCAGTCATAATTATAGAAATATTGCTGCTGCCTCAGCCATAATTATAGAAAGATTGCTGCTGCCTCAGCCATAATTATTTGAAGATTGCTGCTGCCTCAGCCATAATTATAGAAAGATTGCTGCTGCCTCAGCCATAATTATTGGAAGATTGCTGCTGCCTCAGCCATAATTATTGGAAGATTGCTGCTGCATCAGCCATAATTATTGGAAGATTGCTGCCACACATCATCCAATTTCTCGCAGCACGACAGCTGGTGATGTCTTTGTCTTCATATCACGTGGCTCTGAGTCCAAACCAAAAATGTGGGCGAGTCTTTTTTTCCGAATATCAGGAATCACCAAGTCTCTGAAAATGGGGTTCTCTCTAGGAAAGAGGGCGGCCTCGCGTGATACTGACTGTATAACTCTTATTTGGGATTATTGGAACCAACGAGCACAAACACAATATTCTCCAACGTTGTAACAACATTTTGTGTTCCGGAAACCCTTTTAATTTGCTTAAAACACCAGGTGTGACTGTGATGAATATAAAGAGTTTGCTTTTATTGTCCTTAGTTCTTCATGACTAAACCTGAGTTCGCGGTTGTATCACACAGGTCCAATAGTTCTTCATGGCTAAACCTGAGTTCGCGGTTGCTATCACACAGGTCCCATAGTTCTTCATGACCAAATATGACTTCATTGTGACTATCACACAGGTGCCATCGTTTTTCATGACCAAATATGAATTCATGGTCGCTATCATACAGGTACCATAGCTTTTCATGAACATATGTAAATTTGGCCTCGCTATCACACAGGTGCTATAGCTTTTCATGAACATGTGTAAATTTGGCCTCGCTATCACACAGGTGTTATAGCTTTTCATGAACATATGTAAATTTGGCCTCGCTATCACACAGGTCATGCTATTTTCCATGAAAACGAAAACTCTTGTACATATTTTCCAAGCCTGGGTGAGTATTCAAACCGTGACCATCGGGAAATACTCGCCATCATCTGAAATTGGGATGAGGTCTTCATAGATAATGAAGAGGGATCGAGCTGATCAGACCGAACGATGGTGATTATCGTTCAATACATATTTACAAAATGATGCCAGGCTAAAGTGGTGCGTGCGGAGCAAAAAATGGTAGATCAACGCAAAAAAACTGAGTAAGAAAACATTGACTTCCGGAAAATATGGCGGATAGGCGGCAAGGAACCGTTGAGGCACTGTCTTAAAGGGTTCCTTGTTGCAGTTTCCTCATATTCCAAGCCCGACTTGCTGCCGGAGCTACTGAGTTTAGTGCTCTGTGCACAGCGTGAGCTGTGTGTTTCATCCGGGTAGTGTTTCTATATTAAGATTGCTTACAATGAATGATGATAAGGACAGTTCAGTTGCGTTCATTGTCGGTGCTTTTACGCCTATGTCTTTTGACGTGTGCTGTGCTTGCTATCATGGGAACTGCAACTACCTTTATTTGTTTGGATATTCAATGAGATGCTAATTCGGATGATTCCACTGGCACGGGGTTTTGATCAGCTATGGATTTCCATTCGTTTGCAGTGGTACCGGGGCCTTCGGCTAACCATAAACTATAACAATAAGGTATACATTTGGAGAAGTCATTAGAGCACATTTACAGTTGTCGATGTACAATAATCTGTCGATTACTAATTAACTAAACTGATTATTCGATTTTTTTTTCATTGTGTTTGATAATCAATTCTTTTGTTTAATTTATGTAATCTCTTAGGCTATTTTTCTTTTGTTTGACCACAAACCGACATCAAAGACTGTCAGTTCTTGTCACGCCAAACTTCCCTTGGCTGTCAGGGCTACCCTACGACTTCATGAATAGCTGGCCAACGATCAAGGGACATAATTAACTTCCTGTGGTATCCCTCACGTTCATGTTGATAATTGTGGTTTTCCGAAACACCGCCCAGTCCTTGCAATTATCGTTATAGTTGTTTGTCTTTATCTTTTTGTGTTCTTTCTTTAACAGCTCAATATACGATAACTGTCAGGTGTGTTTAGCTCGTTATTTGACTGCACCAAAATGTTATTGTAAGATATTGGACATCGCTTACTTAGATCGTATCACAAATATAAAAGTGAACAAAATGATACATGTGACACTTATGATGCTTTCATTAATGTTTTAAAAACGCAAAATTAAATGGTTTGCTCTATTCTGCAAGGAATTATGAAAGGAGATGTTTAGAGAAAGTGAGGTAGGTAGAGAAAGAGAGGTAGGTAGAGAAAGAGAGGTAGGTAGAGAAAGAGAGGTAGGTAGAGAAAGAGAAGTAGATAGAGAAAGAGAGTTAGGTAGAGAAAGAGAAATAGGTAGAGAAAGAGAAGTAGGTAGAGAAAGAGAAGTAGATAGAGAAAGAGAGGTAGGTAGAGAAAGAGAAATAGGTAGAGAAAGAGAAGTAGGTAGAGAAAGAGAAGTAGATAGAGAAAGAGAGGTAGGTAGAGAAAGAGAAATAGGTAGAGAAAGAGAAATAGGTAGAGAAAGAGAAGTAGGTAGAGAAAGAGAAATAGGTAGAGAAAGAGAAGTAGGTAGAGAAAGAGAGGTAGGTAGAGAAAGAGAAATAGGTAGAGAAAGAGAAATAGGTAGAGAAAGAGAAATAGGTAGAGAAAGAGAAGTAGGTAGAGAAAGAGAGGTAGGTAGAGAAAGAGAAATAGGTAGAGAAATAGAAATAGGTAGAGAAAGAGAAGTAGGTAGAGAAAGACAAGTAGATAGAGAAAGAGAAGTAGGTAGAGAAAGAGAAATAGGTAGAGAAAGAGAAGTAGGTAGAGAAAGATAGGTAGGTAGAGAAAGACAAGTAGATAGAGAAGGAGAGGTAGGTAGAGAAAGACAAGTAGATAGAGAAAGAGAGGTAGTTAGAGAAAGGCAAGTAGATAGAGAAAGAGAGGTAGGTAGAGAAAGACAAGTAGATAGAGAAAGAGAGGTAGGTAGAGAAAGAGAAGTAGGTACAGAAATAGAGATAGGTAGATAAAGAGAGATAGGTAGAAAAGGAGTAGTAGGTAGAGAAAGAGAGGTAGGTAGAGAAAGAGAGGTAGGTGAAGAAAGAAAGGTAGGTAGAGAAAGAGAGGTAGGTAGAGAAAGAGAGGTAAGTAGAGAAAGAGAGGTAAGTAGAGAAAGAGAGGTAAGTAGAGAAAGAGAGGTAGGTACAGAAAGATAGGTAGGTAGAGAACGAGGAGTAGGTAGAGAAAGAGAGGTAAGTATAGAAAGAGAGGTAGGTAGAGAAAGAGAGGTAGGTAGAGAAAGATAGGTAGGTAGAGAACGAGGAGTAGGTAGAGAAAGAGAGGTATGTATAGAAAGAGAGGTGGGTAGAGAAAGAGAGGTAGGTAGAGAAAGAGAGATAGGTAGAGAAAGAGAATTAGATAGAGTAAGAGAGGTAGGTAGAGAAAGAGAGGTAGGTAGAGAAAGAGAGGTAGGTAGAGAAAGAGAGGTAGGTAGAGAAAGAGAGGTAGGTAGAGAAAGAGAGGTAGGTAGAGAAAGATAGGTAGGTAGAGAAAGAGATGTAGTTAGAGAAAGAGAAGTAGGTGGAGAAAGAGAAGTAGGTAGAGATAGAGAGGTAAGTAGAGAAAGATAGGTAGGTAGAGAAAGAGAAGTAAGTAGAGAAAGAGAGATAGGTAGAGAAAGAGAGGTAGGTAGAGAAAAAGAGGTAGGTAGAGAAAGAGATGAGAATTTAACGTCAAAGAATTGCCAGACGTCGACTTTGTGGCTTTCCAAAGAATGGCTGGAGATGGAGAGAAATGGATAATGTTGATGAAGTGCCAACGATCACCGACCGGGCTATGTGATGAAGACGTAGATGATGTTGATGAAGTGCCAACGATCACGAACGGGCTATGTGATGAAGACGTAGATGATGTTGATGAAGTGCCAACGATCACCGAACGGGCTATGTGATGAAGACGTCGATGATGTTGATGAAGTGCCAACGATCACCAACCGGGCTATGTGATGAAGACGTCGATGATGTTGATGAAGTGCCAACGATCATCGACCGGGCTATGTGATGAAGACGTAGATAATGTTGATGAAGTGCCAACGATCATCGACCGGGCTATGTGATAAAGACGTAGATGATGTTGATGAAGTGCCAACGATCACCAACCGGGCTATGTGATAAAGACGTAGATAATGTTGATGAAGTGCCAACGATCACCAACCGGGCTATGTGATGAAGACGTAGATAATGTTGATGAAGTGCCAACGATCATCGACCGGGCTATGTGATAAAGACGTAGATGATGTTGATGAAGTGCCAACGATCACCGACCGGGCTATGTGATAAAGACGTAGATGATGTTGACGGAGCCATCTCAGTGTTCTGTTGCTGGCGACAGCAAGGAGATCATAGTAAATATCCAGACTGACCAAGCGAAAAGAGTTCCAGAAATGAGATAATTGTGTATCCAAAAATGATAAGCTGACGTCGTATTTGCTGGCCGTAAATTGCAGATATTACATCTTGTTGGCAACCACAAGACATTCTTCGTGGATGTCCTTTGTTGATCACGTGATATAAGTATGAGCTGAACAGGATCTGGAGAAGAGCATTTCATCTCAAATGCATGCATTTCTCCATGTAATTCTGCTGTTAATGTCCATGTTTTACAAGCATTTAAGAAGATGAACGTGACAAGAAATATCATCAATTTAATTTATGATCCGGTCTTAATGTTCGTTCGTGCCACAACTTTAAGCTCTCCAGTTTTGTCGTCCTCTGTAATCCGTGATCTTAGTTTTTTTCTCCAAGTTTTGTTTTTTCCTTCGATGAATCTACATCCCCTTCTGTGAGAATGGCGTATTTAATGTTAATGATGTCAGATTTCAAATGTTGGAGAATCCTTCTTTCATCTTATTGATCTGTCCGTTACGGTCACAGCTGTGAGTTTCAAACTTAAAGTGGCATTTTAGAGGCAGTTCGAGAAATTTTACACTTTATTATGAATGAAGTTGAGGCGAGGCTATCTATCTATCTATCTATCTATCTATCTATCTATCTATCTATCTATCTATCTATCTATCTATCTATCTATCTATCTATCTATCTATCTATCTATCTATCTATCTATCTATCTATCTATCTATCTATCTATCTATCTATCTATCTATCTATCTATCTATCTATCTATCTATCTATCTATCTATCTATCTATCTATCTATCTATCTATCTATCTATCTATCTATCTATCTATCTATCTATCTATCTATCTATCTATCTATCTATCTATCTATCTATCTATCTATCTATCTATCTATCTATCTATCTATCTATCTATCTATCTATCTATCTATCTATCTATCTATCTATCTATCTATCTATCTATCTATCTATCTATCTATCTATCTATCTATCTATCTATCTATCTATCTATCTATCTATCTATCTATCTATCTATCTATCTATCTATCTATCTATCTATCTATCTATCTATCTATCTATCTATCTATCTATCTATCTATCTATCTATCTATCTATCTATCTATCTATCTATCTATCTATCTATCTATCTATCTATCTATCTATCTATCTATCTATCTATCTATCTATCTATTTTTCCATTGCCCCATTTTGTGAAGTATTTAACACAACTTCATCCACCCCCTCCCCACCATACGGCATCTCTTATTCGCGTCACCCCATTCCTTCCCCCCTCCCCAAGTTAGCAGAAGCCAGCCACTCCAGCTCTGGAATATTCTAGAATCAACAGGGATGCTCCGTGCATTCTCAATGAAGTTTTTGACGGTGCTCCTAAATGAATGTAGTGCGTGCGAGAACATGCTAAATATACGGCAAGCCGGGCAGGGAGTACCAAGGATTTGGGGGAATGGAGGAATGCAGATTTGTCTGCACGGAGCCGGCTTTTGGTATCTACAAAATGGCGAATTGACATTCGGAATGAATAACTCTGTTCGGTTTTAGATTATTATCAGCGGCTAGCACAGGCGGAGAACACATAGGTGCACATTCTTATGTTCCCTGAGCATGCACTGTGGGGATTATGTTCAACAACTCTACGTAAAGGGGAGGACACTCTCTTTCGCTGATGATATTTTGATGTATCGACAAGGGGAACGATAGAAATGAGATTAATTAAGAAGTCTCTGCAACGCTAACTTCATCGCATCTCTTCATAGTGTACGAGTTGCAAAGTGAACTTGATAACATCCCTTCATAGTGTACGAGTTGGAAAGTGAACTTGATAACATCCCTTCATAGTGTACGAGTTGGAAAGTGAACTTGATAACATCCCTTCATAGTGTACGAGTTGGAAAGTGAACTTGATAACATCCCTTCATAGTGTACGAGTTGGAAAGTGAACTTGATAAAATCCCTTCATAGTGTACGAGTTGGAAAGTGAACTTGATAACATCCCTTCATAGTGTACGAGTTGGAAAGTGAACTTGATAACATCTCTTCATAGTGTGCGAGTTGGAAAGTGAACTTGATAACATCTCTTCATAGTGTGCGAGTTGGAAAGTGAACTTGATAACATCTCTTCATAGTGTGCGAGTTGGAAAGTGAACTTGATAACATCTCTTCATAGTGTGCGAGTTGGAAAGTGAACTTGATAACATCTCTTCATAGTGTACGAGTTGGAAAGTGAACTTGATAACATCTCTTCATAGTGTGCGAGTTGCAAAGTGAACTTGATAACATCTCTTCATAGTGTGCGAGTTGCAAAGTGAACTTGATAACATCTCTTCATAGTGTGCGAGTTGGAAAGTGAACTTGATAACATCTCTTCATAGTGTGCGAGTTGCAAAGTGAACTTGATAACATCTCTTCATAGTGTGCGAGTTGCAAAGTTAACTTGATAACATCTCTTCATAGTGTGCGAGTTGGAAAGTGAACTTGATAACATCTCTTCATAGTGTGCGAGTTGGAAAGTGAACTTGATAACATCTCTTCATAGTGTACGAGTTGCAAAGTGAACTTGATAACATCTCTTCATAGTGTGCGAGTTGGAAAGTGAACTTGATAACATCTCTTCATAGTGTGCGAGTTGGAAAGTGAACTTGATAACATCTCTTCATAGTGTACGAGTTGCAAAAAGAACTTGATAACATCTCTTCATAGTGTGCGAGTTGGAAAGTGAACTTCATAACATCTCTTCATAGTGTGCGAGTTGGAAAGTGAACTTGATAACATCTCTTCATAGTGTACGAGTTGCAAAGTGAACTTGATAACATCTCTTCAAAGTGTACGAGTTGCAAAGTGAACTTGATAACATCTCTTCAAAGTGTACGAGTTGCAAAGTGAACTTGATAACATCTCTTCAAAGTGTACGAGTTGCAAAGTGAACTTGATAACATCTCTTCAAAGTGTACGAGTTGGAAAGTGAACTTGATAACATCTCTTCAAAGTGTACGAGTTGCAAAGTGAACTTGATAACATCTCTTCAAAGTGTACGAGTTGCAAAGTGAACTTGATAACATCTCTTCAAAGTGTACGAGTTGCAAAGTGAACTTGATAACATCTCTTCAAAGTGTACGAGTTGGAAAGTGAACTTGATAACATCTCTTCATAGTGTACGAGTTGGAAAGTGAACTTGATAACATCTCTTCATAGTGTACGAGTTGGAAAGTGAACTTGATAACATCTCTTCATAGTGTACGAGTTGCAAAGTGAACTTGATAACATCTCTTCATAGTGTACGAGTTGGAAAGTGAACTTGATAACATCTCTTCAAAGTGTACGAGTTGGAAAGTGAACTTGATAACATCTCTTCATAGTGTACGAGTTGGAAAGTGAACTAGATAACATCTCTTCATAGTGTGCAAGTTGCAAAGTGAACTTGATAACATCTCTTCATAGTGTGCGAGTTGGAAAGTGAACTTGATAACATCTCTTCATAGTGCGCGAGTTGGAAAGTGAACTTGATAACATCTCTTCATAGTGTACGAGTTGGAAAGTGAACTTGATAACATCTCGTCAAAGTGTACGAGTTGCAAAGTGAACTTGATAACATCTCTTCATAGTGTACGAGTTGGAAAGTGAACTTGATAACATCTATTCATAGTGTACGAGTTGCAAAGTGAACTTGATAACATCTCTTCATAGTGTACGAGTTGCAAAGTGAACTTGATAACATCTCTTCATAGTGTACGAGTTGGAAAGTGAACTTGATAACATCTCTTCAAAGTGTACGAGTTGGAAAGTGAACTTGATAACATCTCTTCATAGTGTACGAGTTGGAAAGTGAACTTGATAACATCTCTTCATAGTGTGCGAGTTGGAAAGTGAACTTGATAACATCTCTTCATAGTGTGCGAGTTGGAAAGTGAACTTGATAACATCTCTTCATAGTGTGCAAGTTGGAAAGTGAACTTGATAACATCTCTTCATAGTGTGCGAGTTGGAAAGTGAACTTGATAACATCTCTTCATAGTGTGTGAGTTGGAAAGTGAACTTGATAACATCTCTTCATAGTGTGCAAGTTGGAAAGTGAACTTGATAACATCTCTTCATAGTGTGCGAGTTGGAAAGTGAACTTGATAACATCTCTTCATAGTGTACGAGTTGGAAAGTGAACTTGATAACATCTCTTCATGGTGTGCGAGTTGCAAAGTGAACTTGATAACATCCCTTCATAGTGTACGAGTTGCAAAGCGAACTTGATAGCATCCCTTCATAGTGTACGAGTTGCAAAGTGAACTTGATAGCATCTCTTCATAGTGTACGAGTTGCAAAGTGAACTTGATAGCATCTCTTCATAGTGTACGAGTTACAAAGTGAACTTGATAGCATCTCTTCATAGTGTACGAGTTGCAAAGTTAACTTGATAGCATCCCTTCAAAGTGTACGAGTTGCAAAGTGAACTTGATAGCATCCCTTCAAAGTGTGCGAGTTGCAAAGTGAACTTGATAACATCTCTTCATAGAATGCGAGTTGCAAAGTGAACTTGATAACATCTCTTCATAGTGTGCGAGTTGAAAGTGAACTTGATAACATCTCTTCATAGTGTGCGAGTTGGAAAGTGAACTTGATAACATCTCTTCAAAGTGTACGAGTTGGAAAGTGAACTTGATAACATCTCTTCATAGTGTACGAGTTGGAAAGTGAACTAGATAACATCTCTTCATAGTGTGCGAGTTGCAAAGTGAACTTGATAACATCTCTTCATAGTGTGCGAGTTGGAAAGTGAACTTGATAACATCTCTTCATAGTGTGCGAGTTGGAAAGTGAACTTGATAACATCTCTTCATAGTGTACGAGTTGGAAAGTGAACTTGATAACATCTCTTCAAAGTGTACGAGTTGGAAAGTGAACTTGATAACATCTCTTCATAGTGTACGAGTTGCAAAGTGAACTTGATAACATCTCTTCATAGTGTACGAGTTGCAAAGTGAACTTGATAACATCTCTTCATAGTGTACGAGTTGGAAAGTGAACTTGATAACATCTCTTCAAAGTGTACGAGTTGGAAAGTGAACTTGATAACATCTCTTCATAGTGTACGAGTTGGAAAGTGAACTTGATAACATCTCTTCATAGTGTGCGAGTTGGAAAGTGAACTTGATAACATCTCTTCATAGTGTGCGAGTTGCAAAGTGAACTTGATAACATCTCTTCATAGTGTGCGAGTTGGAAAGTGAACTTGATAACATCTCTTCATAGTGTGCGAGTTGGAAAGTGAACTTGATAACATCTCTTCATAGTGTGCGAGTTGGAAAGTGAACTTGATAACATCTCTTCATAGTGTGCGAGTTGGAAAGTGAACTTGATAACATCTCTTCATAGTGTGCGAGTTGGAAAGTGAACTTGATAACATCTCTTCATAGTGTGCAAGTTGGAAAGTGAACTTGATAACATCTCTTCATAGTGTGCGAGTTGGAAAGTGAACTTGATAACATCTCTTCATAGTGTGCGAGTTGGAAAGTGAACTTGATAACATCTCTTCATAGTGTGCGAGTTGGAAAGTGAACTTGATAACATCTCTTCATAGTGTGCGAGTTGGAAAGTGAACTTGATAACATCTCTTCATAGTGTGCGAGTTGGAAAGTAAACTTGATAACATCTCTTCATAGTGTGCAAGTTGGAAAGTGAACTTGATAACATCTCTTCATAGTGTGCAAGTTGGAAAGTGAACTTGATAACATCTCTTCATAGTGTGCGAGTTGGAAAGTGAACTTGATAACATCTCTTCATAGTGTACGAGTTGGAAAGTGAACTTGATAACATCTCTTCATAGTGTGCGAGTTGGAAAGTGAACTTGATAACATCTCTTCATAGTGTACGAGTTGGAAAGTGAACTTGATAACATCTCTTCATAGTGTGCGAGTTGCAAAGTGAACTTGATAACATCCCTTCATAGTGTACGAGTTGGAAAGTGAACTTGATAACATCTCTTCATAGTGTACGAGTTGGAAAGTGAACTTGATAACATCTCTTCATAGTGTACGAGTTGCAAAGTGAACTTGATAACATCTCTTCATAGTGTACGAGTTGGAAAGTGAACTTGATAACATCTCTTCAAAGTGTACGAGTTGGAAAGTGAACTTGATAACATCTCTTCATAGTGTACGAGTTGGAAAGTGAACTAGATAACATCTCTTCATAGTGTGCGAGTTGCAAAGTGAACTTGATAACATCTCTTCATAGTGTGCGAGTTGGAAAGTGAACTTGATAACATCTCTTCATAGTGTGCGAGTTGGAAAGTGAACTTGATAACATCTCTTCATAGTGTACGAGTTGGAAAGTGAACTTGATAACATCTCTTCAAAGTGTACGAGTTGGAAAGTGAACTTGATAACATCTCTTCATAGTGTACGAGTTGGAAAGTGAACTTGATAACATCTCTTCATAGTGTACGAGTTGCAAAGTGAACTTGATAACATCTCTTCATAGTGTACGAGTTGCAAAGTGAACTTGATAACATCTCTTCATAGTGTGCGAGTTGCAAAGTGAACTTGATAACATCTCTTCATAGTGTGCGAGTTGGAAAGTGAACTTGATAACATCTCTTCATAGTGTGCGAGTTGGAAATTGAACTTGATAACATCTCTTCATAGTGTGCGAGTTGGAAAGTGAACTTGATAACATCTCTTCATAGTGTGCGAGTTGGAAAGTGAACTTGATAACATCTCTTCATAGTGTGCAAGTTGGAAAGTGAACTTGATAACATCTCTTCATAGTGTGCGAGTTGGAAAGTGAACTTGATAACATCTCTTCATAGTGTGCGAGTTGGAAAGTGAACTTGATAACATCTCTTCATAGTGTGCGAGTTGGAAAGTGAACTTGATAACATCTCTTCATAGTGTGCGAGTTGGAAAGTGAACTTGATAACATCTCTTCATAGTGTGCAAGTTGGAAAGTGAACTTGATAACATCTCTTCATAGTGTGCGAGTTGGAAAGTAAACTTGATAACATCTCTTCATAGTGTGCGAGTTGGAAAGTGAACTTGATAACATCTCTTCATAGTGTGCAAGTTGGAAAGTGAACTTGATAACATCTCTTCATAGTGTGCGAGTTGGAAAGTGAACTTGATAACATCTCTTCATAGTGTACGAGTTGGAAAGTGAACTTGATAACATCTCTTCATAGTGTGCGAGTTGCAAAGTGAACTTGATAACATCCCTTCATAGTGTACGAGTTGCAAAGCGAACTTGATAGCATCCCTTCATAGTGTACGAGTTGCAAAGTGAACTTGATAGCATCTCTTCATAGTGTACGAGTTGCAAAGTGAACTTGATAGCATCTCTTCATAGTGTACGAGTTACAAAGTGAACTTGATAGCATCTCTTCATAGTGTACGAGTTGCAAAGTTAACTTGATAGCATCCCTTCAAAGTGTACGAGTTGCAAAGTGAACTTGATAGCATCCCTTCAAAGTGTGCGAGTTGCAAAGTGAACTTGATAACATCTCTTCATAGAGTGCGAGTTGCAATGTGAACTTGATAACATCTCTTCATAGTGTGCGAGTTGGAAAGTGAACTTGATAACATCTCTTCATAGTGTGCGAGTTGGAAAGTGAACTTGATAACATCTCTTCATAGTGTACGAGTTGGAAAGTGAACTTGATAACATCTCTTCAAAGTGTACGAGTTGGAAAGTGAAATTGATAACATCTCTTCATAGTGTACGAGTTGGAAAGTGAACTTGATAACATCTCTTCATAGTGTACGAGTTGCAAAGTGAACTTGATAACATCTCTTCATAGTGTACGAGTTGCAAAATGAACTTGATAACATCTCTTCATAGTGTACGAGTTGGAAAGTGAACTTGATAACATCTCTTCAAAGTGTACGAGTTGGAAAGTGAACTTGATAACATCTCTTCATAGTGTACGAGTTGGAAAGTGAACTTGATAACATCTCTTCATAGTGTGCGAGTTGGAAAGTGAACTTGATAACATCTCTTCATAGTGTGCGAGTTGCAAAGTGAACTTGATAACATCTCTTCATAGTGTGCGAGTTGGAAAGTGAACTTGATAACATCTCTTCATAGTGTGCGAGTTGGAAAGTGAACTTGATAACACCTCTTCATAGTGTGCGAGTTGGAAAGTGAACTTGATAACATCTCTTCATAGTGTGCAAGTTGGAAAGTGAACTTGATAACATCTCTTCATAGTGTGCGAGTTGGAAAGTGAACTTGATAACATCTCTTCATAGTGTGCGAGTTGGAAAGTGAACTTGATAACATCTCTTCATAGTGTGCGAGTTGGAAAGTGAACTTGATAACATCTCTTCATAGTGTGCTAGTTGGAAAGTGAACTTGATAACATCTCTTCATAGTGTACGAGTTGGAAAGTGAACTTGATAACATCTCTTCATAGTGTGCGAGTTGCAAAGTGAACTTGATAACATCCCTTCATAGTGTACGAGTTGGAAAGTGAACTTGATAACATCCCTTCATAGTGTGCGAGTTGCAAATTGAACTTGATAACATCCCTTCATAGTGTACGAGTTGCAAAGCGAACTTGATAGCATCCCTTCATAGTGTACGAGTTGCAAAGTGAACTTGATAGCATCTCTTCATAGTGTACGAGTTGCAAAGTGAACTTGATGGCATCTCTTCATAGTGTACGAGTTACAAAGTGAACTTGATAGCATCTCTTCATAGTGTGCGAGTTGCAAAGTTAACTTGATAGCATCCCTTCAAAGTGTACGAGTTGCAAAGTGAACTTGATAGCATCCCTTCAAAGTGTGCGAGTTGCAAAGTGAACTTGATAACATCTCTTCATAGTGTACGAGTTACAAAGTGAACTTGATAGCATCTCTTCATAGTGTACGAGTTGAAAAGTTAACTTGATAGCATCCCTTCATAGTGTACGAGTTGCAAAGTTAACTTGATAGCATCCCTTCATAGTGTACGAGTTGAAAAGTGAACTTGATAGCATCTCTTCATAGTGTACGAGTTGCAAAGTTAACTTGATAGCATCCCTTCAAAGTGTACGAGTTGCAAAGTGAACTTGATAGCATCCCTTCAAAGTGTGCGAGTTGCAAAGTGAACTTGATAACATCTCTTCATAGTGTACGAGTTACAAAGTGAACTTGATAGCATCTCTTCATAGTGTACGAGTTGAAAAGTTAACTTGATAGCATCCCTTCATAGTGTACGAGTTGCAAAGTTAACTTGATAGCATCCCTTCATAGTGTACGAGTTGAAAAGTGAACTTGATAGCATCTCTTCATAGTGTACGAGTTGCAAAGTTAACTTGATAGCATCCCTTCATAGTGTACGAGTTGCAAAGTGAACTTGATAGCATCTCTTCATAGTGTACGAGTTGAAAAGTTAACTTGATAGCATCCCTTCATAGTGTACGAGTTGCAAAGTGAACTTGATAGCATCCCTTCATAATGTACGAGTTGCAAAGTTAACTTGATAGCATCCCTTCATAGTGTACGAGTTGCAAAGTTAACTTGATAGCATCTCTTCATAGTGTACGAGTTGAAAAGTGAACTTGATAGCATCTCTTCATAGTGTACGAGTTGCAAAGTGAACTTGATAGCATCCCTTCATAGTGTACGAGTTGCAAAGTTAACTTGATAGCATCCCTTCATAGTGTACGAATTGCAAAGTGAACTTGATAGCATCTCTTCATAGTGTGCGAGTTGCAAAGTGAACTTGATCTCATCATTTCATGATGTAACAATTCCAAAGTACACATGAAACCATGTAAAGCAACAGTAACATGGTTTTCTTTTAACAATCAGTTAACAAAGACCTACCACGAGAATGTAGCGAGGAGGTGAGTACAATCAGGAAACAACAGATAATAAAAGAATCTTATTTTTGAGGGAAACTTCCAAGTCTGTGTCCAGAAGTATGGGTTCGAACCTGCTTCGGGAGACTATTGTTCTTTGCTATTTTCTGTTGTTGACTATTTGCGGTTTTTTCCCGACTGTTGTCAATATATTCCTTCCCCTGAAATGGTTCACTGCGTTGATGACATGACATGATCACATGACATTTGTTCGCGGTTTGTGCTTCAAATGACGTATTGACCACGTGATATCTAAAACTTGAAACAGATTATCAGCGGTGACAGTTATGACAGCGGCTGATATCAAACGACATTTTGTGGGTAATTTTGAATCGGGGACCAGCTCTATAGCTTATTGATTGCGTTTTGGCCATCATCACTATTAGTGAGACTCCTACAGATGTTGCTGTTATGGATCCAGCCACCTATGAACTAGCGCTCTTCGTATCAAGACTGGTGTTGGTAACCTCGAAAGTGTGCCAAATAAAGCTCTGCACAATATTGGGAGTTGCACGAGAGACATTAAGAGCAGAGATAGCTCAGTGGTTAGTGAACTGGACTACAAAGGACAAGAGGTAGGGTTCGATCCCAACCGACGGCTCCGGGTTCACCAAGCTTTTAATGGGTACCGGGTTTTTTTTTCTGGAAAAGTAAAGCGGCACGGGCGTAATACCGACCACAATAAACCAAAAATCATGTGCCGAAGGTCTGTAAAATGTATGGTCACTAACACCATATTCCCTATACGCCACTTGGCGTGACGGGGCTCTTTACTTACTTTTTTAAAAATATACACTCCTCTCATTCTTAAAGCGTATATATTAGGAGGATTATATTCCTCTCATTCTTAAAGCGTATATATTAGGAGGATTATATTCCTCTCATTCTTAAAGCGTATATATTAGGAGGATTATATTCCTCTCATTCTTAAAGCGTATATATTAGGAGGATTATATTTCTCTCATTCTTAAAATTAGTATTTTATGAGGATTATACTTCAAGAAATGTTGAGTCGTGCAGTGGAGCGTTTATGCTTCAACTGTAATGATACTGATTTCATGAATAGAATAGGTTAGAATAGAATAGATTAGAATAGAATAGATTAGAATAGAATAGATTAGAATAGAATAGAATAGAATAGAATAGAGGAAGCCGCGTTAGCTATGCTTAAATCTGACTAATAAAGACAAGCAGTACAGTTCGATCACGACTGACGGCTACTAGGTCCTCCCAGTCTTAAATCTGACTAATAAAGACAAGCAGTATAGTTCGATCACGACTGACGGCTACTAGGTCCTCCCAGTCTTAAATCTGTTCTGGATTTTACTGGCAAGATAAGGCGGCCTGGAATAATATCGACCATGTTACCCAGAAACGTTAGCCTTTAGTTATTGAAATGTTGGCACTACCACAATATTCTCCATGCTCCTCAAGGCCAATAAGAGCACTACCACAATATTCTCCATGCTCCTCAAGGCCAATAAGAGCACTACCACAATTTTCTCCATGCTCCTCAAGGCCAATAAGAGCACTACCACAATTTTCTCCATGCTCCTCAAGGCCAATAAGAGCACTACCACAATTTTCTCCATGCTCCTCAAGGCCAATAAGAACGCCCATATAAGAAATATGCTCTTGTTTTTACCAGCGATTTTTCGTTATTTATTCTTCCTTTCAGCTCCACGTGGAGCATAGGTCTTCAACAAACACTTTCAGCTCCCTGTAAGGCATCCATCTTAAATAAACACTTCCAGCTCCCTGTGGAGCATAGGTCTTCAATAAACACTTCCAGCTCCCTGTGGATCATAGATCTTCAACACTTTCACAAACCGTTTAGTTTCTTGCCATTTTTAAAAATCGTTCCATGCCTTCCCCATCCTCTTCATCTCTGCTTCCACTTGTCTCCCCCCCCCCCGTATATTTTTGTTTTCCTCTTTATCTCCTCCTCTGGCGATTCCATAAAAGAGACTGTCGTGTAATACTGACAGTTGGTTTCTGCAGCGTGTGTCTGACAGAGAGCCCTCGTCTACCTTGGATGATGAATTTACTTCTGTCCATTCTTTGAGATGTACATGTTGTGAAGTTTTTTGTGGTTTATTTGTTTACAGTATAGGATAGCCAGTCCCATGCCCAACCGTCGTTAGTCGTGCCTAACGAACATGTCTGGTTGAGATCAGTGTCACGATTACTTACTCCTCTTCGTGCCCTTTAAAATATCGTTAAGACTTCCGGTCAATATGGTTGCTAGGCGACAAGGAACCATTGAGTCACTGAACAATGTTCCTTGTTGCAGGTTCCTCATATTCCAAGTCCGGTTTGCTGCCGGAACTACTGAGTAGTGCTCTGTGCACACCGTGAGCTGTGTGATTCATCCGGAAAGTGTTTCTACATTCAGATTGCTTTCGATGAATGATGATATCGTACGACGAAAGACAGTTTAGATGCGTTCAATTAGTTGAGGAAACGCCTGATTTCTTTTGACGTGTGCTGTATCTGCTACGATGAGGACTGCAACTGGCTTTCCTTGTTTGAATATTCGATGGGATGTTAATTCGGATGATTCCACTGGCACGGGCGGTTGAGTAATTATGGATTTCCATTCGTTGACAGTGATACCGTGGCCTTGGACTAACTATGTCGTTAAATGGGCGTAGATGTATTGTGGTGGGTCTTAAAAGAAGCTGTGATATTTGCTCCTTTCGGCCAACAACATCCGATATCAGCATGAGAAGAAACACAAGTATATTTTTCTGAATAAAAAAAAATCCTGCTGCGTTTCGTAAATGAGCAAATACGAAAGACAACTAAGATATCACAGGAAGTGCCGCGGTTAAAATATATTAACGACATTAGATATATATATATTTTTTTTTTCGTTTGCCAGCTTTGATCTCTGGCGAAGTCCCTAGAGACTAGGAACTAAATGTTGCGTGTTAATCCACTTTTCCCTTGCAGCCGTGTGCACAAGGTCCCTCGCCGCACAGGCAACTTCGGAGGTACTCATATTTTTTTCCGTCGATGAGTAATTGACGTTTCAAGCCGGGCCTCGCTGCTGAGACCAGGTGTGGTTGCCGCAGAGAGAAATCATAAATAAAAATCCCAACTGGTGCAGCCAGGATTTGAACCCACAACCTCTCTGTCTCAACGCCGGCGCCTTGCCTCAAGACCAACCAGTACCCCCCACCCCCTCCCCCCCCCACTCCCCCCGACATTAGATATAGAGACAGCACTAGATGATGGTGATAGAGACTTATATTAAGAGCTTTACATCATGAAGATAGTGTTCAGGCCTTGTTACTTGCTAAAACATAAGTGTTTGTATGTGTGTTTTGATATGTATGTGTTCACGTTAGTTCAAATATGTTTGCGAGTGTGCATGAAAGTTCTCTCACAAATGTTTATATGTACGCGTTTGTGTTAGTTCCAATATGTTTGTAAGTGTGTGTTGATATGTATATGTTCATTCTAGTTCCAATATGTTGGCATGTGTGCTTGAAAGTTCTCTTATATGTGTTGATATGTATATGTTCATGCTAGTTCCAATATGTTGGCGTGTGTGCATGAAAGTTCTCTTATATGTTTTGATATGTATGTGTTCATGTTAGTTCCCACGTTTGTATATGTATGTTTGCCTACATGCATTATAAAACATCAATTAGCGTAAACGTGCCTGGATTACGCACTCGCAAACGTGCGTCAAGGGAGCGCCCGGAAGCTGTCAGCAATAATGAGTTATACCCCCAGATCCTGGCAGAACGGTGTTTGTCTATTGAAATGTACTTATCTTGATATCAACGCTGATGTGATCATCTTAATGTCAATAGTGACGACCTAATCTTAGCTGTTAATACTGATGTTATAATAGTAATGCCAGTGTGAAAGGTCACGCAGGGTTAACCGACAGATAAAGGAAATAGGCTAAACATGAAAATTTAGCAAATTTCAGTTTTGTTTATGTGTCATTGAAATAACTGTGAAATGTATCCATCATCATCTTGAGCCACATCCTCATTGAAGGTTAGTTACTATGGAGTACGATCTTGCCATGATGGTGTTTGATCTAATATGTCCACTTATTCACCTCTTCTTGGACTTCCGGTCAATATGGCGGATAGGCGACAAGGAGCAGCTGAGGCACTGTCTGAAAAGTGTTACTTGTTGCAGGTTCCTCATATTCCAAGACCGGCTTGCTGCTGGAGCTATTGAGTAGTGCTCTGTGCGCACCGTGAGGTGTGTGTTTCATCCAGATGGTGTTTCTATAATCAGATTTATTACGATGAATGATGATATCGTGTGACGAAGGATACTTCAGGTGCGTTCACTGTCTGTGCTGTAATACGCATTATGTCTTTTGACGTGTCTCGTTTATGCTACGATGAGGACTGCAGCTGCCTCTCATTGTTTGGATATTCAATGAGATGTTGATTTTGATGATTCCAATGGCACGGGTGGTTGAGCAATTATGGATTTCCAATCGTTTGCGGTGATACCGGGGCCTTAGAAAAAAAAAACCATAACCTCAACTTAGCGTCCCATTTAGTATATGGCTGCCTGTGCCTCGTCCACCATGATTTGTAAGCTAAAAGATGACTTTCAGTAGGTTACTATGTCTCGTTACCTGTCCTAAGAATTGTATTTCAGTTGTTCATCATCATGGGGTTGGAAATTATTTGCTGAACGTTGCACTCATCATAACTCGTCTGAAAGAATCTCTGTCTCAAGCCAGATTTCTCCTGAACGTTGCACTCATCATAACTCGTCTGAAAGAATCTCTGTCTCAAGCCAGATTTCTCCTGAACGTTGCACTCATCATAACTCGTCTGAAAGAATCTCTGTCTCAAGCCAGATTTCTCCTGAACGTTGCACTCATCATAACTCGTCTGAAAGAATCTCTGTATCAAGCCAGATTTCTCCTGAACGTTGACACTCATCATAACTCGTCTGAAAGAATATCTGTCTCAAGCCAGATTTCTCCTGAACGTTCCATTCACCACAGTCCGTTTGAAAGAATCTGTCTCTAGGCAGATCTCCTACATTTTCTGTTGTCATGTTCAAAGTCACTTTGATGTCGTGAAAACACCGGCTTCTTGGTCTGCCCTGTCTTGGCTTCCTGGAACTATACTTCCTAGAACCATACCTTCCTAGAACCATACCTTCCTAGAATCATACCTTCCTAGAACCATACCTTCCTTGAACCATACCTTCCTAGAATCATACCTTCCTAGAACCATACCTTCCTAGAACCATACCTTCCTAGAACCATACCTTCCTAGAATCATACCTTCCTAGAACCATACCTTCCTTGAACCATACCTTCCTTGAACCATACCTTCCTAGAACCATACCTTCCTAGAATCATACCTTCCTAGAACCATACCTTCCTTGAACCATACCTTCCTTGAACCATACCTTCCTAGAACCATACCTTCCTTGAACCATACCTTCCTTGAACCATACCTTCCTAGAACCATACCTTCCTAGAACCATACCTTCCTAGAACCATACCTTCCTAGAACCATACTTTCCTAGAACCATACCTTCCTAGAACCATACTTTCCTAGAACCATACCTTCCTAGAACCATACCTTCCTAGAACCATACTTTCCTAGAACCATACCTTCCTAGAACCATACCTTCCTAGAACCATACCTTCCTAGAACCATACTTTCCTACAACCATACCTTCCTAGAACCATGCCTTCCTAGATCCATACCTTCCTTGAACCATGCCTTCCTTGAATAATGCCTTCTTTGTAATAGTTTATATTCTTTCCGCAGACATACCCCTTATTAGAAATGTCAAATTCACTATTAAGTATAAACAAAATGTTAAACTCACTAACTCACTCTATACAAAATAAATGTCAAACTCACTACACAAAACATTAATCTCACTAACTCAGACTAAACAAACCACCACCTCACTATCTCAGTCTACACAAACCACCAACCTCACTAACTCAGTCTACACAGACCACCAACCTCACTAACTCAGTCTATACAAACCACCAACCTCACTAACTCAGTCTATACAAACCACCAACCTCACTGACTCAGTCTACACAAACCACCAACCTCACTAACTCAGTCTACACAAACCACCAACCTCACTAACTCAGTCTACACAAACCACCAACCTCACTAACTCAGTCTACACAAACCACCAACCTCACTAACTCAGTCTACACAACCACCAACCTCACTAACTCAGTCTACACAAACCACCAACCTCACTAACTCAGTCTACACAAACCACCAACCTCACTAACTCAGTCTACACAAACCACCAACCTCACTAACTCAGTCTACACAAACCACCAACCTCACTAACTCAATCTACACAAACCACCAACCTCACTAACTCAGTCTACACAAACCACCAACCTCACTAACTCAGTCTACACAAACCACCAACCTCACTAACTCAGTCTACACAAACCACCAACCTCACTAACTCAGTCTACACAAACCACCAACCTCACTAACTCAGTCTACACAAACCACCAACCTCACTAACTCAGTCTACACAAACCACAGAACTAACGAGTCGATCTATACCAATAAATCAAATCCAGTCTCTCCAAATTGCTGAAGTCACAAACTAGCTTTACACAAAATATCGCTCCATCAAACTCAACGCTCACTCCTTCTTCTATTCGCACAATTCATGTGAAACAAGTTGCAGGCAGAACAGGAGCTTGGCGCGAGAATCGCATGACCCTGTTATTATAAAGCAATTATTTAATAAAAGTTGCAAGTTGAGCGTCACTAACCGGATATAACACTGGCACCATCTAATAACCGAACCGATACGTCAAGACAATTCCATCTATTAATAGTGCTGACCTGACTACAGACTGTTAATACTGCCTGTTTCTCGGGCGAATGACAGAGACACAAGAGAGAGAGAGAGAGAGAGAGAGGGAGAAAGAGAGAGAGAGAGAGAGAGAAAGAGAGAAAGGGAGAAAGAGAGGGAGGGACGGACGGAAGGAGGTACAGAATCCATTATGTAGACTTCTGAAAGTGTTTCCTTCATGAGATTAGTACGTGGCATCTGAGCAACGGATTGGACAGCCTGACTTATATCATTATATCAGTCTGTATCTTTATAGAGTTCACATTATCGTGTCCTTGTACATAAACCCACCATTATAAGTCTCAGATAGTGCCAGCACACGAGACTCTGTATCAGTCAGACAGGAAATTCTCCAAACAGTACACACGATCTAACTAACTAACTAACTAACTAACTAACTAACTAACTAACTAACTAACTAACTAACTAACTAACTAACTAACTAACTAACTACTAACTAACTAACTAACTAACTAACTAACTAACTAACTAACTAACTAACTAACTGACTAACTAACTAACTAACTAACTAATTAAATAGCTAACTAATTAACTAACTAACTAACTAACTAACTAATTAACTAACTAACTAACTAATTAACTAACTTACTAATTAACTAACTAACTAATTAACTAACTAATTAACTAACTAACTAACTAATTAACTAACTAACTGGCTAACTAACTAACTAACTAAATAACTAACATACTAACTAACTAACTAACTACCTAGATACTAACTAACTAATTAACTAACTTACTAATTAACTAACTAACAAATTAACTAACTAACTATTGACCTTTCGAGCCGTAGCCGGCCATAGGGCATAGACTTCGATACTTTTTCTCTTATCTAAATTTTTATTCTAGCAGTTTTCAATCCTTGTAAAGATCTTTTATCAAATCTCGCCATTTGTCTCAGATCTGTGCAAGCAACTCTATCAGATTGAGGGAGCCGATTCCTGTTGCCTTTGCCTCACTGGATAATGTTCTTCTCAGTGTCTCTCTGGGTCTACCTCTTTTCCCCCTACCTGTTGTTTCCCACATGAGGGCTTGCTTTGTTATTCGGTTGTTATCTCTCCTCACAGGATCTAGATTAGCGGAAATAGTTCATTATGTACCTGTATCGAGTTGAATAACATCATTTTAATTATATCTCTTATCTGCACACTTCGCTGCGACTGCATTGAGCATGCGGGTTTTATTCTCTAACCTACATACGTTACCAATGATAAACGTAGCGCTTATGTTATGAACGATAGTTGTATGTCCAACAACATTTCTCTGTTTTATGTCAAACAACATTTCTCTGTTTTATGTCGTACAACATTTCTCTGTTTTATGTCGTACAACATTTCTCTGTTTTATGTCGTACAACATTTCTCTGTTTTATGTCGTACAACATTTCTCTGTTTTATGTCGAACAACATTTCTCTGTTTTATGTCGTACAACATTTCTCTGTTTTATGTCGTACAACATTTCTCTGTTGTATGTCGTACAACATTTCTCTGTTTTATGTAGTACAACATTTCTCTGTTTTATGTCGAACAACATTTCTCTGTTGTATGTCGTACAACATTTCTCTGTTGTATGTCGTACAACATTTCTCTGTTGTATGTCGAACAACATTTCTCTGTTGTATGTCGTACAACATTTCTCTGTTGTATGTCGTACAACATTTCTCTGTTGTATGTCGTACAACATTTCTCTGTTTTATGTCGTACAACATTTCTCTGTTTTATGTCGTACAACATTTCTCTGTTGTATGTCGTACAACATTTCTCTGTTTTATGTAGTACAACATTTCTCTGTTTTATGTCGAACAACATTTCTCTGTTGTATGTCGTACAACATTTCTCTGTTGTATGTCGTACAACATTTCTCTGTTGTATGTCGAACAACATTTCTCTGTTGTATGTCGTACAACATTTCTCTGTTGTATGTCGTACAACATTTCTCTGTTGTATGTCGTACAACATTTCTCTGTTTTATGTCGTACAACATTTCTCTGTTGTATGTCATACAACATTTCTCTGTTTTATGTCGTACAACATTTCTCTGTTTTATGTCGTACAACATTTCTCTGTTTTATGTCGAACAACATTTCTCTGTTTTATGTCGTACAACATTTCTCTGTTTTATGTCCAACAACATTTCTCTGTTTTATGTAGTACAACATTTCTCTGTTTTATGTCCAACAACATTTCTCTGTATTATGTCCAACAACATTTCTCTGTTTTATGTCGTACAACATTTCTCTGTTTTATGTCGTACAACATTTCTCTGTTTTATTTACAATTTAACGAGTGTAATTTAATCACTAAAAACCCACATAAAATAATCTTGTTCATATTAAAAGTGATAATGTCTCTTCAGGCGTGACGTTGGGTAATGCAATATACAAAATGGGATCGATATAAGCCATGTTATTTCTAGATGAGGAGGCCAGTGCTATAGCCTGTAAAGTAAAAAAAAAAAAAAAGTAAAATTCCCCCGTCACGCCAAGTGACGTATAGGGAATATGGTGTTAGTGACTATAATGTTTACAGACCTTCGGCACATGATTTTTGGGGTAATGTGGTCGGTATTACGCCCGTTCGCTTTACTTTCCTAGAAAAAAATCCGGTATCCAATAAGGCTGGGTGAACCTGGAAGCCGTTGATCAGAATAAAACCCGAACTCTTGTCCTTTGTAGTCCAGTTCACTAACCACTGAGCTTCCCTGTAGATTCCCCAGCTCAGTGAACCATTTCTTATTTCAGTTGAACAGAGTCAAGGTGTGTTTGAACTCACGCCTCATGTTGTCGTTAAGTCTGTGTGTTAGTTGCGCTCTCTCGGTGACAGTAGCGACAGCAACAGCTATAAGTTGCAACAGAATAATTCCAATTAAATAAACAAAATAGTTCTGATAAAACTAATAACATAATAGCGATGAAAGAAACAAAATAGTGATGGTAACATCAACTAAATAATTCTGATAGATTCAAGAAAAATAATTCTGATAGATTCAACAAAAATAATTCTGATAGATTCAACAAAAATAATTCTGATAGATTCAACAAAAATAATTCTGATAGATTCAACAAAAATAATTCTGATAGATTCAACAAAAATAATTCTGATAGATTCAACAAAAATAATTCTGATAGATTCAACAAAAATAATTATGATAGATTCAACAAAATAATTCTGATAGATTCAACAAAAATAATTATGTTAGATTCAACAAAATAATTCTGATAGATTCAACAAAAATAATTCCGACAAAATCAACAAATAATTTCGATAATATTAATAAAATAAGTATGAAAAAGCCAACAATATAACTCTGATAAAATCAACAACAAAATAATTATGATGAAAGCAACAACATAATAATTATGAGAAAAGCAACACAATAATTATGATAATTTCAACAATTGAATTCTGATAGAATTAACAAGAGAATAATTCTGATAAAATCAACAACAAAATAATTATGATAAATCAACAACAAAATAATTCTGATAAAATCAACAACAAAATAATTATGATAAAATCAACAACAAAATAATTATGATAAAATCAACAAGATAATGATTCTGATAAAATCAACAACAAAATAATTATGATATAATCAACAAGAGCATAATTCTGATAAAATTAACATCAAAATAATTCCAACAAAATAATTCTGATAAAATTAACATCAAAATAATTCCAACAAAATAATTCTGATAAAATTAACATCAAAATAATTCCAACAAAATAATTCTGATAAAATTAACATCAAAATAATTCCAACAAAATAATTCTGCTCAAACCACACACACATATTTCCGAAGTTAAAATGTCTTTTGTATTGGAGTTATGCACTCTTAAATGCCAGGGGATCACATTTCTTTTTTGTTGCCCTTTAGTGGAAAGTGCTCTTTGTGGTTTTTGTAGTTTAGATACACAAACACTGGGAGTCATTTGTTTTCGAAATCTCCTCTTCTGAAATAATCTTGTCATAACTATTGAGCTGTGCATGCCGGGACTTCAGGCAGCTTAATTCATGGACGTTGTAGATTCAATGTTAAGGTTATACATACTATATATAGTTGTCAACACAGGCCAAGTGTGTTGAATACACAGGGGAAAGGTCGTAGAGAACTGTTTTCTAATCAGATGCAATGCTAACGGGAAAATCAATGCAATTGCTTCTATATGTGCACAATACACATGTTTCTGGATGTGTGGACCGAGATTGGCTACGTAAAGATATCACAGACATACGGATTGTCGTTGATTGGCTGTACCTTGTTAAAGATAGTACGTTACAAATTGGTTGCATAAATATATCACAGCGATACGAAATATATTACAGCGATACGAAATATATCACAGCGATACGAAATATATCACAGCGATACTAAATATATCACAGCGATATGAAATATATCACAGCGATACGAAATATATCACAGGAATACGAAATATATCACAGCAATACTAAATATATCACAGCGATATGAAATATATCACAGCGATACGAAATATATCACAGCAATACGAAATATATCACAGCGATATGAAATATATCACAGCGATATGAAATATATCACATCGATATGAATTATATAACAGCGATATGAAATATATCACAGCGATATGAAATATATCACAGCGATATGAAATATATCACAGCGATATGAAATATATCACAGCGATATGAAATATATCACAGCAATACGAAATATATCACATCGATATGAATTATATAACAGCGATATGAAATATATCACAGCGATATGAAATATATCACAGCGATATGAAATATATCACAGCGATATGAAATATATCACTGCGATATGAAATATATCACAGTGATGGAATATCGGTCAATATGGCGAATAGGCGGCAAGAACCGCTGAGACTCAGCCTGAAAAGTGTTCCTTGTTGCAGTTCCCTCATATTCCCAGTTCAGCTTGCTGCCGGAGCTACTGAGTTAGTGCTCTGTGCATACCGTGAGCTGTGGTTTTCATCCGGATCGTGTACGATATTACGATTGCTTACGATGAATGATGATATCGTATGACGAAGGACAGTTCAGCTGCGGTTTTTATCCCAGATTTTATCAGAGTTATATTGTTGGCTTTTTCAGACTTATTTTATTAATATTATCGAAATTATTTGTTGATTTTGTCGGAATTATTTTTGTTGAATCTATCAGAATTATTTTTGTTGAATCTATCAGAATTATTTTTGTTGAATCTATCAGAATTATTTTTCTTGAATCTATTAGAATTATTTTTGTTGAATCTATCAGAATTATTTTTGTTGAATCTATCAGAACTATTTTTGTTGAATCTATCATAATTATTTTTGTAGCAAGCACATAATTGGCATGCGAAATGTCACAAAGCGGTAGAACAAGCTGTTAATAAATGTGCGAAATGTCACTAAAGTGTTCCTCTAAGGTGCTATGGACATGAAATATCACACAGTGGTTCCACAAAGATATCATAGACATATGAAATGTCACACAGTGGTTCCACAAAGATATCATAGACATATGAAATGTCACACAGTGGTTCCACAAAGATATCATAGACATATGAAATGTCACACAGTGGTTCCACAAAGATACCATAGACATATGAAATACCACACAGTGGTTCCACAAAGATACCATAGACATATGAAATGTCTCACAGTGGTTCCACAAAGATATCATAGACATATGAAATGTCACACAGTGGTTCCACAAAGATATCATAGACATATGAAATATCACACAGTGTTCCACAAAGATATTATAGACATATGAGATATCACACAGTGGTTCCACAAAGATATTATAGACATATGAAATATCACACAGTGGTTCCACAAAGATATCATAGACATATAAAATATCACACAGTGGTTCCACAAAGATATCATAGACATATAAAATATGACACAGTGGTTCCACAAAGATATCATAGACATATAAAATGTCACACAGTGGTTCCACAAAGATATCATAGACATATGAAATATCACACAGTGGTTCCACAAAGATATCATAGACATATAAAATATCACACAGTGGTTCCACAAAGATATCATAGACATATAAAATATGACACAGTGGTTCCACAAAGATATCATAGACATATAAAATGTCACACAGTGGTTCCACAAAGATATCATAGACATATGAAATATCACACAGTGGTTCCACAAAGATATCATAGACATATAAAATATCACACAGTGGTTCCACAAAGATATCATAGACATATGAAATATCACACAGTGGTTCCATAAGATACCACATTCAGATGAAATGTCACACAATCATTGAACAATGATGTAATGACAAATAGTCCCATCACGACAAGTGACGTATAGGGAATATGGTGTTAGTGACCATAACTTTTACAGACCTTCGGCATATGATTTCTGGGGTAATGTGGTCGGTATTACGCCCGTGCAGCTTTACTTTCCCTAAAAAAAATCAGATACTCATTTAGGCTGGGTGAACCTCGAAGCCGTCGATCAGGATCGAATCCGATCTCTTGTTGTATGTAGCCCAGTCCACCAACCTATGACTGCTCCCTAATGATATCATAGACAGACTAAATGCCATCTGGTTGTTGCACAATCACATGATAGATGTTATGAGGTTGTCACAATGACATGATAGATGTTATGAGGTTGTCGCAATGACATGATAGATGTTATGAGGTTGTCACAATGACATGATAGATGTTATGAGGTTGTCACAATGACATGATAGATGTTATGAGGTTGTCGCAATGACATGATAGATGTTATGAGGTTGTCACAATGACATGATAGATGTTATGAGGTTGTCACAATGACATGATAGATGTTATGAGGTTGTCACAATGACATGATAGATGTTATGAGGTTGTCACAATGACATGATAGATGTTATGAGGTTGTCACAATGACATGATAGATGTTATGATGTTGTCACAATGACATGATAGATGTTATGATGTTGTCACAATGACATGATATATGTTATGATGTTGTCACAATGGCATGATAGATGTTATGATGTTGTCACAATGGCATGATAGATGTTATGATGTTGTCACAATGGCATGATAGATGTTATGATGTTGTCACAATGACATGATAGATGTTATGAGGTTGTCATAATCACATGACAACACAACGATAACGCCAAACAGTGCACACAATATTTCCCACAAAGTAGAGTGCACACACAGTCAGTGTGTGTAATATTGTCGTAAAATATACAAGCTTGTCTAAAACATCTCCTATGTGAGGGGAGAAAACTATAGATCCTCTGTTACCTGCCTTGCATGTCGAAAGAGGCGGCTAAGGAGGTTTGAAATCATCCACTGTGCAGTCGAGTAGGGCTTGCACGAAGCGACCTTATCAACGAAACTTACTGACGCATTTTGGAAAAGGCTGTGACAAGTTGTGGTGCGGATATGGGGGATTCCTGACTGCAATGAAACTGGTTCCATAAATAGAATAGAATAGAATAATAAAAAATAAGCTGCACAAAAAGTACTACTTTCCCTCTATAATAATATTCATTCCTCCTGTGAATTGATTCGTAGATTGTCACCACGGAAGTTCCCCTCTATAATAATATTCATCTATTATTATTTGTCTCCAAAAAGTACAACTTTGATATTACACAAATGTGCACATATCTTTAAAAACAACTATGGTTATGGTTATAACATAACTTATGGTTATGGAAGGCTCATCCGAATTAATAACTCATCTCCCAAACAAAAAGAAGGTAGCTATAGTCCCCATCATAGCAGTCTCAGCACATGTCAAAAGAAATAAGGCGAAACCACACAGAAAGTGAACACAGCCATCTGTTCTCCGTCACATGACGTCATCATGCTTTAAAAACACTTACAGTAATCTTGCCGACTGAATAAACACTCGGAGATTTATATTTACATTCATCATCATTATGTGCCATACCGGTTGGCGTAGGCGATCATGTCCTTTCACAATCTTCTATCTACAGTTCATAGTATCAATTCTGTTGTTGATTGTTTTCCATGCCATGACACCAAGCAGTCCAGTATTTTCTCTCTTTGTCGTCCACGATCGCTCTTTCATTTTATTTTCTCAGTTGTAAATTCCAACTTTCTCTTCTCATGATGTGCCAAAAAATGTTGATTGTTTCTTTCTGATGTTTTTTAGGAGTTTCCTTTTTGTGTTGGCATCTTTGAGAATTTCCTCATTTGTTTTTTTAGCTGTCCAAGGAACTTTCAACATTCTTCTGAGAAATCCCATCTCTGTGGCCTCTAATCGTCTTTTCATTTGTTTGTTTACTGTCCATGATATTTACATTGGGTGGGTAAAAACATAAACAAGAAAACAATAAACACAACACAGTAAAAGAAACCTGCCTGCTAAGTCCTTACTGAATTTAACATTTTTATTTTTCAATTTTAAAAGGTTTTTTTTAGTTTAACTTCACTTGTCGACTCTGCTACAAATTAATTGGGGTTTTTTTTTTTTGGGTGTATTGTAGCTTGTTGTTGCTGTCATTATAACAATGGGCAGGCGCAGAGAAATTTGCGTGGCTCATTGTTTATTTTTAATTATGTATGATTGTAGTGTTGTTGCGATTTCTGGTGTTTGTCTGAAGACAGCAGTGTTGATGGGAGATCACTCAAAACGAGATTAGTCACAAGCTGTTGTCGTGTGGAGTTGTTCCAGCCTGGAGGACAGCCAATGTTTGGAGGCGAACTGCTCGTGCGTCAACACAATCGGGTGCAAGAACAATAAGACAAACTCATGCAAGTACACACGTGTAAACAAGTGCAAACACAAGCGCAGTCAGTGTAAACAAATACACGCACAATACGTCAATACAAACACACACTTGTATTTAAATCAAGAAAGTACGAGTATTAAGGTTTTAAGGCTTTCGTCACCTTTGAAAATTACATTGATAACCACGTATGTAACATTATATTCTCATGACTCTTGTATTACACTTGTAACTACGTACACGACAATTTATTCTCATGACTCTTGTATTACACTTGTAACTACGTACACGACAATTTATTCTCATGACTCTTGTATTACACTTGTAACTACGTACACGACAATTTATTCTCATGACTCTTGTATTACACATGTAACTACGTACACGACAATTTATTCTCATGACTATTGTATTACACTTGTAACTACGTACACGACAATTTATTCTCATGACTCTTGTATTACACTTGTAACTACGTACACGACAATTTATTCTCATGACTCTTGTATTACACATGTAACTACGTACACGACAATTTATTCTCATGACTCTTGTATTACACTTGTAACTACGTACACGACAATTTATTCTCATGACTCTTGTATTACACTTGTAACTACGTACGCGACAATTTATTCTCATGACTCTTGTATTACACTTGGACAGTTCTAGTAGTTCAAGAACGACAAAATGATATAACCACGACACCTTGTCGGTACCAACGATACAGAGAAACGAATAAGAAGAACAAACATCGAAGTGGCATCTACATGAATGAGATGAAGGTGGCCAATTGTCGGTCTATTCTAGCACTTTACTCCGTCCATAGAATCTGTTTCAATGCAGTCGGGAATTCTTCATATTCGCTCAATCTTATTTCACAATTTCTTCCTTAGCGCTTCGGTAAATTATGTTGATAAGGTCTACTTCCGTGCATGCCTATTCGGTTGCACAGGCGACGATTCCATATGGCTTAGATCGACAAGAGAGTGTTTTTACAGTCACATCTTCACTCCGGAAAAATACAAGGTAAAAGAGGCAGAGGCAGACCAAGACTAACATGGACCAGTAGCATCAAAAGATGGACAAACCAACCTATGACAACCTGGACCATCAAAGCAAGAGACAAAACAGAATGGCGCTCCATGGTAGCCAACCTTTGATGCGGAGATGGCACTCGATGATGATGATGATGATGATGATGATGATCTTCACTCCAGATCCTTAAAAAAAAACACTGAAAACAGATAAGTCAATCGAAATGGTTTGAAGAAACGACTAGTCTCTGAAACAACAGGAGGATATCTTGACTCTCCATGATCAGTCATATCGTGCTGAAACAACAGGAGGATATCTTGACTCTCCATGATCAGTCATATCGTGCTGAAACAACAGGAGGATATCTTGACTCACCATGATCAGTCATATCGTGCTGAAACAACAGGAGGATATCTTGACTCACCATGATCAGTCATATCGTGCTGAAACAACAGGAGGATATCTTGACTCACCATGATCAGTCATATCGTGCTGAAACAACAGGAGGATATCTTGACTCACCATGATCAGTCATATCGTGCTGAAACAACAGGAGGATATCTTGACTCACCATGATCAGTCATATCATTAGCAAAATAGAGCTTCATGAATTTTGGCTGTTTAGGCGACTATTGAAACATCTTGAAAAAATGTACATACATTCGCTTCAATACTTGAATATTGAGATATTGAGTTATTGGCGGTCATCATCATTGCACTCCGAACATGTTCATAGCTGCTTTGATCACCTCCTCAGCAATTCCCTCAGTGTCCAGCGACTGACGACTCTATTTCTGTGTTGGTTGATAAGTCTTCTTACACGCCCACTAAGTTTCTCGTTCCTGGCTGTGCCCACCTTAGCTCCCATCTCTTTCTTCCGATGGAGTGACGTGGACTCATGGTTGTCGAAGAATGCGTGCTTCCCACTTCCTGGAGGGCATTGATGATGTCCACCCGACCCATTTGTTGACCGTGCTCAACAATATATCAACAACTTGAATATATCAATCGAGACATCTCAAAATATAGTACCTATATTCGCTTCAATACTTGAATATATCAATTGAAACATCATAAAAGAAAGTTCCTCTATTCGCTTCAACACTCGAGTGCTCTAAAATCGAAAAGAAAGCAAATCAAGAACAGTCAGACAACCAAGAAATGATGTTAGCGACTGCGCTGGCGTAGAGGCCTAGTGCCATAATGATCAAATTTGTACGGAAGTTTGGCAAATATCTACAATGTGATGAGAAGTAATAACTAGAGAATCACTAACAAAGGTTTCCAAACGAGAAACTATGTGAAAGAGAACACCAAAATTAGACCTCGAGAGATACTGTGATGAGAATTAATAACTAGAGAACCACTAAACAAAGATCTTCAAACGAGAAACTATGTGAAAGAGAACACAAAAATTAGAAAGCGGACAAGAGAGGTAAAGATAGCAGACACTGACTGTCTTATTGAGTATGAAAAAGTCAGAAGAAGAGACTTCTGTCGGATTGTCTGCGAGCGCTGCGTGGTGTCTGACAGCGCTGCGTGGTGTCTGACAGCACTGCGTGGTGTCTGACAGCGCTGCGTGGTGTCTGACAGCGCTGCGTGGTGTCTGACAGCGCTGCGTGGTGTCTGACAACGCTGCGTGGTGTCTCACAGCACTGCGTGGTGTCTGACAGCACTGCGTGGTGTCTGACAGCGCTGACTGGTGTCTGACAGCGCTGCGTGGTGTCTGACAGCACTGCGTGGTGTCTGACAGCGCTGCGTGGTGTCTGACAGCACTGCGTGGTGTCTGACAGCACTGAGTGGTGTCTGACAGCACTACGTGGTGTCTGATAGCACTGCGTGGTGTCTGACAGCGCTGACTGGTGTCTGACAGCACTGCGTGGTGTCTGACAGCACTGCGTGGTGTCTGACAGTACTGCGTGGTGTCTGACAGCACTGCAAGATGTCAAGGGAAAATGGATCTATGCTGCGCCCTATAATCAACAACAGCAACAACAAAAACAACAAATTGAAAAATGCAAATAGCTATAACCAGGTTTTTTTTTCTTTTCAGGAAGCGAGGACACCCGGTGTTTTGTGACAGCTTTACACGAGAAAAGAAACAGCATTTGGCGACTCTTTGATGGGATTCAGCTAGCAGTTAAGATTTGTTTTTTTTATAATATATATTATCCTATACATACAACCATAGATAGACAGACAGAAAGATAGATAGATAGATAGATAGATAGATAGATAGATAGATAGATAGATAGATAGATAGATAGATAGATAGATAGATAGATAGATAGATAGATAGATAGATAGATAGATAGATAGATAGATAGACAGATAGATAGACAGATAGAAAGACAGATAGATAGACAGATAGATAGACAGATAGATAGATAGATAGATAGATAGATAGATAGATAGATAGATAGATAGATAGATAGATAGATAGATAGATAGATAGATAGATAGATAGATAGATAGATAGATAGATAGATAGATAGATAGATAGATAGATAGATAGATAGATAGATAGATAGATAGATAGATAGATAGATAGATAGATAGATAGATAGATAGATAGATAGATAGATATATAGATAGATAGATAGATAGATAGATAGATAGATAGATAGATAGATAGATAGATAGATAGATAGATGGATGGATGGATGGATGGATGGATGGATGGATGGATGGATGGATGGATGGATGGATGGATGGATGGATGGATGCATAGATAGATAGATAGATAGATAGATAGATAGATAGATAGATAGATAGATAGATAGATAGATAGATAGATAGATAGATAGATAGATAGATAGATAGATAGATAGATAGATAGATCTATCCTTTGTTATATATCCATGATGTAGTAAGATTTCAGTACATGCCTGGTGTTCTGTGTGTCCGTTTGATGGACAATATATATATCCTGCATTGTTCTAGCATGTAAATCTGTCATACCCTGTGCTCACCTTGTTCCCTGCTCACCAGCTTTACCGCAGCACCGCAATTCTTTGCCTATACCGTTTATTTTTTTTTTGGCCTCAACTTGAAAGGTACCCAAAACTTAAAATGTTCACGAGATACATATTTCCAAAGTGCTGATTTACCTACAAGAAAGTTAATCGCAACAACTATATGAGTACAGAACGAGAATACAATATCACATGATTTGAAGGATACCATTAGTGGTTATATGAGGTGCGCGTGGCCGTGCGGCTAATAACACTGTTCCGCTGGCTGAAAAGCCGACGTTCGGTGTTCGAAGCCCGCGGTAGACAGAAAGGATTTTTTCTATCGGAGGTGAAATAAAAATCCCGAGTCTCACACGTCGTGGCGACTATTGACCAAGCGGCCTTTATCCCTCTGGTTCTATCGTTGCCCCCCGTCATACACCAGCAATAGTACTATGTGACGTAAAGTTTTTTTTTTTTTTTAACGAGAAATAAACGTCTTATGCCAATCTTCTGAAGTCATTGTTTGCCGTCAGAGGATATTATTTATTTATCTAATTATGATTACATTTATAGTACATTTATCAAATGTAATTATTTTTCTTTTAAAGCAAAGGAATAATTAAATTGTGAAGATTAGTGACCGGAGACAATCGCGACAATATCTCAGCAATTTTTTTAAAAATAAGTAAGTGACAAACTAGAATTACCGCCAGTTTTGAATGTCTTGCTATGATCATTAACAACGATATTTTAAACTTAAGTCCACCATAGCTTGACAGGACTACTGTGTCGCGATTTTCTGGTTTTATAGAAAAGGTTGATGGAGTTTTTCTGTTTTTTGTTGTTTTTTTTTTCAGAAAAAAAGTATTGACTAAATATGATGTTTTCATTATTAGTTGCTCTAATGTTTAATTCATCATTGGTTGCCCTAATGTTGAATTCATCATTGGTTGCCCTAATGTTTAATTCATCATTGGTTGCCCTAATGTTTAATTCATCATTGTTGCCCTAATGTTTAATTCATCATTGGTTGCCCTAATGTTTAATTCATCATTGGTTGCCCTAATGTTTAATTCATCATTGGTTGCCCTAAAGTTTAATTCATCATTGGTTGCTCTAATGTTTGATTCATCATTGGTTGCTCTAATGTTTAATTCATCATTGGTTGCTCTAATGTTTGATTCATCATTGGTTGCTCTAATGTTTGATTCATCATTGGTTGCTCTAATGTTTAATTCATCATTGGTTGCTCTAATGTTTAATTCATCATTGGTTGCTCTAATGTTTGATTCATCATTGGTTGCTCTAATGTTTAATTCATCATTGGTTGCTCTAATGTTTGATTCATCATTGGTTGCTCTAATGTTTGATTCATCATTGGTTGCTCTAACGTTTAATTCATCATTGGTTGCTCTAATGTTTAATTCATCATTGGTTGCTCTAATGTTTGATTCATCATTGGTTGCTCTAATGTTTGATTCATCATTGGTTGCTCTAATGTTTAATTCATCATTGGTTGCTCTAATGTTTGATTCATCATTGGTTGCTCTAATGTTTGATTCATCATTGGTTGCTCTAATGTTTAATTCATCATTGGTTGCCCTAATGTTTGATTCATCATTGGTTGCTCTAATGTTTGATTCATCATTGGTTGCCCTAATGTTTAATTCATCATTGGTTGCCCTAATGTTTGATTCATCATTGGTTGCTCTAATGTTTAATTCATCATTGGTTGCCCTAATGTTGAATTCATCATTGGTTGCCCTAATGTTTAATTCATCATTGGTTGCCCTAATGTTTAATTCATCATTGGTTGCCCTAATGTTTAATTCATCATTGGTTGCCCTAATGTTTAATTCATCATTGGTTGCCCTAATGTTTAATTCATCATTGGTTGCCCTAATGTTTAATTCATCATTGGTTGCCCTAAAGTTTAATTCATCATTGGTTGCCCTAATGTTTGATTCATCATTGGTTGCCCTAATGTTTAATTCATCATTGGTTGCCCTAATGTTTGATTCATCATTGGTTGCCCTAATGTTTAATTCATCATTGGTTGCCCTAATGTTTAATTCATCATTGGTTGCCCTAATGTTTAATTCATCATTGGTTGCCCTAATGTTTGATTCATCATTGGTTGCCCTAATGTTTAATTCATCATTGGTTGCCCTAATGTTTAATTCATCATTGGTTGCCCTAATGTTTGATTCATCATTGGTTGCCCTAATGTTTAATTCATCATTGGTTGCCCTAATGTTTAATTCATCATTGGTTGCCCTAATGTTTAATTCATCATTGGTTGCCCTAATGTTTGATTCATCATTGGTTGCCCTAATGTTTAATTCATCATTGGTTGCCCTAATGTTTAATTCATCATTGGTTGCCCTAATGTTTAATTCATCATTGGTTGCCCTAATGTTTAATTCATCATTGGTTGCCCTAATGTTTAATTCATCATTGGTTGCCCTAATGTTTAATTCATCATTGGTTGCCCTAATGTTTAATTCATCATTGATTGCCCTAATGTTTAATTCGTCATTGGTTGCCCTAATGTTTGATTCATCATTGGTTGCCCTAATGTTTGATTCATCATTGGTTGCCCTAATATTTGATTCATCATGGTTGCCCTAATGTTTGATTCATCATTGGTTGCCCTAATGTTTGATTCATCATTGGTTGCTCTAATATTTGATTCATCATTGGTTGCCCTAATGTTGAATTCATCATTGGTTGTTCTAATGTTTGATTCATCATTGGTTGCCCTAATGTTTAATTCATCATTGGTTGCCCTAATGTTTGATTCATCATTTGTTGCCCTAATGTTTGATTCATCATTGGTTGCCCTAATGTTTGATTCATCATTGGTTGCCCTAATGTTTGATTCATCATTGGTTGCCCTAATGTTTAATTCATCATTGGTTGCCCTAATGTTTGATTCATCATTGGTTGCCCTAATGTTTAATTCATCATTGGTTGTTCTAATGTTTGATTCATCATTGGTTGCCCTAATATTTGATTCATCATTGGTTGTTCTAATGTTTGATTCATCATTGGTTGTTCTAATGTTTGATTCATCATTGGTTGCCCTAATGTTTAATTCATCATTGGTTGTTCTAATGTTTGATTCATCATTGGTTGCCCTAATATTTGATTCATCATTGGTTGCCCTAATGTTGAATTCATCATTGGTTGCTCTAATGTTTGATTCATCATTGGTTGCTCTAATGTTTAATTCATCATTGGTTGCTCTAATGTTTGATTCATCATTGGTTGCCCTAAAGTTTAATTCATCATTGGTTGCCCTAATGTTTGATTCATCATTGGTTGCCCTAATGTTTGATTCATCATTGTTTGCCCTAATGTTTGATTCATCATTGTTTGCCCTAATGTTTGATCCATTGTTTGACTTCTCTTTATTCCACGAGCAACTTATTGTCACGAAAGGCGGACGCCCTAAGATCTAAACACGAGAGTAGATCGTGTTCTGAAATATGATGCAGAACAAGATCTATAGCGAGTTCACACGTGTTTGCTATTGTTTACAAATGCACACCCCCAGCATTAGTGAAGTAGACATCGTTGAAAATACATATTTATATTTATATAATCGTCAATCCTATGTCACGATTGTTTCCCTCCTGTCAGGTAACTAGAAAAGATTATCTTCCTGGAGATATCCAAATATATCGTAATCCACGCTTGGTTATTATTGATGAGTTTAATAGACGATATTGTGGTAACAACCGTCAGGTATTTAAAAATGTGCATTTCATGTTCCTTTTAAGGAAACCCTGAACAAACTAGCTCATTAAATAAGATTAACTATGGAATTTGAACATAACATGACCTACAAGACTGCAGCAAATTGAAAGACTTGAGGACCTATATGTTACCATGTGTGTCAACTTCGGCTCAAGATAAGCTAAGAAACTAGGTATTAAATAGCTGATTAAATTACTAACTAACTAATTGCTTGACTAACAAAATAACTAATGAAAGAACTCACCAAGCAATAAACCAAGCAATAAAACAAGCAACTATTTAAGGATGATTAAGCTACACTTTAAATTTAGATTTAAATACCTGGGAACATTGTCAACCTCAGATGGTAGATGTACAACAGAGGTGAGATGGTAGATGTACAACAGAGGTGAGGTGGATGATGTACAACAGAGGTGAGGTGGTAGATGTACAACAGAGGTGAGGTGGTAGATGTACAACCGAGTTGAGGTGGTAGATGTACGACAGAGGTGAGGTGGTAGATGTACAACAGAGGTGAGATGGTAGATGTACAACAGAGGTGAGGTGGTAGATGTACAACAGAGGTGAGGTGGTAGATGTACAACTGAGGGGAGGTGGTAGACATACAACAGAGGTGAGATGTTAGATGTACAACAGAGGTGAGATGGTAGATGTTCGACAGAAGTGAGATGGTAGATGTACAACAGAAGTGAGATTGAAGATGTACAACAGAGGTAAGGTGGTAGATGTACAACAGAGGTGAGATGGTAGATGTACAACAAAGGTGAGATGTTAAATGTACAACAGAGGTGAGGTGGTAGATGTACAATAGGGATGAGGTGGTAGATGTACAACTGAGGTATGGTGGTAGAGGTACAACAAAGGTGAGATGGTAGATGTACAACAGAAGTGAGATGGTAGATGTACAACAGAGGTGAGGTGGTAGATTTACAACAGAGGTGAGATGGTAGATGTACGACAGGGGAGAGATGGTAGATGTACAACAGAGGTGAGATGGTAGATGAACAACAGAGGTGAGATGGTAAATGTACAACACAGGTGAGTTGGTAGATGTAAAACAGAGGTGAGATGTTAGATGTACAACAGAGGTGAGGTGGTAGATGTACAACAGACGTGAGATGGTAGATGTACAACAGACGGGAGATGGTAGATGTACAACAGAGGTGATATGGTAGACGTACAAAAGAGGTGAGATGGTAGATGTACAACAGAGGTGAGATGGTAGATGTACAACAGAGGTGAGATGGTAGATGTACAACAGAGGTGAGATGGTTGATGTACAACAGAGGTGAGGTGGTAGATGTACAACAGATGTGAGATGGTAGATGTACAACAGAGGTGAGATGGTAGATGTACAACAGAGGTGAGATGGTAGATGTACAACAGAGGTGAGATGGTTGATGTATAACAGAGGTGATGTGGTAGATGTACAACAGAGGTGAGATGGTAGATGTACAACAGAAGTGAGATTGTAGATGTACAACATACTTGAGGTGGTAGATGTACAACAGAGGTGAGATGTTAAATGTACAACAGAGGTGCGGTGGTAGATGTACAACAGAGGTGAATTGCTAGATGTACAACAGAGGTGAGATGGTAGATGTACAACATACTTGAGGTGGTAGATGTACAACAGAGGTGAGATGTTAAATGTACAACAGAGGTAAGGTGGTAGATGTACAACAGAGGTGAGATGGTAGATGTACAACAGAAGTGAGATGGTAGATGTACAACAGAGGTGAGATGGTAGATGTACAAAAGAGATGTTGTGGTAGATGTACAACAGAGGTGAGATGCAGAATGGCTCAGGCAAAAGCAGCTTTCCAAAAAAAATGAGGAAGATACTATGGAATCCATTTTTGACATTAGAAACAAGTAAAATAGTTCTTAAATATCATGTACAGCCAGTCTTAACATATGGATGCGAATCATGGACAATATGACAACAGACAAAAAATCACTGGAGTCTGTAGAAATGTGGTTTTTCAGAAGAATGTTGAGAATACCATGGACATCTAAGAAGAGAAATGAAAACGTTTTGAAAGAGGCCAAATCAAAAAGAGAGCTAATTTCCAATATTAGGAAGAAATAATAATCATTTTTCTGACCATGTAATGAGAAGGGAACAGCTATAATATAGTGTGACAGCTGGGGAAAATTGAGGGACGAAGATATAGAGGGAAGCAAAGAGAAAAGATACCACACAGATTAAGAGAATGGCTTGGCAGAAGATCAATAATAGAAATGATAAATAACTGTCGAGATCGAAAGTTGTGGAGAGACACGGTCACCTACACGATCCAGCAGGCATGGTACTTGATGATGATGAGGCTGCACGACGGATTGCTAACTAAACAATTAGCCATCATTAGCGATGCCTTTCACGCAGGTGTTCTCATAATAACCATACTAATAATTACCAATGATGGCTAATTGTTTAGTTAGCCGAGTTGGCAGTGTTCCCTAGCGTTTGGCTTTTCGTGGCAAGGCGCTATGCCAAGGAGTACGGGTTCGATCCTGCTTCGGATCAGGCTTATTGTTCTGTGTTTTTTTTTCTGTTGATGATTATTTGTAATTTTTTTCCGAGTGCTGTAAACATACCTCTTCCTCTGAATTAATTCATTTGCTCGGTCTATCCCTGTCTCATCTTCCTGAAACCTTACCTTCCATTATTGTTCTTCTGTCTCCTTTGAGTTACCCCTAGTGTTTTATCTTCCGTTGTGTAACGTTGTTTCTATGCCAGTTCATTTCAATGTTTAGGCCTTTTCGTCTGTCTTCATTGCCCTTTTTTGATTATCCGTGGTATCGTCAAGATTTGGCAGCAGCTTTTTGATTATCCGTGGTATCGTCAAGATTTGGCAGCAGCTTTTTGATTATCCGTGGTATCGTCAAGATTTGGCAGCAGCTTTTTGATTATCCGTGGTATCGTCAAGATTTGGCAGCAGCTTTTTGATTATCCGTGGTATCGTCAAGATTTGGCAGCAGCTTTTTGATTATCCGTGGTATCGTCAAGATTTGGCAGCAGCTTTTTGATTATCCGTGGTATCGTCAAGATTTGGCAGCAGCTTTTTGTTTCCAATAAACCAAAATAATAATAGTAATAATAAAGGATGGATAGGGTCCGTTCTTCTACCTTTTAGCTCCCAGTGGAGCATAGGTCTTCAACAAACACTTTCAGCTCCCAGTGGAGCATAGGTCTTCAACAAACACTTTCAGCTCCCAGTGGAGCATAGGTCTTCAACAAACACTTTCAGCTCCCAGTGGAGCATAGGTCTTCAACAAACACTTTCAGCTCCCAGTGGAGCATAGGTCTTCAACAAACACTTTCAGCTCCCAGTGGAGCATAGGTCTTCAACAAACACTTTCAGCTCCCAGTGGAGCATAGGTCTTCAACAAACACTTTCAGCTCCCAGTGGAGCATAGGTCTTCAACAAACACTTTCAGCTCCCAGTGGAGCATAGGTCTTCAACAAACACTTTCAGCTCCCAGTGGAGCATAGGTCTTCAACAAACACTTTCAGCTCCCAGTGGAGCATAGGTCTTCAACAAACACTTTCAGCTTCCAGTGGAGCATAGGTCTTCAACAAACACTTTCAGCTCCCAGTGGAGCATAGGTCTTCAACAAACACTTTCAGCTCCCAGTGGAGCATAGGTCTTCAACAAACACTTTCCAAGTCGTTCTGTTTTTTTGCCACTCTTTTAAGATCATTCCGTGTCTTCCCCATCATCTTCATCTCCACTTCTATCTGTCTTCTTCATGAATTCCTTGGTCTTCCTCTTTGTCTTTTCCCCTGGGGATTCTAAAAAAAATGGCCTGTTGTGTAATACATTCAGTTGGCCTCCGTAGTGTGTGTCCTATCCAGCGCCATCGTCTTCTCTGTATCTCTTTATCCACTGGAATTTGACTGTTATGTTTGTGAAGTTCTAAGGTCCGTACAACATGACAAATTGATTGATGTTTGACAAGAAGACACTAGACGAGTCGACGGCTAGGTGCTGAGTCGATTCATGGTCAGGGAATGGAAGATAAGAAAAGAAGACTTCTCTGGAAGAATTGAAAGCAATAAGAACAACACGAAAGAATGATCATAAAATGAGTTATAAATGTTGCAATTAGTACAGCATCAAGATAAATAAAGCTGGTGATAAATGAATGCTCTATAGATGTGAGTCATACCAGGAAAACATGTACTGTTTCGAAAAAGTGCATCAATGAGTGGACTATAAACGCGGTTAATTGTATATAAATAGATCAATGGGTCTATTGTTTCATGAGTCTCTGCGGAACATCAATAAATATCTATGCATCTACATCAACACATCACAAGCGTTGTAATAATTGATGATGTTATTGCTATAACGTTCCCTCGTAAAACACGTGCTACAAACATCTCTTCTCTACCACTACATTATCTCATCACATAAAATCTCCTCTCTTTTCAACCACTACATTATCTCATCACATAAAACCTATCCTCTCTTCTCTACCACTACATTATCTCATCACATAAGACCTCTCCTCTCTTCTCTACCACTACATTATCTCATCACATAAAACCTCTCCTCTCTTCTCTACCACTTCATTATCTCATCACATAAAACCTCCTCTCTTCTCTACCACTACATTATCTCATCACATAAAACCTCTCCTCTCTTCTCTACCACTTCATTATCTCATCACATAAAACCTCCTCTCTTCTCTACCACTACATTATCTCATCACATAAAACCTCTCCTCTCTTCTCTACCACAACATTATCTCATCACATAAAACCTCTCCTCTCTTCTCTACCACTACATTATCTCATCACATAAAACCTCTAATCTCTTCTCAACCACTACATTATCTCATCACATAAAACCTCTCCTCTCTTCTCAACCACTACATTATCTCATCACATAAAACCTCTCCTCTCTTCTCTACCACTACATTATCTCATCACATAAAACCTCTTCTCTACCACTACATTATCTCACCACATAAAACCTCCTCTCTTCTCTACCACTACATTATCTCATCACATAAAACCTCTAATCTCTTCTCAACCACTACATTATCTCATCACATAAAACCCTCCTCTCTTCTCTACCACTACATTATCTCATCACATAAAACCTCTTCTCTACCACTACATTATCTCACCACATAAAACCTCTCCTCTCTTCTCTACCACTATATTATCTCATCACATAAAACCTCTAATCTCTTCTCAACCACTACATTATCTCATCACATAAAACCTCTCCTCTCTTCTCTACCACTACATTATCTCATCACATAAAACCTCTTCTCTACCACTACATTATCTCACCACATAAAACCTCCTCTCTTCTCTACCACTACATTATCTCATCACATAAAACCTCTAATCTCTTCTCAACCACTACATTATCTCATCACATAAAACCTCCTCTCTTCTCTACCACTACATTATCTCATCACATAAAACCTCTTCTCTACTACTACATTATCTCACCACATAAAACCTCCTCTCTTCTCTACCACTACATTATTTCATCACATAAAACCTCTTCTCTACCACTACATTATCTCACCACATAAAACCTCCTCTCTTCTCTACCACTACATTATCTCATCACATAAAACCTCCTCTCTTCTCTACCACTACATTATCTCATCACATAAAACCTCTTCTCTACCACTACATTATCTCATCACATAAAACCTCCTCTCTTCTCTACCACTACATTATCTCACCACATAAAACCTCCTCTCGTCTCTACCACTACATTATCTCATCACATAAAACCTCTCCTCTCTTCTCTACCACTACATTATCTCATCACATAAAACCTCCTCTCTTCTCTACCACTACATTATCTCATCACATAAAACCTCCTCTCTTCTCTACCACTACATTATCTCACCACATAAAACCTCCTCTCTTCTCTACCACTACATTATCTCACCACATAAAACCTCCTCTCTTCTCTACCACTACATTATCTCACCACATAAAACCTCCTCTCTTCTCTACCACTACATTATCTCATCACAATAACCTTGCTACAGCGCTGCCGTGCTCTGATCACAGACGGCACCCCTACATCAAAGACCGCACCCAACACTTGCCTCCACAACAAACACATCAGAAACCATGAGGGAATTAAGCACAATCAATTAGAGCCGACCAGTGTAACTAGGAAAGCAAGCTTGTAATAGTGGTCTGGGCTGGCAGCTCCCTCTGGTGGCTTGTTATTGAGTGCTAAACTTAATGTTATCAGGAATGGAGCCCCATTAGCATCCATTTGCCACTTCAATCAAAACCAGTGTTTTAAGTGTATTTGGTTCGGTATCGTTTGGCCTGATCATACCAGTACGTCAGGTGAATTTCCTGTCCTTAGGTAAAATCTCTTTCTCCCCCCCCCCCTTGTTCTTTCTATGCCTCCTCACCTAATCTCTCTCTTCTTTATGTGCATCTTCGTTAATCTGTGTGTTGCTTATCTTGTTATCTATTTCTTAATTGTCTTTATTAGTTTAAGGGCCTCGGTAGCCTAGTTTGTTAAACCACCCGACTGCGCTACCGACTTTCGGACAACCCGTGTTCGATTGAGCAGTGGGAATTGTACTCGTGGTTTGAAAAATAAAATACCCCCGCGGTCAACCCAGCCACTGGCAGAAATTGATACCTAGGTAGTAGTACTCTGGGAAGGTGAGGAATGTCGCCTCGCATCGTGGGTTTCGATGCTTGAAGCGACACTATCCAGAAGTCTCCGAACACTTCTGTATAAATGGCCGTTCACATATGGGTGTAAACTCGCGTGCGAAGACGCCGATTCAAGTCTCGTACTTTACCTTACCTTCGTTAGTTGTTATCACAGCGAATGATTCCTGTGTTTACAATTTATGTAATTTGTGCCTACATATCTTTTCCTACGAGAGCGGTTCGTCGAGTCGATAACTTGCCGGACTCCAGACCTCGAAAACGTGTGTTCGAATCCCGTCAGCGTTAAAAGTTTGGCATTTCTTTCGGGTCGAGGTGAAATACAAACTCAGACCCGAACAAGGGAGTGGGGGTACAGGCAAATAAATGAAGTGTTGCTGTAAAGCTGGTAGCAAGGGACCGTTAGTGGTGTATAAAAAACACTCCTACAAGATATGGTGACAGCTTTACAGAAAAAAGGAACACAACAAAATACTGACGTTTCGGTCTACATGTGGTCTTCTTTTAAAAACGGGAACGACAACAATACACGATGAGGTACAAATAAATACAACTACATCTAGGATGATTGTGACAGGTAAATTAAGGTAAGGTGGACAGAGGGAAAAGAGATGAAATTGTGATACTAGAGAGAGATGTGCTAAATGTTGGAGGATAATGACAGCAAAATCCTTAAAGAAACGAGAGAGTTCAGGGGGTAGGGTAGAGAAGGAGACAATGATCGAGTGATGGATCAGATAGCTGTCAGAACTGAATACATCGCTGTGGCTGTACTTGACAAGCTGCCTTTATTCTTCGGACCTTTAAGTCTCCGCCTCCCCTAGCAGACCCCAGTACTTGGAAAGTGTCTTAAAGATAGTTTCTATTTTTAAATATTTTCCGTATCTCTGTGTCCATGCATCCCCAACCATTTTTCTTGTAGTATAGGAGACAAGTAATAACTTCCGGAAGTCTGCCCCTACAATAATATTCATTTCTTCAAAGAGGTGAGATGCAGAATGGCTCAGGCAAAAGCAGCTTTCCAAAAAAATGAGGAAGATACTATGAAATCCAATTTTGACAATAGAAACAAGAAAAAGAGTTCTTAAATGTTACGTTGAACCAGTCTTAACATATGAATGCGAATCATGGACAATAGGACAACAGACAAGAAAATCACTGGAATCTGTAGAAATGTGGTTTTACGGAAGAATGTTTAGAGTACCATGGACAGCTAAGAAGAGTAATGAAGATGTTTTGAGAGAGGTCAAGGCAAAAAGAGAGCTAATTTCCAATATTAGGAAGAAACAATCATCATTTTTTGGTCATGTAATAAGAAGAGAACAACTGGAATATATTGTAACAATCGGAAAAATTGAGGGACGAAGAGATAGAGGGAAGCAAAGAGAAAATACAACAGACAGTTTAAGAGAATAGCTTGGCAGATGGTCAACAACAGAAATGATAAATAGCTGCCGAAATCAAAAGTTTTGGAGAGACATGATCACCTACGCCAGCAGGCCCTGTACTTGGTGATGATTATTTTTGTCTCCAGTATAAAAACCACCGGAAGCTACTATTCGTGCAGTTTCGTCCAATAAATGTTTGTCTGCAACACAAGTATTCAGCCCTACCGAAGATAGGTAGAGACTTGCCTTAATTGGAAAGTACAGAAATACAATTTCTTCCCGAGCTGCGATCGTAACCCTATGCTATAGTCATGAGAACGCCTGCGCGTAAGACATCGTCCACGATAGCTAATTTTTTAGTTACTGAGTGGCAGTGTTCCTAAGCGTTCGGCTTCTCGTGGCAAGCCGCAGTGCCATGGAGTACGTTTTTTTCTGTTGTTTATTTCTAATTTTTTTCTGAGTGCTGTTATACATACCTCTTCCTCCTATGATTCCTTGTCTTGTAGTATACCTGAACGAATGTCTGTTCTATTATATGCTTGACCTATACCTGTATTTTTTCTCTTTGACCATCTGTCTGTTTTATAATATTCCCATCTGTTTGTCTATCTATCATTAAGTGTCTGCAATTATGTTGGTATTTCTATTACTGTAAATTTAGATGTATTTTTCTGTGCGTACAAATGTACGATTTTTTGTGTTTTTATTGTTTTTAATGTTACAGTAATTCTGTCTATCGCTTTGCAATCTCCCTGTACATCTAACTACTCTACCTGTCTGTCTACCTGCCTGTCTGCAGGCACATGTATCTGTCTATCACCTTGTCCGTCTATCTGTTGGTTCACCTGCATATCTACCTGTCGGTTCATTTGTAAATCTACCTGTCCATCTACGCGTCGGTCCACCTGTACATCTACCTGTCCATCTACGGTTCGGTCCATCTGTACATCTATCTATCGGTCCACCTGCACAACTACTTGTCCGTCTACCTACCATTCAAGTTAGTCCAAGGGTTAAGACTGCGGTCCCAATAAGATGCGAGCTGTAGACACAAAAGGCAACGAAAACCCAAATGAAGATGATAAAGCACACACACAGAGAGAGAGAGAGAGAGAGAGAGAGAGAGAGAGAGAAAGATATATATATATATATATATATATATATATATATATATATATATATATATATATATATAACTAGAGATCTAGAAATTGTTTCTTTTCACAAAATGTGTTTCTAATGTGTGAAAATACAAAAATTCACGGCAGAGAATTCACGAGCTAAATATGAAAACAAAGTAAACGAGGGAGAATTAATTAAAAATGATAGAGAGAGACGGATGAAAGTCCTATTCTGCAATCATGGATGTGAGAAATCTAATAGAGGAAGACAAAAAATGTGGGAATCACGCAAGCTAGCTCGGGGAATACAATAACAAACAGAGAAATCTCCAGCTATGAAAATGAGCTAGGCTCTTACAGCTTGATGTAGAATCAATATTCCTATATGGCGGTGTATCTGGGACAATGACTGAACAAACAAGAAATTAGTCGGTGCTGTAGAATTGTGGATTTCACGTAGATTGCTATTATTTTAGATAACTAAAAATGGTTTTGAGTGAGGAGAAAATAAGAGAGAAGCCACGTGATAAAAATATTTGCAAAGCAATAGGAGGAAAAGGTGGCTGTTTTGAATAGTGTGGACTGTGAATTCTTGTAACGTCATGACAGGTTAGCAATTACGGAGACTAGGTTGTCATGATTAAAAGGGTAAAGGCAGTCTCATAACAAATAGGTTAGGGTTAATAGATAGGGTTCGATCCCAATCGACGGCTTCCAGGTTCACCCAACCTTAAATGGGTACCGGATTTTCTTCTGGGAAAGTAAAGTGGCATGGACGTAATACCGACCACATTGCCGAAAAAATCATGTGCTGAAGGTCTGTAAAATGTATGGCCACTAACACTATATTCCCTATACGCCACTTGGCGTGACGGGGCTTTTTATTTTATTTTTTTGCTTAATTAAATATTGTACTACTTCCTTGTTATCATTACTAACATTATCATCATTATCATCGTCTTCATCTATTGGGTTCATTACTCACTTGGCCGGATCATGACCATCTCTAGAAGTACGCCTAACGGCTAAGAGGAAAACACCCAACCAGCTTGACGTCAGCATTGCGAGCTGGGGCCGTTGTAGGTAGAATAATCTCAGACGTTAATAGTTGCTATAGCTAAAAACCTCACACTAGTTGGGGATTTTCCGGGGTTTCCCTCTCAGTACTCTGACTTACTTCTAGAAATAGTTATAGTTAGTCGAAAGCCCGATATCACAGAAAACGAATAAAAATCCATAATTGCTCAACCACCCGTGCCAGTGGAATCATTTGAATTAAAACTCATCTCATTGAAGGATCCAAACAAAGAAAATCAGCTGCTGTCCCTATCATAGCAGCTACAGCACACGCCAAAAGTCATACAGTACAAAGTTGTCTATAGGAAAATTGAAGAAAGTCACACAGTACAAAGTTGTCTATAGGAAAATTGAAGAAAGTCATACAGTACAAAGTTGTCTTTAGGAAAATTGAAGAAAGTCACACAGTACAAAGTTGTCTGTAATAGTATTCTGTGGGAGCAGCAGCGTTCAACAGGACGCCCGAGGGTGCAATGGCGCCCTCAACTTAATTTCCTAATTCCCGCGACATACTTTCGTGTCCCTAAATTTTACTCAGCCAACTTTAATCTTAGCTAATGTTATAATATTATTAATATTAACATCATTATGTGTCTTATTCTTGGTATCACCTGCAAGGTCAAGGTGACAAATGTGGAGGTCCGTACTCACACAGACCTCCCGAACATCTACACGCTGCTCAAACAACGTAAGCTACGCTGGCGTGGCCACTTACACCGTATGAATGATGGCGGCATACGAAAAGATATACTTTATCGAGAACTAGCTGATGGATACATAATTAGGAGGCTCCTAAAACTTCGATTTGTCTAAACTTGACATGAAGACTCTAAACATAAACCCTGCAGTGTGGGAAGAAATAGCTACAGACCGCAATCTTTGGAAACACAATCTAAAGGTCCAGCTCAAACACGAAGTAGACAAATTCGTTGAACAAGAGAATACACCGGGGGGGGGGGGGAGAAAAAAATAACATTTCTAGGGGCGCTGGAAAATTAATAGTCAATTATGAGTGACGGAGATTAGTACAATATTATTATTGTTGTTATTTGGTTATGGTTATAGGAGGCCTCTGCAAACGAATTAAAATCCATAATTGCTCAACCGCCCGTGCCAGCGTAATCATCCGAATTAATATCTCATCTCCCAAACAAAGAAAGGTAACTGCAGTCCCCATCGTAGCAGTCTCAGCACACGCCAAAAGACACAAGGCAAAACCACGCAGAAAGTGTACACAGCCAACGGTTCCCTGTCATACGATGTCATCACTCATCGTAAACAATTTGAATATTGGAACATGATCAAAACGGATGAAACACACAGCTCACGGAGTGCACAGAGCACTTAACTCAGTAGCTCCTGCGACAAGCCGGACTTTGAATATGAGGAAACTGCAACAAGGAACACGTTTCATTCATAGCCTTCAATTGTTCCCGCCGCCTATCCACCATATACCGGAAGTTCACGTCCTCTTGAAAATGATGATCGTCGTATTTTTTAAAAAAGTATAGCGCTTGATGATGTTAGGCCCTCGTTGTTGACTCCAATTCTGACCATATAAACACACAGTTAGTCGTCAGATTATCCCCGTCGCACATCAAACAACAGATCTTAAGATTAGCGTACGGCCGGTTGTCAGGCGTGATCTTGTCAACTGTAAGTGTCTTCAAACTGTGTTGTTGGTTTTGTTCCTCAATGAGATCATAGCAACATGGACAAATACAAATTAACTTAAGAACATTTGCACAACATGGACCTTTTTATTGTTGTTATTGTTATTATTGTTATTGTTATTATTGTTATTATTGTTATTGTTATTATTGTTATTGTTATTATCATTGTTATTTTTATTGTTATTATTGTTATTGTTATTGTTATTATTGTTATTATTGTTATTGTTATTGTTATTATTGTTATTGTTATTGTTATTGTTATTATTGTTATTGTTATTGTTATTGTTATTGTTATTGTTATGACCGCAATAGTGACTTGACACCCGGCTCTCCGCCGTCAGATGTCACCTACATATAGACACGTTTGATAGTGCAGCTGTAGAGCTCATCTGGTTAGGGCGATGTTGAGAGTTTTCTTTTTCCATTATCTTGTGCCGTGTAGCGTCGAGAGATGAGGAATGGGTAATGTTCTTATCCCCGCTAATTGTGTAGCTTTAGTTGTTGGTACATCGAATTTATTTAATGTCTCTTTGATCCCATCTGGGGACTGGTTGGTCTGCAGGCAAGACGCCGGACTCGAGACAGAGAGGTTGTGAGTTCAAATCCCGGCTCCCCGCATTGGGATTTTTATCTATGATTTCTCTCTGCGGCAACCACCCCTGGTCTCAGCAGCGAGGCCCGGCTTGAAACGTCAATTACTCATCGACGAAAAAAATATAAGTACCTCCGAAGACGGAGATATTTGCCTGTGCGGCGAAGGACCCCTGTGCACACGGCTGCCAGGGAAAAATGGATTAACCCGCAAAATTCAGTTCCTAGTCTCTAGGGACTTCGTCAGAGGTAAAAGCTGGCGAACGAAACAAAAATCCCATCTTTCCATCTCTTTCTAGGTTTATCCTTTTATTCTATCATCATCATCAAGTACCGGGCCTAATGGCGTAGGTGATCATGTCTCTCCACAACTTTCGATCTCGGTAGCTATTTATCATTTCTGTTGTTGACCTTCTGCCAAGCCATTCTCTAAGCTGTATGTTATTTTTTCTCTTTGCTTCCCTCTATCTCTTCATCCCTCAATTTTTCCAGTTGTTACAATTTATTCCAGTTGTTCTCTTCTCATTACATTGCCAAAAAAATGATGATTGTTTCTTCCTAATATTGGAAATTAGCTCTCTTTTTGCTTTGACCTCTCTCATAACCTCTTCATTACTCTTCTTAGCTGTCCATGGTACTCTCAACATTTTTCTGTAAAACCACATTTCTACAGACTCCAGTGATTTCCATGTCTGTTGTCCTGTTGTCCACGACTCGCATCTGTATATTAAGACTGGCTCTACGTAACATTTAAGAACTCTCTTTCTTGTTTCTATTGTCAAAAATGGATTGCATTTTACTTTATAGCCGGATGTTTTCATGTTATACGCTCAAGCTGCAGGTTGGTTGGGATTCATTCTGGCCAGATGGCTCAATTCTAAACCATCTGATCGTTTATTGTTGCACATTTTCAATAACTGGCGTTACACCAATCATTTCTGTCAATGCCTTATTTTAATGTTATCTCTTCTAGTTTTGTTTACAGCTTTTCTTAGACATTTCATTTCTTCTTTTTCTTCATTAAATGCCATACGTTCACCAATATAATCCATTAGGTTGTTTTGAGAGCTTTCAAACATAGACTGTAACAGGAGAATAGCCCAGGGAATCATCATTACCCCGTTATGCCGCCCCATTTAAATTATCCAGAAGCTAATGGGCCGAAACACATTCTTCGTGAGGTCCATTTGGGGATCATGTTGCTTGATGTTGCAAAACTCTAGAGTTTACTTTTATTAGCTGAAATGGGGGAGTGGGGTGGGGGGTGGGGAGTGGTAAGTAGCGCAACTCAGGTTGTTTCTTTAAGTTCAGGGTTTGTTTTATTCAAGTTTGGTAGTTAGTCCCAACAGATCTATATCTATGTTTCATAGATTACACCAATGCATTTGAAAAAGTAAAGCACCAATAAGTAATCAACATTTTAGAAGGCATAAACGTAGACAGCAAAGATCTAAGAATAATAAAGAACATGTACTGGCAACAAATAGCGGCCATAAGAACTGGAAATCAGTTGGGAGCGTTTCAAAAAAAACCTTAGTGTTAGGCATGGTTGTGTGCTGTCACCAGATTTGTTTAATATTTATAGTGGGATTATTTTAAGATCCATAAGGGACATGCCTGGAATAACAATTGGAGGTCATAATATAAGTAACCTCATGTATGCTGATGATAGAGTCTTAATCGCTAAGAGTGAAAATGAGTTACAAGAAATGTTAGACATTATAGTGAAAGAAAGCAAAAATAAAGGACTCAGCCTTAATAGCAAAAAGACAGAAGTAATAGTAACAAGAAAGAAAAAGACATCACCGCAATGTACAATAAAGACAAGTGGAACAATATTAAAACAGGTAAATGAATTTAAATATTTGGGAACTTTGTTAACCTCAGACGGAAGATGTACAAAAGAGGTGAGATGCAGAATGGCTCTGGCAAAAGCAGCTTTCCAAAAAATGAGGAAGATAAGGTGCAATCAATTGTTGACAATAGAAACAAGAAAAAAAGAATTCTTGGATGTTATATAGGGTCAGTCTTAAAATATGGATGTGAATCATGGACAATAGGACAACAGACAAGAAAATCACTGGAGTCTGTAGAAATGTGGTTTTACAGAAGATTGTTGAGAATACCATGGACAGCTAAGAAGAGAATGAAAACGTTATGAGAAAGGCCAAAGCAAAGAGAGAGCTAACATCCGATGTTAGGAAGAAACAATCATCATGTTTTTTGGCCATGTAATGAGAAGGGAACAGCTGGAATATATTGTAACAACTGGAAAAATTGAGGGACGAAGAGATAAAGGGAAGCAAAGAGAAAAGATACCAGACAGTTTAAGAGAATGGCTTGCCAGAAGATCAATAATAGAAATGATAAATAACTGTCGAGATCGAAAGTTGTGGAGAGACTTGACCACTTACGCCAGCAGGCATGGCATTTGATGATGATGATGATGATGATGATGATGATGATGATGATGATGATGAAGTGCAAACATGATTTTTTTTTAGTTCAGTGTTTGATTTATTCAAGTTTTGTGTATGTCATTCGGAGAGATGTTCAGGAGAACACCAATATTTTCAGTTTAGAATTTGAGCTTCGTCTATATGCAGCTCCGCTGACGTCACACTTGAGTGAATGGCTGTCCTGATTGTGGCTCATCGCACTACTTTGATCTTCTGCTGAAGAAAAACTCTTCACCCACAGACTGACCGTACTTTCACAAGCTGTCATCTCTCTAGTTCACCCACAGACTGACCGTACTTTCGCAGGCTGTCATCTCTCTAGTTCACCCACAGACTGACCGTACTTTCACAAGCTGTCATCTCTCTAGTTCACCCACAGACTCACCGTACTTTCACCAGCTGTCATCTCTCTAGTTCACCCACAGACTGACCGTACTTTTACCAGCTGTCATCTCTCTAGTTCACTCAATTACTGACCGTACTTACACCAGCTGTCATCTCTCTAGTTCACCCACAGACTGACCGTACTTTCACAAGCTGTCATCTCTCTAGTTCACCCACAGACTGACCGTACTTACACCAACTGTCATCTCTCTAGTTCACCCACAGACTGACCGTACTTTCACAAACTGTCATCTCTCTAGTTCACCCACAGACGGACCGTACTTTCACAAGCTCTCATCTCTCTAGTTCACCCACAGACTGACCGTACTTTCACAGGCTGTCATCTCTCTAGTTCACCCACAGACTGACCGTACTTTCACAGGCTGTAATCTCTCTAGTTCACCCACAGACTGACCGTACTTTCACAGGCTGTCATCTCTCTAGTTCACCCACAGACTGACCGTACTTTCGCAGGCTGTCATCTCTCTAGTTCACCCACAGACTGACCGTACTTTCACAAGCTGTCATCTCTCTAGTTCACACACAGACTGACCGTACTTTCGCAAGCTGTCATCTCTCTAGTTCACCCACAGACTGACCGTACTTTCGCAGGCTGTCATCTCTCTAGTTCACCCACAGACTGACCGTACTTTCGCAGGCTGTCATCTCTCTAGTTCACCCACAGACTGACCGTACTTTCGCAGGCTGTCATCTCTCTAGTTCACCCACAGACTGACCGTACTTTCACAGGCTGTCATCTCTCTAGTTCACCCACAGACTGACCGTACTTTCACAAGCTGTCATCTCTCTAGTTCACCCACAGAATGACCGTACTTTCACAGGCTGCCATCTCTCTAGTTCACCCACAGACTGACCGTACTTACACCAGCTGTCATCTCTCTAGTTCACCCACAGACTGACCGTACTTACACCAGCTGTCATCTCTCTAGTTCACCCACAGACTAACCGTACTTACACCAGCTGTCACCTCTCTAGTTCACCCACAGACTGACCGTACTTACACCAGCTGTCATCTCTCTAGTTCACCCACAGACTGACCGTACTTTCACAGGCTGTCATCTCTCTAGTTCACCGACAGACTGACCGTACTTTCACAAGCTGTCATCTCTCTAGTTCACCCACAGACTGACCGTACTTTCACAGGCTGTCATCTCTCTAGTTCACCCACAGACTGACCGTACTTTCGCAAGCTGTCATCTCTCTAGTTCACCCACAGACTGACCGTACTTTCACAGGCTGTCATCTCTCTAGTTCACCCACAGACTGACCGTACTTTCACAGGCTGTAATCTCTCTAGTTCACCCACAGACTGACCGTACTTTTGCAGGCTGTCATCTCTCTAGTTCACCCACAGACTGACCGTACTTTCACAAGCTGTCATCTCTCTAGTTCACCCACAGACTGACCGTACTTTCACAAGCTGTCATCTCTCTAGTTCACCCACAGACTCACCGTACTTTCACAAGCTGGCTGTCATCTCTCTAGTTCATTCTCAGACTGACCGTTCTTTCACAAGCTGGCTGTCATCTCACTAGTTCACTCACAGACTGACCGTACTTTCACAAGCTGTCATCTCTTTAGTTCACCCACAGACTGACCGTACTTTCACAAACTGGCTGTCATCTCACTAGTTCACTCACAGACTGACCGTACTTTCACCAGCTGTCATCTCTTTAGTTCACCCACAGACTGACCGTACTTTCACCAGCTGTCATCTCTCTAGTTCACCCGCAGACTGACCGTACTTTCACAAACTGTCATCTCTCTAGTTCACCCACAGACTGACCGTACTTTCACAAACTGTCATCTCTCTAGTTCACCCACAGACTGACCGTACTTTCACAAGGGTTCATCTCTCTAGTTCACCCACAGACTGACCGTACTTTCACAAGCTGCCATCTCTCTAATTCACCCAATGACTGACCGTACTTTCACAAACTGTCATCACTCTAGTTCACCCACAGACTCACCGTACTTTCACCAGCTGTCATCTCTCTAGTTCACCCAATGACTAACCGTACTTTCACAAGCTGTCATCTCTCTAGTTCACCCACAAACTGACCGTAGTTTCATCCACTGTCACCTCTCTAGTTCACCCACAGACTCACCGTACTTTCACCAGCTGTCATCTCTCTAGTTCACCCAATGACTAACCGTACTTTCACCAGCTGTCATCTCTCTAGTTCACCCACAGACTGACCGTACTTTCACAAGCTGTCATCTCTCTAGTTCACCCACAGACTGACCGTACTTTCACAAGCTGTCATCTCTCTAGTTCACCCACAGACTGACCGTACTTTCACAAGCTGCCATCTCTCTAATTCACCCAATGACTGACCGTACTTTCACAAACTGTCATCTCTCTAGTTCACCCACAGACTCACCGTACTTTCACCAGCTGTCATCTCTCTAGTTCACCCAATGACTAACCGTACTTTCACAAGCTGTCATCTCTCTAGTTCACCCACAAACTGACCGTAGCTCCATCCACTGTCACCTCTCTAGTTCACCCACAAACTGACCGTAGCTCCATCCACTGTCATCTCTCTATTTCACCCACAGACTGACCGTAGCTCCATCCACTGTCACCTCTCTAGTTCACCCACAAACTGACCGTAGCTCCATCCACTGTCACCTCTCACAAACTGACCGTAGCTCCATCCACTGTCACCTCTCTAGTTCACCCACAGACTGACCGTAGCTCCATCCACTGTCACCTCTCTAGTTCACCCACAGACTGACCGTAGCTCCATCCACTGTCATCTCTCTAGTTCACCCACAAACTGACCGTAGCTCCATCCACTGTCATCTCTCTAGTTCACCCACAAACTGACCGTAGCTCCATCCACTGTCACCTCTCTAGTTCACCCAAAAACTGACCGTAGCTCCATCCACTGTCACCTCTCTAGTTCACCCACAGACTGACCGTAGCTCCATCCACTGTCATCTCTCTAGTTCACCCACAGACTGACCGTAGCTCCATCCACTGTCACCTCTCTAGTTCACCCGGCGACTGACCGTAGCTCCATCCACTGTCACCTCTCTAGTTCACCCACAAACTGACCGTAGCTCCATCCACTGTCACCTCTCTAGTTCACCCACAGACTGACCGTAGCTCCATCCACTGTCACCTCTCTAGTTCACCCACAGACTGACCGTAGCTCCATCCACTGTCATCTCTCTAGTTCACCCACAAACTGACCGTAGCTCCATCCACTGTCATCTCTCTAGTTCACCCACAAACTGACCGTAGCTCCATCCACTGTCACCTCTCTAGTTCACCCACAGACTGACCGTAGCTCCATCCACTGTCATCTCTCTAGTTCACCCACAAACTGACCGTAGCTCCATCCACTGTCATCTCTCTAGTTCACCCACAAACTGACCGTAGCTCCATCCACTGTCACCTCTCTAGTTCACCCAATGACTAACCGTACTTTCACCAGCTGTCATCTCTCTAGTTCACCCACAAACTGACCGTAGCTCCATCCACTGTCACCTCTCTAGTTCACTCACAGACTGACCTTAGCTCCATCCACTGTCATCTCTCTAGTTCACCCACAAACTGACCGTAGCTCCATCCACTGTCACCTCTATAGTTCACCCACAGACTGACCGTAGCTCCATCCACTGTCACCTCTCTAATTCACCCGGCGACTGATCGTAGCTCCATCCACTGTCACCTCTCTAGTTCACCCACAAACTGACCGTAGCTCCATCCACTGTCACCTCTCTAGTTCACCCACAAACTGACCGTAGCTCCATCCACTGTCACCTCTCTAGTTCACCCACAAACTGACCGTAGCTCCATCCACTGTCACCTCTCTAGTTCACCCACAGACTGACCGTAGCTCCATCCACTGTCACCTCTCTAGTTCACCCACAGACTGACCGTAGCTCCATCCACTGCCACCTCTCTAGTTCACCCACAGACTGACCGTAGCTCCATCCACTGTCACCTCTCTAGTTCACCCGGCGACTGACCGTAGCTCCATCCACTGTCATCTCTCTAGTTCACCCACAAACTGACCGTAGTTTCTTCCACTGTCACCTCTCTAGTTCACCCACAGACTGACCGTAGCTCCATCCACTGTCACCTCTCTAGTTCACCCACAAACTGACCGTAGCTCCATCCACTGTCACCTCTCTAGTTCACCCGGCGACTGACCGTAGCTCCATCCACTATCATCTCTCTAATTCCCACAATGACTGACTACCCTCCATCAACTCCAGTTCCCTAAACACATTCTCTATACTCTGTTAGTTTGTGATGCTCTCATTTTTCATCACAAAAAAAGTGAATATCCGCTTCTTGTGAAGCTCGCCACTCATAAACTTTCACTTTCTAAGCTAACTTACGCTATCTACCCACAAATAATGAAGCTGTTCGTGATCTTGTAGGCAAGGTTCCAAAACGATGAAACTATTAGTATGTTGCAGCGACGTAAAAAAAAGTATGCGTCTAAGGAGATTTTGCGGGAAAATTAAAACATTTTGAAACTTCATAAGAATTTACGGGCAGATTAAAACAATTAGAAAACGACAAAAGATTTTGCAGAACGGTTACAAAAGTATGAAATTACAGAAGATTTTGCGGAAGATTAAACATTTATGAAACTGTAGAAGATTTTTTTGCAAAAACAATTCGCATCATTTTTTTTATAAATTAAAAATTATATTTTTAATGTGCTAAATGTTCAATTTATTGAACGTCCTACATATAAATCAGTACAACCGGTTATAGATTACTGTGCCTGCACCATGAAAGTACGAGATCGATATTAGTGCCCTCGGTTACACAGTGTAATGTGTTCGGTTCTTTAAGCTGAATAAAATGAAGGTCTAATTATCAGTGTTAATGAGCTTTCTTCTATAGCCTTTAGAAGCTTGCTTGAGAAGGTGCTTGCAACTTTTCTGTATCAATGCGGTGGGGATAGAGAAGAGATGTGTCAATGTCATGAGGATAGAGAGGAGATGTGTCAATGTGATGAGGATAGAGAAGAGATGTGTCAATGTGATGAGGGTAAACAGAAAATGTATCAATGTGATGAGGATAGAGAGGAGATGTGTCAATGTGATGAGGATAGAGAGGAGATGTGTCAATGTGATGAGGATAGAGAAGAGATGTGTCAATGTGATGAGGGTAGAGAGGAGATGTGTCAATGTGATGAGGATAGAGAGGAGATGTGTCAATGTGATGAGGATAGAGAGGAGATGTGTCAATGTGATGAGGATAGAGAGGAGATGTGTCAATGTGATGAGGATAGAGAGGAGATGTGTCAATGTGATGAGGATAGAGAAGAGATGTGTCAATGTGATGAGGATAGAGAGGAGATGTGTCAATGTGATGTGGATAAACAGAAGATGTGTCAATGTGATGAGGGTAGAGAAGAGATGTGTCAATGTGATGAGGGTAGAGAAGAGATGTGTGAATGTGATGAGGATAAAGAGGAGATGTGTCAATGTGATGAGGATAGAGAGGAGATGTGTCAATGTGATGAGGATAGAGAAGAGATGTGTCAATGTGATGAGGATAGAGAGGAGATGTGTCAATGTGATGAGGATAAACAGAAGATGTGTCAATGTGATGAGGATAGAGAGGAGATGTGTCAATGTGATGAGGATAGAGAAGAGATGTGTCAATGTGATGAGGGTAAACAGAAAATGTATCAATGTGATGAGGATAGAGAGGAGATGTGTCAATGTGATGAGGATAGAGAGGAGATGTGTCAATGTGATGAGGATAAACAGAAGATGTGTCAATGTGATGAGGGTAGAGAGGAGATGTGTCAATGTGATGAGGATAGAGAGGAGATGTGTCAATGTGATGAGGATAGAGAGGAGATGTGTCAATGTGATGAGGATAGAGAAGAGATGTGTCAATGTGATGAGGGTAAACAGAAAATGTATCAATGTGATGAGGATAGAGAGGAGATGTGTCAATGTGATGAGGATAGAGATGAGATGTGTCAATGTGATGAGGATAAACAGAAGATGTGTCAATGTGATGAGGATAGAGAGGAGATGTGTCAATGTGATGAGGATAGAGAGGAGATGTGTCAATGTGATGAGGGTAAACAGAAGATGTGCCAATGTGATGAGGATAGAGAGGAGATGTGTCAATGTGATGAGGATAGAGAGGAGATGTGTCAATGTGATGAGGGTAAAGAGAAGATGTATCAATGTGATGCGGATAAAGAGAAGATGTATCAATGTGATGAGAACATAGATGAGATGTATCGTTATTCTTGTTAGAGACGACACATTTTGTTATTGAACGCGATATCTGGAATTGATCGTCTATTCTCTCTGCAAAAACACTAACAATGGATATCTGAAGACCAAGTACCACTTCTGGACTACTCCAGACAGAACATTCTAGTAAAGAAGCTCCAGGTAGAACATTCTAGTAAAGAAGGTCCAGGTAGTACATTCAAGTAAACAAGGTCTAGGTAGTACAATCAAGTAAAGAAGATCCAGGTAGAACATCCTAGTGTAGTACATTCAAGTAAAGTGGTCCAGGTAGAACATTTTAGTAAAGAAATTCCAGGTAGGACATTCTAGTAAAGAAGGTCCAGGTAGAACATTCTAGTAAAGAAGCTCAAGGGAGAACATTCTAGTAAAGAAGCTCAAGGGAGAACATTCTAGTAAAGAAGCTCAAGGGAGAACATTCTAGTAAAGAAGCTCAAGGAATGACATTCTAGTAAAGAAGCTCAAAGGAGAAGAACATTCTAGTAAAGAAGCTCAAGGGAGAAAATTCTAGTAAAGAGGCTCAAGGGGGGACATTCTAGTAAAGAAGCTCAAAGGAGAAGAACATTCTAGTAAAGAAGCTCAAGGAATGACATTCTAGTTAAGAAGCTCAAAGGAGAAGAACATTCTAGTAAAGATGCTCAAGGGAGAAAATTCTAGTAAAGAGGCTCAAGAGGGGACATTCTAATAAAGATGCTCAAGGGAGAAAATTCTAGTAAAGAAGCTCAAGGGGGGGGACATTCTAGTAAAGAAGCTCAAGGGAGAACATTCTAGTAAAGAAGCTCCAGGTGGAAAATTCTAATAAAGAAGCTCAAGTGAGAACATTCTAGTAAAGAAGCTCAAGGGAGAACATTCTAGTAAAGAAGTTCCAGGTTGAACATTCTAATAAAGAAGGCCCGGGTAGGACATTCTACTAAAGAAGCTTAAGGAAAAACATTCTAGTAAAGAAGGTCTAGGTAGAGCGCTCATGTTAATGTAAGTGAAGTATGTTAGTCCTGGATGGACAGCCCAACAAAGAGAGCCAAAACTTGTTATCTAGTAGCACTACTTTCCTAGATATCTCTGGCTAGACACAACACGCTGCATTCCAGCAGCTCAAATAAAATCAAGGTCTAGGGTTAGGATACACAGAACAAGCATTAACCACGGTAACAAATACTAGCCACTAATAAACAATAAGCACTAATAAGCACTAACCACCAACAAACTCTAGCCATTAATAAACACTAACCACTAATAAACACTAGCCACTAATAAACACTAGCAACAAACAAACACTTCCACTAACAAACACTTCCACTAACAAACACTTCCACAAACAAACACTTCCACAAACAAACACTTCCACTAACAAACACTTCCACTAACAAACACTTCCACAAACAAACACTTCCACAAACAAACACTTCCACTAACAAACACTTCCACTAACAAACACTTCCACTAACAAACACTTCCACTAACAAACACTTCCACTAACAAACACTTCCACTAAAAAACACTTCCACTAACAAACACTGCCACTAAAAAACACTTCCACTAACAAACACTTCCACTAACAAACACTTCCACTAACAAACACTTCCACTAACAAACACTTCCACTAACAAACACTTCCACTAACAAACAGAACAAATAAGTCCATTATTTCCAGCCTTCACAGATGACAGTTTCCATCTAGCACTGACAAACTGTGTTTTCCTCCGCCAAATGCTGGCAGTAAAAGAGATTAAGCTTGACCTATCAACGTCTTATCTTCTAAGCCCGTTGTCTACAAGTTCCCCAGGAAACTAGACCTGAAAGAGACAATGTCATTTCCGGAGTCTTATAAGTGAACTCTTCTGACCCGTAGATCGATCTAGGTCTGTGAGTTGCTAATCTTATATTTACCGCTATATATTATAGCATCTGGTGTTTATATTAGTGTATAGATGCACAGAACATACAATTTAATATAAGAGTGATCACAGTTCCCTGGACAGCTAAAAGGACTAAAGAGGACATTCTCAAGGAGGCCAACACAAAAAGCGAGCTCCTAAGAAACAGAAAGAAACAATCAACATTTTTGGGAACATCATGAGAAGAGGAAAGTTGGAATACTTGGTTACAACTGGAAAATACAGGGAAAGAGAGTTCTGAGACGACAAAGAGAGCAGATATTAGACAGATTAGTTTCATGACGTGCCTCTTCCAGTTACTGTTTAACTATCAGTGGATCGGCCAAGAGTTAGCGGGTGGTCAAATAGATGGAATCTATTCCCGTTCTGGGAGCTGCTATAGCTAGGTGGTTAGTGAACTGGACAACAAAGGACAAGAGGTAGGGTTCCATCCCAACCGACGGCTTCCGGTTGACCCAGCCTTTAATGGGTACCGGATTTTTTTCTGGGAAAGTAAGGCATGGGCGTAATACCGACCACATTACCTCAAAAATCATGTGCCGAAGATCTGTAAAATTTATGGTCACAAACACCATATTCCCTATACGCCACTTGGCGTGACGGGGGCTCTTGACTTTTACTATTCCCGTTCTGAACATCAAACAGTTTATAATCACAGTAGGACCAAAGAGTTATGATTCTCGTGGAAAGATCAGAATAAAACTCGTGACACTATACACGCGACCTTTATTCTCCATTACTATACATAACAGCAGGATAGGCCAATAGAAGAGCTACAGACCACAAACTATATCTTCCCTCGACGCTGACAGATAAATGAGGAAGAAAAGAAAAAAGATGTGTATTTATTTGATTCATAGCTACATTCAGTCTTCTTGTCACCTTCTTTGTAGTCGTTCCATTGTTTGTTGATAATGAACTATAGTAGCCTCCGTCAGTCATATTTGACTATAGTAGCCTCCGTCAGTCATATTTGACTATAGTAGCCTCCGTCAGTCATAGTTGACTATAGTAGCCTCCGTCAGTCATAGTAGACTATAGTAGCCTCCGTCAGTCATAGTAGACTATAGTAGCCTCCGTCAGTCATATTTGACTATGGTAGCCTCCGTCAGTCATAGTTGTCTATAGTAGCCTCCGTCAGTCATAGTTGACTATAATAGACTCCGCCAGTCATAGTTGACTATAGTAGCCTCCGTCAGTCATAGTTAACTATAGTAGCCTCCGTCAGTCATATTTGACTACGTTAGCCTCCGTCAGTCATAGTTGACTACAGTAGCCTCCGTCAGTCATAGTTGACTATAGTAGCCACCGTCAGTCATAATTGACTATTGTGGCCTCCGTCAGTTATAGTTGACTACAGTAGCCTCCGTCAGTCATAGTTGACTACAGTAGCCTCCGTCAGTCATAGTTGGCTATAGTAGCCTCCGTCAGTCATAGTTGACTATGGATTTTTCAACGCCCCTAGAAATGTTATTTTTTCTTTCCTTTTCTTTCGTCGTGTATTCTCTTTCTCTATGAATCTGTCTGCTTCTTGTTTGAGGTGAACCTTTAGAGTGTGTTTCCAAAGATTGCGGTCTGCAGCTTTGTCTTCCCAGCCTGCAAGGTTTATGTTTCAGAGTTTCCATGTCGCGTTTACACACATCTACAAATCGAAGTTTTGGGCGCCCCCTAATTCTTTTACCAACTGCCAGTTGTCTGTAGATGATGATGAACTAAGATACTCAAAACTGTTATAACTATCCAATGTATGCCCATTTTCATCATCATCATCGAGTGCCGTCTCCGCAACGACGTTTGGCTACCATGGAGCGCCATTTCACTATGTTTCTTGCTCTGATGGTGCAGGTTGCCATAGATTGACTTGTCCATCTTTTAATGTTACACGCCCATGTTAGTCTTGGTCTGCCTCTGCCTCTTTTACCTTGTATTTTCCCTTCCAATATTACTTTTATTAGGCTGTTGTGTGCCCATTAAAAAAAAATATATATATATCAGATTTTTCAAACACGATCAATAATTTAACTGCATGTTAATGTATGTGAGTTGACAACTTGTCAATTTCTGTGGACAAAGTTCACGTCTATCACCGTGTATCCTATGAGCTTAAGTCGGGCTCATCAGCTCTGCGGGGGTCCACGATGATGGATCTGAGCATGGCGGAAATAAGCCAGGGCAGAAGAGCTGTAAATGAGTTTTAAGCGCAAACATTAACTCACATCAAAGTGGATGTAGTGCTAGGATTGCAGAGGATGATAGGAATATCGGGAAAATACAGCCTTAATTAAAAACATCCATCGGTTTTTAACAGAGGTTTCCATACTGTCGTTGTTGGATGTCATCAGGAAATATTGATGAGCTTTTGGAACGAGAATGTGTACGGTAAGAACTTCATCATCATCATCATCATCGAGTACCATGCCTGCTGGTGTAGGTGATCAAGTCTCTTCACAACTTTCGATCTCGGCAGCTATTTATCATTTCTGTTGTTGACCTTCTGCCAAGCCATTCTCTTAAGCTGTCTTGTATTTTTTCTCTTTGCTTCCCTCCATCTCTTCGTCCCTCAATTTTCCCAGTTGTTCCAATATATTCCAGTTGTTCCTTTCTCATTACATGGCAAAAAAATGACAGCAATGGCAGCAATGACAACAATGACAACAATGACAGCAATGACAGCAATGACAACAATATCAACAATGACAGCACTGACAGCACTGACAACAATGACAACAATGACAACAATGACAGCACTGACAACAATGACAGCAATGACAACAATGACAGCACTGACAACAATGACAGCAATGACAACAATGACAGCACTGACAACAATGACAGCAATGACAACAATGACAGCAATGACAGCAATGACAACAATGACAGCAATGACAACAATGACAGCAATGACAACAATGGCAACAATGACAACAATGTCAGCACTGATAACAACGACAGCAATGACAACAATTCAGAAACTAGTAATTGATTGAGTAAATGTTTGGTAATTAATATAAAAACTGAGGCGGTTTGAGAGGTAATCATAGCAGTTACAAAAGCGCTTAATATATTTCAAGAAATCGCTTAAGGCAAAAGAAAAACAAAATCAAATATTCACCGTGTCTATTATTGTTGACATTAGTTTGAATACTCTCCCCTTTGTTCTTGCTGAAGTTAGCAAATTAGTGCATTTCCCTGTCAATAAAGTGTTTCCGGTTAAGTGACGATTTTCAGTTATATTATATTTCAATCCCCAACAAATATGATGTGGAGATTCAGAAAGAGCTCAGAATACAGTTACCGGAGAATTGTATTCTGGGAATTATAGCATGGCTTGGCGCAGTACTGACCATGGGAAGATTCAGCCGTGTCAGAATCTTTCGTTTTCTCATTTTGACAAGCATTTATCTAAGTGATGATGATGGAAAAGACGTATCCAGTTTGTGCATAACTATTTCTTTTTTTTTCTTTTCTTTTCTTTCTTTCTTTTTTTTGGGGGGGGGGGGGGGGCGAGGGGGGCAATGATGTCTAGATAGAGGTAAACTATGAATGTATCTTTCTCTTATCAACGTGACCTCCTTATAGTGCCATCTTTTAATGTTTCTGTGTAATTTGAATGATACGAACTTCAGAAAAAGTTATTCATTTATATCAAGATGGGAAAAAAACGTGATTGAACTATAATAACCACATTTACTTAATTGTAAAGCAACAGTAATAAACACATTTACTTAATTGTAAAGCAACAGTAATTAACACATTTACCTAATTGTAAAGCAACAGTAATTAACAAATTTACCTAATTGTAAAGCAACAGTAATTAACACATTACCTAATTGCAAAGCAACAGTAATTAACAAATTTACATAATTGCGAAGCAACAGTAATTAACACATTACCTAATTGTAAAGCAACAGTAATTAACAAATTTACCTAATTGCAAAGCAACAGTAATTAACACATTACCTAATTGCAAAGCAAAAGTATTGTAAAGCAACAGTATTAACCAATTTACTTAATTGTAAAGCAACAGTAATTAGCCAACTTACTTATCTGTAAAGCAACAGTAATTAACCAATTTACGTAATTGTAAAGCAATTGCATTAACCAATTTACGTAATTGTAAAGCAACAATATTAACCAATTTACTTAATTGTAAAGCAACAGTAATTAACACATTTACCTAATTGTAAAGCCACAGTAATTAGCCAATTTACTAAATTGTAAAGCAACAGTAATTAACCAATTTACGTAATTGTAAAGCAAAAGCATTAACCAATTTACGTAATTGTAAAGCAAAAGCATTAACCAATTTACATAATTGTAAAGCAATAGCAATTAACCAATTTACGTAATTGTAAAGCAAAAGTATTAACCAACCTACTTAATTGTTAAGCAATTGTATTAACCAATTTACTCTCCTAATTTCCTTTTACATTAGGCTAGAGATGTCAGTATGACGGAACTAGAATGTTTTAAGAGTTCTCTCCCTTGGTGTAACGGTCTGAGAACCGATACGCCTATAACGAGAATTATGTCGCTATACGGGTTCTATAATGAATGAAACCGACAGTAAAGTTACGTGGGGATGCGTGTTCAATTTTGTGTCATGAACTTGCATAGTATATAGTAACCAATTAACATTCAGTAAGTGCTGATTGCTGTGTGTTACCTCAATTTAGCATTTCTTGTGTGTATCCCTTAATATAATGTGCTCCTGAAGAAGCAATCTGAATTGTAAAAGTATAAACCTTTATTTCACATGAATTTGTTCATAAGTGTTCACTTGGGGAGGAGATGGCATCCGGCGAAGGCATACGCCTAGACAAAATGAGTGACGAGTAACGAGTGTCGAGTGACGTGAACGCAACAAATTCCAACAATCCACAGAACCAGTTAAAGACTGACATGCTGCAGTAAAAGAACGAATTAAAATAGTACGAACAATCTACCTGATCAACAGACTATGTTAAGACCATTTTGCTGGGAATAGTTATCGACAAAAGAGACAGAGACAGCGGTGGGAAGACAATGGACATGATTAGCCTTTCTCACATCTCAGAGAGACCAATGGGAAGATAATGAACATGATTAGTCATTGTCACATCTCAGAGAGACCAATGGGAAGATAATGAACATGATTAGTCATTGTCACATCTCAGAGTGGCCAATGGGTAGATAATGAACATGATTAGTCATTGTCACATCTCAGAGAGAGACCAATGGGAAGATAATGAACATGATTAGTCATTGTCACATCTCAGAGTGGCCAAGGGGAAGATAATTAACATGATTAGTCTTTGTCACATCTCAGAGTGGCCAATGGGAAGACGATGAACATGATTAGTCTTTGTCACATCTCAGAGTGGCCAATGGGAAGATAATTAACATGATTAGTCTTTGTCACATCTCAGAGAGACCAATGGGAAGATAATTAGCATGATTAGTCATTGTCACATCTCAGAGAGACCAATGGGAAGATAATTAACGTGATTAGTCATTGTCACATCTCAGAGAGACCAATGGGAAGATAATTAACATGATTAGTCCTTGTAACATCTCAGAGAGACCAATGGGAAGATAATTAACATGATTAGTCCTTGTCACATCTCAGAGAGACCAATGGGAAGATAATTAACATGATTAGTCATTGTCATATCTCAGAGAGACTAATGGAAGACAATGAACATAATTAGTCCTTGTAACATCTCAGAGAGACCAATGGGAAAATAATGAACATGATTAGTCCTTGTAACATCTCAGAGAGACCAATGAGAAAATAATGAACATAATTTGTCCTTGTAACATCTCAGAGAGACCAATGGGAAGATAATGAACATAATTAGTCCTTGTAACATCTCAGAGAGACCAATGGTAAAATAATATACATGATTAGTCCTTGTAACATCTCAGAGAGACCAATGGGAAGATAATGAACATGATTAGTCCTTGTAACATCTCAGAGAGACCAATGGGAAGATAATGAACATGATTAGTCCTTGTAACATCTCAGAGAGACCGATGGGAAGATAATGAACATGATTAGTCCTTGTAACATCTCAGAGAGACCAATGGGAAGATAATGAACATGATTAGTCCTTGTAACATCTCAGAGAGACCAATGGAAAGACAATGAACATGATTAGTCCTTGTAACATCTCAGAGAGACCAATGGAAAGACAATGAACATGATTAGTCATTGTCACATCTCAGAGTGGCCAATGGAAAGACAATGAACATGATTAGTCCTTGTAACATCTCAGAGAGCAGCTCATGGTAACAAAGGTTTGAGGTGAATTGTAAAGGTGTGGTTAAGAGTATCACAGCGACAGCAGCGATTACGGGACTTATGAAGGAGATGGTAGTGATGATGATGGTGATCATGATGGTGATCATGAATGTGGAGGTGGTGGTGGATATAATGATAGGATGGTGGTGATGGTGATCATGATTGTGATGGTAGTGGTGGTCATAATGATGATGATGATGATGATGATGATGGTGGTGGTGATCATAATTGTGGTGGTGGTCATAATGATGGTGATCATGAATGTGGTGGTGATCATAATTATGATGATGGTGGTGGTGGTGATCATAATTGTGGTGGTGGTCATAATGATGGTGATCATGAATGTGGTGGTGATCATAATTATGATGATGGTGGTGGTGGTGATCATAATTGTGGTGGTGGTGGTAGTCATAATGATGATGATAGTGGTGATAGTGGTGATGGTGATCACGAATGTAGTGGTGAGTATGGTGTCTATGATTCTGGTTGTGGTCATAATGATGGTGATGATGATAATAATGACGATGGCGGTGATGATGAACTTGGTGATGATAATACCGATGGAGCATACGAGATCTGGTATCTTCAGCAAGTAACAAATGAGACTGGCAGAAGTAGCTCAAAAGAAGACTAGCAATAGCAACACACAAATTAATTGCTATTAAAAATATATGGCACAATACCAGTAATATTTAAAACTACTGTGATGATGTATCTTCAAAATAGCAAAATATGGGTGTGAATCATGGACAATTACGAAACAACAGTGTTGAGAAGTTGTTATTGCGAAGCAAAACGCGAAAGAAAATTCCTTAAGATAACTTGGATAATTTAAAAAAGAGAAAGAAAGACATATTAAAAGATGTAAACATTAAAAAGAAGTGACTTCTCACTGGGGAAATTAAAATACTACGGCGACGTCAAAAGACACAAGGAACTGGAAAGAAAAATAATGGAAGGTGTGGTTCCTGGGCGAGGCATTAGGGGCTGACAAAGAAGATGGGGATTTCAAGACATCAAGGAGACCTTGGACATAAGAGCAGAAGAAATGGGAGATCTGGCTAGAGACAGATTCTTGTTAAAGGGCTATGATGAGTGCATGGACGATAGGACAACAGACAAGAAAAAACACTGGAGTCTGTAGAAATGTGGTTTTAAGAAGAATGTTGAGAATATCATGGACAGCGAAGAAGAGTAATGAAAACGTTCTGAAAGAGGCTAAAGCAAAAAGAGAGCTAATTTCCAATATTAAGAAGAAACAATCATAATTTTTTGGCCATGTAATGAGAAGAGAACAGCTGGAATATATTGTAACAACTGGAAAAATTGAGGGACGAAGAGATAGAGGGAAGCAAAGAGAAAAAAATATCAGACAACTTTAAGAAAATGGCTTGGCAGAATGTCAACAACAAAAATGATAAATAACTGTCGAGATCGAAAGTTGTGGAGAGACATGACACCTACGCCAGCAGACGCAGTACTTTATGATAATGATGATGATGATGAGTGCAACGTTCTAACACGCAACCCGATGATGATGTTTAAGGAGCCATCGACCAGGCTCGTCGAAACCTACCTCTTTCACTTAGGAGTCCAGTTCACTAACCGCAACGCTACGGTGGCTTCTTTTCTCTAATATCATTTCTAATTCCGTCTCTTCTTGTCATTTTCAATATTCCTCTTTTTAGACACCTCATTTCCGTTGTAACGAATTATATTTGTTTCTCGTGGACACTAATACCCCAGTTTAGCACTGGCAACACAGAGAGGCTGGAAGCAACACTCTTGTTCTATTCTTCTATTTTTAGATATTTCAGTCCAACATTTCGTTTCCTAGTTCAAAGAAAGGGGCTGCATTTTTTTAGGGCCAGAAATGGAAACAAAGAGACGGTCCAATATGTTGTGTTTGTTATAGATAAGCTATACTGGGTCACTTGTATGTTATCAGCACTTGAGAGGGGGGGGAGTGGGGGTGGGGGGGGGACGCGACATCAATCATCATCATCATTATCAAGTATTGTGTTTGCTGGTGATCATGTATTTCCAGAACATTCTACTTGTATTACTGTTTATCATTTCTGATAATGACTCCCACCAAAAAATTCTAGAACTGCCTGATACATCTTCTCTCTGTTTCCCTCTTTATTTCCCTCTTTCCCTCTTTATTTCCCTCTTTATTTGCCTCTTTATTTGCCTCTTTATTTCCCTCTTTATTTCCCTCTTTATTTCCCTCTTTCCCTCTTTATTTGCCTCTTTATTTCCCTCTTTATTTGCCTCTTTATTTCCCTCTTTATTTCCCTCTTTATGTACCTCTTTATTTCCCTCTTTATGTACCTCTTTATTTCCCTCTTTATGTACCTCTTTATTTGCCTCTTTATTTCCCTCTTTATTTCCCTCTTTATGTACCTCTTTATTTGCCTCTTTATGTACCTCTTTATTTCCCTCTTTATTTCCCTCTTTATGTACCTCTTTATTTCCCTCTTTATTTCCCTCTTTATTTCCCTCTTTATTTCCCTCTTTATTTCCCTCTTTATGTACCTCTTTATTTCCCTCTTTATGTACCTCTTTATTTCCCTCTTTATTTCCCTCTTTATGCACCTCTTTATTTGCCTCTTTATGTACCTCTTTATTTGCCTCTTTATGTACCTCTTTATTTCCCTCTTTATGTACCTCTTTATTTGCCTCTTTATTTCCCTCTTTATGTACCTCTTTATTTCCCTCTTTATTTCCCTCTTTATGTACCTCTTTATTTCCCTCTTTATTTCCCTCTTTATGTACCTCTTTATTTCCCTCTTTATTTCCCTCTTTATTTCCCTCTTTATGTACCTCTTTATTTGCCTCTTTATGTACCTCTTTATTTCCCTCTTTATTTCCCTCTTTATGTACCTCTTTATTTCCCTCTTTATTTCCCTCTTTATGTACCTCTTTATTTCCCTCCTAATTTCCCTCTTTATGTACCTCTTTATTTCCCTCTTTATTCCCTCTTTATTTCCCTCTTTATGTACCTCTTTATTTCCCTCTTTATTTCCCTCTTTATGTACCTCTTTATTTCCCTCTTTGTGTACCTCTTTATTTCCCTCTTTATGTAACTCTTTATTTCCCTCTTTATTTCCCTCTTTATTTCCCTCTTTATTTCCCTCTTTAAGTACCTCTTTATTTAGCTCTTTATTTCCCTCTTTATGTACCTCTTTATTTCCCTCTTTATTTCCCTCTTTATGTACCTCTTTATGTACCTCTTTATTTGCCTCTTTATGTACCTCTTTATTTCCCTCTTTGTGTACCTCTTTATTTGCCTCTTTATGTACCTCTTTATTTCCCTCTTTATTTCCCTCTTTATTTGCCACTTTATGTACCTCTTTATATCCCCCTTTATGTACCTCTTTATTTGCCTCTTTATGTACCTCTTTATTTCCCTTTTTATTTGCCTCTTTATGTACCTCTTTATTTGCCTCTTTATGTACCTCTTTATTTCCCTATTTATGTACCTCTTTATTTCCCTCTTTATGTACCTCTTTATTTCCCTCTTTATGTAACTCTTTATTTCCCTCTTTATTTCCCTCTTTATGTACCTCTTTATTTCCCTCTTTATGTACCTCTTTTTTCCCTCTTTATTTCCCTCTTTATGTACCTCTTTATTTCCCTCTTTATTTCCCTCTTTATTTCCCTCTATACATGAAGAAAACAAACAGAAAAAAAACTATAGAAGTAGATACATAGAATTCATTCGGAATTATCACCATCCAAGTTGAGTAGCGTCTCCGCATGGAAGGTTGGGTACCATGGAGCGCCATTCTGCTCTGTCTCCTGCTTTGATGGTGCAGATTGCCATAGGTTGACTTGTCCATCTTTTGATATTTCAAGTCCATGTTAGTCTTGGTCTGCCTCTTTTGCCTCGTATTTTCCCTTACAAGATTACATTTAGTAGGCTGTTATGTCTTTTAACATGCCCCAAAAATCGCACTTGTCTTGTTTAAATTGTGTTTAGTAGTTCTCTTTTCATTTTTAGTTGTTTTAAGACTTCATCATTTGTTTTCTTGTCTTCACATCCAATTCTTCTTATTGTTCTATGAATCCACATTTCAAAGGCTTCAATTTTCTGTTTTGTTAAACAGTATAATAATAATATCCATGCTTCTGCACCATACAGCAATATTGAGACGATGTAACATTTTACTATTCTTAGATTTAGCCCTAGTGTAATTTGTTTGGATGTTAGTATGTTCTTCATGACATTAGAATTACTTTTCGCATTACTATTAATCTGTTTATTTCAGTTTTACATTTCTCATCACTGGTTATAGTATGTCCCAGGTAGTTATAGCTCTGAACTCATTCGGAATAAAATATAACAAATAATGTAACTTACTTATGTTTATAAGGAAGGCTGTTGCCAAAACGTTGTAACTTGTCTTGTCTTAGTCTACCTGCTCAGTACTATTTTATGTTTACGTTCTTTAGCTGTTGCTCGACACAGGGGGCCCGACACAACTGGAATATATTGTAACAACTGGAAAAATTGAGGGACGAAGAGATAGAGGGAAGCAAAGAGAAAAAATAACAGACAGCTTAAGAGAATGGCTTGGCAGAAGGTCAACAACAGAAATTATAATTAGCTGCCGAGATCGAAAATTGTGGAGAGACATGATCACCTACGCCAGTAGGCACGGTACTTGATGATGGTGATGAATTTTGTGTCCTCCATGTGCTACGACCTGCAGCCAGATTTTCCCAGTTTCTTTCACTGATAGAGAATTCCCTCAAGAAAGCTGCAAACATCCTTATATCTCAGCACTTGTCTGTCCTTTAGTTCGCCATACAATATTTGTTTCGGAATACGATTGATGTTGATGTCCATGCCCCAGTCATCTCAATCTTCGACTCCTATGAATTGCAATGATGGATGGAATTTTGAATCGTTGTAAGACACTAGAGTTGGTTACTTTGTCCTGCCATGATGGATGGAATTTTGATTCGTTGTAAGACACTAGAGTTGGTTACTTTGTCTGGCCATGATGGATGGAAGTTTGTTTCGTTGTAAGACACTAGAGTTGGTTACTTTGTCCTGCCATGATGGATGGAAGTTTGTTTCGTTGTAAGACACTAGAGTTGGCTACTTTATCCTGCCATGATGGATGGGAGTTTGTTTCGTTGTAAGACACTAGAGTTGATTACTTTATCCTGCCATGATGGATGGAAGTTTGTTTCGTTGTAAGACACTAGAGTTGGTTACTTTGTCCTGCCATGATGGATGGAAATTTGATTCGTTGTAAAACACTAGAGTTGGTTACTTTGTCCTGCCATGATGATGGAATTTTGATTCGTTGTAAGACACCTAGAGTTAGTTACTTTATCCTGCCATGATGGATGGGAGTTCGATTCGTTGTAAGACACTAGAGTTGGTTACTTTATCCTGCCATGATGGATGGGAGTTTGATTCGTTGTAAGACACTAGAGTTTGTTACTTTATCCTGCCATGATGGATGGGAGTTTGATTCGTTGTAAGACACTAGAGTTTGTTACTTTATCCTGCAATGATGGATGGTAGTTTGATTCGTTGTAAGACACTAGAGTTAGTTACTTTGTCTTGCCATGATGGATGGGAGTTTGATTCGTTGTAAGACACTAGAGTTGGTTACTTTGTCTTGCCATGATGGATGGGAGTTTGATTCGTTGTAAGACACTATAGTTGGTTACTGTGTCCTGACATGATGGTTGGGGATTTGGCTCGTTGTAAAACATTAGAGTTGATTACTTTATCCTGCCATGATGGATGTGAATTTGACTTATTGTAAGACACTAGAGTTAGTTACGTTGTCCTGCCATGATGGATGTGAATTTGACTTATTGTAAGACACTAGAGTTAGTTACTTTGTCCTGCCATGATGGATGTGAATTTGACTTATTGTAAGACACTAGAGTTAGTTACTTTGTCCTGACATGATGGATGTGAATTTGACTTATTGTAAGACACTAGAGTTAGTTACTTTATCCTGCCACGATGGATGGTAGTTTGGCTTGTTGTAAGACACTAGAGTTAGTTACTTTATCCTGCCACGATGGATGGTAGTTTGGCTTATTGTAAGACATTAGAGTTAGTTACTTTATCCTGCCACGATGGATGGTAGTTTGGCTTGTTCTAAGACACTAGAGTTAGTTACTTTATCATGCCACGATGGATGGTAGTTTGGCTTATTGTAAGACATTAGAGTTAGTTACTTTATCCTGCCACGATGGATGGTAGTTTGGCTTGTTGTAAGACACTAGAGTTAGTTACTTTGTCCTGCCATGATGGATGGTAGTTTGGCTTGTTGTAAGACACTCGGAGTTAGTTACTTTATCCTGTCATGATGGATGGTAGTTTGGCTTGTTGTAAGACACTAGAGTTAGTTACTTTATCCTGTCATGATGGATGGTAGTTTGGTTTGTTGTAAGACACTAGAGTTAGTTACTTTATCCTGCCATGATGGATGTGAGTTTGGCTTGTTGTAAGACACTAGAGTTAGTTACTTTATCCTGTCATGATGGATGGTAGTTTGGCTTGTTGTAAGACACTAGAGTTAGTATTTTTATCCTGTCATGATGGATGGTAGTTTTGGCTTGTTGTAAGACACTAGAGTTAGTTACTTTATCCTGCCATGATGGATGGTAGTTTGGCTTGTTGTAAGACACTAGAGTTAGTTACTTTATCCTGTCATGATGGATGTGAGTTTGGTTTGTTGTAAGACACTAGAGTTAGTTACTTTATCCTGCCATGATGAATGTGAGTTTGGTTTGTTGTAAGACACTAGAGTTAGTTACTTTGTCCTGTCATGATGGATGTGAGTTTGGCTTGTTGTAAGACACTAGAGTTAGTTACTTTATCCTGCCATTTGATATTCATTATCTTGTGATGGCAACGCACTTGTATACGAGACATTTATATAGAGCAAATTAAGACCTTCTTGCAGCAAAGTCTTGTGCCGAGTCTATACGTGTTCGTTTACCTATTGTTATGTTATTTTTTGTTATAACTTCGTGTAAAGTCTAATCACTTCATATTCCTGTCTGGTGAAAGATTGTCTAAGGACTGAGAGTTTCCCTCCAATAATCAATTTGTGTTTATTTGTTTTCTTTTGTTGGTCTTAGCTCCCTAACCCACTGGTCTATCTTAATGATAAGCATAATGTCAGTTATAGATTAGCTTTAATGTATATACCTTGGTTATGAGTGCATGAAGTGACCAGCTGTGCTGTTCGTTCAGTAGGACAATCCTCGGCAACACAGTTGGCCATGATACAAAGCCGACTATATAAAGCCAATGATATAAAGCCAGTGATATAAAGCCAGTGATATATAAAGCGTTAGGGTTAAAACTGCCAGAAAATCGATTGAAGCCAACAAGGGTTCATTAATACACGCACCACGTGCAGTCTGAGGATTAGGCCCAAATGTTGGGTCAGCAGGATACCCTCGCTGGCTGGTTGCAACTTGACCCTCGGTTTGACTGCGTCCAATGACACAACCCGTTGCTCGTGTATTTAATTCAACACACACATAGTCTCATGTATGTGTGTTTGTTCTTATAATAGGCGTGTTTAATATAATTGTGTATGCGAGTGTCAGTAGAGATTTGGAAGATATGAGGAGAACATTGTAAAATAGACGTAGGGAATAATAGAACAAAGAAGTATGTATGAGGAGAACATTGTAAAATAGACGTAGGGAATAATAGAACAAAGAAGTATGTATGAGGAGAACATTGTAAAATAGACGTATGGTATAATAGAACAAAGAAGTATGTATGAGGAGAACATTGTAAAATAGACGTGGGGTATAATAGAACAAAGAAGTATGTATGAGGAGAACATTGTAAAATAGACGTAGGGTATAATAGAACAAAGAAGTATGTATGAGGAGAACATTGTAAAAATAGACGTAGGGAATAATAGAACAAAGAAGTATGTGTTAGCACTCGTAAAAATTGACAGACAAACAACAACAGAAAAAACGAAGAACAATATATGGTCCGAAGCGGGATCAAACCCGTACTCCCTGGCACCGCGCCTTGCCACGAGAAGCCGTTCCCTATATAATAATATTTATTTATTATTATTTGTATCTAAAATAGACGTACACTGGTGAAATGCAGCAAAACCTATAGAAGGACGAGGCAAATCACAACGTTTCGGGACATACCTTTATCATATTGTCTATGTCCCTGAGGAGAAAAGGAACATCCAAAGCTCTATTCGCTTAACCTGTTCAATGGAAACTTAAGTGATTGTAATGGACGTGATGGTTACATGGTGATAGAAATATCGACAAGTTCACAGTTCGAATCCGTTTCGAGTAGAAAGTCGGAGCACCTATGAGTATACCCTGGGTACAGCGATGGTGATCCAAACAATTAACATATAACATAATTGTTTTTCAGTGTTATACATGAAATAATTAGTCTCAGAAGTTTATTTCCTCATGACAGAAGTACACTAACCATAATGATTAATGAATTTAATGATGATAGTAGTAACTATAGTTATACAAACAGTAGTATTAAACAGTACTAAGATATCATCATCATCATCATCATCAAGTACCGGGCCTGCTGGCGTAGGTGATCATGTCTCTCCACAACTTTCGATCTCGGCAGCTATTTATCATTTCTGTTGTTAACCTTCTGCCAAGCCATTCTCTTAAGCTGTCTGGTATTTTTTCTCTTTGCTTCCCTCTATCTCTTCGTCCCTCAATTTTTCCAGTTGTTACAATATATTTCAGTTGATCTCTTCTCATTACATGGCCAAAAAATGATGATTGTTTCTTCCTAATATTGGAAATTAGCTCTCTTTTTGCTTTGACCTACCTCAGAACATCTTCATTACTCTTCTTAGCTGTCCATGGTATTCTCAACATTCTTCTGTAAAACCACATGTCTACAGACTCCAGGGATTTTCTTGTCAGTTGTCCTATTATCCATGATTCGCATTCATATGTTAAGACTGGCTCTACGTAACATTTAAGAACTCTTTTTCTTGTTTCTAATGTCAAAATACTACTATATACTAAATAGTAAGATATCTATCTATCTATCTATCTATCTATCTATCTATCTATCTATCTATCTATCTATCTATCTATCTATCTATCTATCTATCTATCTATCTATCTATCTATCTATCTATCTATCTATCTATCTATCTATCTATCTATCTATCTATCTATCTATCTATCTATCTATCCATAGTCCTTTCGAGCCGAAGACGGCACATAGGGCAGAACCACAATCTCAAAAACAGAAACCTTGCATGCCAAAGTGGCACATATTGCAGAGATCACTGCTCTAAATATATGGCGCTGTTATATGCTAAGATATACTTACATTTAGTGTCCGGTTAGCGCAATCGATAGGCGGTTGGCTTACCACGGCAACAGCCGAGGTTCGTACCCTGGCGAGGACACCTGGGTTTTACTAATTCCCTAAAAATTAGTACCTCTGAAGTCGGAGTAAATCTGCCTGCATGGCGAGGGGCATCCTGTAATGGGATAAAACAGACTTTACACGCAAAATTCAGTCCCACAAAATTTAGTGGGTGGGACTTCGTCAGAGGTCAAAGCTGACGAAAGCGAACGAACGAACTTACATTTAAAATGGTGTTAACATTATTATAAAAGTGCATGCAGTTACACACACATGATACCATGCTAAAAGTACAATTACATAAATGTTACATGTCAAGCTGAGATCCACAACAATGTATTCCAGGAACACACTAATTGGAGTCATGATATTCAACAAAGCAAGACATTCTTCTTCTTCTTTTCTCTTTCACTGATACCTAAAAGGTGTCGTGGTTTATATCATTTGTCGTTCTTGTGCTGCTCGAATTGTCTGAATTAGTGATTTTCCTTTGTTGTTACATGTCTCTGTCACTGCATCTATCCATCTTCTTCTGGGTCTTCCTCTTGGTCTTTTCCCATGCATTCTCGAGAAGAACGCCCTTGATGGTGATTGGTGAGGATTCATTCTGACCAGGTGGCCAAACCATTTAAGTTGTTGTTGTTCTACATATTCTTGGCAGGGTTTTGTTCCTACCATTTTTCTTATGGTTTCATTTGGTATTCTAAGCAAGACATTACACCAAGAAAATTAAAGTATTTCTAATTTATTTGTCAATATTGCTCACAATTATAACACAACAAAAGACATATTACGCTGAGGTAAGCACATATATCAAACATAATAAATATGAAAAACTATGTGCGGCTGCGTGTGTATCTGCAGAAAACAAAGAAAATATACATAAAATTATATTTAACATCTAAACTAATAGAAAAATAAGACAGGCTATAGCGTTTCGACAGAAGCCTTCATTGGGTATAACAAGCTATAAACTTTAAACACAAAATTCCGAGTTAGAATACACAACTACACAGCTCTTTTAAAAAATGGCAGAAAAGACAGTGGCCAGGATTTTTGTAGAGTCAGGTTTAAAGATTAATAGATAATAAGACAGGTAGGATTTAATGAGACCAAAGGAACCAAACAATGAAAAATGTGTCCCATTAGAAAATAATAAACCGAGGGATATAAAGATGGTGGATATAAAGAAAACGGGAAGAAGGGTAAAAGAAAGAAAGGACAGTGATGGCGAGGGAGAAGAAAAGCAAGAAAGGTAATAAAGATAATGTAGGGAGGAATAGTCATAGGACACAGGAAAGACATGGAGAGTACACCAGAGATTAAAGAAAAAAGTGAAAAGAGTTTAATCCTCTATTTTGGAGAATGCCAAAACGGGCAATGAGTCTGTTCTCCAAAGTGAAACGGTTATGGTTATCAGAGGAACACGAGATGATATCAGTAACACATTTTTCTAGTGGCACGAAGCAGTACCGAAGAGAGCGGGTTCGAATCCCTTTGTGCGCTGTCTCTTGTCATCTGTGTTTCCTATTTGTGGGTGTGTCCTAGTGCTGTAAGGAAGACATCGCCAGTGATAGTTGTCTGCTCTAAGCCGCTGGAAACTCCTTGACAGAAGATAACGGGGACATCCTCAACAAGGCCAACACAACAAGAGAACTCATGAAAATATCAGAAAGAAATAATCGACAATTTTCCGGCACATCACGAGAAGATGAAAGTTGGAATACATGGTTACAACTGGTAAAATACAGGGATATACAGATCGCCGACGACAAAAACAAAAGGTAATAGATGATAGATCGTGACAAACAGCCAACAACATTAACAGAATTAATACGATACACTTAGGACAGAGGGCGTCACGATAGCCCAGTAGTTAGTGAACTGGACTACAAAGAACAAGAGGTCAGGTTCGATCCTGAATGACGGCTTCTGGGGTCACCCAGCCTTAAGTGGGTACCTGATTTTTTTTTCTGGGAAAGTGAAGCGGCACGGACGTAATACTGACTGACCCCACTGCCCCAAAAATCATGTGCTGACGGTCTGTAGAAATTATGGTCACTAACACCATATTCCCTATACACCACTTGGTGTGACGGGGGCTCTTGGCTGTTTTATACTTGATGAGGATAGAGACTTGTGGATGATTATGATCAACTACACCAACCGGCACATGATAATGATACGATACTTACATTCCTACGTTATTTCAGTGCTTTAGCTTCCAGTATATCTTATAATAAACAGCTCTTTATTTTTTTTAAAATCGTTTTTTGCGCTGTATCACCACGCTACAGTTGTTCTTATCATAGCAAATAATTATATCATTCATCATCATCATCATCATCATCGTGTTCCGTCTCCGCATCGAAGGTTGGCTACCATGGAGCGCCATTCCATTCTGTCTCTTGCTCTGATGATGCAGATTGTCATAGGTTGACTTGTCCATCTTTTGATATTACCCGTCCATGTTAGTCTTGGTCTGCCTCTTTTACCTTGTATTTTCCCTTCCAATATTACTTTTATTAGGCTGCTGTGTCTTTTAATATGCCCCCAAAATTTCATTTGTTTTGTTCTATTTGTGTTTAGTAGTTCTCTTTTCATTTTTAGTTGTTTTAAAACTGCATCTTATATATTAAATTATGAACAAGCAACAAAACAGCTTCTATGAGCAGCCAGGATTTATGAAATTGTTCTATTTATGTTTAGTAAAAGTAATGCACATAATGACAAAGAAAGAGTACACAAGTCCATGATTTATGAAATTGTTCTATTTATGTTTAGTAAAAGTAATGCACAGAATGACAAAGAAAGAGTACACAAGTCCATGATTTATGAAATTGTTCTATTTATGTTTAGTAAAAGTAATGCACAGAATGACAAAGAAAGAGTACACAAGTCCATGATTTATGAAATTGTTCTATTTATGTTTAGTAAAAGTAATGCACATAATGACAAAGAAAGAGTACACAAGTCCATGATTTATTCTCTTTTTTCAAGAAGGACGCCTTAAAACATCTGGTTCAACGTTTGCGCAAGCAATCTATCTTTCTTTCGGGCATCGATTTTGAAGCCCCTAACCGGAAACAGGTGAAATCAACTATTTGCTACTTAGACGAATGGGTATGTCGTGTTGTCGAGCCAAACGAACGCCCATGTCTGCACTTGTTAAGCATCCTGTCCTTAGAGTGGTCAGACCCTGCACTTTTGTTGCCAGTTGTCACATATGGGCATCTCGATCCGTGTTCTTGTTGAACAAAAGCTCGCACGCCGGGCCGTGATTGCAGAGTTGGCGTGCTTGTTCATTTGTCTTTCTCATTACAGCAAGAGCTATACAACCCGCTTTCTTTCTCTGGTGAGGTGCATGCATTGGAAACCCCATAAAATGGATATTATAAACAAGAAACCATAAACACTTCACTTTGGAAAACACAGTTACATTTTAAATTAAATGTGTCCTTATAACCACACCGGACGCATGGTTACTGGTTAGTGCACTGGTTCAGGGACACAATGTATTTAGGTTCAATTTCAATATAACCATTCTCTTAGTTATGTTATATTGTGTTATGTAATGCTTTTCTATGTTATGTTGTGTTATGTTACGTTGTGTTGTATTACGTTATTGGTTATTGGTTATGGAAGGCCTCGGTATCACAGCAAACGAATTAAAATCCATAATTGCTCAACCGCCCGTGCCAGTGGAAGCCTCCGAATTACTAACTCATCTCCCAAACAAAGAAAGGTAACTGTAGTCCCCATCGTAGCAGTCTCAGCACACGCCAAAAGACATAAGGCGAAACCGCGCAGAAAGTGAACACAGCCAACTGTATTACGTTGTTTTGTGTTATGTTGTATTATATTGTTTTGTGTTATGTTACTTTGTGTTGTGTTATGTTACGTTGTGTTGTGTTATATTATGTTGTGTTGTGTTATGTTATGTTATGTTGTGTTATATTGTTTTGTGTTATGTTACTTTGTGTTGTGTTATGTTACTTTGTGTTGTGTTATGTTACGTTGTGTTATATTACGTTGTGTTATGTTATGATACGTTAGTCATCAGACTATATTAATCACACATCGAACAAATGTCCACACGTACTTAGATCTACACTCCATTTTAAGCTAAGAAAAGAATACAAAACTGGTTTATTTAATTGAGTACCGTCATAGAATAGAATAGAATAGAATAGAATAGAATAGGATAGAATAGAACAGAATAGAATAGAACAGAATAGAATAGAATAGAATAGAACAGAATAGAATAGAATAGAATAGAATAGAACAGAACAGAATAGAATAGAATAGAATAGAATAGAATAGAATAGAATAGAATAGAATAGAACAGAACAGAACAGAACAGAACAGAACAGAATAGAATAGAATAGAATAGAACAGAATAGAATAGAACAGAATAGAATAGAATAGAATAGAATAGAATAGAATAGAACAGAACAGAACAGAATAGAATAGAATAGAATAGAATAGAATAGAACAGAATAGAATAGAACAGAACAGAACAGAATAGAATAGAATAGAACAGAACAGAATAGAATAGAATAGAATAGAACAGAATAGAATAGAACAGAATAGAATAGAATAGAATAGAATAGAACAGAACAGAACAGAATAGAATAGAATAGAATAGAACAGAATAGAATAGAACAGAATAGAATAGATTAGAACAGAATAGAATAGAACAGAATAGAATAGAATAGAATAGAACAGAATAGAATAGAACAGAATAGAATAGAATAGAATAGAATAGAACAGAACAGAATAGAATAGAATAGAATAGAATAGAATAGAATAAAACAGAATAGAATAGAATAGAATAGAACAGAACAGAATAGAATAGAATAGAACAGAATAGAATAGAATAGAATAGAATAGAATAGAATAGAATAGAATAGAATAGAACAGAACAGAATAGAACAGAACAGAACAGAATAGAACAGAATAGAATAGAATAGAATAGAATAAAACAGAATAGAATAGAATAGAATAGAACAGAACAGAATAGAACAGAATAGAATAGAATAGAATAGAATAGAATAGAATAGAATAGAATAGAATAGAATAGAATAGAATAGAATAGAATTGTTTACATTAATTATGTGAGCAGCATAGAATGCCTTCTATAGGGTGTCTCACTCGCTACCGAAAGCTGCATTTCTTCATTTTTACCACCAAACACTTGCTTCTCCAGGATATTCAAACACATTCTTCATCTACCTTGTGCGAACTCACACGTGCTGTACACTAACGGTCACGAACAACAACTGTATTGTTTAGGCACTCCCAGTCAAATGACATAGATCAGCAGAGAGACGCATCAAGCAGTCATGTTTCAACATTTAGGAACTACATACACACCACACAAATACCACACGCACATCACACACACACATACACCATTACACACACATTTCTTGCCATTTCTCACACAGTGAACATTCTCCTGTTGACATCTCGTTGCAATATCTTCATTTAGAATTTTTGAGAACATTCCGGGTTCTGTAGCGAGTGAGACACTTTGTATGTATTGTATTGGAGGCCTCGGTAGCCTAGTTGGGAAACCCACCCGACTGGGCCACCGACGTTTGGACAACCCTGGTTCGATTCCGGCTGGAAGCAGTGTGAGTTGTACTCGTGGTTAGAAAAAAAATACCACCGGGGTCGACCCAGCCGCTAGATGAAATAGGTACCAGGGTAGTACTCTTGGAAGGAGAGGAATGCCGCCACGCGTAGTGAGTTTCGATACTTGAAGCGACACTATTCAGAAGTCTCCGAACACTTCTGGATAGGCAGCCGAACACATATGGATGAAAACTCGCGTGCTAAGGGGTTGATTCAAGTCTCGTACTTAATCTGTACATTCTGTATTTTAGTTGATGAAGTATGTACATACACATGACATCGTTGAGTTCAATAACCAAGCCTCTAAATAGTTCTATCGTTATAACAGCATTGGCTGTAGGTAGAAATAGGGATTCTATTTTCTCTGTATTTAATTATAAACACGATATTCCCGCGCATATAATTCATGAATTCCCTATATCCCCACGTCTGTGTAAATCTCATAACAGCAGTTCTCAATGTAGTAATCTTCGGCCTAACAATACAACAGTTGGCGTGTCTATGTCTGCTCGTAAGTCCCTACTTTCAATGGTCTCGTAGTCACGTGTAGAGTAATTCTTCAATCAATTCAGCCTTTCATCCTACACTCATTCTACACTCATTCTACACTCATTCTACACTCATTCTACACTCATTCTACACTCATTCTACACTCATTCTACACTCATTCTACACTCATTCTACATTCATTCTACACTCATTCTACACTCATTCTACATTCATTCTACACTCATTCTACACTCATTCTACACTCATTCTACATTCATTCTACACTCATTCTACACTCATTCTACACTCATTCTACATTCATTCTACACTCATTCTACACTCATTCTACACTCATTCTACATTCATTCTACACTCATTCTACACTCATTCTACACTCATTCTACATTCATTCTACACTCATTCTACACTCATTCTACATTCATTCTACACTCATTCTACACTCATTCTACACTCATTCTACATTCATTCTACACTCATTCTACACTTATTCTACACTCATTCTACACTCATTCTACACTCATTCTATACTCATTCTACACTCATTCTACACTCATTCTACACTCATACTTCACTCATTCTACACTCATTCTATACTCATTCTACACTCATTCTACACTCATTCTACACTCATACTTCACTCATTCTACACTCATTCTACACTCATACTCCACTCATTCTACACTCATTCCTGCCTCAGTTCAATCAGATCAAAAATCATGTTTAAAAAGCAATTTTTCTTTTGTTGTTGTTATGATCATCATTCCTGCACACCAGTCCAATCCGTAGTTGCTCTGATGTCTCCTGTTAGACACTCTCCCAGATCTAGATCCAATTACGCTTGTGTTGTTGCAGTTTCTGTAGGTTGCTGTTTGTGCTGTTGCATTTTCTGTAGGTTGCTGTTTGTGTTGTTGCAGTTTCTGTAGGCTGCTGTTTGTGTTGTTGCAGTTTCTGTAGGCTGTTGTTTGTGTTGTTGCAGTTTCTGTAAGTTGCTGTTTGTGTTGTTGAATTTTCTGTAGGTTGCTGTTTGTGTTGTTGCAGTTTCTGTAGGTTGCTGTTTGTGTTGTTGCAGTTTCTGTAAGTTGCTGTTTGTGTTGTTGCAGTTTCTGTAAGTTGCTGTTTGTGTTGTTGCAGTTTCTGTAAGTTGCTGTTTGTGTTGTTGTAGTTTCTGTAGGTTGCTGTTTGTAATGTTGCAGTTTCTGTAAGTTGCTGTTTGTGTTGTTGTAGTTTCTGTAAGTTGCTGTTTGTGTTGTTTCTGTAAGTTGCTGTTTGTGTCGTTGTAGTTTCTATAAGTTGTTGTTTGTGTTGTTGCAGTTTCTGTAAGTTGCTGCTTGTGTTGTTGCAGTTTCTGTAAGTTGCTGTTTGTGTTGTTGCAGTTTCTGTAAGTTGCTGTTTGTGTTGTTGTAGTTTCTGTAAGTTGCTGTTTGTGTTGTTGTAGTTTCTGTAAGTTGCTGTTTGTGTTGTTGCAGTTTCTGTAAGTTGCTGTTTGTGTTGTTGTAGTTTCTGTAAGTTGCTGTTTGTGTTGTTGTAGTTTCTGTAAGTTGCTGTTTGTGTTGTTGTAGTTTCTGTAAGTTGCTGTTTGTGTTGTTATAGTTTCTGTAAGTTGCTGTTTGTGTTGTTGCAGTTTCTGTAAGTTGCTGTTTGTGTTGTTGCAGTTTATGTAGGTTGCTGTTTGTGTTGTTGCAGTTTCTGTAAATTGCTGTTTGTGTTGTTGCAGTTTCTGTAAGTTGCTGTTTGTGTTGTAGTTTCTGTAAGTTGCTGTTTGTGTTCCCGCGATGAGGCCATGACCACAACCCTCAACCTGCAGAATCAGAGCCACCGCGATGAGGCCATGACCACAACCCTCAACCTGCAGAATCAGAGCCACCGCGATGAGGCCATGACCACAACCCTCAACCTGCAGAATCAGAGCCACCGCGATGAGGCCATGACCACAACCCTCAACCTGCAGAATCAGAGCCACCGCGATGAGGCCATGACCACAACCCTCAACCTGCAGAATCAGAGCCACCGCGATGAGGCCATGACCACAACCCTCAACCTGCAGAATCAGAGCCACCGCGATGAGGCCATGACCACAACCCTCAACCTGCAGAATCAGAGCCACCGCGATGAGGCCATGACCACAACCCTCAACCTGCAGAATCAGAGCCACCGCGATGAGGCCATGACCACAACCCTCAACCTGCAGAATCAGAGCCACCGCGATGAGGCCATGACCACAACCCTCAACTGCAGAATCAGAGCCACCGCGATGAGGCCATGACCACAACCCTCAACCTGCAGAATCAGAGCCACCGCGATGAGGCCATGACCACAACCCTCAACCTGCAGAATCAGAGCCACCGCGATGAGGCCATGACCACAACCCTCAACCTGCAGAATCAGAGCCACCGCGATGAGGCCATGACCACAACCCTCAACCTGCAGAATCAGAGCCACCGCGATGAGGCCATGACCACAACCCTCAACCTGCAGAATCAGAGCCAGCGGTGGACGGTCAGTTTGAAACTTGAGGGTATCAGGATCGTCAGATCGGGTTTTAAGATTGACCTTTAACCTGATAATTTGTGACATAAACATTATTGCATTTTGCGCTATGTAAAATAGTTCCTTCAACATGTGTCCCAAATTATCATAATTATAATTACATCAGAATATCGTAGTTATTTACATTGGATTTTATGAGAGAAAAAAAAAACATGGTTCAGCTTATAACAACTTTTCTAGTTTTTTTTTTTCTTTTGTATAAAGATGCGACGCAGTGGTTCTAAATTGCCATTTTATAAGACTGTCCACTATTAGCTCTAAATTCTATATGTCTCGATAACGACATCTCATTAGCTGTTCTTCTATTGACATGGCAATGAGGAGCAGATTATAGAAATGAATTACATAATTTTTACACGCATTGCAAGATCGATAGATGCCATTGTACGGTTGTAGTAGGTTTGACTTTCATAGACATAGCAACCTTTTCATTAGTAACGGCTTGAGTTATTTGAACTATATCACGGCTATGCTGCGGGGTAACTAGCTGGTCGCAAATTAACTCATTGAGCTGGAGTGTGATTGTGTTATTTATTCTCATAACATATTAGAGGAGTCGTTGCCTCCGTTGCATCCGTTGCCTCCTCTGAATACCGACTGCTACAGCGGGTTCATTTTTTTTGTCTGACCCCACAACCCACATAGACCCGTCCAGCCAGGTTGAACCTACCAAGAGTAAAACTTCCACTGGCATAGCTCTCGGGGGTGGTCAGGGTAGACAAGCTGTCACACCAAGACACGGTCAAGGCAGTGACAGATTTCACTTGTTGCTGAAGTCTGTTGTGTCCAGTTATGTTGTTAGTTTGCGTTTGTTAGTTTATTTGTTTCTTTGTTAGTTAGTTAGTTAGTTAGTTAGTTAATTAGTTAGTTAATTAGTTGGTTAGTTAGTTATTTAGTTACTTAGCTAGTTAGTTAGTTAATTAATTAGTTAGTTATTTAGTTAGTTAGTTAGCTAAATAGTTAGTTAGTTGCTTAGCTAGTTAATTAGTTAGTTAGCTAAATAGTTAGTTAGTTAGTTAGTTAGTTACTTAGCTAGTTAGTTAGTTAGTTAGTTAGTTAGTTATTTAGCTAGTTAGTTAGTTAGTTAGTTAGTTAGTTAGTTAGTTACTTAGCTAGTTAGTTAGTTAGTTAGTTAGTTAGTTAGTTACTTAGCTAGTTAGTTAGTTAGTTAGTTAGTTACTTAGCTTGTTAGTTAGTTAGTTAGTTACTTAGCTAGTTAGTTAGTTAGTTAGTTAGTTAGTTAGTTAGTTAGTTAGTTAGTTAGTTAGTTAGTTAGTTAGTTAGTTAGTTAGTTAGTTAGTTAGTTTATTTTTACACCGGCTGTGGCGGGAATCGAACTTTAGAGGCAGGACTGTTATATTTCGCTCTTTTCGGCCCAAGGCATCAGTCTTCAGTGCAGCGTTTTTAAGAGCCGGGTTTCCTTTCCTCTCAGTCCCAACTCACATGGCCAGATTAGTCTGATTCTTGGGGCACTACGAAGAAACGGAGTACGAGAATCTTGTTAATTCTGATTCATCGATCCTGGCGCAAGCCATCAGCTATGATTAGTCCACTTCTTTCAGATCTCTTGATGAACGACGCCTTTAGCACCTGTTTTCCACCAGTTATGGGTTGCTGAGGTTGCAGATCAACCAACACAGAACTGGAGTCGTCAGTCGCTGGACACTTCAAGACAAAAACGACTCGACGTTCTGGCCTAATACAAGCGTTCTGAGTGAACCCAAACACAACTAGAAGCTACAACTTTATTTTCTTTACTTTTATCATCTTTTCGGTCTAATATTCAGTTTTATAAATAAAAGTAAAAAGCCCCCGTCACGCCAAGTGGCGTATACGGAAAATATGGTGTTAGTGACCGTAAATTTTACAGACCTTCAGCACATGATTTTTGGGGTAATGCGGTTGGTATTACGCCCGTGCCGCTTTACTTTCCCAGAAAAAAAAATCCGGTACCCATTTAAGGCTGGGTGAAGCCGGAAGCCGTCGGTTGGGATCGAACCCTACCTCTTGTCCTTTGTAGTCCAGTTATTCAGCTTTATAATCATCATTATTATGTCACTACCCTTATTGCTATTGAAAGCGTGTGTATTGAGACTTCTAAATAATTTTCTCTTTGTTTCTGGGATTATTTTAGTTCAACATTGCGCCACCTATAATAGTCCAGTCCCACATCTGATAATCGACAAAAATATCCTTTATAATGGACAGTACGGCAGGACATATTTTTGTCGATTAACACGAGTTGAAACAAGTCTAAATCGCCGTAGGCATAACCAGGGAATCTGGGAGGCAGGTGTTTAAGACTCCGGACTGGTGATAGATGTGCTGGCAGGTGGACAGTTCGTGCACTGGATTCTGGTTAGTAGGAGTTATCTCTCTGTACTCTCTTTGTTTCATGGCGGTTCATTGGTTAGGAAACAAGGACAAGTATTCCAATCGTATGTCTACACCTCTCTCTCTCTCTCTCTCTCTCTCTCTCTCTCTCTCTCTCTCTCTCTCTGTGTGTGTGTGCGTGCGTGTGTGTGTATGTGTGTGTTGGTTATACAAACAAAACTAGGTCTCTTTACTTGAGAATATTATATGTTTTTTACATCACAATGTTAGGTATTTAACATCACAATGTTAGGTGTTTAACATCAAAATGTTAGGTATTTAACATCACAATGTTAGGTATTTAACATCACAATGTTAGGTGTTTAACATCAAAATGTTAGGTGTTTAACATCAAAATGTTAGGTATTTAACATCAAAATGTTAGGTATTTAACATCACAATGTTAGGTATTTAACATCACAATGTTAGGTGTTTAACATCAAAATGTTAGGTGTTTAACATCACAATGTTAGGTATTTAACATCACAATGTTAGGTGTTTAACATCAAAATGTTAGGTATTTAACATCATAATGTTAGGTATTTAACATCACAAAATGTTAGGTATTTAACATCACAATGTTAGGTATTTAACATCAAAATGTTAGGTATTTAACATCACAATGTTAGGTATTTAACATCACAATGTTAGTTATTTAACATCACAATGTTAGGTATTATACATCGCCTCGTATAATTTCCGTTCATAATAATATCCATTTATTATTTTGCTGTTGTTTGTCTTTCTATCATTTGTTAATGAGACAAGATATTCCAAACTCTCACAAATAAATGTTCATTAATGAATTCAGCACGACATTTTTGAGTACCGGGTTGTCTTCCCTCTTCGATCCCTACTCGCTTGGCCAGACTAGACAGGTTAGTCTGTTAAAGGAAGCACCACGGAGAGGTGGAGCAGGGTATGGATGGTTCTGGTTCACCGATACTGGTACAAGCCATCAGCTGTGGGACGCTGACAACTTTCAGCTCTGGTGCTGTGAGGTGCGCCTTCGCCTCCGGGTAGACATGTGATTTTATAATTTCAATATGTGGTTTATAATTTCACAAATTCACATTGCAGGAAGATCTTACGGTCTGTTGTTTGATGTGCGACGGGGATAATCCGACGACTAACTGTGTTTCATATGTTCGGATTTGGAGTCAAAAACAATGTTCTAACATCATCAAGCGCTATATATTTTTTTTTTAAATATGACGATCAACATTTTCAGGAGGACGTGAACATCCGGTCAATATGGTGGATAGGTGGCATGTACCTTTAGAGGCTATGTCTGCAAAGTGTTCCTTGTTGCAGTCTCCTCATATTCCAAGTCCGGTTTGTTGCAGGAGCTACTGAATTAAGTGCTCTGTGCACACAGTGAGCTGTGTGTTTCATCTGTTTTGATTGTGTTTCAATTTTCCGATTGTTTATGATGGTATCGTATATCGTACAAGGAACAGTTGGCTGTGTTCACTTTCTGTGCGGTTTCGCCTTATGTCTTTTGGCGTGTGCTGAGACTGCTATGATGGGGTCTACAGCTACCTTTCTTTGTTTGGGAGATAAGTTAGTAATTCGGATGATTCCACTGGCACGGGCATTTGAGCAATTATGGATTTTAATTCCTTTGCAATACTGGGGCCTTCCATAACCAATAACAATAATTACTAAATTAGTTTATAAAACTTGTTGTTGTTGTTGTTTTTTTTTTTTTTTGGGGGGGGGTGTAGAAAAAAACACATTCAAGTCTTCGTCTAATATCTAAATGTAAACCAATTATTTGTTAGCCTTTCTTGATTTCTTTCTTGGCCTGTTCCCACATGAAGGCAAAGATGTTTTATGTTTCTTATTTTCTTATTATACAGTCAGTGGGCAGAGCGAAAATATATTTTATTTGCTATCACTGGACTCTTTCTTCTTCTTCTACCTTTCAGCTCCCTGTGGAGCAAAGGTCTTCAACAAACACTTTCCAAGCCGTTCTGTTACTTGCTATTCTTTTAAGATCATTCCATGTCTTCCCCATCATCTTCATCTCTGCTTCTGTCTGCCTTCTCAGAGAATTCCTTGGTCTTCCCCTTTGTATTTTCCCTTGGGGATTCCAAAAAAAGGGCCTGTTGTGTAATACTCTCAGTTGGCTTCCGCAGTGTGTGTTCTATCCAGCGCCATCGTCTTCGCTGTATCTCTTTATCCACTGGTATTTGACTGGTACATTTCCATAATTCTATGTTAGTGATTTTGTCCTGCCAATTCCATCCTTTTATTCTGCGTAAGCATCCATTAATGAAAGTCTGTATCTTCATGATTGTCAATTTTGTTGATCTCCATGTTTCACAGCCATATAATAAGACTGACTTAACACTGGTGTTGAAAATTTTTATTTTGTATTTAACCTAACTTCTTTGGACTTCCATATGTTTCCCAGTGCAACAAAAGCTCCTCTTGCTTTTGATATCCTTATTTAGGTATCATTTTCTGTTCTTCCCTCTTTATCTATATTACTTCCCAGTTATATGTAAGATTGTACGTCTAGCAGAGGTATTTATTCTAATTTGATTTGGTTATTGCCAACTGCATTAATTCTCATAATGTTGGTCTTATCTCTATTAATTTGTTGTATTTAATTGCTAGTATTTATCATTATTATTATTGTTATCTGTCATTATTATTATTATTAACTATTAATATTTATATTAGGTTCTAATCGTATCAATTATTTATTCATCATCATCATGTACCGTACCGGTTGGCGTTGGCGATCATGTCCCTCCACAATCTTCTATCTACAGTGCATCGTATGAGTTCTGTTGTTGACTGTTTTCCATGCCATGACACCAAGCTATCCAGTATTTTATCTCTTTGTCGTCCACGATCTCTCTTTCCTTTTATTTTGCCAGTTGTAACCAAGTATTGCAACTTTCCTCTTCTCATGATGTGCCCAAAAAATGTTGATTGCTTCTTTCTGAAGTTTTTTAAGAGCTCCCTTTTTGTGTTGGCCTCTTTGAGAACTTTCTCATTGGTCTTTTATACTGTCCAGGGAACTTTCAACATTCTTCTGAGAAATCCCATCTCTGTGGCCTCTAATCGTCTTTTCATTTGTTTGTCTACTGTCCATGATTCGCTTCCATAGGTTAGAATTGGTTCTATATAGCACCGTTGAAATTTAATCGTTATTATACTCTAACTGTTATTATTAGTAGTAGTATTACTTGTTATACTCATTGTTTTTTGTTAGGATTTATCGTTATTATTTCTAATTATAATTAGAGTGCATTGTTTTTATTATTATTATTATTCTTGTGGAAACTATCTTTTAAAAACAAAACAAGGCAGACCCAGAGAATCGCTAGGCAAAACGATAACTAAGGAAAGCTCAACCATGGGAACTAGGAAACAACCAAGAATTACAAGAACTAGCAGTAAATTGTCAATCTTGGAGAACTATCATCCTATGTGCTGCCGTCTTAGATCCGAGAGGACAATATCATCAGTGCTGTTTTCTAGAAGTTTACAGGAAATCATCCTATCTCACTAAAATGAAAGGAAAAAAAACGCGCCAACACTAGTTAACAATTACTGTGAAATGTGTCATTTTAAACCGCTGAAATAATAAAATTACGCGGGAACTCGTTCCGGACCGTTCCGACTGAATAACATTGTTATCATTATTAAATAAAATATTCGTGCTAAAAATAGGTACCAATATGTGTAAAATTGATAGCGGCAGTCTAGCCGTGTTACGTATGGCCGGCTAGCAACGTTTGGCTAATGCATCTCTGGGGTAATATACGAGCAAATAAACAAATCGGTTGTTACAGGATCCTCGGGGAGTTGGCCATTTCTTCCATATTTCTTTCCATGGCGTGTTCCATTTGTATTTTGCTTCTGTGTTATTCTTTATTCTGCGTATTTCTCTATTCTGTATGCTTCTCTATTATGTATTGTGATATTCATTCATTGGATCAAGGTTCTTTTCTGATTTATCCTTTTTTTCATTTATTCTTTTTTCATTTATTCTTTGAATTTCTCTCTGATTGTAGCTGTGGTTTTCTATTCAAGTAATGGTAATTAAATGGTTATTTTTCTGCAGCGTTAGCTCGATTGTTACTCATTATTGACGTCTACTCTTAAACGAGTGTTGAGTGGACGTAGTTGCGCTGTATCGTTGTTTGTAGCACTTGGAAATTTGCCCCTAACGTCCAAAGTATCTCAAGACAAAACATTTCCTGAATACGGGTTTGCTTTCCATGTTCAACTTCTGTTCATTTATCCGGGAAGCGTGATGTTGGAGACCAGTGGTTGCCACGTTAGAGTCACGACCCACAACTGATCAAGACCTTAATACATCTCCAAACTGGTTTTCTTAGCAGAAGACAAAAGGCGCAAGATGAAGGAGATGGTTATGATTGGTCGAAGGCCCCGGTATCACTACAAACGAATTAAAATCCATAATTTCTCAACCGTCCGTGCCAGTGGAATCATCTGAATGAAAACTCATCTCATTCAAAGATCCATACAAAGAAAGGCAGCTACAGCACACGCCAAAAGACATAAGGCCAAGCGGCACCGACAGTGAATGCAGGTGAACTCTCCTTCGTCATACGATATCATCATTCATCGTAAGCAATCGGAATATCGAAACACGATCCGGATGCAAAACACAGCTCACGGTGTGCACAGAGCACTAAACCCAGTAGCTCCGGCAGCAAGCCGGACTTGGTATATAAGGAAACTGCAACAAGGAACACTTTTCAAACGAAGCCTCAATTGTTCCTACCGCATATCCGCCATATTGACCGGAAGTCCTGAAGGAGATGTGGTCAGCCACCACAAATACATCTTGACCATTCTGTGATTAGATCAGTTATCCAAAATTAGCTGATTCAGTCAAGGAAAAAGCTGCTGATTAAAACAGCATCCAGCAAGACACTAATATACAACTAAAACTACTGACACATGACAACTGCTTGCTACCAACTGTCTGTCAAGACGCCAATAACTGGTTTTTTCCCACCAAAAATGTTCTCAATGGATACCGACAATTGTAATTCAATCCATGTAATTCAATCCATGTAATTCAATCCATGTAATTCAATCCAATCGCAATTCGATTTCCATCAGTATTCACAATTCTATTTATACTAATATTCACAATTCTATTTATATCAATATCTGCAATTCCATTTACATCAGTATTCTCAATTCCATTATCATTAATATTCACAATTCTATTTATATCAATAGCTGCAATTCCATTTACATCAGTATTCTCAATTCCATTATCATTAATATTCACAATTCTATTTATATCAATATTCACAATTCTATTTATATCAATATTCACAATTCTATTTATATCAATATTCACAATTCTATTTATATCAATATTCACAATTCTGTTTATATCAAAATCGACAGTTCGATTTCCATCAGTATTCACAATTCTATTTATGTCAATATTCACTATTCTATTTATATCAATATCTACAATTCTATTTATGTCAATATTCACAATGATGTTTGTATCATAATTCTACTTATATCATCACTAATCACAACCTACTATAATCATCAATATTCACGATTCTAATTATATCAATATTCACAATACTAATCAGTTAACATTAAAGTTAGTATAAATGATAACTCTATCCTCATAATTCTAATATATCATCCATCAACTTTCACAATTATATCAACTTTCACAATTATACTATTATCAACTTTCACAATTATATTTATATCAACTTTCACAATTATAATTATATCAATATTCACAATTATACTTGTATCAACTTTCACAATTATACTTCTATCAACTTTCACAATTATACTTATATCAACTTCCACAATTCTATTTATATCAAAATTCACAATTCTATTTATATCACTATTCACAATTCTATTTGTATCACTATTCACAATTCTGTTTATATCACTATTCACAATTCTATTTATATCACTATTCACAATTCTATTTATATCACTATTCACAATTCTATTTATATCACTATTCACAATTCTATTTATATCACTATTCACAATTCTATTTATATCACTATTCACAATTCTATTTATATCACTATTCACAATTCTATTTATATCACTATTCACAATTCTATTTATGTCACTATTCACAATTCTATTTATATCACTATTCACAATTCTATTTATATCACTATTCACAATTCTATTTATATCACTATTCACAATTCTATTTATATCAATATTCACAATTCTATTTATATCACCCATCAACTTTTCATCCAATATCTAGAACGTCATCAAGATTATGCCCCCCCCCTCCACCCAGCCCTCCCCAATATCATTCAAACCCTTCCCAATTTAAAACCACTCCTTTAAGTATCACCCCCCCCCCTTTCTCCTCAACTCACCCCTTTCCATTCCTTCTACAACCATCTTCTATTGTGCGTGACTACCATCCCCAACTTAAGACCAGTCCTAGCAAGTCAGTCCACTTACCCCGAGTGCAACCACTGCTCTCTTATCAGCTGATTTCAGTCACAGCTGTTCTCTCCCGGCCGCAATAAAACCATTTCCAACTACCAAGCTGGAGACCCAGGTTACGCCCAAAACAATCGTAGATTATGGTGATTGATTTTAGTGTTCCGACCTGGCCAACTAGACGACAGCTACCAACGTCAGTAAGCGAAACTCACCGCCAAGGAACGGCCATTTTGTTCGTGTGCTGTTCCCTAACTGGAAAGTTCCCACGTAAAAGGTCAGCACGTGTGGCCGGTATCAGTGAAATGTTTGGACCGTTAATTATATTGTCAATAAAGAAAGTTTGTTATGTGCAACGTCTCCAGGCAGCGAGAGAACGCTGTCGCTATAAGAAATACGGACAACTGGCAGGTGGTAAAAAAACTAGGGGGCGTCCACAATGTAGATGTGTGTAAACGCGACATGAAGACTCTGAACATAAACCCTGCAGCATGGGAAGACATAGCTGCAGACCGCAATCTCTGGAAACACACTCTAAAGGTTCACCTCAAACAAAAAGCAGACAGATTCATAGAGAAAGAGAACACACAGCGAAAGAAAAGAAAAGAAAAGAAAAGAAAAGAAAAGAAAAATAACATTTCTAGGGACGCTAAAAAATCCATAGTCAACTATGACTGACGGAGGCTACTATATGAAATACGTTAAATGGGTACCGGATTTTTTTTTGAAAGTAAAGCGGCACGGACGTAATACTGACCACATTACCCCAAAATTCTTGTGCTGAAGGTCTGTAAAATGTATGGTCACTAACACCATATTCCCTATACGCCACTTGGCGTGACGGGGGCTCTTTACATTTTATGAAATACGGAGCTGCTGTAAATTTGGTGATAGGGAAGATTTAACGCAAAAAAAAAAAAATAACAGCAAAATAAATAAAAAACGGTTTGGGTACAGCGTTGACAACGATAAAAGAGAGAACAAGAGTCCGACGTTACGGCTCGAGACCTTCAGCGTGTAATGTGCGTGTCCTTGACTTAACAGTGACGTTAACTTGTGCCGTATTTTATAACCGTGAAGTATAGCATGGAAAACGGGGGTGTGAGGGGGGGGCGGATGTCTGCTCGCTGCAGCGATGAGGTTAGGTTACTTGCACAACATTCACAATGTTCCCGGTTAGAGCAGAATTTTGAGGGATCGGAGTTTTTTTTTCACAGTGAACTCTTATCTGAAAGTCAGACTGAGTACATAGTCCTATCGTAGACAAATTATTAAAGCTATGTCACGTGTTCTAGTTGTGTTTTCTTGTTCACTGGAATTATAACAGAGTGAAACTACATATCGCTGCCTGGATTAAGTTTCAAGATTAAAAGTAAAATTCTTATATAATCTTCATCAAAATTACCCATATTTTTTTTATTACTTTGGAAAAAGAAGCCTCGCCAGTGAGCGGCACAGAGTTCGTGAACTGTGTTGAGATGCTCCTCTGCTATCAGAAAAGAGCAGGAAACTCTAAAAGGCACAGGGAAACATGGAAATAAATGCAGTGCTACGGTAAAGCTGGTACCAAGGAGCCAGTAGTGGGTGGGGCCAGTAGTAAAAAAAAAAGTTAAGAGACCCGTAACGTCAAGTGGCGTATAGGGAATATGGTGTTAGTGACCCGTCACGCCAAGTGGCGTATAGGGAATATGGTGTTAGTGACCCGTCACGCCAAGTGGCGTATAGGGAATATGGTGTTAGTGACCATATTTTTTTACAGATCTTCAGCACACGATTTTTGGGGTAATGTGGTCGGCATTACGCCCGTGCCGCTTTACTTTCCTAGGAAAAATCTGGTGCCCATTTAAGGCTGGGTGAACCCGGAAGCCGTATGCTGGGATCGAACCCTACCTCTTGTCCTTTGTAGTCAAATTCACTAACCACTGAGCTATCGCGGCTCCCTGTTACACCCCAGTACTGGCTCCCTAATAGGCATTCATCTAGTACAGTCAATGCACGTCTCAAACAAACAATGGCCTCTCGTGAGCTCAACTTTACTTGTCCCAATATTTCAAGGAGATAATTAATCTCTTTCCTTTGTTGTCTTGCATAAGTCCCTTCCCAGCACGCAACACGAACCTTTTTCTAAGCCAGTCCATGGATTTATTGCATCCGCTCTTTTGCTCTTTTTAGATTTCCTTTCTTTAAAACATGTTCCATCCCCCTCATGTTAGTCTGTCGGAACATTTTCCTAATCTCATGCTGGTAGCTTGTCAGAGACATGTCACACTAAACTCTCCCACACTTTTATTAGTGTCTGGCAGCGATGAGGCCCCAATCTAAGACCGCCACTAGTATCTGTCAATGTCGCTCTAATTGTTCCGATAATTTGGTTCAGGCCACTTTCCTGAGAGAAAAGTCAAATCAGCTGAACAAATGAATGGACAAAAGATGCCAAATTCTCTGAAACATAAAAATATTAGAATGAAGTGCCCTACTGCTTGGGTAGACGATCATGTCGATGCACATATTTCTATCTCTACATTTGTTGTTAATGGTGGGTAGGCGATCATGTCTATGCACATATTTCTATCTCTACATTTGTTGTTAATGGTGGGGTAGACGATCATGTCGATGCACATATTTCTATCTCTACATTTGTTGTTAATGGTGGGGTAGGCAATCATGTCGATGCACATATCTCCATCTCTACATAAGTTATTAATTCTGTGGTGGGTATGGGGGCCTCGGTATCCTAGTTGGGAAAACCACCCGACTGGACTACCGACGTTCGGACAACCCGTGTTCGATTCCCGCTGGAAGCAGTGTGAGTTGTACTCGTGGTTGAAAAAAAAATTGCCCCTACGGTCGACCCAGCAGCTGGCAGAAATGCGTACTAGGGTAGTACTCAGGGAAGGTGAGGAATGCCGCCTCACATAGTGAGTTTCGATGCTTGAAGCGAATATATCCAGAGGTCTCCGAACTGGATAGACAGCCGAGCACATATGGGTGAAAACTCGCGTGATAAGACTCCGATTCAAGTCTCGGACTTTACTTTTACATCAAATTAATGACATTTTGATCACCGACCGATGCTAGAAGCATGTTTGCTCTAGACCTTAGTACAACCTTATTGTTTAAACTCTTCTTCATCTTCTGCTTCAGTGATCAGTTACTGCTATGCATTTAGACGGTTTGACAATATCTGGAACAAGTGCAACGTTTCAAATACTTGGGCACAATAATAACATCAGATGGGAGATGCACCACAGAAATAAAAAAGCAGAATAGCTCAGGCCAAAATAGCATTTCAGAAAATGAAAAATATCTTATGCAACAAATCTGTCAATAAAAATGAGAAAGAGAGTTCATCTGTGCTTTATAGAGCCAATTCTGACCTATGGAAGCGAATCATAGACAGTAAACAAACCAATAGAAAGACGATTATAGGCCACAGAAATGGAATTTCTCAGAAAAAATGTTGAAAGTTCCCTGGACAGCTTAAAAGACCAACGAGGAAATTCTAAAAGAAACCAACACAAAAGGGGAGCTCCTAATAAAGATCAGAAAGAAACAATCAACATTTTTCGGACACATCATGAGAAGAGGAAAGTTGGAATGCTTGGTTAAAACTGATAAAATAAAAGGAAAGGGAGATCACGGATGACAAAGAGAGAAAATACTGGATAGCTTGGTGTCATGGAAAACAGTCAACAACAGAATTGTTACGATGCATTGTAGATAGAAGATTGTGGAAGGACATGATCGCCTACACCAACTGGTATGACACATGGTGATGATGACCATATCTGTCTATAGATTTGTAGATCTATAGATAACTTTGGTTAGATCAGCTTGGGTCACAAAGAAGATGATGCCTTGAAGTGATCACACGTTTCCCATAGTTTGTCATGCAGGATTATTTATTTTATTTATGCTCTTTTGGGGTTTTGAGATAAAATGTGTTAGACGAATAACAGGAAACAGTCTGAGAGGTAAGATGACAAATGAAGAACTGAGAAAAAAAGCAAGGAATAACCCCCGCCATAGAGAATATAAAGAAACAACAGATAAAATGCTTTGGCCACGTGACAGGGCAGAAAGATCAAAACACAACACAACGAGCCTACAATAAAGATTGCGAGAACACCAGTCCCAAAGGCCGACCACAAAAAAGATGAATCAACAGAATACTGGAAACACTAGGAAAGATAGCAGCAGATGCGAACAGAAATGAGGGAGGAAAGAGGAAGAAGAAGGGTGTTGAGAGTGCTGCTATTCTATGGGATAAGCTCTGGAGTTCAATTTCAATAAATCTCGTGATAGTACATAGCCCTTTCTAATATTGTGTTTTATTTGTTGAACATTCACAATGATTTCTTTCATCTTCCTGCATTTGCTTTACAAAAATACCTTTTACCTCATGTATTGTTATCTACGTGTTTTCTGTTTTTACCGCTGTATTGTTATCTGTGTGTTTTTTACTGTTTTACCACTGTATTGTTATCTGTGTGTTTTCAACTGTTTTACCGCTGTATTGTTATCTGTGTTTTCTACTGTTTTACCGCTGTATTGTTATCTGTGTTTTCTACTGTTTTACCGCTGTATTGTTATCTGTATGTTTTCTTCTGTTTTACCGCTGTATTGTTATCTACGTGTTTTCTACTGTTTTACCGCTCTATTGTTATCTGTGTGTTTTCTACTGTTTTACCGCTGTATTGTTATCTGTGTATTTCTACTGTTTTACCGCTGTATTGTTATCTGTGTTTTCTACTGTTTTACCGCTGTATTGTTATCTGTGTTTTCTACTGTTTTACCGCTGTATTGTTATCTGTGTGTTTTCTACTGTTTTACCTCTGTATTATTATCTGTGTGTTTTCTACTGTTTTACCACTGAATTGTTATATGTGTGTTTTCTACTCCCGACTCCCACTTTACATACACCTTTACCGCTGAATTGTTATATGTGTGTTTTCTACTCCCGACTCCCACTTTACATAAACCTTTACCGCTGTATTGCTATCTACGTTATTCTCTACTCTGCTTTACATAAACCTCCTTTACCGCTGTTTTGTGCTTCCTTTTCTAGCATCAACATTTATATTCCACTCCTGGCCATGACCGACCCCCCAAGATAACGCTGTTTGATTTACAACCCATTGTATTGATCACTTCTAGCTGCACGTTTCCAACTCTCCCACCACCAACGTTGGGTATTAGACGTGTCCTGTACATGGCTGTGTGTCGTTTACTGTCCGGTTCATAGAAAGTACAATTAAAATATGAACGTATTTAAGTTAAGTCGTCAGTGAGTTACTAGTGGCAGTTAAAAGTTGTCAGTTTTAATTCATTAATCAGATTTTGATTGAGACTTTGAACTTGATGGTGTCTCACTCCTAAATTTATTTCATGGTTTTACAACTAACGAGGATATTGCTGAGAAATGTGAAGCGGAGTTGGTTAATTTGGTAAGAAATGTGACGACATTATAGCATATGCTGGAAGTGACAACAATTTGTGTCCAAGCAGGAAAAATAATTATTGAAGAAATGATAGTAACCAGTGGGGAAACCTGCATAATCATAGTGCGCTGATAGCGCAGAGTTTATTAGAGTGTTAGTTTAATCTTATTCTTTGATAACCAGTTGTGGAGAACGGACATTCTCGGCACTTTCTACCAGTTATGGAGAACGGACATTCTCGGCACTTTCTACCAGTTGTGGAGAACGGACATTCTCGGCACTTTCATGTAGGCAGGACGAGTTGTTGATTCGGGCGAGGAACTTAAAACGGACTGCAAGAGTTCATGTCAAAAAGAGCGACGCCAGTCAAGAACATTAAGATTTTCTTTTCAGTGATGCCGCTTGAAATTGCCGCCTATGCAGCCGTAAATGGCTTACACGGAGTTCGACCTTATTAATGTCATAATCGACGATACACGTGTTGTGTTTTTGCGCAGAATAACGTACTCGCGTACACATTTTCGGTTGCTTTGTGTCCGGTATGCTTTTAGTGGAAACTGAAGTAAGTAGTGACTAGAGACTCTAAATGTAGTGGAAACTGAAGTAAGGTAGTGACTAGAGTGTCTAAATGTAGTGGAAACTGAAGTAAGGTAGTGACTAGAGAGTCTAAATGTAGTGGAAACTGAAGTAAGGTAGTGACAAGAGTGTCTAAATGTAGTGGAAACTGAAGTAATGTAGTGACTAGAGAGACTCTAAATGTAGTGGAAACTGAAGTAAGGTAGTGACTAGAGTGTCTAAATGTAGTGGAAACTGAAGTAAGGTTTTGACTAGAGACTCTAAATGTAGTGGAAACTGAAGTAAGGTAGTGACTAGAGACTCTAAATGTAGTGGAAACTGAAGTAACCTAGTGACTAGAGAGTCTAAATGTAGTGGAAACTGAAGTAAGGTAGTGACTAGAGAGTCTAAATGTAGTGGAAACTGAAGTAAGGTAGTGACTAGAGAGTCTAAATGTAGTGGAAACTGAAGTAAGGTAGTGACTAGAGAGTCTAAATGTAGTGGAAACTGAAGTAAGGTAGTGACTAGAGAGTCTAAATGTAGTGGAAACTGAAGTAAGGTAGTGACTAGAGACTCTAAATGTAGTGGAAACTGAAGTAAGTAGTGACTAGAGACTCTAAATGTAGTGGAAACTAAAGTAAGGTAGTGACTAGAGTGTCTAAATGTAGTGGAAACTGAAGTAAGGTAGTGACTAGAGAGTCTAAATGTAGTGGAAACTGAAGTAAGGTAGTGACAAGAGTGTCTAAATGTAGTGGAAACTGAAGTAATGTAGTGACTAGAGACTCTAAATGTAGTGGAAACTGAAGTAAGGTAGTGACTAGAGTGTCTAAATGTAGTGGAAACTGAAGTAAGGTTTTGACTAGAGACTCTAAATGTAGTGGAAACTGAAGTAAGGTAGTGACTAGAGACTCTAAATGTAGTGGGAAACTGAAGTAACCTAGTGACTAGAGAGTCTAAATGTAGTGGAAACTGAAGTAAGGTAGTGACTAGAGAGTCTAAATGTAGTGGAAACTGAAGTAAGGTAGTGACTAGAGAGTCTAAATGTAGTGGAAACTGAAGTAAGGTAGTGACTAGAGAGTCTAAATGTAGTGGAAACTGAAGTAAGGTAGTGACTAGAGAGTCTAAATGTAGTGGAAACTGAAGTAAGGTAGTGACTAGAGACTCTAAATGTAGTGGAAACTGAAGTAAGTAGTGACTAGAGACTCTAAATGTAGTGGAAACTAAAGTAAGGTAGTGACTAGAGACTCTAAATGTAGTGGAAACTAAAGTAAGGTAGTGACTAGAGACTCTAAATGTAGTTGAAACTGAAGTAAGTAGTGACTAGAGACTCTAAATGTAGTGGAAACTAAAGTAAGGTAGAGACTAGAGACTCTAAATGTAGTGGAAACTGAAGTAAGGTAGTGACTAGAGACTCTAAATGTAGTGGAAACTGAAGTAAGTAGTGACTAGAGACTCTAAATGTAGTGGAAACTGAAGTAAGGTAGTGACTAGAGACTCTAAATGTAGTGGAAACTGAAGTAAGGTTTTGACTAGAGACTCTAAATGTAGCGGAAACTGAAGTAAGGTAGTGACTAGAGACTCTAAATGTAGTGGAAACTGAAGTAAGGTAGTGACTAGAGACTCTAAATGTAGTGGAAACTGAAGTAAGTAGTGACTAGAGACTCTAAATGTAGTGGAAAATAAAGTAAGGTAGTGACTAGAGACTCTAAATGTAGTGGAAACTAAAGTAAGGTAGTGACTACAGACTCTAAATGTAGTGGAAACTGAAGTAAGTAGTGACTAGAGACTCTAAATGTAGTGGAAACTGAAGTAAGGTAGTGATAGAGACTCTAAATGTAGTGGAAACTAAAGTAAGGTAGTGACTAGAGACTCTAAATGTAGTTGAAACTGAAGTAAGGTAGTGACTTGAGTGTCTAAATGTAGTGGAAACTGAAGTAAGGTAGTGACTAGAGACTCTAAATGTAGTGGAAACTGAAGTAAGGTAGTGACTAGAGACTCTAAATGTAGTGGAAACTGAAGTAAGGTAGTGACTAGAGACTCTAAATGTAGTGGAAACTGAAGTAAGGTAGTGACTAGAGAGTCTAAATGTAGTGGAAACAGAAGTAAGGTAGTGACTAGAGACTCTAAATGTAGTGGAAACTGAAGTAAGGTAGTGACTAGAGACTCTAAATGTAATGGAAACTGAAGTAAGGTAGTGACTAGAGACTCTAAATGTAGTGGAAACTGAAAAAAGGTAGTGACTAGAGACTCTAAATGTAGTGGAAACTGAAGTAAGGTAGTGACTAGATAGTCTAAATGTAGTGGATGACGTGTGCATTCAATGTCTGTTTTATACATGGTGTCGATTTCATCATTGGAATCTAGCAACGGTGACATCGCACTTGGGGGATCAGTGACATGAAGTCTGGCTGCTGAAGGCAATTCCAGATTTTACACAATAACCTGACTCCATGAATAGAATAGAATAGAATAGAATAGAATAGAATAGAATAGAATAGAATAGAATACAGTAGAATAGAATAGAATAGAATAGAATAGAATAGAATAGTGTAGAATAGAATGGAATAGAGTAGAGTAGAATAGTGTAGAATAGAATGGAATAGAGTAGAGTAGAATAGTGTAGAAAAGAATGGAATAGAGTAGAGTGGAATAATGTAGAATAGAATGGAATAGAGTAGAGTAGAATAGTGTAGAACAGAATAGAATATAATAGAATAGAATAGAATATAATAGAGTAGAATAGTGTAGAAAAGAATAGAATATAATGGAATAGAATATAATAGAGTAGAATAGTGTAGAATAGAATAGAATAGAATAGAATAGAATAGAATAGAGTAGAATAGAATAGAGTAGAATAGTGTAGAATAGAATAGTGTAGAATAGAATAGAATACAGTAGAATAGAATATAATAGAGTAGAATAGAGTAGAATAGAATAGAGTAGAATAGAGTAGAATAGAATAGAGTAGAATAGTGTAGAATAGAATAGTGTAGAATAGAATAGAATACAGTAGAATAGAATAGAATAGAGTAGAATAGAGTAGAATAGAATAGAGTAGAATAGTGTAGAACAGAATAGAATATAATAGAATAGAATAGAATAGAGTAGAATAGTGTAGAAAAGAATAGAATATAATGGAATAGAATATAATAGAGTAGAATAGTGTAGAATAGAATAGAGTAGAATAGAGTAGAATAGAATAGAGTAGAATAGTGTAGAATAGAATAGAATAGAATACAGTAGAATAGAATATAATAGAGTAGAAGAATAGAATAGAATAGAGTAGAATAGAATAGAATAGAGTAGAATAGTGTTGAATAGAATAGAATAGAATGGAATAGAATAGAGTAGAATAGAATAGAGTAGAATAGAATATAGTAGAATAGAATAGAACAGAATAGAGTAGAATAGAATAGAATAGAATATAGTAGAATAGAATGGAATAGAATGGACTAGAATAGAATAGAGTAGAATAGAATAGAATAGAATTGATTAGAATAGAATAGAATATAATAGAGTCGAATAGAGTAGAATAGAGTAGAATAGAATAGAGTAGAATAGAATAGAGTAGAATAGAATAGAGCAGAATAGAATAGAATAGAATGGAATAGAATAGAGTAGAATAGAATAGAGTAGAATAGAATAGAATATAGTAGAATAGAATAGAACAGAATAGAGTAGAATAGAATAGAATAGAATATAGTAGAATAGAATAGAATGGAATGGAATAGAATAGAATAGAATAGAGTAGAATAGAATAGAATTGAATAGCATAGAATAGAATAGAGTAGAATAGAATAGAATAGAATAGAATAGAATAGAATAAAACTGAATAGAATGGAATAAATAGACCCGAGTGTCAGAAGACCTGTATATTACTTTTGCTGTCAGTTTATGATGTGGGATAATACGATTCTCGTAAACCTGTTTGTACAACTAAAATCATAGATATAATTAACAATAACATCAGTAATAACAGTCATGATAATAAAAACAGTAACAACACCTATATTAGTGGATAGTGTTTCAAATTGCACTGGAACGACCACTGGAACTATTTTGTCGCTTTAATCTGATTACGGGGCGAAAGGATTTGTACTGATGGCGTGAGCAGTCATGCACAACGACCGACGCTAATGGAAACAGTTGTCAAAAACGCTTTGATCAAGTTTAACGTTCCAGTGAGTATCGCCTCATCAGAAATGTGAGATATGTTTAGCACTGAGTGCTTTTATGTCACGCTAAAAAGGTGAGTGAATGACATACAGGAACGGTCGGTGCTCGTGTGTTCAATTTGTTGTTGTCAATTTGTTGTTATGTTAAGTGTTTCATGCTTCGCGTTTATCCATAGACTTTAGACAGTTATGTTTATGATTATGGAAGGCACCGGTATCACTGCATACGAGTTAAAATCCATAATTGCTCAACCGCCCGTGCTAGTGGAATCATTCAAATTAATATATCATCTCCTGAACAAAGAAAGGTAGCTGCAGTCCCCATCATAGCAGTCTCAGCACGCGCTAAAAGACATAATGCGAAGCCGCACAGAAAATGAACACAGGCATCCTTTCCCCGTCATACGATATCATCATTCATCGTAAGCAAACGGAATATTGAAACACGATAAAAACGGATGAAATGCACAGCTCACGGTGTGCACAGAGCACTTAACTCAGTAGCTCCTGCAACAAGCCGGACTTGGAATATGAGGAAACTGCAACAAGGAACATTTTTCAGACACAGCCTGTAATGGTTCCTCCCGCCTATCCGCCATATTGACCGGATGTTCCCAGACTTTAGACAGTCATTCCCTAGTCTCACTTAAGTCATCCATGTTTCTTTATGTAAATATATCTGGCAAACATGATTCAGGGAAAAGCAGCTTTCCACAAAAGGAGAAAGATAATGTGCAATCCATTTTTGACAATAGAAACAAGAAAAACAGCTCTTAAATGTTATGTAGAGCGAGTCTTAACATATGGATGTGAATCATGGACAATAGGACAACAGACAAGAAAATCACTGGAGTCTGTAGAAATGTGGTTTTACAGAAGAACGTTGAGAATACTATGGACAGCTAAGAAGAGTAATGCAAACGTTCTGAAAGAGGCCAAAGCATAAAGAGAGCTAATTTACAATATTAGGAAGAAACAATCATCATTTTTTTGCCATGTAATGAGAAGAGAACATCTGAAATATATTGTAACAACTGGGAAAATTGAGGGACGAAGAGATAGAGAAAAGCAAAGAGAAAAGATACCAGACAGCTTAAGAGAATGGTTTGGCAGAAGATCAACAACAGAAATGATAAATAACTGTCGAGATCGAAAGTTGTGGGAGAGACATGATCACCTACGCGAACAGGCATGGCACTTGATGATGATCTTACAAGTATCCACGGCCTGTAAAGACCTCTCTATGACCACGCTATGAATAGAACTTTTAGTAGCGATAGTCTGAATGAATATTAGAATATCCACGACCTGTAAAGACCTCGCTATAACCACGATATAGATAGAACTTTTAGTAGCTTTAGTTTGAATAGGTGTTAGAGTATCCACGACATGCAAGGACATAACAATAACCAAATTTAATCCATGACTTACAGTAATTAAGATTAAACCAGAACTCACATTGGCCAAGACTAAACTAGAAGTCAGAGTAATTAGGATTTAAACAGATCCCACAGTAACCACGACTAATCCAGCCCTCCATTAACCTCGACTGTTCAAGACCTCCCAGTAACCAAGACTAATCCAGCCCTCCATTAACCTCGACTATTCAAGACCTCCCAGTAACCAAGACTAATCCAGCCCTCCCATTAACCTCGACTATTCAAGACCTCCCAGTAACCAAGACTAATCCAGCCCTCCCATTAACCTCGACTATTCAAGACCTCCCAGTAACCAAGACTAATCCAGCCCTCCCATTAACCTCGACTATTCAAGACCTCCCAGTAACCAAGACTAATCCAGCCCTCCCATTAACCTCGACTATTCAAGACCTCCCAGTAACCAAGACTAATCCAGCCCTCCCATTAACTCGACTATTCAAGACCTCCCAGTAACCAAGACTAATCCAGCCCTCCCATTAACCTCGACTATTCAAGACCTCCCAGTAACCAAGACTAATCCAGCCCTCCATTAACCTCGACTATTCAAGACCTCCCAGTAACCAAGACTAATCCAGCCCTCCCATTAACCTCGACTATTCAAGACCTCCCAGTAACCTCGACTATTCGAGACCTCCCAGTAACCACGACTATTCAAGACCTCCCAGTAACCACGACTATTCGAGACCTCCCAGTAACCACGACTTCGAGACCTCCCAGTAACCTCGACTATTCGAGACCTCCCAGTAACCACGACTATTCAAGACTCCCATTAACCTCGACTATTCGAGACCTCCCAGTAACCTCGACTATTCGAGACCTCCCAGTAACCACGACTATTCAAGACCTCCCAGTAACCACGACTATTCGAGACCTCCCAGTAACCAAGACCACCACACACTCACAAAAGACAAAACGATTGCAACTGCCAACCTGGCCCAGCCCCCTACTCGCCACTGACTTCAACAACAAACCCCCGCAGAACGTAACTCGACCGAGCACTTATTCCTGTCCACCAAACATCGGAATCTTCACCGACATTTTCTTGTGTTTATTTGAACATCAGCCGGGGATTCGGAGAGCCCAATTTTATTCTCAAATTTCACACAAGTGGTCTGGAATCAAACAAGGCGGCTCACATTAAGTGCAGCCCTATTATCAACTTCTCTTGGAGTCACTCACGGAAGTCACGGCGTCAGAGGCCTCACCGCTCAAGACAAAAATCAATATTTCACTTGTTTTGTTTTGTGTGTGTGCTTTTTTTTGTTGTTTTGTTTTATTTTTACAAAAGTGGTTCTCCTACAATTTGAAGTGGAGCTCAAAATGTAAAAACATATTTGTGTGTATGCATGGGAGTGTAATAAAAGTATGAGAAAGATGCAAGGAAGGAAGGAAAGAAGAAAGAAAGGAAGGAAATAGAGAAAGAAAGAAAGAAAGAAAGAAAGAAAGAAAGAAAGAAGGAGAGAAAGAAAGAAAGAAAGAAAGAAGAGAGAAAGAAAGAAAGAAAGAAAGAAAGAAAGAAAGATGTATGCATAAGAAGGAGAGAAAGAAAGAAAGAAAGAAAGAAGGAGAGAAAGAAAGAAAGAAAAAGAAAGAAAGAAAAGAAAGAAAGAAAGAAAGAAAGAAAGAAAGAAAGAAAGAAAGAAAGAAAGAAGAAAGAAAGAAAGAAAGAAAGAAAGAAAAAGAAAGAAAGAAAGAAAGAAAGAAAGAAAGAAAGAAAGAAAGAAAGAAAGAAAGAAAGAAAGAAAGAGAAGAAAGAAAGAAAGAAAGATGTATGCATTCATCACCAAATCCGAATCGGACCCGACCTGTTAACTTTCGTAGACCCATTTACTAAGAAACGTTCTGTTGCAGTTTTTATCAAGAAAACATCAGTTGAAACATAAATGTGTGTTTACATAACACCAGAAATCAAGACACGCATCGTACTAGCATCAAATGATTTCAACAAACTCATCAACATCTGGAGATCCCAATTACTCAGTGAACGAACAAAATGTAGAGTGTTCTACTCATGTGTGATACCAGTGCTACTGTTTCCTAACTCCAGCCTATGTTTAAGTTCCTACAAAGACATTTGTTTTTAAAAGTGTTTAATTTAATAAACAAGTGATCGTTTTTGGTTCTGTGCATCTTAACTCGCATCTCTTTCCTCTGAATGAGTGATGTGGACTTATGTTTGTTGTCGAAGTCCTGTGAACTTTCCACATCTCGAAGGGCATTGATAACGTCCGCTCGATGCATTGGTTGATCGTACTCAACAATAGCACTTGGATGTGAAAGTTGGAAATCCATCCAGACTTTAGATTTGAAATGAAATGCCATTGAAAGCAAATGTCTACGTTGAATCCCAAACATAAGCTGTAAAGAAAACATTTCAAAAGGACAGATACGAGACGAATGAAAACATCAATACGTGTTCTCTCTCTCTCTCTCTCTCTCTCTCTCTCTCTCTCTCTCTCTCTGCGATCAAGACTCAATCAGAGTAGGATTCCAGACTCTCTCATGAAGTCAGCTGTCTGTTTAAGTGAATCGATTGTCCCATATAGTTTCTCTTCCAGGGAGGTGGACGTGGACCACATTGCTCTTCTCAGGTCTGTGTACTGGGGACAATCCTGTAGAACATGTTTTGTAGTCATATTGTCCAGTGTACAGTGGCATAGGCTGGTTGTACTTATTTTGAATTTGGTGAACATGTGATTTCTCATTCTGTTGTGGCCAGTGTGTAGGCGAAGTATGATGACTTGATCCCTCCTTGATGTTGGCGGTATCCGTCACTCTCGTTATACTTTGGGTGTTCTCGTTTCCATTTTTCATGGAACTGACCCTTGAGGATGGATTTGGCTTCATCATAACTGAGCGGATGGTTCTCTTGTGGTAATCTCCCTCCCTCTTTAGCTAATTTCTCTGCGCGTTCGTTCCCGTGTATATTACAGTGTGATGGTATCCACTGAATGACTACTCTCTGGAAGTTATTGCATAGTTGGTCAAGGGTTGTTCTCATGTCATCTAGTTCATTGTTCTTGGGGCTTTTTAGAGCTGATAGTACTGACAGAGCATCAGTCAGAATCACCAATTTATTGTGCATGTTATTTGGTGTTGGGAGCCAGTGTTGCAGCATCTCTGATGGCCTCAGTTTCTGCTTTAAAGTTGTTTGAGAATTTCCAGTAGCTATTGACTTGGTGATCTCGTCCTGATTATTCAGCGTCAAGAACATACCTCCCCCTCCGTTTCTGGTGGCATTTGTAGCAGAGCCATATGTGTATGTGTGGGACCAAGAGTCCTGTGGGTAGATATCGTGTATGTATTTTTCTGCTACGTGTTTTCTTTCTGTGTCTGATTGGGTGCCTTTTTTCATGAATCATATTATATTTTCCTTAAGTTCTGGTATTTTATGCTTTCCATAAGGAGACATATCAAATGGGCCCAAGGGTTTCGATATTGTTTGAGAAAGTACTGGGTCTCCCGTAGTTAGTTCATTGGCAATTGCAGCGAAGTTGCTCCTCTTTAGTCGTACAAATCCGGAACCAGTTATTCTTTGGTACATGCGGTGCTAAGGGGCCTTCTATATTTCTTCACTTGTTACAATACTTTAGTGACCCGTCTGTCATCTAAGGGTTGTAAACCTGTTACTGTTTCTAGAGTCTTGATAGGTGTAGATTTCATAGCACCAGTGATGATACGGGCAGTTTGGTTCTGTGTTCTGTTAATTTTGCTAAAGTGTGATTTGGAAGCCATAGCCCAGGCTGTGACTCCATACTCTAGAACTGGTCTGACTCTTCCAACGTATAGTCTTTTCAAAATATTGCTGTCTGCCCCCAGTCCGTTCCTGTCAATTTCTTCATAATATTTGTTCGTTTTCTGGCTTTTTCCTTGCTCTGTCTATGTGATTTTTCCAAGTCATTCTGCGATTCATGGTGACGCCAAGATATGTTGGGTTTTGGTCAATAGGGAGTGTATGATCTTTTATCTTCAAGTTTCTAGAATAAACTTCTTGTTTCTTGATAGGCTGAAAATTGTATATGTAGTTTTTTTTTTTTTTCGTTGATTGGTAAGAACCAGGTGTTCGTCCATTTTTCAAGTTCACCTGGGGCATCTTGCACCCTGGGTCCAGCCACTGACATACTTTCCTCGCGAGCCCATAACGCCAGATCATCTGCGTATATTGCTGAGTGTATTCTGGGTGGAATGTCCATTACGATGTCATTTATGAAAATTAAAAAGAGTGTTGGGGACAATACTCCGCCTTGTGGGACACCTTGTTCGATAGAGACCTTCTTACTTAGTTGACCTTGAACTTGTACTCTGGCTGGCCGTTCTATCCTGAAGGTATTGAGAGACCCAATTGAATAAACGACCCTGGATGCCAAGTCTAAAAAGCTTGTTCTTTAAACCCTCTCGCCAAACCCTATCAAAAGCCTTCTCCATGTCGACCCACACTGCCAGCGTGTGTTTCTTTTCTTGTAGAGCATCCTCTATTTCCTGTGTGATGTAGGTGACCAGGTCTTCAGTTGATCTGTGCTGACGGAAGCCACTTTGTTGTGGTACGATTTGTTGTTTTGTCTCCAAATGCCACATAAGTCTTCTGTTAACCAGCCTTTCCTTGAGTTTACTCAGGCAGCTCAGTAGGCTAATTGGCCTATAGCTACTTTGGTCCAGTGAGTCTGTTCCGCACTTGAGGATGGGCACCATAATAGATTCTTTCCAGATTGCCGGCACATACCCTCTCTTACAGCTAGCATTTATTATCCTTAGAAGCTGGCCCTTGACTTTCTGTCCCAGGTTTAGGAGCATTTCGTTGGAGATTCCATCTTTACCAGGGGAACTTTCGAGCTTCAATCCTTTGAGGGCAACATCTAATTCAGTTGGGGTAAAGGTGGTCGTCTGATGATCTTCTGGTGCTAAAGGCATGTGTTTTGCATCTTGGTTTTCCTGTCTTGCAGCTTTCTGTTTGTCTATTGGAATGTTTATTCTACTAATGTTTTTGTAAGTCTCTATCAATACTTGTTCAGCTTTATGAGGAAAATAAAAGGTAAAGAGCCCCCGTCACGCCAAGTGGCGTATAGGGAATATGGTGTTAGCGACCAGAAATTTTACAGACCTTCGTGGAGAACTATGACTTCCGCCCTATGTGCCGTCTTCGGCCTGCGGAAAAAATAAAATCTACGTTTGGTAATGTTCGCCCTGGACAGGACACACACTGCGGAAGCCTACTGAAAGTATTACACAACATGCCCTTTTTGGAATACCCAGGGAAAAAGACAAAGAGAAAAACTAAAATATTCTTGGAGTAAACAGATAGAAGCTGAGATGAAGATGATGGGGAAGACATGGAATGATCTTAAAAATAGGGCAAAAACAGAACTGCTTTGAATGTGTTTCTTGAAGACCTATGCTCCACGGGGAGCTGAAAGTTAGAATAAGAGGAAGAATTGTACGTACATTCAAGTACAGATATAGATAGATAGATGGACAGATAGATGGACAGACAGACAGACAGACATACAGATAGAAAGATAGATAGATAGATAGATAGATAGATAGATAGATAGATAGATAGATAGATAGATAGATAGATAGATAGATAGATAGATAGATAGATAGATAGATAGATAGATAGATAGATAGATAGATAGATAGATAGATAGATAGATAGATAGATAGATAGATAGATAGATAGATAGATAGATAGATAGATAGATAGATAGATAGATAGATAGATAGATAGATAGATAGATAGATAGATAGATAGATAGATAGATAGATAGATAGATAGATAGATAGTTAGATAGATAGATAGATAGATAGATAGATAAATCCCAGACACAGATATAGATATGGTCAATATGGTGGATAGACGTCAGGAACCATTGATGCTTTTTCTGCAATGTGTTCCATGTTGTAGTTTCCTTATATTCCAAGCTCGGCTTGCTACTGGAGCTACTGAGTTAGTGCTCTGTGCACACCGTGAGCTGTGTTTTTCATCCGGATCGTGTTTCGATATGCCGATTATTTACGACGAATGATGATATCGTATGACGAAGGACAGCTCGACTGCGTTCACTTTCGGTGCCGCTTGGCCTTATGTCTTTTGGCGTGGGCTGTAGCTGCTGTGATGGGGGCTGCAGCTGCATTTCTTTGTGTGGATCCTTCAATGAGATGAGTTTTATTTCGGATGATTCCACTTTCACGGGAGGTTGAGAAATTTATGGACTTTAATTTGTTTGCAGTGATACTGGGGCCTTTCATAATATTAACCTATCACTCAAAATATGGGCTCATAATGTCTTTATGGTAATACAATTGTAGACGTTGAGAGATTAGGATTTTAGAATTGGGGAGGCCAGTGCTTTGCTTAGATGTTGCTGCTATTACGGATTATAGAGAGTATAGTTGGTTTTGAACCACATTCTCTCTGCCTCGGCAAGCCAACACACAAACTATAAAGCTACTGGCGCACTGAAACGACCTGCTGTTCATGTCTCGCCACAGAAAACTGGGCAATGGCCCAAGTAGGTGGGAACCTGTGATCTCGATGACAGAACAGCACCAACAGACTCGTGTTCTGCAAACGTTTTCACAGATTACCATATTGACGTTAACGACTGCTTGAGAAGTTGATTAATGATCAGGGCGGATGGTTTCTCATGTGATCTTTACTAAGTCACATAAGATCGAGTGTACATTCTGTGAGATGTCAATATCTGTCTATGTGTATCTAAAGCTTTACTTTCAGAACTTATTCAAAAATGTGGATTCGTAGAAGAATGGGAGAAATTGGATAGATGGAGAAGAAAACAGATAATGAAGTTGTGAAAATAAATGAAGATGAAGATAATGTTCCTGAGCACAGCTGGAACAAGATAGATGACAAGTGTGAACACGTTAAGTGGAACAATTAGTGGAAGACATCTTGGAGGTGATCATGCAAGATATAAGAGATAGGGATAGACAAAGGCTAAAGTAGATTCATAATAGCAATAATAGAGGGACAAGGGAACTTATTGATAATAGCATTAATGGAGGGACAAGGGAACTTATTGATAATAGCATTAATGGAGGGACAAGGGAACTTATTGATAATAGCATTAAGAGAGAAACAAGGGAACTTATTGATAATAACATTAATAGAGGTACAAGGGAACTTATTGATAATAGCATTAATTGAGGGACAAGAGAAGTTATTGATAATTGCATTAAGAGAGAAACAAGGGAACTTATTGAAAATAGCATGAATAGCGTGCCATGGGAACTTATTGTTAATAGCATTAATAGAGGGACAGAGGAACTTATTGATAATAACATTAAGAGAGGGACAAGGGAACTTATTGATAATAGCATCAATAGAGGGACAGGGGAACTTATTGTTAAATACATTAATAGAGGGACAAGGGAACTTATTGATAATATCATCAATAGAGGGACAGGGGAACTTATTGTTAATGGCATTAAGGGAAGGACAGAGGAACTTATTGTTAATAACATTAATAGAGGGACAAGGGAACTTATTGTTAAATACATTAATAGAGGGACAAGGGAATTTATTGTTAATGGCATTAAGAGAAGGACAGAGGAACTTATAACAACAGCATGCACGATCCAATCAACGTGATGTGGCTAACCTTCTAACATCATCATCATCATTGGTTACTTTCAACTGATTCAGAACTTCCTAGCTTCTCTTATTTTCCTGCCACCCAATTCTCCACATCCTAGTCACATTCCAATGGCTTTAATCTTCTGCTCTGTTTTCTTATTTAATGTCCATGTTTTGCACCATACACAATTGTTGAGTAAATACAACCCTTAACAATTCGTAGTTTTAGTTTGGATGCTGTCTTCTTCGATGTGGTTATATTGTTGATGTTAAAATCACTTTTTGCTAATCTTTCTACACAGAGCAATAACTGATGGTGATGAAGATGATGATGGTGATGATGATGATGAAGAAGATGATGATGGTGATGATGATGATGAAGTTGATGATGGTGAAGATGATGATGAAGATGATGATGGTGATGATGATGATGACGATGAAGATGATGATGAAGATGATGAAGATGATGCTGGTGATGATGATGATGAAGATGATGATGGTGATGATGATGATGATGATGATGAAGATGATAGTGATGATGATGATGAAGCTGATGATGATGATGAAGATGATGATGGTGATGAAGATGATGATGGTGATGAAGATGATGATGGTGATGACGATGATGAAGATGATGGTGATGAAGATGATGAAGATGATGATGGTGATGATGATGATGGTGATGATGATGGTGATGAAGATGATGATGGTGATGATGATGATGATGATGAAGATGATGATGATGATGATGATGATGATGAAGATGATGATGGCGATGAAGATGATGATGGTGATGATGATGATGATGAAGCTGATGGTGATGAAGATGATGATGATGATGATGATGATGATGAAGATGATGATGAAGATGATGATGATGAAGATGATGAAGATGATGATGATGATGAAGATGATGATGGCGATGAAGATGATGATGGTGATGATGATGATGATGATGATGAAGCTGATGGTGATGAAGATGATGAAGATGATGATGGTGATGATGGTGATGATGGTGATGATGATGAAGATGATGATGAAGATGATGAAGATGATGAAGTTGATGATGGTGAAGATGATGATGATGATGAAGATGATGAAGTTGATGATGGTGAAGATGATGATGATGATGAAGATGATGAAGATGATGAAGTTGATAATGGTGAAGATGATGATGATGATGAAGATGATGAAGATGATGATGGTGATGATGGTGATGATGATGAAGATGATGATGATGAATAAGATCATGATTTTTCTTGATGGTGCTAGTGATGATGATGACGATAATCATTTTGTTGATGGTGATGATGATGACGATGATGATGAAGATAATGATTTTGTTGATGGTGATGATGATGATGATAAAGATAATGATGATAAAGATAATGATGATAAAGATAATGATGATGATGATGATAGTAATGATGATGAAGATGAGGATGATGGTGATGATGTTTCTGAAGATGATGACGAAGATGATGATGAAGATAATGATTTTGTTGATGGTGATGATGTTGATAAAGATAATGATGATGAGGAGAATGATGATGGTAATGATGATGATGAAGATGAGGATGATGGTGATGATGTTGATGAAGATTATGACGAAGATGATGATTATGATGATGAAGATGATGATGATGAAGAAGAAACTGATGATGATGATGATGATGATGATGATGATGATGAAGAAGAAACTGATGATGATGATGATGATGATGATGAAGAGAGAAACTGATGATGATGATGATGATGATGATGATGATGAAGAAGAAACTGATGATGATGATGATGATGATGATGATGATGATGATGATGATGATGATGATGATGATGATGATGATGATGATGATGATGATGAAGAAGAAACTGATGATGATGATGATGATGATGATGATGATGATGATGATGTAAACATAAGTAGCTACAGAAGTTATTACCGAGCCTAGTCTAAACTGAAGCTGAATCTACTCGTTAACAAGCTCTATAATTGACAAGTTCGCAAACTGTTGATCACCAAAATCCTTCTATCGTTTAAATCTGTGTACATTTCATTGTTTTTAGCACGGTGTTCTGATGCCCGTAGCTGAGTTGCACATGTTCACTGCGGTGCTGCAGTCATATAATCTGTTGACGTGAACTTACAGTCTATAATATCCTGTTCATAATTGGAGTACTGTAGTCTACTATACTCTCTTCAGAGACTTCCGGTCAATATGGTGGTCCATATATGATACTCACTCCCTCTCTTGCTCTCACTCCCTCTGTTACTCACACTCCCTCTATTGCTCTCACGCTCTCTCTCTCTCTTGCTCTCACTCCCTCTATTGCTCTCACTCTCTCTCTCTCTTGCTCTCACTCCCTCTCACTCCCTGTCGTGTTCTCACTCCCTCTCTTGCTCTCACTCTCTCGCTTGCTCTCACTTCCTCTCACTCCCTCTATTTCTCTCACTCCCTCTCTTGCTCTCACTCCCTCTCCCTCCCTCTCTTGCTCTCACGCCCTTTCTTGCTCTCACTCCCTCTCTTGCTCTCACTCCCTATCTTGTTCTCACTCCCTCTCCCTCCCTGTCTTGCTCTCACTCGCTCTCCTTCTCTCACTCCCTCTCTTACTCTCACTCCCTCTCTTGCTCTCATTCCCTCACTCCCTCTCTTACTCTCACTCCCTCTCACTCTCTGTCTTGCTCTCACTCCCTCTATTGCTCTCACTGCCTCTCTTACTCTCACTCCTTCTCTTGCTCTCACTCCCTCTCTTACTCTCACTCCCTCTCTTGCTCTCACTCCCTCTCCCTCCCTGTCTTGCTCTCACTCCCTTTCTTGCTCTCACTCCCTCTCTTGCTCTCACTCCCTATCTTGTTCTCACTCCCTCTCCCTCCCTGTCTTTCTCTCACTCACTTTCTTGCTCTCACTCGCTCTCCTTCTCTCACTCCCTCTCTTGCTCTCATTCCCTCACTCCCTCTCTTACTCTCACTCCCTCTCACTCTCTGTCTTGCTCTCACTCCCTCTATTGCTCTCACTGCCTCTCTTACTCTCACTCCTTCTCTTACTCTCACTCCCTCTCTTTCTCTCACTCCCTCTTTTACTATCACTCCCTGTCTTGCTCTCACTCCCTCTCCAACTCTCGCTCTCTCTCTCTTACTCTCACTCCCTCTGTTGCTCTCACTCCCTCTCTTACTCTCACTCCCTCTCTTACTATCACTCCCTGTCTTGCTCTCACTCCCTCTCCTACTCTCACTCCCTCTCTTACTCTCACTCCCTCTGTTGCTCTCACTCCCTCTCATACTCTCACTCCCTCTCCTACTCTCACTCCCTCTCTTACTCTCACTCCCTCTGTTGCTCTCACTCCCTCTCCTACTCTCACTCCCTCTCTTACTCTCACTCCCTCTGTTGCTCTCACTCCCTCTCCTACTCTCACTCCCTCTCCTATTCTCACTCCCTCTCTTACTCTCACTCCCTCTGTTGCTCTCACTCCCTCTCCTACTCTCACTCCCTCTCTTACTCTCACTCCCTCTGTTGCTCTAACTTCTCTCCTACTCTCACTTCCTCTCTTATTCTCAATCCCTCTCCTACTCGCATTCCCTCTCTTACTCTCACTCCCTCTCTTACTCTCACTCCCTCTCTTACTCTCACTTCCTCTCACTCCCTCTCTTACTCTCACTCCCTCTCCTACTCTCACTCCCTCTCTTACTCTCACTCCCTCTGTTGCTCTCACTCCCTCTCCTACTCTCACTCCCTCTCTTACTCTCACTCCCTCTGTTGCTCTAACTTCTCTCCTACTCTCACTTCCTCTCTTATTCTCAATCCCTCTCTTACTCTCACTCCCTCTCTTACTCTCACTCACTCTCTTACTCTCACTCCCTCTCTTACTCTCACTTCCTCTCACTCCCTCTCTTACTCTCACTCCCTCTGTTGCTCTAACTTCTCTCCTACTCTCACTTCCTCTCTTATTCTCAATCCCTCTCCTACTCGCATTCCCTCTCTTACTCTCACTTCCTCTCTTACTCTCACTCCCTCTCTTACTCTCACTCCCTCTCTTACTCTCACTTCCTCTCACTCCCTCTCTTACTCTCACTCCCTCTCTTACTCTCACTTCCTCTCTTACTCTCACTTCCTCTCTTACTCTCACTCCATCTCTTACTATCACTCCCTCTCTTTCTCTCACTCCCTCTCTTACTCTCACTTCCTCTCTTACTCTCACTCCCTCTCTTACTCTCACTTCCTCTCTTACGCTCACTTCCTCTCTTACTCTCACTTCCTCTCTTACTCTCACTTCCTCTCTTACTCTCAATCCCTCTCTTACTCTCACTCCCTCTCTTACTCTCACTCCCTCTCTTACTCTCACTTCCTCTCTTACTCTCACTTCCTCTCTTACTCTCACTCCCTCTCTTACTATCACTCCCTCTCTTACTATCACTCCCTCTCTTACTCTCACTTCCTCTCTTACTCTCACTTCCTCTCTTACTCTCACTTCCTCTCTTACTCTCACTCCCTCTCTCACTCTCACTCCTCTCTTACTCTCACTTCCTCTCTTACTCTCACTTCCTCTCTTACTCTCACTTCCTCTCTTACTCTCACTTCCTCTCTTACTCTCACTTCCTCTCTTACTCTCACTCCCTCTCTTACTCTCACTTCCTCTCTTACTCTCACTTCCTCTCTTACTCTCACTCCCTCTCTTACTCTCACTTCCTCTCTTACTATCACTCCCTCTCTTACTATCACTCCCTCTCTTACTATCACTCCCTCTCTTACTCTCACTTCCTCTCTTACTCTCACTTCCTCTCTTACTATCATTCCCTCTCTTACTATCACTCCCTCTCTTACTCTCACTTCCTCTCTTACTCTCACTCCCTCTCTTACTCTCACTTCCTCTCTTACTATCACTCCCTCTCTTACTATCACTCCCTCTCTTACTCTCACTTCCTCTCTTACTCTCACTTCCTATCTTACTATCACTCCCTCTCTTACTATCACTCCCTCTCTTACTCTCACTTCCTCTCTTACTCTCACTTCCTCTCTTACTATCACTCCCTCTCTTACTATAACTCCCTCTCTTACTACCAATCCCTCTCTTACTCTCACTTCCTCTCTTACTCTCACTTCCTCTCTTACTATCACTCCCTCTCTTACTCTCATTCCCTCTCTTTCTCTCACTCCCTCTCTTACTCTCACTTCCTCTCTTACTCTCAATCCCTCTCTTACTCTCACTCCCTCTCTTACTATCACTCCCTCTCTATCTCTCACTCCCTCTCTTACTCTCACTTCCTCTCTTTCTCTCACTTCCTCTCTTACTCTCACTCCCTCTCTTACTCTCACTTCCTCTCTTACTCTCACTCCCTCTCTTACTCTCACTTCCTCTCTTACTCTCACTCCCTCTCTTACTATCACTCCCTCTCTTTCTCTCACTCCCTCTCTTACTCTCACTCCCTCTCTTACTATCTCTTCCTCTCTTTCTCTCACTCCCTCTCTTACTCTCACTCCCTCTCTTACTATCACTCCCTCTCTTACTATCACTTCCTCTCTTTCTCTCACTCCCTCTCTTACTATCACTTCCTCTCTTACTCTCACTTCCTCTCTTACTCTCACTCCCTCTCTTACTCTCACTTCCTCTCTTACTCTCACTTCCTCTCTTACTCTCACTCCCTCTTTTACTCTCACTCCCTCTCTTACTATCACTCCCTCTCTTACTCTCACTTCCTCTCTTACTCTCACTCCCTCTCTTACTATCACTCACTCTCTTACTCTCACTCCCTCTCTTACTCTCACTCCCTCTCTTACTTTCACTTCCTCTCTTACTCTCACTTCCTCTCTTACTCTCACTTCCTCTCTTACTCTCACTCCCTCTCTTACTCTCACTCCCTCTCTTACTATCACTCCCTCTCTTACTCTCACTCCCTCTCTTACTATCACTCCCTCTCTTACTCTCACTTCCTCTCTTACTTTCACTTCCTCTCTTACTCTCACTTCCTCTCTTACTCTCACTCCCTCTCTTACTATCACTCCCTCTCTTATTCTCACTGCCTCTCTTACTCTCACTCCCTCTCTTACTCTCACTCCCTCTCTTACTCTCACTTCCTCTCTTACTCTCACTCCCTCTCTTACTCTCACTCCCTCTCTTTCTCTCACTCCCTCTCTTACTCTCACTTCCTCTCTTACTCTCACTCCCTCTCTTACTCTCACTCCCTCTCTTTTTCTCACTCCCTCTCTTACTCTCACTCCCTCTCTTACTCTCACTCCCTCTCTTACTCTCACTCCCTCTCTTACTCTCACTCCCTCTCTTTCTCTCACTCCCTCTCTGTCATCCACCCGCTACCTTGCACCATTTAACCCTCACAAGACCAATACCCAAATATTTTATTTTCTTTCAGTTACGTTCTTCAACCAACCACTACTCTGGCATCACCATCATCACCATCATCACCATCACCACCATCACCACCATCATCACCATCATCACCATCATCCTCATCATCATCATCATGTGCCATACCGGTTGTCGTAGGCGATCATCTCCTTCCACAATCTTCTACCAACAGTGCATCGTACCAATTCTGTTGTTGACTGTTTTCCATGCCATGACACCAAGCTATCCAGTATCTTCTCTCTTTGTTGTCCACGATCTATCTTTCCCTGTATTTTGCCAGCTGTAACCAAGTGCTCCAACTTTCCTCTTCTCATGATGTGCCAGAAAAATGTTGATTGTTTCTTTATGATGTTTCTTAGGAGCTACCTTTTTGTGTTGGCCTCATTGAGAATTTCCTCGTTGGTCTTTTTGGCTGTCCTGGGAACTTTCAACATTCTTCTGAGAAATCCCATCTCTGTGACCTCTATTTGTCTTTTCATTTGTTTGTCTTCTGTTCATGATTTGCTTCCCTAGGTCAGAATTGGCTATATATAGATCTATATATTTCTCACTTCTTTTGACATAGACTTGTTACATAACTCGTTTTTCATTTTCTGAAATGCTATTTTAACTTGAGCTATTCTACTTTATATTTCTGTGGTGCATCTTCCATCTGATGTTATTATTTATCCTCTGGTATTTTAAACCATCATCACCATCCAGTTATGAAATTCTACTTTGTCGAGTTTCACTTTTCTCGTACACATCTACAATTTCACTCATTACTGCTACCAAAAAATGAAACTGTGGGTCATATAACAATAACACATTTTTTTATTGTTTGTCGGACTGTATCGACTTTTATTTTTAATGATTTGTTTTTGTTTGTTTGTTTTTGCCCTGTTTGTATGGAAAGTAAGTGTAAATAAGTACGTTTATTTGGTCCCTTGTCATTTGAAATTGTATTGGTGCTTCACTTGTGGTGTGTGTTTTATTGGTGCTTCACTTGTAGTGTGTGTTTTATTGGTGCTTCACTTGTGGTGTGTGTTTTATTGGTGCTTCATTTGTGGTGTGTGTTTTATTGGTGCTTCACTTGTGGTGTGTGTTTTATTAATGCTTCACTTGTGGTGTGTGTTTTATTGGTGCTTCGCTTGTGGTATGTGTTTTATTGGTGCTTCACTTGTGGTGTGTGTTTTATTGGTGCTTCACTTGTGGTGTGTGTTTTATTGGTGCTTCACTTATGGTGTGTGTTTTATTGGTGCTTCACTTGTGGTGTGTGTTTTATTGGTGCTTCACTTGTGGTGTGTGTTTTATTGGTGCTTCACTTGTGATATGTGTTTTATTGGTGCTTCACTTGTGGTGTGTGTTTTATTGGTGCTTCACTTATGGTATGTGTTTTATTGGTGCTTCACTTATGGTGTGTGTTTTATTGGTGCTTCACTTGTGGCGTGTGTTTTATTGGTGCTTCACTTGTGGTATGTGTTTTATTGGTGCTTCACTTGTGGTGTGTGTTTTATTGGTGCTTCACTTGTGGTGTGTGTTTTATTGGTGCTTCACTTATTGTGTGTGTTTTATTGGTGCTTCACTTGTGGTGTGTGTTTTATTGGTGCTTCACTTGTGGTGTGTGTTTTATTGGTGCTTCACTTATGGTGTGTGTTTTATTGGTGCTTCACTTGTGGTGTGTGTTTTATTGGTGCTTCACTTATGGTGTGTGTTTTATTGGTGCTTCACTTGTGGTGTGTGTTTTATTGGTGCTTCACTTATGGTGTGTGTTTTATTGGTGCTTCACTTGTGGTGTGTGTTTTATTGGTGCTTCACTTGTGGTGTGTGTTTTATTGGTGCTTCACTTGTGGTGTGTGTTTTATTGGTGCTTCACTTGTGGTGTGTGTTTTATTGGTGCTTCACTTGTGGTGTGTGTTTTATTGGTGCTTCACTTGTGGTGTGTGTTTTATTGGTGCTTCACTTGTGGTGTGTGTTTTATTGGTGCTTCACTTGTGGTGTGTGTTTTATTGGTGCTTCACTTGTGGTGTGTGTTTTATTGGTGCTTCACTTATGGTGTGTGTTTTATTGGTGCTTCACTTATGGTGTGTGTTTTATTGGTCGCTTAAGAGTTATGTTCAACAGTTTCTTAGTCTCTTACAGAAAAGAGGGGGGTGGGGTGGGGGTGGGGGTGGGGGTGGGGGTGAGATCAGCGGGAGGACCGCTGTCATTTTCTGTCATTCATCCTCCCATACATTCTACCATTTCTCTTTCTATACTCTTTTCCATTTTCCCTCCCATACACGTAACAATTCTTCCTCCCCAACTCTCTGCTATACTCTCTATCATTCTCCCTCCCATACTCTCTATCATACTTTTTCCCATACTCTCTATCATTCTCCCTACCATACTCTCTACCATATTCTCTATAATTCTCCCTACCATTCTCACTCCCATAATCTCTACCATACTCTATCATTCTCCCTCCCATACTCTCTACTATACTCCCTCCCATACTCTCTATCATTTTCCCTCCAATACTCTCTCTATCATTCTCCCTCCCATCCCATATTCTCTACCATTCCCTCTCCCATACTATACGACACTCCCTACCATACTCTCTACCATTCTAACCCCTTTACCCTCTACCATTCTAACTCCCATACTCTCCGCCATTCTCCCTCCCCCCATGCTCTTTATCATTCTGCCTCCCACACTCTCTACCATTCTCCCTCTCATACTCTACGACTCTCCCTTTAATACCCTCTTCCATACTCTCTACCATTCTCCCTCCCATACTCTCTACCATTCTCCCTCCCATACTCTCTATCATTCTCCCTCCCATATTCTCCACCATTCTCCCTCCCATACTCTCTACCATTCTCCCTCCCATACTCTCTACCATTCTCCCTCCCATACTCTCTACCATTCTCCCTCCCATACACTCCCACTTATCTTAAAACAATCCACGTTCAATCCTTCCGGTACACCCCCTAAAACCACTCAAGGGAGATCAATCTCCAGCAATAACCCGACACACTCTCTCAGCCCAGACTTAACTCCCATATCGAACGGGGGAACCAGCTCTACACATATTCCAGTAACACGAAACGTCACCGGAAGCCACCGTAGCGTAGCAACGCCGATAGTTTGGGATTCATTTTAATAGCTAACCCGTGCATTGCCGGATGTGCGCGTTTATCGTATGCAATTTGGCAACAGTTAAGCGCGGTTATTATAAAGTAACCTCCCAGAAATATTCAGAGAGGTCATTATATCTTGGAAGTGATCAGTCTTCTAGGGACTTTAGCAGATTCGATCATTTATGGGGAATCGATGAACGGGCCTTCGTCGTGAACACCTTCCAGGAAATTGATTCCAAGGCAGAAAACACCTGTGTTACCACACATCCGTAGCGACATGCATTGTGGGATTGTACATGTGGTCACGTACAGTATGGAGAATGTTAAAGGGAGGCGGTGTTTTCTTTAGAACAAGTTATGTTTCTCTTACTTTTCTGCTGTTACGTTTCTCTCGTTGTCCAAACAGATGTTTGTCAATGTTTTAGCATTTCTCTCAATGTCCTAACAAATTTCTCTCAATGTCCTAACACATTTCTCTCAATGTCCTAACAAATTTCTCTCAATGTCCTAACACATTTCTCTCAATGTCCTAACAAATTTCTCTCAATGTCCTAACAAATTTCTCTCAATGTCCTAACACATTTCTCTCAATGTCCTAACACATTTCTCTCAATGTCCTAACAAATTTCTCTCAATGTCCTAACACATTTCTCTCAATGTCCTAACAAATTTCTCTCAATGTCCTAACAAATTTCTCTCAATGTCCTAACAAATTTCTCTCAATGTCCTAACACATTTCTCTCAATGTCCTAACACATTTCTCTCAATGTCCTAACAAATTTCTCTCAATGTCCTAACACATTTCTCTCAATGTCCTAACAAATTTCTCTCAATGTCCTAACACATATCTCTCAATGTCCTAACAAATTTCTCTCAATGTCCTAACAAATTTCTCTCAATGTCCTAACAAATTTCTCTCAATATCCTAACAAATTTCTCTCAATGTCCTAACACATTTCTCTCAATGTCCTAACAAATTTCTCTCAATGTCCTAACAAATTTCTCTCAATGTCCTAACAAATTTCTCTCAATGTCCTAACAAATTTCTCTCAATGTCCTAACACAATTCTCTCAATGTCCTAACAAATTTCTCATTTAAATTAGAGATATCGGGTAAATTTGAACGTTTATAAGAAAATGTAAACGGATAAATTAGAGACAATAGGTTAGTGGGTATGTTAATAAAAGAGGGTAAACCGAAATTAGAGTCAGAAGGCAATTTCTGATTTCCTGGACAAAAGGTAGTGTGCGGAAAACAGCTTTCCCCAACAAATAACTAAATTAACATCAAATATTTTTTTTCAGAGAAAGAAGATTGGAGCGAGAAAAGTTAGAGAGATAGAGAGAGAGGAGAAGTAGAGTGGAGAATAAGTGCATACGGGAAAGTAAAGTAAAGTAAAATGGTGGATAGGCGGCAGGAACCATTGAAGGTTATATCTGAAAAGTGTTCCTTGTTGCAGTTTCCTCATATTCCAAGTCCGGCTTGTTGCAGGAGCTACTGAGTTAAGTGCTCTGTGCACACCGTGAGCTGTGTGTCTCATCCGTTTTGATCATGTTCCGATATTCCAATTGTTTACCATGAATGCTGATATCGTATGACAAGGAACAGTTGGCCGTGTTCACTTTCTATGCGGTTTCGCCTTATGTCTTTTGGCGTGTTCTGAGACTGCTATGATGGGGACTACAGCTACCTTTCTTTGTTTGGGAGATGAGTTAGTAATTCGGATGATTCCACTGGCACGGGCGGTTGAGCAATTATGGATTTTAATTCGTTTACAGTGATACCGGGGCCTTCCATAACCAAATAACCAAAGTAAAGTAAAGTAAAAGTAAAGATCTCCGTCACGCCAAGTGGCATATAGGGAATATGGTGTTAGTGACCACAAATTTTACATACCTTCAGCACATGATTTTTGAGGTAATGTGGTCGGTATTACGCCCGTGCCGCTTTACTTTCCCAGAAAAAAATCAGATACCCTTTTAAGGCTGAGTGAACCTGGAAGCCGTCGATCAGGATCGAACTCGATCCCTTCTCAGTAGTAGTCCACTTCACTAACCACCGAGCTATCGCGGCTTGCCATAAAGAAAAGCTTTGGTAATTTATGGTCTATCACAAGATAGGGTACATTATAAAGTCGGTAAGCCACTGAACACTGCCTCGTTTTGACAAAATAACAGACTAAATGTTTGTATGTTACTAGCACATATACATCAATGAATAATAACTTACTTTTGTGATGTTTCACATGCAACGAATCTTACAATTAGATGAATGCTAATGTTACATTTTGAGATGGAGCTCATATTTCATTTATCTTTACTCTCGTTTCTTTTTCTTTTTTTCCGAAATTACATAACGTTGAGGTCATGAGTCCAGCGTCCACATAATAGCATTCATGTGATTGAATCTTCATTCATCACAGCACTAAACGAATCACAACACAAAACAAATCACAACGCAAAATAAATCACAACACTAAACAAATCACAACACTAAACAAATCACAACACAAAACAAATCACAACAATAAATAAATCACAACACTAAACAAATCACAACACAAAACAAATCACAACAATAAATAAATCACAACACAAAAACAAATCACAACACAAAACAAATCACAACACTAAACAAATTATAACACCGAACAATTCACTAAGACAAAATAAACCACAACACTAAATACACTCCACTCCACTCATCACACACCCCACTCATCAAACACTCCACACATTACACACTCCACTCATTGAACACTCCACTCATCACACACTTCAATCATCACACACTTCACTCATCATACATTCCGCTCATTATACACTCCAGTCATTATACACTCCAGTCATTATACACTCCACTCATTATACACTCCACTCATTTACACTCCACTCATTATACACTCCACTCATTACAAACTCCATTCTTAACACACTCCGCTCATCATACACCCCACTCATTACAAACTCCATTCTTTACACACTCCACTCATCATACATTAAACCGTCCACACTTCAATCATTCACACACACAACACTCACCACGCACGAAATCATCACACACTCCACTCATCACACACTCCACTCATCATACACCCCACTCATTATAAACTCCACTCATCACACACTCCACTCATCATACAAACCGTCCACACTTCAATCATTCACACACCCCACACTCGGCACTCATGACACAACCCTCACCCTACTCTTCATTTCACAAACCTCCAGCCCAGTCAAGTTGAAGGCCAGGCCACGAGTTAATGCCTGACATGACAGTTGAATCGCGTGAGCCTGGTCGAGTTGCGACATTAACATTCGTGAACGTAACATTACTACAAGGTTTTATTGTGTCATTAATGTCCACACGAGCCTCGGGCGAGGGAGTAGGGTAGTTTGAGAGTCGAAATCAACCCGAAAAAATCTCAGTAAAATAACTACTAAACAATGATTTTAATTCTGGTTGGTTATTTGTAGCGAAGCCCGCCCATTGTTGTGGTGATTGATGAGATGTACACAGGGATGTTAGATGTTATGTAACGATGTTGTATAAGTGATGCTGAGATGTATTTGTTGGATAGATGTGGCAGCAATAATTTGGTATGCGGTAGTTGTGATGGCAGTACAGGTGTACTGTTAACACTTTAGTTAATAACTACAACATTAACATACCGGTATCACATGCTACAGCCATTTAAGATGAACTGTGGGTTCAAACAAGGATGAGACCTTGCCCCTACTCTATTTGGCGTATTTTTCACTGTCCTTCTACACAATGCGTTTGAAACAGTCTCTGGAGACATCAACATCCGTACAAGATCTGACGGCGCCTTATTTAATCTACCACGTCTGAGGTCAAAATTAAAAAAAACTGAGACCCTAATCAAGGTGCAGCCATTCGCTGATGATGCAGCACTGGTTGCTCACGATGAATCTGTCCTGCAGTCAATGATTGACAATCTAGCTAGATCATGTGATTTATTCTACCTATCAATAAGTATCCAGAAGACTGTGGTGCTTCAACAAGGTGTAACCAGCCCCACAGTTATATCATTAAATAACACACCCCTTGAACCTGTGAGAAAGTTCACCAATCTCGGTTCTATGGTCACAAGCAATGTCTCACTTGAAGAAGAAATAAATTCCCGAATCGGAAAGGCAGCTTCCACATTTGGTAAACTTAAAGATAGAGCATGGGACAACAACAATTTAATACTCAGGACTAAGATTCAAATTTACCAAAGTTGTGTTCTTAGTACACTTCTATGAGGATCAGAAACTTGGACTACCTATGCAGGGCAAGAGAAAAGGTTAAACAGCTTTCATGTACGTTGTCTTCGCAAGATTATGATCATCCAATGGCAGGACAAAGTAACTAACTCTAATGTCTTACAACGAGCCAAACTCCCATCCATCATGGCAGGACAAAGTAACTAACTCTAATGTCTTACAATGAGCCAAACTCTCATCCATCATGGCAGGACAAAGTAACTAACTCTAATGTCTTACAATGAGCCAAACTATCATGCAGGAAAGTAACTAACTCTAATGTCTTACAACGAGCCAAACTCCTATCCATCATGGCAGGACAAAGTACCAACTCTAATGTCTTACAACGAGCCAACTCCCATCCATCATAGCAGGACAAAGTAACTAACTCTAATGTCTACAACGAGCCAAACTCCCATCCATCATAGCAGGACCTAACTCTAATGTCTTACAACGAGCCAAACTCCCATCCATCATGGCAGGACAAAGTAACTAACTCTAATGTCTTACAACGAGCCAAACTCCCATCCATCATAGCAGGACAAAGTAACTAACTCTAATGTCTTACAACGAGCCAAACTCCCATCCATCATAGCAGGACAAAGTAACTAACTCTAATGTCTTACAACGAGCCAAACTCCCATCCATCATAGCAGGACAAAGTAACCAACTCTAATGTCTTACAACGAGCCAAACTCCCATCCATCATAGCAGGACAAAGTAACTAACTCTAATGTCTTACAACGAGCCAAACTCCCATCCATCATAGCAGGACAAAGTAACTAACTCTAATGTCTTACAACGAGCCAAACTCCCATCCATCATGGCTGGACAAAGTAACCACTCTAATGTCTTACAACGAGCCAAACTCCCATCCATCATGGCAGGACAAAGTAACCAACTCTAATGTCTTACAACGAGCCAAACTATCCATCATGGCAGGACAAAGTAACTAACTCTAATGTACAACGAGCCAAACTCCCATCCCATGGCAGGACAAGTAACCAACTCTAATGTCTTACAACGAGCCAAACTCCCATCCATCATGGCTGGACAAAGTAACCAACTCTAATGTCTTACAACGAGCCAAACTCCCATCCATCATGCAGGACAAAGTAACCAACTCTAATGTCTTACAACGAGCCAAACTCCCATCCATCATGGCAGGACAAAGTAACCAACTCTAATGTCTTACAACGAGCCAAACTCCCATCCATCATAGCAGGACAAAGTAACTAACTCTAATGTCTTACAACGAGCCAAACTCCCATCCATCATAGCAGGACAAAGTAACCAACTCTAATGTCTTACAACGAGCCAAACTCCCATCCATCATAGCAGGACAAAGTAACTAACTCTAATGTCTTACAACGAGCCAAACTCCCATCCATCATAGCAGGACAAAGTAACCAACTCTAATGTCTTACAACGAGCCAAACTCCATCCATCATAGCAGGACAAAGTAACTAACTCTAATGTCTTACAACGAGCCAAACTCCCATCCATCATAGCAGGACAAAGTAACCAACTCTAATGTCTTACAACGAGCCAAACTCCCATCCATCATGGCAGGACAAAGTAACCAACTCTAATGTCTTACAACGAGCCAAACTCCCATCCATCATAGCAGGACAAAGTAACCAACTCTAATGTCTTACAACGAGCCAAACTCCCATCCATCATGACAGGACAAAGTAACCAACTCTAATGTCTTACAACGAGCCAAACTCCCATCCATCATGGCAGGACAAAGTAACCAACTCTAATGTCTTACAACGAGCCAAACTCCCATCGATCATGGCTGGACAAAGTAACCAACTCTAATGTCTTACAACGAGCCAAACTCCCATCAATCATGGTAACACTTAGGAGTCAGAAACTAAGGTGGCTGGGCCATGTCAGAAGAAAAGCAAATAATCGTATTCCCAAACAATTATTGTATGGCGAACTTAAGGACGGGAAGAGACCAAAGGGGAGACCAATGCTGAGATATAAGGATGTTTGCAGGACTTTCGTAAATGAATTCTCTATCAGTGAAAGAAACTGGGAAAATCTGGCTGCATATTGTACCAAGGGAGGGTACAAATAAAAAAAAAAAGGCACAGCCATTCGAAGCAGCATTGTCAAATTTAGAAGACAAAAGGCGCAGGTGAAAAAAGACGAGACCAGGCGCCACAATACATCTTGTTCGTTCTGTGGACGGATCTATCTATCCAATATTGGCAGATTCATCCACGAGAGAAGCTGTTCAGCAAAGCAGCATGCAACATAAGATATCAATATTTTACCAAACTACTGACTTATCATGATTGCTTGCTACCAACCGTCCGTCAAGTCGTCAAAGGCCATGTATATACTTAACTAATTTGTCTACTTTTTCAAATATAAAACGCATGTGTGTTATCTAGTGTGCATTCAAATTGTCTGGTGTGCATTCAAGTTGCCTGGTGTGTATTCAAGTTATCTAGTGTGCATTCAAATTGCCTGGTGTGCATTCAAGTTGTCTGGTGTGCATTCAAGTTGTCTGGTGTGCATTCAAGTTGTCTGGTGTGCATTCAAGTTGTCTGGTGTACATTCAAGTTGTCTAGTGTGCATTCAATTTATCTAGTGTGCATTCAATTTATCTAGTGTGCATTCAATTTGTCTAGTGTGCATTCAATTTATCTAGTGTGCATTCAAATTGTCTGGTGTGCATTCACTTTATCTAGTGTGCATTCAATTTGTCTAGTGTGCATTCAATTTATCTAGTGTGCATTCAATTTATCTAGTGTGCATTCAAGTTGTCTAGTGTGCATTCAAGTTGTCTAATGTGCATTCAAGTTGTCTAGTGTGCATTCAATTTGTCTAGTGTGCATTCAAGTTGTCTAATGTGCATTCAAGTTGTCTAGTGTGCATTCAAGTTGTCTAGTGTGCATTCAATGTGTCTATTGTGCATTCAAGTTGTCTAGTGTGCATTCAATTTGTCTAGTGTGCATTCAAGTTGTCTAGTGTGCATTCAATTTGTCTAGTGTGCGTTCGAGTTGTCTAGTGTGCATTCAAGTTGTCTGGTGTGCATTAAAGTTGTCTAGTGTGCATTAAAATTGTCGGGTGTGCATTCACGTTGTCTAGTGTGCATTCAATTTGTCTAGTGTGCATTCGAGTTGTCTAGTGCGCATTCAAGTTGTCTGGTGTGCATTAAAGTTGTCTAGTTTGCATTCAAATTGTCTAGTGTACATTCAAATTGTCTAGTGTGCATTCACGTTGTCTAGTGTTTATTCATATTGTCTAGTGTGCATTCAAGTTGTCTAGTATGTATTCACGTTGTCTAGTGTGCATTCAAGTTGTCTAGTATGTATTCACGTTGTCTAGTGTGCATTCAAGTTGTCTAGTATGTATTCACGTTGTCTAGCGTGAATTCAAGTTGTCTAGTATGTATTCAAGTTGTCTAGTATGTATTCACGTTGTCTAGCGTGCATTCAAGTTGTCTAGTATGTATTCAAATTGTCTAGTGTGCATTCAAGTTGTCTAGTATGTATTCACGTTGTCTAGCGTGCATTCAAGTTGTCTAGTATGTATTCAAATTGTCTAGTGTGCATTCAAGCTGATCAGGCAAATTATCTGACATTTTCAAACCATTTCTGGTTGCATATTGAGCACAGTCAGTTTTACTCTTGTTAATCGTACTGGCATTCCTCTTCTTTCTTTCAGCTCCCTGTGGAGCATAGCTCTTTAACAAACACGTTCATTTCTCTGTAGAGCATAGATCTTTAACAAACACGTTCAACTCCCTGTAGAGCATTGATCTTCAACAAACACTTTCAGCTCCCTGTGGAGCATATGTTTTCAACAAACAATTTCAAATCCCTGTGGATTATATGTCCTCAAAAAAATGTCCAAGCCTTTCTGTTTCTTACTATTCTTTTGAGATCATTCCATATCTTCCCATCATCTTCATCTTTGCTCTCTTGGCTTTGTGTAGACACTAAAAAACATAACAGCAAGAGATTGACTTAAGTAGACACTAGGAAACATAACAGTAGGAAATGGACTCGCGTAGACATTAGAAAACATAACAGCAGGAGAGGCTGTTAGAGAAGAGCAAGAAATAAACTATATATCCCTTTATCGCTGAAATACAAATGATGAAGGAACGAGTAAGAACACAAAGGAGAAGAACAGAAGAAAACGAAACAATAGAAGTAGAAAAAGATGAAGAAGAAGACGAGAACAGCTTAAATGTATTTTAACAACTTTAAAAAAAATAATAATTACGGAGGATGAGATAGAAGGAAACAGAAAAGACAACACACAGGGTTTAATGAAGAAAGTGAATAACCGAATTAAATATAAAAACAATATATAGAGATAGATAGGCAAGTACTCTAGTAAATGTGGCACATAATGATGATTACAAGAAGACACAACTAGAGCAAGCAAACATTAATATTGTCCATCACTGTAAAATCTGATCTGCCTACACTATCACTCTTTACCCACCCCTGTCCGCCATCATGTCCTCTGTACCGTTATTACAAAGTGCAAACATGATTGCTATAGATTGCCTAGCTGTCGCATTTAATGCTGATTGGTGTTACACGCCACAGCCAGGACCCGTCTGTTGGACGTAAGGTTCTCTACGCTCCAGAACAGCGCTCATCAGCTTGTGTGTTTACTGTTGCTTGTACAGGCCTCGTTGTGAGATGGTTCATGTCCTAGCAGCTTGTGTTTGTTTACTGTTGCTTGTACAGGCCTCGTTGTGAGTTGGTTCATGTCCTGGCGCTTCGTTTGGTTCATGCAACTTGTATTGTTCCGCGATCAAAGTAGTGCCAGAAGGTACCCGGATGTAACTGAATATGTTTTTTTTTTAAATGTGACCCCTGACTTCAATGAATTTGAGATTGAATACCTAATCCTATCGGAAACAGAAGATAACAAGGAGGTCATGTCTTCAAATTGAACACGTAAAAGAAGTCTTGGCTGTTGAAAATAGAAGAAGTAGAATGTATACCGTTGTCCTGTCCACATTTTTAAAACATCATCATCATTGAGTGCCGTGTCGGCATCGAAGGTTGGTTACCATGAAGCGCCATTCCGCTCTGTCTCTTGCTTTGATGGTGTAGGTTGTCATAGGTTGGATATTATATGTTTTATGTTACTCGTTCATGTTAGACTTGGTCTGCCTCTTTTACTTCTTATTTTCCCTCCCAAAATTACTTTTATTAGGCTGCTGTGTCTTTTAACATGCTCCACAAATATCGCATTTGTATTGTTCTAATTGTGTTTAGTAGTTCTCTTTTTATTTTTAGTTGTTTAAGATTTTTATATCATTTGCTTTAATTCCTTCCATCCAATTCTTCTATAAATACGCATTTCAAAGCTTTCAATGTTCTGATTTGTTTTCTTGTCTTCCCAGAATACCTTCCCAGAATACCTTCTCAGAATACTTCCCATGAATACCTCTCCAGAATGTCTTCCTAGAATACCTCCCAAGAATACCTCCCCAGAATACTTTCTCAGAATGCCTCACCAGAATACCTCCACAGAATACCTCCCCAGAATACCCCCCTCCCAAGAATCCCCCCTCCCCCCCCCAATACCTTCCCAAAATATTTCGCCAACAAACTACAACAAGAAAACAAAAGTAAACTGTCTCTCTCCCGCTCACTCTCTCCCTCTCACTCTCTCACGCACACAAACACACACCTCTTATACCTGTTCGGGTTTCGAGGCAGATACAAAACTTTAGTTCTTGTCCTTCTGGAAGCCTCAAACCATTGCCGAATGATGTCGTTGCTGCGCTTCTCGGATGTTGTCAGTCCATCTTACCATGGACCCACCGCGGCCTCTTCATACAACCCCTCGTTTAATTAACGTCCTAAATGATACACAACAAACAAGGAAATCACTGGAGTCTGTAGAAATGTGGTTTTACAGAAGAATGTTGAGAATACCCTGGACAGCTAAGAAGAGTAATGAAAACGTTCTGAAAGAGGCCAAAGCAAAAAGAGAGCTAATTTCCAATATTAGGAAGAAACAATCATCATTTTTTGGTCATGTAATGAGAAGAGAACTACTGGAATATATTGTAAAAACTTGAAAAATTGAGGGACGAAGAGATAGAGGAAAGCAAAGAGAAAAGATACAAGGCAGTTTAAGAGAATGGCTAGGCAGAAGGTCAACAACAGAAATGACAAATAACTGTCGAGATCGAAAGTTGTAGAGAGACATGATCACATACGCCAGCAGGCCCGGTACTTGATGATGATGATACATAATCTAATGACAATCATCCCAGACAAGCAAACTATTTAATTTGTCGTCTCCTCTGTGTGGTCTACAACTGATTCAATATCCAATCCATAACTCGCAACATCATCCCTAAGTCAATTAAATATACAAAATAATTAAATGTACAAAGAACGAAATCAATGACGATGCACACATATTTTAAATAAATCAAAGGTCAACAACCCAAAAATAAAACTTCTCTTTTTAATCTGAATCTACAAATGATAAAAGAAAAAATGGTAAGAATATATCACACCGGAAGTAACGGCAAGTTCCGGTCGTATTAATTCATTATTCACAAACTAACGTATTCAAATTCCTAAGTGGTTGATTTTTAACGGAATCCCAAAGAAATGATCTTAGTTGTGGAACTTATCAGGAACACGTAGATTCCTACAGAGAAAAAGATGAATGGTTCGCATCTAGCGTTCTATCACTGTCAACAGCCAGCATAATCATACTTTCAGCAAGATCTCCTCTCACTTCCCATCTCCCAGGCCACAATTATTCTCTGGCTGGTTTTTGGTCTCCTGGGACGATCGCCGGAAGAGAGATGCCTGGGTGGAATACGGGATTGGTGGGTTGGAGTTCGAGAAGGGGAGGGGAGGGTTGGCCAAATCAACGGTTTCATGTGGTCAGATTTTTCCTTGATTGTGTGGGGTGAGTGAGGTTTTGTGTGAGAGAGATATAACAAGATCTGTGTGTTTAATGTCACATATCGTTCCTTTATTGTGTGGGTGAGTGTGGTGTTGTGTGAGAGATATATAACATGATCTGCGTATTTAATGTGACATATCGCTCCTTGATTGTGTGGGTGAGTGTTGTAGTGTGTGTGAGATATATATATATATATATATATATATATATATATATATATATATATATATATATATAAAGCAAGATCTGTGTGTTTAATGTGACATATCGCTCCTTGATTGTGTGGGTGAGTGTTGTAGTGTGTGTGAGATATATATATATATATATATATATATATATATATATATATATATAAAGCAAGATCTGTGTGTTTAATGTGACATATCGTTCCTTGATTGTGTGGGTGAGTGTGGTGTTGTGTGAGAGATACATAACATGATCTGCGTATTTAATGTGACATATCGCTCCTTAATTGTGTAGGTGTGTGAGATTCTGTGTGAGAGATAGTACAATCTGCTATGTTTATATGAGATTTTATTTTATTTTATTATTTTTTTTTTTTGTGGCGTTTGCCAGCATTTATCTTTGCCGAAGTCCCTAAAGATTACGAACTGAATTTTGCGTGTTGACCCGTTTTTTCCCTGTCAGCCGTGTGCACAGGGGTCCCTCGCCTGCCATGAAGATAACTCCGACTTCGGAGGTACTCATATTTGTTTCCGTCCATGAGTAAATTGACGTTTCAAGCCGGGCCTCGCTGCTGAGACCAGGGGTGGGTGCCGCAGAGAGAAATCAAAAATAAAAATCCCAACCGGTGCAGCCGGGATTTGAACCCACAACCTCTCTGTCTCGAGGCCGGCGTCTTACCTCGAAACCAACCAGTCCCCAATTGAGAGTATTACATAACAGGCCATTTATTGGAATCCCCATGGAAAAAGACAAAGAGAAAGACCAATGAATTCTTGTGTGATGATGTCCCCCTTTATAACATATATTTTCATGATTGTGTGAGTGCGTGAGATTCTGTGTGAATGAGATCACTTTGTGTCTACTTTATGTGAGATAGTATTTTCTTGATTATCTAGGATGGTCGATGCTATTTGTGTGTGTGTGTGTTTGTGTGTGTGTGGGTGGGTGTGGGTGTGGGTGTGTGTGCAGTGCAGAATAAATTTCGTTTGTCTAATGCAGTCGCCGCGAGCCGTACAGGTCAGTTTGTATTCATCTCGCCACAGAAAGTAACTTGATAGCCAGGAAAATAATTGCAATGCTGCGGTAAAGCTGGTAGCAAGGAGCCAGTGGTGGGGGTGTCCTAAACACTCCAATGTATGGTGACAGCTTTACAAGGAAGAAACGAAACACAATACTGACGTTTCGGCATGTAGCCTTCTTCAGAATACAGGGACAACGACAACAAACGATGAAGCACAATTATCTCTAACTACATGTTGGATGTGCTTCCGTCACGTGATGCTTTCTGGGTAATGTCATACATACAGTCATTCACTCGAATTCCTTCACGGCGGACAGACCTGTTGTTTAAGCTGTTATTTTCATTTAAAATAAGAATGTATCCGGTTGGGATTTGTATTTTGGATCTCTCTTTGCGGCAACCACCCCTGGTCTGATACATTATTCAATTTTACAATTGACGTCTCGAGATCTTCCTCGTTTTTCTAATCTTTCTATTTTATACATATCGACGCTCATCCTACCTCCCCTCATGTAGCCTCCTTTCTTATTTCAACATCTTACTTTCCTCTTTTCTGTCCACCTCTCCATTCACTTGATCATCTAACATGTAAAAAAGTAAAGTACCCCCGTCACGCCAAGTGGCGTATAGGGAATATGGTGTTAGTGACCATCAATTTTACAGACTTTCAGCACATGATTTTTGGGGTAATGTGGTCGATATTACGCCCGTGCCGCTTCACTTTCCCAGAAAAAAATCCGGTACCCATTAAAGGCTGGGTGAACCCGGAAGCCGTCGGTTGGGATCGAACCCTACCCCTTGTCCTTTGTAGTCCAGTTCACTAACCACTGAGCTATCTTGGCTCCCTATCTAACATGTGGTTATAGATAATTGTGCTTCACCGTTTGTTGTCGTTGTCCCTGTATTCTGAAGAAGGCCACAGGCCGAAACGTCAGTATTGTGTTGTGTTCCTCCCTTGTAAAGCTGTCACCATACCTTGGAGTGTTCTACACTCCCCACCACTGGCAACTTGATAGCCCTTCCATCATCATAACCCTCTTTCCCCCGACCTGAACCGCTGCAAGCTATACATTCCGCAACCAGCTTCCCGCAGTGTCCATCATCATCATCATCATCAAGTACCGGGCCTGTTGGCGTAGGTGATCATGTCTCTCCACAACTTTCGATCTCGGCAGCTACTTATCATTTCTGTTGTTGACCTTCTGCCAAGCCATTCTCTTAAGCTGTCTGTTATTATTTCTCTTTGCTTTCCTCTATCTCTTCGTCCCTCATTTTTCCAGTTGTTACAATATATTCCATTTGTTCTCTTCTCATTACATGGCCAAAAAATGATGATTGTTTCTTCCTAATATTGGAAATTAGCTTTCTTTTTGCTTTGACCTCTCTCAGAACATCTTCATTACTCTTCTTAGCTGTCCATGGTATTTTCAACATTCTTCTGTAAAACCACATGTCCACAGACTCAAGGCTCTACGTAACATTTAAGAACTCATTTCCTAGTTTCTATTGTCAAAAATGGATTGCATAGTATCTTCCTCATTTTTTGGAAAGCTGCTTTTGCCTGAGCCATTCTGCATCTCACCTCTTTTGTACATCTTCCGTCTGAGGTTAACAAAGTTCCCAAATATTTAAATTCATTTACCTGTTTTAATATTGTTCCACTTGTCTTTATTTTGCACTGAGGTGATGTCTTTTTCTTTGTTGTTACCATTACCTCTGTCTTTTTGCTATTAAGGCTGAGTCCTTTATTTTTGCTTTCTTTCACTATAATGTCCAACTTTTCTTGTAACTCATTTTCACTCCATTCTATTGTATTGTCCATATTCTTCTGTAAAACCACATTTCTGTAGTCTCTAGCGACATTCCTGACTATTGGCAGAATATCCATGATGCGGGGGTCTCGGTAGCCTAGTTAGGAAAACCACCCGACTGGGCTACCAACGTTCGGACAACCCGTGTTCGATTCCCGCTGGAAGCTGTGTGAGTTGTACTCGTGGTTAGAAAAAAAATACTTCCGCGGTCGACCCAGCCGCTAGGAGGGTAGTACTCTGGGAAGGTGAGGAATGCCGCCTCGCATCGTGAGTTTCGATGCTTGAAGCGACACTATCCAGAAGTCCGCGAACACTTCTGGATAGGCGGTCGAGCACATGCGGGTGAAAACGAGTGCCAAGACGCCCATTCAAGTCTCGTACTTGACCTTTACTTTAACCTTTACCTTAACCTTTACATTCACCTTTATCCATTACCTCCACATGCCAGACTGACTGAATTAATTTTTTTTAAATATCCTTATCGTGAAAGACGGATTGCATCTTCTTCTTCTATCCTTTCTCCACTGCCGTTGGCGTCGTTGGGAGATGCAATATGCGATTCTTTGCCCTTCTGTTAACCTGTTCTGGTGTTATCCCTCTGGTGTTTATGGCTCTTTGAGTCATTGCTAGTTCTTTTTGTTTTGTTATGTGGCCGGAACAATGTATCTGTTGTTTCTTTATGTATTCGATGGCTGGTTCAATTTTGAGTTTCTTCCTCAGGAATTGAATAATTTCATTCTGTGATTGTGCACCGTCTCCACACCCAAGGTTGGCTACCATGGACAGTCGTGTCATTCTGTATCAGTGTCTCGATGTTACATGTTGTCATACTTTCACCTGTCCATCTTTTGATGTTACCGGTTTACTTTTGTTTTGGTCTGCCTCTGACTTGCCTACCTTGTACCCCCCCCCCCCCCCTTCCAAGATGGCGTTAAGTAGGGTATTGTTCCGTCCTCTCACATCTCCCAACAAGTTTCATTTGCACATCTTCTTTCAATCTTTGGGATACAATTTTACCTGAGCTACTCTGCACCTCAGCTTTTTTTTATACTTCTCTCCTCCGAAACCCTGATTGTTAAACCGTAATGATGTAACCTTGAATGTCATATATATATATGGCCCTTTTCGTCTTGTCAGACGGTCTAGTGGAGGCTATTGCGTATTTTTTTGAGGTATTGTTTTTTGAATGTTATACCTTGAATGTTATACCTTGAATGTTATACCTTAATTGTTACAGATTAATTGTTACAGATTAATTGTTAACTGAATCAGATATGGATTTAAATTATCTTATTATCTTTCTCCATGCCTTTCTTTGGAGTGTTACTTGATGAGGCTCCAATCTCTTTCTCGGTGGTCTGCAATATTCGCCTTCGTGTTCTGAAGATGCCTCATGTGTACCACACACTTTGCTGTTTTCGCTTTCTGGGCCGTTGATCATTTTCGATTCATCCGCCCCATACACCGACACAGACTCAAAATGCAAAATTGAAATAAACAAAAGAATAGGTATGGCAAAAAGTAATTTTAATGCCATGAAAAATATACTAACAACAAAACAAATATCAGCAGGGCTGAAACTAAGAATGGCAAAATGTTACATCTTCTCAATATTCCTGTATAGTGCAGAAATATGGACATTAGACAAGAAAGCAGAACAGAAAATTGAAACCTTTTGAAATGTGGATTTATAGAAGAATATGTAGAATTGGATGGAAAGAAAAGAAAACAAATGATGAAGTTTTAAAACAACTGAATATAAAAAAAGAACTACTAAATACAATTAAGACAAGGCAAATTAAATTTTTGGGGCATGTTAAAAGACACAACAGCCTACTAAAAGTAATATTGGAAGGAAAAATAAAAGGTAAAAGAGGCAGAGGCAGACCAAGACTAACATGGACGAGTAACATCAAAAGATGGACAAGTTAATCTATGACAGCCTGCACCATCAAAGCAAGAAACAGAGTAAATGGCGATCCATGGTAGCCAATCGTCGTTGCGGAGAAGGCACTCGATGATGATGATGATGATTATCTTTCTCGAGAACACCAGACCCAAGGGCCGATCACGAAAAAAGTGGATTGATGGAATATTAGAAACACTACGAAACATAAAAGAGGTGAAAAGAAGAGCAAAAGACCGCAAATTATATCTCCCCTCGACGCTGAAAGACAAATGAAGAAGGAAATAAGAAGATCATCATTCTACCCATTTATCAGACATTTGTCATACTTTATACAACTGATGACGTAATAAAATAAAATTGCCATATTAAAGATTTTAAAAATAAAATAACTTTTTTATTATCAGCATCAATTATTTTTGACCTGGTTCTCTTAAGACCTCCCAAGACCTCATTTTAAGACCTCCAACCTGATTATCTTAAGACCTGCAACAATAAAACTCTGCACCAAATATTCTAACTTTTATTTTTTACGTTATTTTTGACGCATATTAATCTAGATCGTCATCACTGAAACGTGACGTAATCGTCTCCGAAACCGAGGCTGCATCGTCAAGATTTCCATGAAAGCATTTATGCAAATGATAGCTATTTTAATAACCCTCGATGAGTTATTAATTCTTCACACGACCAGGGAAATGTTGAAAGCACCCCTTGAAAATATTTGAGGTTATAGGCACGGCGGTTGAAGATCCTACAATCTTAAGATTGCGTTTTTTTTTTTTAAGGTGACTTTTTTTTTAATTCCTTGTTTAGCTGGTTGCTAAGGTAGCAGTGAAAGCAATGAATGCGTCGCTACCTCTTAGAATTGTATGTGAATATTCTTTGCTTCAGATAGAGTTAGCTGACCAGCTCAAAGAATGGCCATAACAATAAAAGTAAACAGCCCCCGTCACGCCAAAGGACGTATAGGGAATATGATGTTAGTGACCATCATTTTTTACAAACCTTCGGTACATTATTTTTGGGGGAAATGTGGTTGGTATTACGCCCGTGCCGCTTTACTTTCCCAGGAAAAATCCAGCACCCATTTGAAGATGGGTGAACCCGGAAGCCGTCGTTCAGGATCGAACTCGACCTCTTGTCCTTTGTAGTCCAGTTTACTAACCACTGAGCTATCGCGGCTCCCAAGGATGGCCGTATATATAGCCAAGGGTAAAGGTAAAGGTCAAGTACGAGACTTGAATGGGCGCCTCAACACGCTAATTTTCACTCATATGTGCTCGGCCGCCTATCCAGAAGTGTTCGGAGACTTCTGGATAGTGTCGCTTCAAGCATCGAAACTCACGATGCGAGACGGCAGTCCTCACTTTTCAAGAGTACTACCCTGGTACCTTTTTCTGCCAGCGGCTGGGTCAACCACAGGGGTATTTTTTGTTTCCAACCACGAGTACAATTCACACTGCTTCCAGCGGGAATCGAACACAGATTGTCCGAAAGTCGGTAGTCCAGTCGGGTTTGGCCGTATGTGTATTCTGTTAATATCTTCTAAGTCTAGTGCCAAATGTATAAGGAAAACATTCTTTTTAAAATAGAAACACAACTTAGCTGATCGGCTGTATCTGCCTGGTGTTTGTGGATTTGCTGCAAGTTCTTCAACTGTTTTTCTATTTTCCTCTTAGAGAAAATAAAAAAAATAGAAACACTTTTCTTCTTCCTCTTCTTTTTTTCTTCTACCCTTTCTCTTCTTTAAACTATTTTTCAGCCTTCAATTCTTCTTCCCTTTAAATAATCTTAATCTTAATATTGTCTTCCTGCTTCTTCTTCTTTTTCTTCATCTTTACTTTCTCTTCTCCCTCTCTTTTTTAAAATATCTCTTCTCTTTCTTCTTCTCCTACTTGTACTTCTTCTGCCACATTTTCTTCTTCTTTTCATCCCATACTGCTTCTATTTCTTTGATTCCCTAATCTTCTTTCACTTATTAACATTAAAACGTTCAATCACTCCATGTTCGACCTGTCCATACCGTGAAGTAGGTCAGCATGAAAAAGTCTCTACCCTGTTTGGGTTGTGGCTACCATTTGCAAAATATCTCAAATCTGGCCAAGTTTGAGCATCGTACCTCACTTACCTCTACGGGTTGTTCAGTGGTCTCCTTTACCCTTTACTCTAATACCACCAACCAAGCGCCACCAACAGAGCCCCACCAACCAAGCGCCACCAACAGAGCCCCACCAACCAAGCGCCACCAACAGAGCCCCACCAACCAAGCGCCACCAACAGAGCCCCACCAACCAAGCGCCACCAACAGAGCCCCACCAACCAAGCGCCACCAACAGAGCCCCACCAACCAAGCGCCACCAACAGAGCCCCACCAACCAAGCGCCACCAACAGAGCCCCACCAACCAAGCGCCACCAACAGAGCCCCACCAACCAAGCGCCACCAACAGAGCCCCACCAACCAAGCGCCACCAACAGAGCCCCACCAACCAAGCGCCACCAACAGAGCCCCACCAACCAAGCGCCACCAACAGAGCCCCACCAACCAAGCGCCACCAACAGAGCCCCACCAACCAAGCGCCACCAACAGAGCCCCACCAACCATCGCGCATATCCACAAACGTCCTCTCAGGTTGACGAACATTCTGAACCGGTGAATACAAAATCGTTTATCATCCTAGTTCCTTTCCAACAAGTAATTTTATGTTGCCCTTTTCTTTGTTCCCTGATGGAGTCTGTATGAGTCGAAACGTTTTTGCGTGGTCCAGACATATTATCATAAAGCTATAACATATAACATATGTGGGTTCCCCCCGTCCAAACATAAAGCACTGAAATGACACCATCTCCTATGGATATGTTATTTCGATCTGGTTTGTGTTTGTAAGATGTATACTTGATAACTGGACTTCTACAAACGTTTCTGACTCTCTCTCTCTCTCTCCCTATTTATCAATTTATTGCTGCTATGGCTTAACAATCGATGATACTATGTAAATGTATTTATGCCATAACTATGTTTCGGTATTTACAATTTCACGTCGGTTCATCCAACATTTTATATGTGAGTTGTTGTTGTTTGGCTTTATTTTGGCTTTATTCTAGCTTTATTTTGGTTTCATTTTGGCTTTATTCTAGCTTTATTTTGGCTTTATTCTAGCTTTATTTTGCCTTTATTCTAGCTTTATTTTGGCTTTATTCTAGCTTTATTTTGCCTTTATTCTAGCTTTATTTTGGCTTCATTTTGGCTTTATTCTAGCTTTATTTTGGCTTTATTTTGGCTTTATTCTAGCTTTATTTTGGCTTTTTTTGGCTTTATTCTAGCTTTATTTTGGCTTTATTTTGGCTTTATTCGTTCTTTATTTTTACTTCATTTTGGCTTTATTTTAAGGTTATTTTGGCTTTATTCTAGCTTTATTTTGGCTTTATTCTCGCGTTATTTTGGCTTCATTTTGGCTGTTATTCTTCACTGATAATTTTGTTTTTATCCGTAATTTGAACTAAATTATCTAAACAGATAGTTAATCGAGTCAACTAGCACACACTTGTAAGAAGCTAGTCAAGCTATGTATTACATCTGGAAGTAAAGGTATACTTGAGCACGGATTGTTTTGGCAGTTTGCAATGTAGCAGGTAGAACTGTTACTATAAAGACAGTTGGTCCGTGTAAGCCAAGGGCAGCAACAACAGCCAAGAGCAGCAACAATAGCCAAGAGCAGCAACAATAGCCAAGGGCAGCAACAATAGCCAAGGGCAGCAACAACAGCCATGGGCAGCAACAATAGCCAAGGGCAGCAACAGTAGCCAAGGGCAGCAACAATAGCCAAGGGCAGCAACAACAGCCAAGGGCAGCAACAACAGCCATGGGCAGCAACTATAGCCAAGGGCAGCAATAACAGCCAAGGGCAGCAACAACTAAACAAGATTAATCTGCAACGATAAAGGGCGTTAACTATTAAATTAGATTTTTAAAAATTAGGAGTGATAACTAGTCAACACAGTTTTATATCGCAACAGCTGTTGAACAAGATTAAATCGCAACAATAAAGGGCGGCAACTGTTGAACAAGATTAAATCGTAACAATAAAGGGCGACAACTGTTGAACAAGATTAAATCGTAACAATAAAGGGCGACAACTGTTGAACAAGATTAAATCGTAACAATAAAGGGCGACAACTGTTAAACAAGATTAAATCGTAACAATAAAGGGCGACAACTGTTGAACAAGATTAAATCGTAACAATAAAGGGCGACAACTGTTGAACAAGATTAAATCGTAACAATAAAGGGCGACAACTGTTGAACAAGATTAAATCGTAACAATAAAGGGCGACAACTGTTGAACAAGATTAAATCGTAACAATAAAGGGCGACAACTGTTAAACAAGATTAAATCGTAACAATAAAGTGCACCAAAGGTTGAATATGACTAATGTTTAACATTAATAATGTAAAACTAGGGAGATGACAGTTTAACACGATTAATTTGCCACAATCTCAACAATAATTAACGTGGTTAACTTGCGACATCAAATTACGCAATTAAAAGTTACAACAAAGTTAACAACTTGTAGTCAGACAATTCGTAAACATCAGGGGAGATAATATTAACCACGTAACTCCTAACAACATCAGTGCAGTACTTTGTCCCCTGAACAGCTCGAGTACACAGCTACCACACCAGCTGCGACTGTTCTGACCTCGCATCACACAGTGGGTGCTGGATAAAATCGCCCTCAACATGTGAGCTCGGTCTCTGTTTTATTACAGCACCAGAAATCTCACGAGCTGTAATTGTACACCTAACTTCTCTACAACATCGTCATGCATCTGCTGCGCCGCATGATATTATTCAACGCGCTTTATGATATGCCAGATATTTTCAAACCACGGCATAATGTATATGATTACTAACGGGGGGTTGGCTATTATATTTCGTCTTTCCTGTCGTTAGGCTGTTGTTTTGTTTTCCTTCTGTACTAATTTATTATCCGGGTCGCGTATTTATTACGCAATAAATTACATTAATGATACCCAAGTTTCGAGGAGAAAGCGAGTTCATATAACACGCGAGGGAAGCTCAATTTTTGTTCTTTTTTCGGAGGGAAACTTGATTACAGAAGATGAACGTGTTTCCTTAAAGAAAAAAAAATGAAACTGGAGATGAGTAATATCATCATCATCATCATCATCATCATCATCATCATCATCATCATCATCATCATCATCATCATCATCATCATCATCATCATCATCATCATCATTATTACCATCATCATCATCATTACCCCCATCATCGTCATCATTACTATCATTATCGTAATAATCATCATCATCATTACCATCATCATTATAATCATCATTAACCCAACCATCATCATCATAATCATCATCATTACTCCCATCATTATTACCATCATCATCATAATCATCATCATTATTACCATCTTCATCACCATTACCATCAGCATAATCATCATCGTCATTACCATCATCATAATTATAATCATCATCATCATTACCATCATCATCATTACCATCCTCATCGTCATCATCATCATCATCATTACCATCATCATCATTATCATCATCGTCATCATAACCATCATCATCATTACCATCATCATCATTATCATTACCATCATTATCATCATCATCTTGATAATCATCATAATCATCATCATTATCATCATCGTCATCATAACCATCATTATCATTAACATCATCACCATTATCATCATCATTACCATCATTACCACCACCATCGTCATCATCATCATTACCACCACCATCGTCATCATCATCATTACCACAACCATCGTCATCATTACCACCACCACCACCACCATCATCATCATTACAACCACCATCGTCATCAGTACCACCACCACCACCACCACCAGCATCATCATTACCACCACCATCGTCATCATCATCATTACCACCACCTTCGCCATCATCATCATTACCACCACCATCGTCATCAACGTCATCATTACCATCATCATCATTACCACCATCACCATCATCATCATTACCACCACCATCGTCATTACCACCACCATCGTCATCATCATCATTACCTCAATCATCGTCATCATCATCATTAGCACCATCATCATCATTAACACCACCAACGTCATCATCATCATTACCACCACCATCGTCATCATTACCACCACCACCACCATCATCATCATTACCACCACCATCGTCATCATCATCATTACCACCACCATCGTCATCATCATCATTACCACCACCATCGTCATCATCATCATTACCACCACCATCGTTATTAACATTATCATTACCATCATCATCATTACCACCATCATTACCACCAGCATCGTCATCATCATCATTACCACCACCATCGTCATCATCATCATTACCACCACCACCACCACCATCATCATCATTGCCACCACCACCACCACCATCATCATTAATTACCATCACCACCACCATCATCATTACTACCACCATCGTCATCATCATCAATACCACAACCACAATCATCATCATCATTCACACCACACTCGTCATCAACATCATCATTACCATCATCATAATTACCACCACCACCATCATCATCATCATTACCACCAACATAGTCTTCATCATCATCATTATCATCATCATCATCATTACCAACATTATTACCACCGACATCATCATTATTACCACCACCATCGTCATCATCATCATTACCACCACCACCACCATCATCATCATTACCATCATCAATCTTTACCACCACCATCGTCAACATCATCATCATCATCATCATTACCATCATCATCCTCAACATCAACATCATTACTCCCATCAACATCATTACCACCATCATCATCATTACTACCATCATCAGCAGCATCATTATTATCATCATCATCATTACTACCATCACCATCATCATCATCATTACTGCCATCATCATCATCCTTACTACCGTCATCATCATCATCATTACTACCGTCATCATCATTTTAATCATAATCATTATTACCATCATCATCATCATTACTACCGTCATTATCAGTATCATCATCATCATTAATACCTCATCATCATCATCATTAATACCTCATCATCATCATCATCATCATTACTACGGCCAACATCATCATTACTACCATCATCATCATTATCATCATCATCATTACTACCATCATCATCATTACTACCGTCATCATCATTACCATCATTATCATCATTATTACCATCATTATCATCATTACTACCATCATCATAATTACTATCGTCATCGTCATTATCATCATCATCATTACTACCATCATCATCATCATTACTACCGTCATCATCATCATTACCACCTCCATTATCATCATTACCATCATAATCACCTTCATAATTACCACAATCATCATTACCATCATCATCATTACCATCATCATCATTACCATCATCATAATCATCATCATTATCATCACCACCATCATCGTCATTACCACTGATTAGTCCACAAGCCAACCGGAGTCTTCGGTAAAGGTCAAAAACTGGTGAAAGGATGTAGTTGTAGTTGTAGTTATAGTTGTAGTTAAAGTTGTAGTTATTGTTGTAGTTATATTTGTAGTTGCAGTTTTAGTTATAGTTGTAGTTATATTTGTAGTTATATACAATATACTGTAGTTATAGTTATAATTATAGTTGTAGTTATAGTTATAGTTATAGTTGTAGTTATAGTTGTAGTTGTAGCTATTGTTGTAGTTATAGTTATAGTTGTAGTTATAGTTGTATTTATATTTGTAGTTATAGTTGTAGTCATAGTTGTAGTTATAGTTATAGATATAGCTGTAGTTATAGTTATAGTTGTTGTTGTAGTTATAGTTGTAGTTATAGTTGTACTTTTTGTTGTAGTTATATTTGTAATTGTATTTATAGTTGTAGTTATAGTTGCAGTTGTAGTTATAGTTGTAGTTATAGTTACAGCTGTAATTGTAGTTATAGTTGTAGTTATAGGTTGTAGTTATAGGTTGTAGTTATAGATGCTTTATGGATAGATGTATAGTATGTCCAAGGTAGTTGTAGCTCTGAACTGTCTCCAGGTCTATTCCTTCAATTTTGATATCCACTTGTGGGTTTTGAGTATTTCCTTTGTTTATGATCATAGTTTTAGTCTTTTTGATATTCATATCTAGTCCATATTTTTTGCTTATCATGTTTTTTTTCATTAAGTAGTTGTTGTACATCTGTAGGATTTTCTGCTAGTAGTACAGTATCATCAGCATATCTTAGGTTAATGCTGAAATAAGTAAACAAAATGGTAATGAATACTGAAGATTCTATGTGGGGAATTGGGGCGAGGTGGCGTAACATTGCCCATGTCAGTATTGATATGCGGATATCACTGATGATGTAAGCTCTACCAATGTACGTGTACTCACTACGTGTCATAATCGAAGTGTAAGTGAATTACATCAGCGCTAACTGTATCTTATTATTTTTCTTCAGCGTTTACCATTTAGATGGGCGTGGAGACGTGTCACTAATTTAACTTTGCTTAGGGCATCAAAATTCCATTTAGCTTAGCTAACCTATGTTTTTCAAAGTTCCATTTAGCTTAGCTAACCTATGTTTTTCAAAGTTCCATTTAGCTTAGCTAACCTATGTTTTTCAAAGTTCAATTTAGCTTAGCTAACCTATGTTTTTCAAAGTTCCATTTAGCTTAGCTAACCTATGTTTTTCAAAGTTCAATTTAGCTTAGCTAACCTATGTTTTTCAAAGTTCCATTTAGCTTAGCTAACCTATGTTTTTCAAAATTCCATTTAGCTTAGCTAACCTATGTTTTTCAAAGTTCCATTTAGCTTAGCTAACCTATGTTTTTCAAAGTTCAATTTAGCTTAGCTAACCTATGTTTTTCAAAGTTCAATTTAGCTTAGCTAACCTATGTTTTTCAAAGTTCAATTTAGCATAGCAAACCTATGTTTTTCAAAGTTCAATTTAGCATAGCTAACCTATGTTTTTCAAAATTCCATTTAGCTTAGCTAACCTATGTTTTTCAAAGTTCCATTTAGCTTAGCAAACCTATGTTTTTCAAAGTTCCAGTTAGCTTAGCTAACCTATGTTTTTCAAAATTCCATTTAGCTTAGCTAACCTATGTTTTTCAAAATTCCATTTAGCTTAGCTAATTCAAGACCTCAAAGCTCCATTTATCGCTACTTTATTGTCTCAAAGTTCCAGTTAGATTTGCTAGTTCATGTCAACAAAAGTTCAATTTGGTTTAGCTAGTTCAGAGCCTGACCATGTTCAATTCCTCCGCTTGTCCGCTGTGAACTTAAGGTTATATTAACATAACGTAACATAGCATAACGCAACATAACATAACATAATATAATATAACATAATGTAGCATGACGTAGCATAATGTAACATAACAACATAACGTAACATAACATAAAGTAACATAACGTAACGTAGCTTAAAGTAACATAATGTAACATAACGTAGCATAAAGTAACATAATGTAATATAACGTACGTCACACTCACGACCCGATGATACATTTTCTCTGTAATTCCCTCTCTGTTCCCGACATCGCATACAGCAAATGGTACCGCGTGGACTTACCCGAGAAAGAAATATTTCAGGAATTACGGACAGCTTGCTCCAGACTTTGGACACCAAATTAAAGACATTGATTGCGGAGCGTGTAGGTCAAAGGTCGACTTGTCGATCAAAAGGTGAAGGACCAGATAAAACTACAAACTGAGAGCAATAACGGCAGAATTCAAAGAGAATTGTCACAGCGACCTGTGTCTCTAATCTTGTTTTATTTCTGTAATTATCTGTCTTATTATTATGCAATATTTATTTCAGATTAGAAACGGATTTAAGCTTACACTAGCTTGATTTCTTCTGTTTTACTTGTAACTTGTTAAAGATATATGCCATTTACACTGTCAGATAGCTTCCCGGATGGGACAACAAGCGTCGTGTTGAAACAATAATGCTTTTTTAAAACGTTTCAAATGGGAAAGATTTACAACCTTGCAGGTCACGAACATACATGTTGCGGAGACAAGCGCTAAACCTGCGAGATTCCTGGCTTCAATATTTGTTTGAATTTATTGTTTATTGGTGTTTGAGTTTATGTTTTGATGCTACAGCTTTCTTGTAGGTATCCCGTGGGTGCTCAGTCGCTTTCAAATACAGATTGGGGTAATATTGGTGGAGCTGAGGTGACCGAATGTAGCAACGCGTTTTATAACTCAGTTTAAGGGGCGGTGTTAGAGGAATTGAGTTAACATAATTGGGCAGCACGGGGGAGGGGGGGCAGAGAGAGAAATATTGAGCGGAGAATAAATAAATACGGCGTAGTGAGAGGGAGAGAGAGAGAGAGAGAGAGAGCGAGAGAGAGAGAGAGATTAAATAGAGAATGAATAAAGGAGGAGCAGAGAGAAAGAGATTAAGTAGAGAATAAATAAATGGGGCGCAGAGAGAGAGAGAAAGAGATTAAGTAGAGAATAAATAAATGGGGCGCAGAGAGAGAGAGAGAGAGAGAGAGAGAGAAAGAGATTAAGTAGAGAATAAATAAATGGGGCGCAGAGAGAGAGAGAGAGAGAGAGAAAGAGATTAAGTAGAGAATAAATAAATGGGGCGCAGAGAGAGAGAGAGAAAGAGATTAAGTAGAGAATAAATAAATGGGGCGCAGAAAGAGAGAGAGAGAGAGAGAGAAAGAGATTAAGTAGAGAATAAATAAATGGGGCGCAGAGAGAGAGAGAGAGAGAGAGAGAGAGAGAGAGAGAGAGAGAGAAAGAGATTAAGTAGAGATTAAATGAAGCAGGAACGGCTTCCACCAGCTTAATAAAACATTGGCAGTAAAAATGATACAAGCAGGTAGCAGATAAGACAACATAACACACACAAGTAAGCAACTCTCAAGCTTTCAAACAAGCCATACTCCCATCCATCATGACAACAATTAGCGGCCGTAGACTAAAGCCGTGTAAGACGAATGGCAATCTATCGTATTCACAAACAAATATGATCTGGCATACTTAGGGACACAAAAGTACCCAAGGCATAAGGATGCTTACAGGACTTCCTTGAGTGAATTCTCTATCAGTGAAAGAAACTGGGAAAATCTGGCTGCAGATAATCTGGCTGGTAGCACGTAAGTTAAAAAAAAATGTAAAGAGCCCCCGTCACGCCAAGTGGCGTATAGGGAATATGGTGTTAGTGACCATACATTTTATAGACCTTCAGCTCATGATTTTTGGGGTAATGTGGTCGGTATTACACCCGTGCCGCTTTACTTTCCCAGAAAAAAAAATCCGGTACCCATTAAAGGCTGGGTGAACTAGAAGCCGTCGGTTGGGATCGAACCCTACCTCTTGTCCTTTGTAGTCGAGTCCACTAACCACTGAGCTATCACGCCGCCCATGCTATTATATATGGCTGACATCATTTTACCCAATACCAACATGGCAGTCAAAAGTTGAGCCTTGTCTGGTGACGTCACGCTAGTAGACTTGCTAGGAGGCCTATTGCTAAGGGTGGCTTTGTCTTCGGGGAACTAGAGAAGAGATCAGACTTTGTGCTCAATCCTTGCCAGGCTAAGAGTGGAGGAATCAACGGTCGGTGAAGCAGGTTGTACGTCGGGGGGGGGGGGGGGGTATACAGAGTTGAAACAAAAACTGAAAAAATTGAATAGTTAGAGCTTTACGCAATTGCTAGATGACGCACATTTGAACGACGTTTCGGCTTAATAGGCCTTCGGCAGGATCAAAGAAACAACACACACACACACACACAGATATGTAAGTACACCGCTAGCTGTGAGTTCTAGGCTGTGAGTTCTAGGCTATAAGTTCTAGGCTGTGAGTTCTAAGCTGTGAGTTCTAGGCTGTGAGACGATCATAAATAAATCGAGCTGTCAATGTCCTATTTCATTTCAGTCATCATCATCATCACCATCATCATCATCTTCTTCTTCATCAAGTACCGGGCCTGCTGGCGTAGGTGATCATGTCTCTCCACAACTTTCTATCCCGACAATTATTTATCATTTCTGTTGTTGATCTTCTGCCAAGCCATTCTCATAAGCTGTCTGGTATTTTTTTCTCTTTGCTTCCCTCTATCGCTTCGTCCTCAATTTGTCCAGTTGTTACAATATATTCCAGTTTGTTCTCTTCTCATTACATGGCCAAAAAATGATGAAGTCATTTCAGTACTTATTTCAAATTAATGCCATGGCATTAATGAACAAACTGAGGGGCATCATTACTGATCCACCTTGGACATCTGTTAGTTTAGATTCAGACCTGCACATTATGGTCGCTTGGTGGATCATCCACAGGTGGGTTGCAAGCAGTGAAACGGTAAATGTAGAAATGATGTACATAAGATATAACAGGCCTGAAATAGAAATATCATGAACGGGGTTTGAAATATAAATATCATGAATGGGGCCTGAAATAGAAATATCCTGAAATAGAAATATGTACGGTCTCTGAAATGTTAATATCATGAACCGGGCCTAAAATGTAAATATCATGTAAGAGGCTTGAAATGTGAATATCATGTAAGAGGCTTGAAATGTGAATATCATGTAAGAGGCTTGAAATGTGAATATCATACACGAAGGGCTGTCATGTAAAAATAGTTCACGGAAACTGAAATGCAAAGAAAAAAAAACATGCAAAGGGCTAAAATGTAAAAATCTTACACGGGGGCTAAAATGTAAAAATCATGCACGGGGGCTGAAATGTAAAAATCATACACGGGGGCTGAAATGTAAAAATCATACACGGGGGCTTTGAATGTAAAAATCATACACGGGGGCTGAAATGTAAAAATCATACACGGGGGCTGAAATTTAAAAATCATACACGGGGGCTGAAATGTAAAAATCATGCAAAGGGCTAAAATGTAAAAATCATACACGGGGGCTGAAATGTAAAAATCATACACGGGGGCTGAAATGTAAAAATCATACACTGGGGCTGAAATGTAAAAATCATACACGGGGGCTGAAATGTAAAAATCATACACGGGGGCTGAAATGTAAAAATCATGCACAGGGGCTGAAATGTAAAAATCATGCACGGAAGTCTGATATACGTAAAACATTCACGGAAAACTGAAATGAATGCGTTTTTGGCAAAAACAAATGAAATACAAAGAAGAAATCTCTTGAGGCTTGTAGACAAGATTCTCATGAATACGAAGACGCCAGAAGAAAAATAAGACATTTACAGATAAGAGAATCAGCATTACGACGAAATGGGCAAGTGGTTCCAAGAAAACGATAGCTATCATAATTCAGAGTTACTGTCGAACGAAGGAAAAATGACAGACACCGCCATTATGCAAGTCTTATGTGCTAATTCTAGCTCGTCTTTTCGGACGCATCGGGACACGATGTACAGATCGATCTAGTAGATGCAAGTACGACTGCTGGGACAGAGGATTGCAGTTTTGAATTAATTATAGGAGTCCAGATATGAGTAAGGGAGGGTGATTAAACAGTGATTGCTGGAGAGTTGTGATCTGATATTGCTGTGGTCTAAGATGTCAACGTAAAGCAGTCGAGAGTATCCAAACATGCAGAATTATCAATTGAGAATATATGAAATAGAATCAGTATAGAATTTAATCTTTATACGGACATACGATTAAATGTTTAACTTCATCATCATTATCAAGTACCATGCCTGCTGACGTAGGCGATCATGTCTCTCCACAACTTTCGATCTCGACATTATTTATCATTTCTGTTGTTGACCTTCTGCCAAGCCATTCTCTTAAGCTGTCTGGTATCTTTTCTCTTTGCTTCCCTCTATCTCTTCGTCCCTCAATTTTCCCAGTTGTCACAATATATTCCAGTTATTTCATTCTAATTGCATGGCTAAACAATGATGATTGTTTCTTCCTGATATTGGAAATTAACTCTCTTGTAGCTTTGACCTCTTTCATAACGTTCTCACTACTCTTCTTAGGTGTCCATGATATTCTCAACATTCTTCTGTAAAACCACATTTCTACAGCCTCCAGTGGTTTTTTTTGTCTGTTGTCCTATTGTCCATGAGTCATATCCACATGTTAAGACTGGCTCTACATAACATTTAAGAACTTTTTTTCTTGTTTATATTGTCAAAAATTGATTTCACAGTATCTTCCTCATTTTTTTTAAAAAAAGCTGCTTTTGCCTGAGCCATTCTGCATCTCATCTCTGTTGTACATCTACCATCTGAGGTTAACATTGTTCCCAAATATTTAAATTCATTTACTTGCTTTAATATTGTTCCACTTGTCTTTATTGTGCATTGCGGTGATGTCTTTTCTTTGTTGCTACCATTACTTCTGTATTTTTGCTATTAAGACTGAATCCTTTGTTTTTACTTTCCTTCTTCATAATGTCTAGCATTTCTTGTAAATCATTTTCACTCTTAGCCGTTCTAAACTTACGTGAAGATAATTATGTATCTCCCTATACGTTATATAGAAGAAGTCAGAAAGAGCTCCCTTACCAATCATTATATACTGAGGTTATGGTGTTGTTGCCCATATCTTTTTTTTTCATAATATGCACAGTTGGGGAAATGTGGTCAGTATTACGCCAGTGCTGTAATTTCTTTTCCAGAGCAAATAAGTTTGTCACTTTGTGAAAGGCACTGAAGAGGGTCAAGACTTGTAGGTATCAGTTGATCAGTTTATCGACGTCTCTCTCTTGCTCTCTGTCTCTCTCTTGCTCTCCGTCTCTCTCTTGCTCTCTGTCTCTCTCTTGCTCTCTGTCTCTCTCTTGCTCTCTGTCTCTCTCTTGCTCTCTGTCTCTCTCTTGCTCTCCGTCTCTCTCTTGCTCTCCGTCTCTCTCTTGCTCTCCGTCTCTCTCTATTGCTCTCTGTCTCTCTCTTGCTCTCTGTCTCTCTCTTGCTCTCTGTCTCTCTCTTGCTCTCTGTCTCTCTCTTGCTCTCTGTCTCTCTCTTGCTCTCCGTCTCTCTCTATTGCTCTCTGTCTCTCTCTTGCTCTCTGTCTCTCTCTTGCTCTCTGTCTCTCTCTTGCTCTCTGTCTCTCTCTTGCTCTCCGTCTCTCTCTATTGCTCTCTGTCTCTCTCTTGCTCTCTGTCTCTCTCTTGCTCTCTGTCTCTCTCTTGCTCTCTGTCTCTCTCTTGTTCTCTGTCTCTCTCTTGCTCTCTGTCTCTCTCTTGCTCTCTGTCTCTCTCTTGCTCTCCGTCTCTCTCTATTGCTCTCTGTCTCTCTCTTGCTCTCTGTCTCTCTCTTGCTCTCTGTCTCTCTCTTGCTCTCTGTCTCTCTATTGCTCTCTGTCTCTCTATTGCTCTCTGTCTCTCTCTTGCTCTCTGTCTCTCTATTGCTCTCTGTCTCTCTATTGCTCTCTGTCTCTCTCTTGCTCTCTGTCTCTCTATTGCTCTCTGTCTCTCTATTGCTCTCTGTCTCTCTATTGCTCTCTGTCTCTCTCTTGCTCTCTGTCTCTCTCTTGCTCTCTGTCTCTCTATTGCTCTCTGTCTCTCTATTGCTCTCTGTCTCTCTATTGCTCTCTGTCTCTCTCTTGCTCTCTGTCTCTCTATTGCTCTCTGTCTCTCTCTTGCTCTCTGTCTCTCTATTGCTCTCTGTCTCTCTCTTGCTCTCTGTCTCTCTCTTGCTCTCTGTCTCTCTCTTGCTCTCTGTCTCTCTATTGCTCTCTGTCTCTCTCTTGCTCTCTGTCTCTCTATTGCTCTCTGTCTCTCTCTTGCTCTCTGTCTCTCTCTTGCTCTCTGTCTCTCTCTCTCTTGCTCTATGTTTCTCTCTGTCTCTCTCTCTTGCTTTCTGTCTCTCTCTTGCTTTCTGTCTCTCTCTTGCTCTCTGTTTCTCTCTGTCTCTCTCTGCTTTTCGCTGTCTCTCTCTGTTTCTCTCTGCCTCTCTGTGTCTTTCTCTGTTTCTCTCTGTTTTTCTCTGTCTCTCTCTGTTTCTCTCTGTCTCTCTCTGAGTGTCTCCACTCCGTCTCTCTCTCTGTCTCTCTCTCTCTCTCTCTCTCTCTCTCTCTCTGTCTCTTTCCTTCCTGAACCAGAAAATGACTTTAGAATTCTATGAGAGAGGACAGATCCGGAGATCGAGAGAGTATTGTGAAGAGACGATATGAGGAACACTCGTTCAGCAGCATCACAAAACAAGGACTAAAACTCAGAGAGCAGTGTCAACTTAAATTGTGTACCTCACTATTCCTTTGAGGAATGCTCAAAGGATGCAAAATCAGAAATAATACTGTAAGTAAAAGAACTGACATAGAACCAATTAGGAATGACTTACAAAGAGAACAAATAAATTGGTTTGCAAACCTGGAGAGAATGTCTAGTGACGTCATAACATACACAGTCTATACAGCCTATATCTAAGAAAGAGTTCTTGGGTGTTGTGTAGATCCAGTACTTGACGTGTGGATGTGAATCATGGACGGTGGGAAAACGGAAAGGAAAATTACTGCAGGCTGTAGAAATGTGGTTTTGTATGGGTAGTTGGCAGTGTCACGGACTAGCTAGGAAGCGTGGTGAAGGCGTTCTGAGGGAGGCCAGGGCAGAGAGAGAGAGCTGGTTACTAATGTTAGAAAGAAACAATAATCATTTTTGACCATGTCAAGAGAATGGAACAGCTGGAATATATTGTGACAAGGGGGAAAGTTCGGGGATGAAGAGACAGGGGGTAGAAAAGAGGAAAGATACCAGACAGTTTAAAAGAATGGCTTGGCAGCAGGTCAACAACAGAAATGATAAATAACTGTCGAGATCGAAAGTTGTGGAGAGACATGATCACCTACGTCAGCAGGGATGGTACTTGATAATGATGATGATGATATTCTATCAGGGAATCAGAGGTTTCCAGACTGATATGATCGTAACTGTCATGAGGTTGCTTCTGGTATTTGAAAATAAGGAGAGGGAGTAACGGGTATCAACAGTTTGAAAACCGTTGTTTTGACCCCTACCACTACTAGTCCTCATCGTCCGCTAAAAGAGCGTTAACAGGCCGTAGATGTGATGTGTTGTGGTTTGCAGCAATCAGCTATATGCGTGTCTCTTGACCAGATACATCCGACTACATCATGACATTTTTAAAAACCGTTTTGCCTTCCTTCTCGATTCCTAATCGCTTGGCCAGACTAGCTAGTCATAGTCCACAAATCCTGACAGTCTCTTGGTCAGACTGACTAGTCATGATTCACAAATCCTGACAGTCTCTTGGCCAGACTGACAAGTCATAGTCCACAAATCCTGACAGTCTCTTGGCCAGACTGACTTGTCATAGTTCACAAATCCTGACAGTCTTTTGCCCAGACTGACTAGTCATAGTTCACAAATCCTGACAGTCTTTTGGCCAGACTGACTAGTCATAGTTCACAAATCCTGACAGTCTCTTGGCCAGACTGACTAGTCATAGTTCACAAATCCTGACAGTCTCTTGGCCAGACTGACTAGTCATAGTTCACAAATCCTGACAGTCTCTTGGCCAGACTGACTAGTCATAGTTCACAAATCCTGACAGTCTCTTGGCCAGACTGACTAGTCATAGTTCACAAATCCTGACAGTCTCTTGGCCAGACTGACTAGTCATAGTTCACAAATCCTGACAGTCTCTTGGCCAGACTGGCTAGTCATAGATCACAAATCCTGGCAGGCTCTTGCCCAGACTGACTAGTCATAGTTCACAAATCCTGACAGTCTCTTGGCCAGACTGACTAGTCATAGTTCACAAATCCTGACAGTCTCTTGGCCAGACTGACTAGTCATAGTTCACAAATCCTGACAGTCTCTTGGCCAGACTGACTAGTCATAGTTCACAAATCCTGACAGTCTCTTGGCCAGACTGACTAGTCATAGTTCACAAATCCTGACAGTCTCTTGGCCAGACTGACTTGTCATAGTTCACAAATCCTGACAGGCCAAAACTTCTTCATGTGTGCGACATCATTATCAAACTCCGTCGTCCAAACTGGCCCAATGTCAAAGATAAACAGTAGATAAGCTAGAAACACCTGGACAGAACTGCGACCTTCGTCCGAACGACTGGGGCATGAAACTATAAACTAAAAAAGTAAATAAACTCCGAACGTGAAAAGAGAGAGAAATAGATAGAGACTCACCCTGACACAAGCATTCACCTAAAAGTCGCTAAATTATTTGCAACTCAGTTACTATTAAACGTTTAAAAAAATAATAATAATTATACAGATTTTCCACACTACATTGCGCGGCTCGTGGTGATGATAGCTGTGAGAATAAACCTAACGAAAGGGCGGCGACGGCGAGTGCACTTACCGACAGGGCGGAAGTACCTGACAGCAGGTGAGAATAGACGAGAACAGCGATCGATGTGGGGAAAGGCTACTCATCGAAACGGTTGGTCGCGCTTACACCATACGGGCCGAGAATCCAATAATCCAGTCAGGCTGTAACGCTCCGGTGCTCTCGATAGTAGTTGTATGACAGTACTGCCAGTTCTTATTTAGATGTTGTATTTAGAGTAGATGCAGAATGGCTCAGGTAAAAGCAGCTTTCCAAAAAATTAAGATACAATGCAGTCCATTTTTGACAATCGAAACAAGAAAAAGAGTTCTTAAATGTTATGTAGAGTCAGTCTTAACATATGGATGTGAATCATGGACAATAGGACAACAAACAAGAAAATCACTGGAGTCTGTAGAAATGTGGTTTTACAGAAGAATGTTGAGAATACCATGGACAGCTAAGAAGAGTAATGAAAACGTTCTAAAAGAGGCCAAAGCAAAAAGAGAGCTAATTTCTAATATTAGGAAGAAACAATTATCATTTTTTGGTCATGTAAACCTACTTTTTCGATTATAAAAGTCAAGGGTTCTTTAACGTGCAAGAGTACACACGGAGTCTCCATTTTTTTTTTTAAATCTTTTTTTTTAGGGTCGACATCGGATCTAATTACCCAGATAAATGGGTGGGTAGGGGGGGGGGGTGGGAAGGAGATCGGTAACACCATTTAGAGACTACAGATTGAGTACTTGGAAAATTATCACTGCCTGGGGTTGTGACCTTCCTGTCCAGGGGTCAAGGTCTTACCTCTAGACCACATTGACCCGATCGTGTACTTTTTAATTTGTTTCTCTTCTTTCGCCTCTCTTTTTCTCGTGTTCACCCGACAGAACAAATAGACCTCCTTCGTCATCCGCCCTTAAAAGGACGTTCAGTGGGCGTAAATGCGTTGTGTTGGGCTTTGCAGTGGAAGTGTGAAAGTTACGCCTTTCGGCCCAATATATCCTATTTCAGCGAGGCGTTTTTTATTACAGGGTTGCCTTCTATCTTGACCACTACTCACTTAATCTATACAAGGGGGTGGTCTGTCACCGCAAAGAAGTGGTAGATAGTTCTGGCTCAGTGATCCTGACATAACCATCAGCTGTGAGTCGGTGATAGCTTTCATTCCAGTTACTGACGAGTGGGTAGCGGGTAGCGGGGTAGAGTTCTGTCCTACCAAAGGAGGAGTAAGACGTCTCCTTTCCTCCGCTAGTCTTCGGGACACCCCTGAGCAAGGTGGAGCTCCCGTTTAGTCCCCCTATCAGGGTTATGTGAAGCCATTGGAACAGGTGGTGGATGGTGTTGTGGGAGTAGCCGACAAGTAGTGCCGGTTTTGGTCCCCACACCGCGATGGCAGGCAGAGGATCTCATGTATAGAGACAATGGCTGCGATCTCCGACTAGTACAGTCACTGCCAAGAAGGAAAGGAATGGTAAACTACCTTCTTAAATTGCCTGGAATAATCATGACAAATCAAATGTTGAAAGTTCCCTGGACAGCTAAAAAGACCAATGAGGAAGTTCTCAAAGAGGCTAACACAAAAAGGGAGCTCTTAAAAAACATCAGTAAGAAACAATCAACATTTTTCGGGCACATCATGAGAAGAGGAAAGTTGGAATACTTGGTTACAGCTGGCAAAATAAAAGGAAAGAGAGATCGCGGACGACAAGGAGAGAAAATACTGGATAGCTTGGTGTCATGGCATGGAAAACAGTCAACAACAGAACTGATACGATGCACTGTAGATAGAAGATTGTGGAGGGACATGATCACCTACGCCAACCGGTATGGCCCATGATGGTGATGACTGACAAGCGCCTTCACCGCTCATTGTTGTTTCATTGACATACGTCTATATTATTATTATTTTTTTTTTACTTCCATAAATGTTAGTATTTCATTGACATCACGGAAGCTTAATTTATTTAGATCAAAGAAAAATTATTACTTCATTTACATCATGAATTATTATTATTTCATTTACACCAAGAAATATATTTCATTTACACCAAGAAAGTTTAATTCATTTACATCAAAGAAAAATTATTTCATTTACACCATGAATTATTATTATTATTTCATTTACACCAAGAAATATATTTCATTTACATCAAGATAGACTACTATTTCATTTACATCAAAAAAGATTACTATTTCATTTACATCAACAGCAATTATTGATTCATTTAATAAAGTAATGGGGAACATGTTGATAGTGACAATATTTTCTTCAACTTGAGCAGGAGCCCATTTTTAGGTGACATGGGCAGTCTTACGCCAGGCCGCACCTTACCTACTGTAAAAAAAATGTCTGCTACCAGTTTCCAGAGGCAGCGAGAACCATAAAGTCGTCACAAATATGGAATAAAAAAATAAACGATCATATCTGGGGTTTGAAGATGGCTCCTTCTAATCAGGAGCTATTTATTTGCATACAGCATTGCCCCCAGAACAGGGAGTCGTGATAACTCAGTGGTTAGTGAACTGAACTACAAAGGACAAGAGGTATGGTTCGATCCCAACTAACGGCTTCCGGTTCACCATCCTTTAATGGGTACCGGTTTTTTTTTTCTGGGAAATTAAAGCAGCACGGGCGTAATACCGACCACATTACCCCAAAAATCATGTGCTGAAGGTCTGTAAAATGTATGGTCACTAACACCATATTCCCTATACGTCACTTGGTGTGATGGGGGCTCTTTACTTTTATTTTACTTATTGCCCCCAACACACAGACCCGTGGTGGACAAATGTGGCCCACACTCACCTCCCTGGAAGAGAAACTATACGGGGCAACCGAATCACTTAAACAGACAGTTGCCCGCATAAGAAAGTCCGAAGTCCTGGTCTGAATGAACCACGATCGCAGAAGAAGAAATATTTGCACAACAAAGTTATTTCTTCATTAAAGTCAAGACAAAAACAAATCAATTTACCATTAATTTCAATAAAAAAAAATCATTATTATACTACGCTCACGACAAGAAAGCAAAAATATTCAGTCATGATTTACGCGTGATCTATATTTGTGGACAGTTTTTGTGATGAAGAAATATGTTGCTTGACTTGCACAAACAGTAGCCACAGTAAACATGTGTCAGGCCAACTAACACACATACAACCATTCATCGAAGAATGAACATAAGTTTGTGGTGTTTAATTTGCCAGTTTGTACATGAAATAATACATACTTTTAATCTTAGTAATAATTGTAGTTTTAATGATTCTCTCATCATCATCATGTGCCATACCGGGTGGCGTAGGCGATCATGTTCCTCCAAAATCTTCTAACCACTGTGCATCGTATTAATTCTTTTGTTGACTGTTTTCCAAGCCATGACATCAAGCTATATAGTACTTTCTTTCTTTTTCGTACACGATCTCTCTTTCCCTGTATTTTGCTAGTTGTGTCTGAATATTCAAACTTTCCTCTTTACGTGATGTGCCCGAAATGTGTTGATTGTTTCTTTCTGATGTTTTTTTTAGGAGCTCCATTTTTGTGTTGGACATGTGATGAGAAGAGATAATAACCGAATAGCAAAGCAAGCCCTCATGTAGGAAACATGTAAGAGGAAAAGGTGAAGACCCAGAGAGACAATGAGAAGAACATTGATGAGAAAGGCAAGAGCAGCAGGAATCGGCTCCCTCAATGAGATAGAGCTGCTTGCACAGAACAGAGACAAATGGCGAGATTTGATAAAATATCTTTAAAAGAATTGAAAACTGCTAAAATAAAAATGTAGATAAGAGAAGGAGTATATGGGTCTACGCCCTATGAGCCAGCTACGGCTCGAAAGGTCAATAGATAGATTTTTGTGTTGGCCTCTTTGAGAATTAATAATTCTCTATCTGCGAAATAAACAAAGAAAAGCTGACATCAGATCTAGCATATAAAGAGCAAAAATATTGGAGGAAGAGTTAATGTTAAAATCAGAAGACAAAAAAAAAACAGATGGGGAAAGGAGATGAGGCACCACGAATAGATCTTGTTCGTTCTACAGTCTAATCTGTCTATCCAATATTGGCAGATTCAGCCAGATGGAGAAGCTGTTCAGTAAAATAGCATCCAACATAAGACACTAATATTGTTACCAAACTACTGATTTATCATAGGGAGCCGCGATAGCTCAGTGAACTGGAATACAAAGGATAAGAGGTAGGGTTCGATCTCAACCGACGGCTTCCAGGTTCACCCAGCCTTAAATGGGTACCGGATTTTTTCTGGGAAAGTAAAGCGGCACGGGCGTAATACTGACCACACTACCCCAAAAATCATGTGATGAAGGTCTGTAAATGTTATGGTCACTGACACCATATCCCCTTTACGCCACTTGGCGTGACGGGGACTCTTTACTTATTTACATTTTACTGACTTATCATGATTGCTTGCTACCAATCGTATGTCAAGACGCCAAAGGCCATATATGTATATATATATATATATATATATATTATATATATATATCATCAATTACCATGCCTGCTGGCGTAGGTGATCATGTCTCTCCACAACTTTCGATCTCGACAATTATTTATCATTTCTGTTGTTGACTCAATGCCAAACCATTTTCTTAAGCTGTTATACTTATGTATATACTTACACACACAGTTTATATCAGGGCTGCGGTAAAGCTGTGTACCAGGAGCAAGTAGTGAGGTGTAACGTACACTCCTACAAGGTTTGATGACAGCTTTACAAAAGAAGATCATTTTTGTTGTATTTCAAATTGTGATAAATTCTTGATGCATTTCAAATATTAATAAATTCTTGATCTATTTCAAATATTAATAAATTCTTGATCTATTTCAAATATTAAATAAATTCTTGATGTATTTCAAATATTAATAAATTCTTGATGTATTTCAAATATTAATAAATTCTTGATGTATTTGTATTTAAATACACAGAAAAAGAAACGTCAGCCATTGTGAACTTTTGGGTAATGAAATAATGAAACCAGTTTTCTTATTTTCTTCCGGTTATTATTATTCTTATTATTTTTTTTAGGGGTAGAGGTCGCGCTGATTGTAGGACAATGAGATTCAGTCTGAAGAGCAATCCTGTTAAAGAAGCCCTCGTGAGAGCAACAACACGAGACTCAGATCGGGAATTACAGTCTGCCTGGTGGGAAACCTTACTCGTTGACGCTATGTGCTCGTGCAGAGCCCGTTAACTGTTCAGACATTCAACGAGGCGCTTGGGAGTGGTAATACTATATCAGTGAATGGAGTGGTGGTGATGATGATGAGGATGAGGATGATGATGATGGTGTTGGTGTTGATGGCGAATGATGGTGGGGATGTCGATGACGACGACGACGATGATGATGATAATAACTATGACTATGATGAGGATGGAGTCGCGATAGCTCAGTGGTTAGTCAACTGAACTACAAAGGATAAGAGGTCGGGTTCGATCCTGATCGACGGCTTCCAGGTTCACCCAGTCTTAAATGAGTACCGGATTTTTCTATGAAAGTAAAGCGGCACGGGCGTAATACCGACCATATTCTCCAAAAAATCATGTGCTGAAGGTCTGTAAAAAATGATGGTCACTAACACCATATTACCTATACACCACTTGACCTGACAGGGCTCTTGACTTCTATTTTATATGATTAGGATGATGACGACTATGATGATCATGATGATGATGACGATGATGATGATAATAACGATGATAAAAATGATAATTATTATAATACTGATTATCGTCAGGATGATGATGACGAATTCCCACAAAAGTTCGGTTTTAATTACTTTTTTCTCAATTTGTGTATCTTGTCATCAATCACTGGAGGCTGTAGAAATGTGGTCTTACAGAAGAATGTTGAGAATACCATGGACAGCTAAGAAGTGTAATGAAGATGTTCTGAGAGAGGCCAAAACAAAAAGAGAGCTAATTTCCAATATTAGGAAGAAACAATCATCATTTTTTGGCCATGTAATGAGAAGAGAACAACTGGAATATATTGTAACAACTGTGAAAATTGAGGGACAAAGAGATAGAGGGAAGCAAAGAGAAGAGATACCAGACAGCTTAAGAGAATGGCTTTGGCAGAAGGTCAACAACAGAAATGATAAATAACTGTCGAGATCGAAAGTTTGGGAGAGACATGATCACCTACGCCAGCAGACATGATACTTGACGATGATATCCGTTCCAATACAACATATAAGGATTTTAAAAATGGTAAGGAAAGCACTAAAGATATCACTAAACCATAGTTGCATCCAGTGTTACTTTATTGTTGCAAATCATGGACAGTAAACAAAGAGATATAACGATGGATAGAAACAGTTCAAACGTGTTTTTTGTTTTTTTTAAAAGAAGGATGTCTAAGATATCCTCGACAGCCAGTAAAATCCAGTAATGAGGTTCTAAAAGAGGCAGTGAGGAAGATTGTAAAACAAATGAGGAAAAGAGGCTCTAGATTTGTGGGGCATGTGTGGAGAAGAGGTAGGTTTGAATAGTAACAACAGAAAAAGACAGATGGTCGAAAAGATAGAGGTAGACAAATCGAAAAGATGATGGGCGGTTTGATGTCGTGGAATGGGAAAAGAAAATATCTTTAAAAGTAAACTGCTGGAACAGAAATTCAGATAAGAGAAAGAGTATCTTGGTCTACGCCATATGGGTCGGCTACGGCTCGAAAGGTCAGATAGATAGATAGATAGATAGATAGATAGATAGATAGATAGATAGATAGATAGATAGATAGATAGATAGATAGATAGATAGATAGATAGATAGATAGATAGATAGATAGATAGATAGATAGATAGATAGATAGATAGATAGATAGATAGATAGATAGATAGATAGATAGATAGATAGATAGATAGATAGATAGATAGATAGATAGATAGATAGATAGATAGATAGATAGATAGATAGATAGATAGATAGATAGATAGATAGAATGGGAAAAGATCAAGGTCGACGCATAAGATGGAGAATGATGGAAAAACATGATATTCAACGCCTCTCGACAAGGGCCATGAATGAATGAATGAATGAATGAGTGTATCAAGGCTGATGATTGAAAGATCTTTGGTGCTAATTGTTTGGACTGATGCAACAAAACTGCCGACGCAGCAGACCATGGCGGTATAAATGAATGAATAAAAACAACACCCAAAGTGACCACACGGCGTGTGAAATGTCAGTACAGCGTCAACGTTATCGACCTCAGCAACAATCAATACATACATGGACTCACTACAACGAGCACTTCTGGACAAGTAAAGTTTCAAACAGCCATCTTCGAACTCAAACTGACAGAGAATAATAAAATATGGTAGCTGTAGAAAGTAGTGGAAGGCCCCCGTATCACTGCAAACGAATGAAAATCCATAATTGCTCAACCTCCCGTACCACTGGAATCATCTGAATTAAAACTCATCTCATTGAAGAATTCAAACAAAGAAAGGTAGCTGCAGTTCTCATCATAGCAGCCACAGCATACGCCAAAAGACATAAGGCGCAGCCACACTGATAGTGAACGCAACGAACTGTCCTTCGTCGTACGATATCATCATTCATCGTAAACAATCGGAACATGATCCGGTTGAAAAATACAGCCCAATGTGTGACAGAGCACTAAACTCAGTAGCTCCGGCAGCAATCCGGACATAGAATATGAGGAAACTGCAACAAGGAACATTTTTAAAACAGAGCCTCAACGGTTCCTGTCGCCTATCCGCCATATTGACCGAAAGTCCTGAAAGTATGGTCTTTATCGGCACACATTGGCAGCAACAATATTATCATATGCTGTTTATTTAATTCTCTCTTGTTTGGAATGATCTCTTGACAGAGTACTTTTGTTTCATCTCTAGATTCTACACTTCCCTCCATTTCAGTTGTTTTCTTGTCCTATATTCACATAGGCTAATAGTGTTAGTCAATCGTTGGATGATACTATTCCATATATGTCTATGTACTTGTCTTGTTGGCTAAAGAACAAAATAAAAACAAGAAAAGAAATAAATCGTCAGAAATAGAGGGAACTGACTTCTACACACTGTGCCGTCTACGACTCGAACAGAACTAGGTAAATAGCTAACTAACTAACCAACTAACTAACCAACTAACTAACGAACAAAGTAATTAATTGACTAATTAAATAATTAACCAACGAACTAATTAATTAACTATTTAAATAAGTAAATAACTAATTAGCTAATTAATTTTATAATTAACTAATTAACTAATTACCTAACTAACGAACTAACTAACTAATTAACTAACTAACCAAGTAACAAAGTAACTCAATAACTAACTAATTAACTAACTAACCAAGTAACAAAGTAACTCACTAACTAACTAATTAACTAACTAATTAACTAACTAACTAATTAAATAAGTAATTAACTAATTAGTTAATTAATTTACTTATTAATTAATTAATTAACTAACTAATTAACTAACTAAATAGCTAATGAACTAATTAATTAACTAAGTAACTAACTAATTAACCAAAGAACTAACAAACTAATCAACTGGCTAATTAATTAATTAACTATTATTGCTAATTCCTCTTGATGCCGATCTCCTATCTATACATGTTTTCTTTCTTTTGAATGTTTTCAGTATCACGAGGTAGCGTCCTTAGAGTCAGGACATTCCAATATCCGTTCCGCAGCACTTTCCAACACCAGCTCTATGTGTTTACTCCGATTGTCCTGCTAAATACAGCTAAGTTATGTTCCGGTAAGTGCTTACCTCTTTTGTTTCCATCAAATAGTCTGAAAAAATGTTATTTATTCGTTTTTTTTTCATGATTACCTTCTTATGAATAGCTGTGTCTTCTTGTCTTGTTTGAACATTATTGCAACATGTTTTCTCCTCGTCTTATATTGTTATTCTCTTCTCGCTGTCATTGTTCTACTTTGTATCGTTGATTCATTCTGACATTTTATTTCGTATTTGCTGTCTACTCTCTCATCTACTAAAGCACTATTTGCTGTCTACTCTCTCATCTACTAAAGCACTATTTGATGTCTCTTATCTACTAAAGCACTATTTGCTGTCTACTCTATCATCTACTAAAGCACTATTTGCTGTCTCTTATCTACTAAAGCACTATTTGCTGTCTACTCTCTCATCTACTAAAGCACTATTTGCTGTCTCTTATCTACTAAAGCACTATTTGCTGTCTACTCTCTCATCTACTAAAGCACTATTTGCTGTCTCTTATCTACTAAAGCACTATTTGCTATCTACTCTCTCATCTACTAAAGCACTATTTGCTGTCTACTCTCTCATCTACCAAAGCACTATTTGCTATCTACTCTCTTATCTACTAAAGCAATTTTTGCGGTATCTTATTTACTAAAGCACTATTTGATGTCTACTCTCTCATCTACTAAAGCACTATTTGCTCTCTACTCTCTCATCTACTAAAGCACCATTTGCTGTCTACTCTCTCATCTACTAAAGCAATATTTGATGTCTACTCTCTCATCTACTAAAGCACTATTTGATGTCTATTCTCTCATCTACTAAAGCACTATTTGCTCTCTACTCTCTCATCTACTAAAGCACCATTTGCTGTCTACTCTCTCATCTACTAAAGTACTATTTGCTGTCTACTCTCTCATCTACCAAAGCACTATTTGCTATCTACTCTCTCATCTACTAAAGCAATATTTGCTGTATCTTATTTACTAAAGCACTATTTGATGTCTACTCTCTCATCTACTAAAGCACTATTTGCTCTCTACTCTCTCATCTACTAAAGCACCATTTGCTGTCTACTCTCTCATCTACTAAAGCAATATTTGATGTCTACTCTCTCATCTACTAAAGCACTATTTGATGTCTACTCTCTCATCTACTAAAGCACTATTTGCTCTCTACTCTCTCATCTACTAAAGCACCATTTGCTGTCTACTCTCTCATCTACTAAAGCAATATTTGATGTCTACTCTCTCATCTACTAAAGCACTATTTGATGTCTACTCTCTCATCTACTAAAGCACTATTTGCTCTCTACTCCCTCATCTACTAAAGCACTATTTGCTCTCTACTCTCTCATCTATTAAAGCACTATTTGCTGTCTACTCTCTCATCTACTAAAGCACTATTTGATGTCTACTCTCTCATCTACTAAAGCACCATTTGCTGTCTACTCTCTCATCTACTAAAGCAATATTTGATGTCTACTCTCTCATCTACTAAAGCACCATTTGCTGTCTACTCTCTCATCTACTAAAGTACCATTTGCTGTCTACTCTCTCATCTAATAAAGCAATATTTGATGTCAACTTTCTCATCTACTAAAGCCCTATTTGATGTCTACTTTCTCATCTACTAAAGCAATATTTGATGTCTACTTTCTCATCTACTAAAGCACTATTTGATGTCAACTTTCTCATCTACTAAAGCAATATTTGATGTCAACTTTCTCATCTACTAAAGCAATATTTGATGTCAACTTTCTCATCTACTAAAGCAATATTTGCTGACTACTTTCTCATCTAATAAAGCAATATTTGCTGACTACTCTCTCATCTACTAAAGCAATATTTGCTGACTACTCTCTCATCTACTAAAGCAATATTTGATGTCTACTCTCTCATCTACTAAAGCAATATTTGCTGTCTACTCTCTCATCTACTAAAGCAATATTTGCTGACTACTCTCTCATCTACTAAAGCAATATTTGATGTCTACTTTCTCATCTACTAAAGCAATATTTGATGTCTACTTTCTCATCTACTAAAGCAATATTTGATGTCTACTCTCTCATCTGCTAAAGCAATATTTGCTGAATACTTTCTCATCTACTAAAGCAATATTAGCTGAATACTTTCTCATCTACTAAAGCAATATTTGATGTCTACTTTCTCATCTGCTAAAGCACTATTTGATGTCTACTTTCTCATCTACTAAAGCAATATTTGATGTCTACTCTCTCATCTACTAAAGCAATATTTGCTGAATACTTTCTCATTTACTATAGCAATCTTTGATGTCTACTTTCTCTTGTACTAAAGCAATATTTGATGTCTACTTTCTCATCTACTAAAGCAATATTTGATGTCTACTTTCTCATCTACTAAAGCAATATTTGATGTCTACTTTCTCATCTACTAAAGCAATATTTGATGTCTACTTTCTCATCTACTAAAGCACTATTTGATGTCTACTCTCTCATCTACTAAAGCACTATTTGCTGTCTCTTATCTACTAAAGCACTATTTGCTATCTACTCTCTCATCTACTAAAGCACTATTTGCTGTCTACTCTCTCATCTACCAAAGCACTATTTGCTATCTACTCTCTCATCTACTAAAGCAATATTTGCTGTATCTTATTTACTAAAGCACTATTTGATGTCTACTCTCTCATCTACTAAAGCACCATTTGCTGTCTACTCTCTCATCTACTAAAGCACTATTTGTTGTCTCTTATCTGCTAAAGCACTATTTGCTGTCTACTCTCTCATCTACTAAAGCACTATTTGATGTCTACTCTCTCATCTACTAAAGCACTATTTGCTCTCTACTCTCTCATCTACTAAAGCACCATTTGCTGTCTACTCTCTCCTCTACTAAAGCAATATTTGATGTCTACTCTCTCATCTACTAAAGCACTATTTGATGTCTACTCTCTCATCTACTAAAGCACTAATTGCTCTCTACTCTCTCATCTACTAAAGCACTATTTGCTCTCTACTCTCTCATCTATTAAAGCAGTATTTGCTGTCTACTCTCTCATCTACTAAAGCACTATTTGATGTCTACTCTCTCATCTACTAATGCACTATTTGCTCTCTACTCTCTCATCTACTAAAGCACTATTTGTTCTCTACTCTCTCATCTACTAAAGCACCATTTCTGTCTACTCTCTCATCTACTAAAGCAATATTTGATGTCAACTTTCTCATCTACTAAAGCACTATTTGATGTCAACTTTCTCATCTACTAAAGCAATATTTGCTGACTACTCTCTCATCTACTAAAGCAATATTTGGTGACTACTCTCTCATCTACTAAAGCAATATTTGCTGACTACTCTCTCATCTACTAAAGCAGTATTTGATGTCTACTCTCTCATCTACTAAAGCACCATTTGATGTCTACTCTCTCATCTACTAAAGCAATATTTGATGTCTACTCTCTCATCTACTAAAGCACCATTTGCTGTCTACTCTCTCATCTACTAAAGCAATATTTGATGTCTACTCTCTCATCTACTAAAGCACCATTTGCTGTCTACTCTCTCATCTACTAAAGTACCATTTGCTGTCTACTCTCTCATCTACTAAAGCAATATTTGATGTCAACTTTCTCATCTACTAAAGCAATATTTGATGTCTACTTTCTCATCTACTAAAGCACTATTTGATGTCAACTTTCTCATCTACTAAAGCAATGTTTGATGTCAACTTTCTCATCTACTAAAGCAATATTTGATGTCTACTTTCTCATCTACTAAAGCAATATTTGCTGACTACTTTCTCATCTACTAAAGCAATATTTGCTGACTACTCTCTCATCAACTAAAGCAATATTTGCTGACTACTCTCTCATCTACTAAAGCAATATTTGATGTCTACTCTCTCATCTACTAAAGCAATATTTGATGTCTACTCTCTCATCTACTAAAGCAATATTTGCTGACTACTCTCTCATCTACTAAAGCAATATTTGATGTCTACTTTCTCATCTACTAAAGCAATATTTGATGTCTACTTTCTCATCTACTAAAGCAATATTTGATGTCTACTCTCTCATCTACTAAAGCAATATTTGCTGAATACTTTCTCATCTACTAAAGGAATACTTTCTCATCTACTAAAGCAATATTTGATGTCTACTTTCTCATCTACTAAAGCAATATTTGATGTCTACTTTCTCATCTACTAAAGCAATATTTTATGTCTACTTTCTCATCTACTAAAGCAATATTTGATGTCTACTCTCTCATCTACTAAAGCAATATTTGATGTCTACTTTCTCATCTACTAAAGCAATATTTGATGTCTACTTTCTCATCTACTAAAGCACTATTTGATGTCTACTTTCTCATCTACTAAAGCACTATTTGATGTCTACTTTCTCATCTACTAAAGCAATATTTGATGTCTACTTTCTCATCTACTAAAGCAATATTTGATGTCTACTTTCTAATCTACTAAAGCAATATTTGATGTCTACTTTCTCATCTACTAAAGCAATATTTGATGTCTACTCTCTCATCTACTAAAGCAATATTTGCTGTCTACTCTCTCATCTACTAAAGCAATATTTGATGTCTACTCTCTCATCTACTAAAGCACTATTTGCTGTCTACTCTCTCATCTACTAAAGCACTATTTGATGTCTACTCTCTCATCTACTAAAGCACTATTTGCTGTCTACTCTCTCATCTACTAAAGCACTATTTGCTGTCTACTCTCTCATCTACTAAAGCATATTTGATGTCTACTCTCTCATCTACTAAAGCACTATTTGATGTCTACTCTCTCATCTACTAAAGCAATATTTGCTGAATACTTTCTCATCTACTAAAGCAATATTTGATGTCTACTTTCTCATCTACTAAAGCAATATTTGATGTCTACTTTCTCATCTACTAAAGCAATATTTGATGAATACTTTCTCATCTACTAAAGCAATATTTGATGTCTATTTTCTCATCTACTAAAGCAATATTTGATGTCTACTTTCTCATCTACTAAAGCAATATTTGATGTCTACTCTCTCATCTACTAAAGCACCATTTGCTGAATACTTTCTCATCTACTAAAGCAATATTTGATGTCTACTTTCTCATCTACTAAAGCAATATTTGATGTCTACTTTCTCATCTACTAAAGCAATATTTGATGTCAACATTCTCATCTACTAAAGCAATATTTGATGTCTACTTTCTCATCTACTAAAGCAATATTTGATGTCTACTTTCTCATCTACTAAAGCACTATTTGATGTCTACTTTCTCATCTACTAAAGCAATATTTGATGTCTACTTTCTCATCTACTAAAGCAAAATTTGATGTCTACTTTCTCATCTACTAAAGCAATATTTGATGTCTTCTTTCTCATCTACTAAAGCAATATTTGATGTCTACTTTCTCATCTACTAAAGCAATATTTGATGTCTACTTTCTCATCTACTAAAGCACTATTTGATGTCTACTTTCTCATCTACTAAAGCAATATTTGCTGTCTAATCTCTCATCTACTAAAGTAATATTTGCTGTCTACTCTCTCATCTACCAAAGCACTATTTGCTGACTACTCTCTCATCTACTAAAGCAATATTTGCTGTCTACTCTCTCATCTACTAAAGCACTATTTGATGTCTACTCTCTCATCTACTAAAGCAATATTTGCTGACTACTCTCTCATCTACTAAAGCAATATTTGATGTCTACTTTCTCATCTACTAAAGCAATATTTTCTGTCTACTCTCTCATCTACTAAAGCACTATTTGCTGTCTACTCTCTCATCTACTAAAGCACTATTTGCTGTCTACTCTCTCATCTACTAAAGCACTATTTGCTGTCTACTCTCTCATCTACTAAAGCAATATTTGCTGACTACTCTCTCATCTACTAAACACTATTTGCTGTCTACTCTCTCATCTACTAAAGCACTATTTGCTGCCCACTCTCTCATCTACTAAAGCACTATTTACTGCTGCCTACTCTCTCATCTACTAAAGCACTATTTAGTGTATCTTATCTACTAAAGCACTATTTGATGTCTACTCTCTCATCTACTAAAGCACTATTTGCTGTCTACTCTCTCATCTACTAAAGCACTATTTGCTGTCTACTCTCTCATCTACTAAAGCAATATTTGCTGACTACTCTCTCATCTACTAAAGCACTATTTGCTGTCTACTCTCTCATCTACTAAAGCACTATTTGCTGCCTACTCTCTCATCTACTAAAGCACTATTTGCTGACTACTCTCTCATCTACTAAAGCACTATTTGATGTCTACTCTCTCATCTACTAAAACACTATTTGATGTCTACTCTCTCATCTACCAAAGCACTATTTGCTGTCTACTCTCTCATCTACTAAAGCACTATTTAGTGTATCTTATCTACTAAAGCACTATTTGCTGTCTACTCTCTCATCTACTAAAGCACTATTTGCTATCTACTCTCTCATCTACTAAAGCACTATTTGCTGTCTACTCTCTCATCTACTAAAGCAATATTTGCTGACTACTCTCTCATCTACTAAAGCACTATTTGCTGTCTACTCTCTCATCTACTAAAGCACTTTTTGCTGCCTACTCTCTCATCTACTAAAGCACTATTTGCTGACTACTCTCTCATCTACTAAAGCACTATTTGCTGTCTCTTATCTACTAAAGCACTATTTGCTGTCTACTCTCTCATCTACTAAAGCAATATTTGATGTCTACTCTCTCATCTACTAAAGCGCCATTTGCTGTCTACTCTCTCATCTACTAAAGCAATATTTGATGTCTACTCTCTCATCTACTAAAGCGCCATTTGCTCTCTACTCTCTCATCTACTAAAGTACCATTTGCTGTCTACTCTCTCATCTACTAAAGCAATATTTGATGTCAACTTTCTCATCTACTAAAGCCCTATTTGATGTCTACTTTCTCATCTACTAAAGCAATATTTGATGTCTACTTTCTCATCTACTAAAGCACTATTTGATGTCAACGTTCTCATCTACTAAAGCAATATTTGATGTCAACTTTCTCATCTACTAAAGCAATATTTGATGTCAACTTTCTCATCTACTAAAGCAATATTTGCTGACTACTTTCTCATCTACTAAAGCAATATTTGCTGACTACTCTCTCATCTACTAAAGCAATATTTGCTGATTACTCTCTCATCTACTAAAGCAATATTTGATGTCTACTCTCTCATCTACTAAAGCAATATTTGCGGTCTACTCTGTCGTCTACTAAAGCAATATTTGCTGACTACTCTCTCATCTACTAAAGCAATATTTGATGTCTACTTTCTCATCTACTAAAGCAATATTTGATGTCTACTTTCTCATCTACTAAAGCAATATTTGATGTCTACTTTCTCATCTACTAAAGCACTATTTGATGTCTACTTTCTCATCTACTAAAGCACTATTTGATGTCTACTTTCTCATCTACTAAAGCAATATTTGATGTCTACTTTCTCATCTACTAAAGCACTATTTGATGTCTACTTTCTCATCTACTAAAGCAATATTTGATGTCTATTTTATCATCTACTAAAGCAATATTTGATGTCTACTTTCACATCTACTAAAGCAATATTTGATGTCTACTTTCTCATCTACTAAAGCACTATTTGATGTCTACTCTCTCATCTACTAAAGCAATATTTGCTGAATACTTTCTCATCTACTAAAGCAATATTTGATGTCTACTTTCTCATCTACTAAAGCAATATTTGATGTCTACTTTCTCTTCTACTAAAGCAATATTTGATGTCTACTTTCTCATCTACTAAAGCAATATTTGCTGAATACTTTCTCATCTACTAAAGCAATATTTGATGTATACTTTCTCATCTACTAAAGCAATATTTGCTGAATACTTTCTCATCTACTAAAGCACTATTTGCTGTCTAATCTCTCATCTACTAAAGTAATATTTGCTGTCTACTCTCTCATCTACCAAAGCACTATTTGCTGACTACTCTCTCATCTACTAAAGCAATATTTGCTGTCTACTCTCTCATCTACTAAAGCACTATTTGATGTCTACTCTCTCATCTACTAAAGCAATATTTGCTGACTACTCTCTCATCTACTAAAGCAATATTTGATGTCTACTTTCTCATCTACTAAAGCAATATTTTCTGTCTACTCTCTCATCTACTAAAGCACTATTTGCTGTCTACTCTCTCATCTACTAAAGCACTATTTGCTGTCTACTCTCTCATCTACTAAAGCACTATTTGCTGTCTACTCTCTCATCTACTAAAGCAATATTTGCTGACTACTCTCTCATCTACTAAACACTATTTGCTGTCTACTCTCTCATCTACTAAAGCACTATTTGCTGCCTACTCTCTCATCTACTAAAGCACTATTTACTGCTGCCTACTCTCTCATCTACTAAAGCACTATTTAGTGTATCTTATCTACTAAAGCACTATTTGATGTCTACTCTCTCATCTACTAAAGCACTATTTGCTGTCTACTCTCTCATCTACTAAAGCACTATTTGCTGTCTACTCTCTCATCTACTAAAGCAATATTTGCTGACTACTCTCTCATCTACTAAAGCACTATTTGCTGTCTACTCTCTCATCTACTAAAGCACTATTTGCTGCCTACTCTCTCATCTACTAAAGCACTATTTGCTGACTACTCTCTCATCTACTAAAGCACTATTTGATGTCTACTCTCTCATCTACTAAAACACTATTTGATGTCTACTCTCTCATCTACCAAAGCACTATTTGCTGTCTACTCTCTCATCTACTAAAGCACTATTTAGTGTATCTTATCTACTAAAGCACTATTTGCTGTCTACTCTCTCATCTACTAAAGCACTATTTGCTATCTACTCTCTCATCTACTAAAGCACTATTTGCTGTCTACTCTCTCATCTACTAAAGCAATATTTGCTGACTACTCTCTCATCTACTAAAGCACTATTTGCTGTCTACTCTCTCATCTACTAAAGCACTATTTGCTGCCTACTCTCTCATCTAATAAAGCACTATTTGCTGACTACTCTCTCATCTACTAAAGCACTATTTGCTGTCTACTCTCTCATCTACTAAAGCACTATTTGCTGTCTACTCTCTCATCTACTAAAGCAATATTTGCTGACTACTCTCTCATCTACTAAAGCACTATTTGCTGTCTACTCTCTCATCTACTAAAACACTATTTGATGTCTACTCTCTCATCTTCCAAAGCACTATTTGCTGTCTACTCTCTCATCTACTAAAGCACTATTTAGTGTATCTTATCTACTAAAGCACTATTTGCTGTCTACTCTCTCATCTACTAAAGCACTATTTGCTATCTACTCTCTCATCTACTAAAGCACTATTTGCTGTCTACTCTCTCATCTACTAAAGCAATATTTGCTGACTACTCTCTCATCTACTAAAGCACTATTTGCTGTCTTCTCTCTCATCTACTAAAGCACTATTTGCTGCCTACTCTCTCATCTAATAAAGCACTATTTGCTGACTACTCTCTCATCTACTAAAGCACTATTTGCTGTCTCTTATCTACTAAAGCACTATTTGCTGTCTACTCTCTCATCTACTAAAGCAATATTTGATGTCTACTCTCTCATCTACTAAAGCGCCATTTGCTGTCTACTCTCTCATCTACTAAAGTACCATTTGCTGTCTACTCTCTCATCTACTAAAGCAATATTTGATGTCAACTTTCTCATCTACTAAAGCCCTATTTGATGTCTACTTTCTCATCTACTAAAGCAATATTTGATGTCTACTTTCTCATCTACTAAAGCAATATTTGATGTCAACGTTCTCATCTACTAAAGCAATAATTGATGTCAACTTTCTCATCTACTAAAGCAATATTTGATGTCAACTTTCTCATCTACTAAAGCAATATTTGCTGACTACTTTCTCATCTACTAAAGCAATATTTGCTGACTACTCTCTCATCTACTAAAGCAATATTTGCTGATTACTCTCTCATCTACTAAAGCAATATTTGATGTCTACTCTCTCATCTACTAAAGCAATATTTGCGGTCTACTCTCTCATCTACTAAAGCAATATTTGCTGACTACTCTCTCATCTACTAAAGCAATATTTGATGTCTACTTTCTCATCTACTAAAGCAATATTTGATGTCTACTTTCTCATCTACTAAAGCAATATTTGATGTCTACTCTCTCATCTACTAAAGCAATATTTGCTGAATACTTTCTCATCTACTAAAGCAATATTAGCTAAATACTTTCTCATCTACTAAAGCAATATTTGCTGTCTACTTTCTCATCTGCTAAAGCAATATTTGATGTCTACTTTCTCATCTACTAAAGCAATATTTGCTGAATACATTCTCATCTACTAAAGCAATCTTTGATGTCTACTTTCTCTTCTACTAAAGCAATATTTGATGTCTACTTTCTCATCTACTAAAGCAATATTTGATGTCTACTTTCTCATCTACTAAAGCAATATTTGATGTCTACTCTCTCATCTTCCAAAGCACTATTTGCTGTCTACTCTCTCATCTACTAAAGCACTATTTAGTGTATCTTATCTACTAAAGCACTATTTGCTGTCTACTCTCTCATCTAGTAAAGCACTATTTGCTATCTACTCTCTCATCTACTAAAGCACTATTTGCTGTCTACTCTCTCATCTACTAAAGCAATATTTGCTGACTACTCTCTCATCTACTAAAGCACTATTTGCTGTCTTCTCTCTCATCTACTAAAGCACTATTTGCTGCCTACTCTCTCATCTAATAAAGCACTATTTGCTGACTACTCTCTCATCTACTAAAGCACTATTTGCTGTCTCTTATCTACTAAAGCACTATTTGCTGTCTACTCTCTCATCTACTAAAGCAATATTTGATGTCTACTCTCTCATCTACTAAAGCGCCATTTGCTGTCTACTCTCTCATCTACTAAAGTACCATTTGCTGTCTACTCTCTCATCTACTAAAGCAATATTTGATGTCAACTTTCTCATCTACTAAAGCCCTATTTGATGTCTACTTTCTCATCTACTAAAGCAATATTTGATGTCTACTTTCTCATCTACTAAAGCAATATTTGATGTCAACGTTCTCATCTACTAAAGCAATAATTGATGTCAACTTTCTCATCTACTAAAGCAATATTTGATGTCAACTTTCTCATCTACTAAAGCAATATTTGCTGACTACTTTCTCATCTACTAAAGCAATATTTGCTGACTACTCTCTCATCTACTAAAGCAATATTTGCTGACTACTCTCTCATCTACTAAAGCAATATTTGATGTCTACTCTCTCATCTACTAAAGCACTATTTGCTGCCTACTCTCTCATCTACTAAAGCACTATTTGCTGACTACTCTCTCATCTACTAAAGCACTATTTGATGTCTACTCTCTCATCTACTAAAACACTATTTGATGTCTACTCTCTCATCTACCAAAGCACTATTTGCTGTCTACTCTCTCATCTACTAAAGCACTATTTAGTGTATCTTATCTACTAAAGCACTATTTGCTGTCTACTCTCTCATCTACTAAAGCACTATTTGCTATCTACTCTCTCATCTACTAAAGCACTATTTGCTGTCTACTCTCTCATCTACTAAAGCAATATTTGCTGACTACTCTCTCATCTACTAAAGCACTATTTGCTGTCTACTCTCTCATCTACTAAAGCACTATTTGCTGCCTACTCTCTCATCTAATAAAGCACTATTTGCTGACTACTCTCTCATCTACTAAAGCACTATTTGCTGTCTACTCTCTCATCTACTAAAGCACTATTTGCTGTCTACTCTCTCATCTACTAAAGCAATATTTGCTGACTACTCTCTCATCTACTAAAGCACTATTTGCTGTCTACTCTCTCATCTACTAAAACACTATTTGATGTCTACTCTCTCATCTTCCAAAGCACTATTTGCTGTCTACTCTCTCATCTACTAAAGCACTATTTAGTGTATCTTATCTACTAAAGCACTATTTGCTGTCTACTCTCTCATCTACTAAAGCACTATTTGCTATCTACTCTCTCATCTACTAAAGCACTATTTGCTGTCTACTCTCTCATCTACTAAAGCAATATTTGCTGACTACTCTCTCATCTACTAAAGCACTATTTGCTGTCTTCTCTCTCATCTACTAAAGCACTATTTGCTGCCTACTCTCTCATCTAATAAAGCACTATTTGCTGACTACTCTCTCATCTACTAAAGCACTATTTGCTGTCTCTTATCTACTAAAGCACTATTTGCTGTCTACTCTCTCATCTACTAAAGCAATATTTGATGTCTACTCTCTCATCTACTAAAGCGCCATTTGCTGTCTACTCTCTCATCTACTAAAGTACCATTTGCTGTCTACTCTCTCATCTACTAAAGCAATATTTGATGTCAACTTTCTCATCTACTAAAGCCCTATTTGATGTCTACTTTCTCATCTACTAAAGCAATATTTGATGTCTACTTTCTCATCTACTAAAGCAATATTTGATGTCAACGTTCTCATCTACTAAAGCAATAATTGATGTCAACTTTCTCATCTACTAAAGCAATATTTGATGTCAACTTTCTCATCTACTAAAGCAATATTTGCTGACTACTTTCTCATCTACTAAAGCAATATTTGCTGACTACTCTCTCATCTACTAAAGCAATATTTGCTGATTACTCTCTCATCTACTAAAGCAATATTTGATGTCTACTCTCTCATCTACTAAAGCAATATTTGCGGTCTACTCTCTCATCTACTAAAGCAATATTTGCTGACTACTCTCTCATCTACTAAAGCAATATTTGATGTCTACTTTCTCATCTACTAAAGCAATATTTGATGTCTACTTTCTCATCTACTAAAGCAATATTTGATGTCTACTCTCTCATCTACTAAAGCAATATTTGCTGAATACTTTCTCATCTACTAAAGCAATATTAGCTAAATACTTTCTCATCTACTAAAGCAATATTTGCTGTCTACTTTCTCATCTGCTAAAGCAATATTTGATGTCTACTTTCTCATCTACTAAAGCAATATTTGCTGAATACATTCTCATCTACTAAAGCAATCTTTGATGTCTACTTCTCTTCTACTAAAGCAATATTTGATGTCTACTTTCTCATCTACTAAAGCAATATTTGATGTCTACTTTCTCATCTACTAAAGCAATATTTGATGTCTACTCTCTCATCTTCCAAAGCACTATTTGCTGTCTACTCTCTCATCTACTAAAGCACTATTTAGTGTATCTTATCTACTAAAGCACTATTTGCTGTCTACTCTCTCATCTAGTAAAGCACTATTTGCTATCTACTCTCTCATCTACTAAAGCACTATTTGCTGTCTACTCTCTCATCTACTAAAGCAATATTTGCTGACTACTCTCTCATCTACTAAAGCACTATTTGCTGTCTTCTCTCTCATCTACTAAAGCACTATTTGCTGCCTACTCTCTCATCTAATAAAGCACTATTTGCTGACTACTCTCTCATCTACTAAAGCACTATTTGCTGTCTCTTATCTACTAAAGCACTATTTGCTGTCTACTCTCTCATCTACTAAAGCAATATTTGATGTCTACTCTCTCATCTACTAAAGCGCCATTTGCTGTCTACTCTCTCATCTACTAAAGTACCATTTGCTGTCTACTCTCTCATCTACTAAAGCAATATTTGATGTCAACTTTCTCATCTACTAAAGCCCTATTTGATGTCTACTTTCTCATCTACTAAAGCAATATTTGATGTCTACTTTCTCATCTACTAAAGCAATATTTGATGTCAACGTTCTCATCTACTAAAGCAATAATTGATGTCAACTTTCTCATCTACTAAAGCAATATTTGATGTCAACTTTCTCATCTACTAAAGCAATATTTGCTGACTACTTTCTCATCTACTAAAGCAATATTTGCTGACTACTCTCTCATCTACTAAAGCAATATTTGCTGACTACTCTCTCATCTACTAAAGCAATATTTGATGTCTACTCTCTCATCTACTAAAGCAATATTTGCGGTCTACTCTCTCATCTACTAAAGCAATATTTGCTGACTACTCTCTCATCTACTAAAGCAATATTTGATGTCTACTTTCTCATCTACTAAAGCAATATTTGATGTCTACTTTCTCATCTACTAAAGCAATATTTGATGTCTACTCTCTCATCTACTAAAGCAATATTTGCTGAATACTTTCTCATCTACTAAAGCAATATTAGCTAAATACTTTCTCATCTACTAAAGCAATATTTGCTGTCTACTTTCTCATCTACTAAAGCAATATTTGATGTCTACTTTCTCATCTACTAAAGCAATATTTGCTGAATACATTCTCATCTACTAAAGCAATCTTTGATGTCTACTTTCTCTTCTACTAAAGCAATATTTGATGTCTACTTTCTCATCTACTAAAGCAATATTTGATGTCTACTTTCTCATCTACTAAAGCAATATTTGATGTCTACTTTCTCATCTACTAAAGCAATATTTGATGTCTACTTTCTCATCTACTAAAGCACTATTTGATGTCTACTCTGTCATCTACTAAAGCACTATTTGCTGTCTCTTATCTACTAAAGCACTATTTGCTATCTACTCTCTCATCTACTAAAGCACTATTTGCTGTCTACTCTCTCATCTACCAAAGCACTATTTGCTATCTACTCTCTCATCTACTAAAGCAATACATGCTGTATCTTATTTACTAAAGCACTATTTGATGTCTACTCTCTCATCTACTAAAGCACCATTTGCTGTCTACTCTCTCATCTACTAAAGCACTATTTGATGTCTACTCTCTCATCTACTAAAGCACTATTTGCTCTCTACTCTCTCATCTACTAAAGCACCATTTGCTGTCTACTCTCTCATCTACTAAAGCAATATTTGATGTCTACTCTCTCATCTACTAAAGCACTATTTGATGTCTACTCTCTCATCTACTAAAGCACTATTTGCTCTCTACTCTCTCATCTACTAAAGCACTATTTGCTCTCTACTCTCTCATCTATTAAAGCACTATTTGCTGTCTACTCTCTCATCTACTAAAGCACTATTTGATGTCTACTCTCTCATCTACTAAAGCACTATTTGCTCTCTACTCTCTCATCTACTAAAGCACTATTTGCTCTCTACTCTCTCATCTACTAAAGCACCATTTGCTGTCTACTCTCTCATCTACTAAAGCAATATTTGATGTCAACTTTCTCATCTACTAAAGCACTATTTGATGTCAACTTTCTCATCTACTAAAGCCCTATTTGATGTCTACTTTATCATCTACTAAAGCAATATTTGATGTCTACTCTCTCATCTACTAAAGCAATATTTGCTGAATACTTTCTCATCTACTAAAGCAATATTTGCTGAATACTTTCTCATCTACTAAAGCAATATTTGATGTCTACTTTCTCATCTACTAAAGCAATATTTGATGTCTACTTTCTCATCTACTAAAGCAATATTTGCTGAATACATTCTCATCTACTAAAGCAATCTTTGATGTCTACTTTCTCTTCTACTAAAGCAATATTTGATGTCTACTTTCTCATCTACTAAAGCAATATTTGATGTCTACTTTCTCATCTACTAAAGCAATATTTGATGTCTACTTTCTCATCTACTAAAGCAATATTTGATGTCTACTTTCTCATCTACTAAAGCACTATTTGATATCTACTCTGTCATCTACTAAAGCACTATTTGCTGTCTCTTATCTACTAAAGCACTATTTGCTATCTACTCTCTCATCTACTAAAGCACTATTTGCTGTCTACTCTCTCATCTACCAAAGCACTATTTGCTATCTACTCTCTCATCTACTAAAGCAATACTTGCTGTATCTTATTTACTAAAGCACTATTTGATGTCTACTCTCTCATCTACTAAAGCACCATTTGCTGTCTACTCTCTCATCTACTAAAGCACTATTTGTTGTCTCTTATCTGCTAAAGCACTATTTGCTGTCTACTCTCTCATCTACTAAAGCACTATTTGATGTCTACTCTCTCATCTACTAAAGCACTATTTGCTCTCTACTCTCTCATCTACTAAAGCACCATTTGCTGTCTACTCTCTCATCTACTAAAGCAATATTTGATGTCTACTCTCTCATCTACTAAAGCACTATTTGATGTCTACTCTCTCATCTACTAAAGCACTATTTGCTCTCTACTCTCTCATCTACTAAAGCACTATTTGCTCTCTACTCTCTCATCTATTAAAGCACTATTTGCTGTCTACTCTCTCATCTACTAAAGCACTATTTGATGTCAACTCTCTCATCTACTAAAGCACTATTTGCTCTCTACTCTCTCATCTACTAAAGCACTATTTGCTCTCTACTCTCTCATCTACTAAAGCACCATTTGCTGTCTACTCTCTCATCTACTAAAGCAATATTTGATGTCAACTTTCTCATCTACTAAAGCACTATTTGATGTCAACTTTCTCATCTACTAAAGCCCTATTTGATGTCTACTTTCTCATCTACTAAAGCAATATTTGCTGACTACTCTCTCATCTACTAAAGCAATATTTGCTCACTACTCTCTCATCTACTAAAGCAATATTTGCTGACTACTCTCTCATCTACTAAAGCAATATTTGATGTCTACTCTCTCATCTACTAAAGCACCATTTGATGTCTACTCTCTCATCTACTAAAGCAATATTTGATGTCTACTCTCTCATCTACTAAAGCACCATTTGCTGTCTACTCTCTCATCTACTAAAGCAATATTTGATGTCTACTCTCTCATCTACTAAAGCACCATTTGCTGTCTACTCTCTCATCTACTGAAGTACCATTTGCTGTCTACTCTCTCATCTACTAAAGCAATATTTGATGTCAACTTTCTCATCTACTAAAGCAATATTTTATGTCTACTTTCTCATCTACTAAAGCAATATTTGATGTCTACTTTCTCATCTACTAAAGCAATATTTGATGTCTACTTTCTCATCTACTAAAGCAATATTTGATGTCTACTCTCTCATCTACTAAAGCAATATTTGCTGAATACTTTCTCATCTACTAAAGCAATATTTGATGTCTACTTTCTCATCTACTAAAGCAATATTTGATGTCTACTTTCTCATCTACTAATGCAATATTTGATGTCTACTTTCTCATATACTAAAGCAATATTTGATGTCTACTTTCTCATCTACTAAAGCAATATTTGATGTCTACTTTCTCATCTACTAAAGCAATATTTGATGTCTACTCTCTCATCTACTAAAGCAATATTTGATGTCTACTCTCTCATCTACTAAAGCAATATTTGATGTCTACTCTCTCATCTACTGAAGCAATATTTGATGTCTACTTTCTCATCTACTAAAGCACTATTTGATGTCTACTTTCTCATCTACAAAAGCAATATTTGATGTCTACTTTCTCATCTACTAAAGCACTATTTGATGTCTACTCTCTCATCTACTAAAGCAATATTTGCTGAATACTTTCTCATCTACTAAAGCAATATTTGATGTCTACTTTCTCATCTACTAAAGCAATATTTGCTGAATACTTTCTCATCTACTAAAGCAATATTTGCTGAATACTTTCTCATCTACTAAAGCAATATTTGATGTCTACTTTCTCATCTACTAAGCAATATTTGATGTCTACTATCTCATCTACTAAAGCAATATTTGATGTCTACTTTCTCATCTACTAAAGCAATATTTGATGTCAACTTTCTCATCTACTAAAGCAATATTTGATGTCTACTTTCTCATCTACTAAAGCAATATTTGCTGAATACTTTCTCATCTACTAAAGCAATATTTGATGTCTACTTTCTCATCTACTAAAGCAATATTTGCTGAATACTTTCTCATCTACTAAAGCACTATTTGCTGTCTAATCTCTCATCTACTAAAGTAATATTTGCTGTCTACTCTCTCATCTACCAAAGCACTATTTGCTGACTACTCTCTCATCTACTAAAGCAATATTTGCTGTCTACTCTCTCATCTACTAAAGCACTGTTTGATGTCTACTCTCTCATCTACTAAAGCAATATTTGCTGACTACTCTCTCATCTACTAAAGCAATATTTGATGTCTACTTTCTCATCTACTAAAGCACTATTTGCTGTCTACTCTCTCATCTACTAAAGCAATATTTGCTGTCTACTCTCTCATCTACTAAAGCACTGTTTGATGTCTACTTTCTCATCTACTAAAGCACTATTTGCTGTCTACTCTCTCATCTACTAAAGCCCCATTTGATGTCTACTCTCTCATCTACTAAAGCACTATTTGATGTCTACTCTCTCATCTACCAAAGCACTATTTGCTGTCTACTCTCTCATCTACCAAAGCACTATTTAGTGTACCTTATCTACTAAAGCACTATTTGCTGTCTACTCTCTCATCTACTAAAGCACTATTTGCTGTCTACTCTCTCATCTACTAAAGCACTATTTGCTGCCTACTCTCTCATCTACTAAAGCACTATTTACTGCTGCCTACTCTCTCATCTACTAAAGCACTATTTAGTGTATCTTATCTACTAAAGCACTATTTGATGTCTACTCTCTCATCTACTAAAGCACTATTTGCTGTCTACTCTCTCATCTACTAAAGCACTATTTGCTGTCTACTCTCTCATCTACTAAAGCAATATTTGCTGACTACTCTCTCATCTACTAAAGCACTATTTGCTGTCTACTCTCTCATCTACTAAAGCACTATTTGCTGCCTACTCTCTCATCTACTAAAGCACTATTTGCTGACTACTCTCTCATCTACTAAAGCAATATTTGATGTCTACTCTCTCATCTACTAAAACACTATTTGATGTCTACTCTCTCATCTACCAAAGCACTATTTGCTGTCTACTCTCTCATCTACTAAAGCACTATTTGCTGCCTACTCTCTCATCTAATAAAGCACTATTTGCTGACTACTCTCTCATCTACTAAAGCACTATTTGCTGTCTCTTATCTACTAAAGCACTATTTGCTGTCTACTCTCTCATCTACTAAAGCAATATTTGATGTCTACTCTCTCATCTACTAAAGCGCCATTTGCTGTCTACTCTCTCATCTACTAAAGTACCATTTGCTGTCTACTCTCTCATCTACTAAAGCAATATTTGATGTCAACTTTCTCATCTACTAAAGCCCTATTTGATGTCTACTTTCTCATCTACTAAAGCAATATTTGCTGACTACTTTCTCATCTACTAAAGCAATATTTGCTGACTACTCTCTCATCTACTAAAGCAATATTTGCTGACTACTCTCTCATCTACTAAAGCAATATTTGCTGACTACTTTCTCATCTACTAAAGCAATATTTGCTGACTACTCTCTCATCTACTAAAGCAATATTTGCTGACTACTCTCTCATCTACTAAAGCAATATTTGATGTCTACTCTCTCATCTACTAAAGCACTATTTGCTGTCTACTCTCTCATCTACTAAAGCAATATTTGCTGACTACTCTCTCATCTACTAAAGCAATATTTGATGTCTACTTTCTCATCTACTAAAGCAATATTTGATGTCTACTCTCTCATCTACTAAAGCAATTTTTGCTGAATACTTTCTCATCTACTAAAGCAATATTAGCTGAATACTTTCTCATCTACTAAAGCAATATTTGATGTCTACTTTCTCATCTGCTAAAGCAATATTTGATGTCTACTTTCTCATCTACTAAAGCAATATTTGATGTCTACTTTCTCATCTACTAAAGCAATATTTGATGTCTACTTTCTCATCTACTAAAGCAATATTTGCTGAATACTTTCTCATCTACTAAAGCAATATTTGATGTCTAGTTTCTCATCTACTAAAGCAATATTTGATGTCTACTTTCTCATCTACTAAAGCAATATTTGCTGAATACATTCTCATCTACTAAAGCAATCTTTGATGTCTACTTTCTCTTCTACTAAAGCAATATTTGATGTCTACTTTCTCATCTACTAAAGCAATATTTGATGTCTACTTTCTCATCTACTAAAGCAATATTTGATGTCTACTTTCTCATCTACTAAAGCAATATTTGATGTCTACTTTCTCATCTACTAAAGCACTATTTGATGTCTACTCTGTCATCTACTAAAGCACTATTTGCTGTCTCTTATCTACTAAAGCACTATTTGCTATCTACTCTCTCATCTACTAAAGCACTATTTGCTGTCTACTCTCTCATCTACCAAAGCACTATTTGCTATCTACTCTCTCATCTACTAAAGCAATACTTGCTGTATCTTATTTACTAAAGCACTATTTGATGTCTACTCTCTCATCTACTAAAGCACCATTTGCTGTCTACTCTCTCATCTACTAAAGCACTATTTGATGTCTACTCTCTCATCTACTAAAGCACTATTTGCTCTTTACTCTCTCATCTACTAAAGCACCATTTGCTGTCTACTCTCTCATCTACTAAAGCAATATTTGATGTCTACTCTCTCATCTACTAAAGCACTATTTGGTGTCTACTCTCTCATCTACTAAAGCACTATTTGCTCTCTACTCTCTCATCTACTAAAGCACTATTTGCTCTCTACTCTCTCATCTATTAAAGCACTATTTGCTGTCTACTCTCTCATCTACTAAAGCACTATTTGATGTCTACTCTCTCATCTACTAAAGCACTATTTGCTCTCTACTCTCTCATCTACTAAAGCACTATTTGCTCTCTACTCTCTCATCTACTAAAGCACCATTTGCTGTCTACTCTCTCATCTACTAAAGCAATATTTGATGTCAACTTTCTCATCTACTAAAGCACTATTTGATGTCAACTTTCTCATCTACTAAAGCCCTATTTGATGTCTACTTTCTCATCTACTAAAGCAATATTTGCTGACTACTCTCTCATCTACTAAAGCAATATTTGCTGACTACTCTCTCATCTACTAAAGCAATATTTGCTGACTACTCTCTCATCTACTAAAGCAATATTTGATGTCTACTCTCTCATCTACTAAAGCACCATTTGATGTCTACTCTCTCATCTACTAAAGCAATATTTGATGTCTACTCTCTCATCTACTAAAGCACCATTTGCTGTCTACTCTCTCATCTACTAAAGCAATATTTGATGTCTACTCTCTCATCTACTAAAGCACCATTTGCTGTCTACTCTCTCATCTACTGAAGTACCATTTGCTGTCTACTCTCTCATCTACTAAAGCAATATTTGATGTCAACTTTCTCATCTACTAAAGCAATATTTTATGTCTACTTTCTCATCTACTAAAGCAATATTTGATGTCTACTTTCTCATCTACTAAAGCAATATTTGATGTCTACTTTCTCATCTACTAAAGCAATATTTGATGTCTACTCTCTCATCTACTAAAGCAATATTTGCTGAATACTTTCTCATCTACTAAAGCGATATTTGATGTCTACTTTCTCATCTACTAAAGCAATATTTGATGTCTACTTTCTCATCTACTAAAGCAATATTTGATGTCTACTTTCTCATATACTAAAGCAATATTTGATGTCTACTTTCTCATCTACTAAAGCAATATTTGATGTCTATTTTCTCATCTACTAAAGCAATATTTGATGTCTACTCTCTCATCTACTAAAGCAATATTTGATGTCTACTCTCTCATCTACTAAAGCAATATTTGATGTCTACTCTCTCATCTACTGAAGCAATATTTGATGTCTACTTTCTCATCTACTAAAGCACTATTTGATGTCTACTTTCTCATCTACTAAAGCAATATTTGATGTCTACTTTCTCATCTACTAAAGCACTATTTGATGTCTACTCTCTCATCTACTAAAGCAATATTTGCTGAATACTTTCTCATCTACTAAAGCAATATTTGATGTCTACTTTCTCATCTACTAAAGCAATATTTGCTGAATACTTTCTCATCTACTAAAGCAATATTTGCTGAATACTTTCTCATCTACTAAAGCAATATTTGATGTCTACTTTCTCATCTACTAAGCAATATTTGATGTCTACTATCTCATCTACTAAAGCAATATTTGATGTCTACTTTCTCATCTACTAAAGCAATATTTGATGTCTACTTTCTCATCTACTAAAGCAATATTTGATGTCTACTTTCTCATCTACTAAAGCACTATTTGATGTCTACTCTGTCATCTACTAAAGCACTATTTGCTGTCTCTTATCTACTAAAGCACTATTTGCTATCTACTCTCTCATCTACTAAAGCACTATTTGCTGTCTACTCTCTCATCTACCAAAGCACTATTTGCTATCTACTCTCTCATCTACTAAAGCAATATTTGCTGTATCTTATTTACTAAAGCACTATTTGATGTCTACTCTCTCATCTACTAAAGCACCATTTGCTGTCTACTCTCTCATCTACTAAAGCACTATTTGATGTCTACTCTCTCATCTACTAAAGCACTATTTGCTCTTTACTCTCTCATCTACTAAAGCACCATTTGCTGTCTACTCTCTCATCTACTAAAGCAATATTTGATGTCTACTCTCTCATCTACTAAAGCACTATTTGATGTCTACTCTCTCATCTACTAAAGCACTATTTGCTCTCTACTCTCTCATCTACTAAAGCACTATTTGCTCTCTACTCTCTCATCTATTAAAGCACTATTTGCTGTCTACTCTCTCATCTACTAAAGCACTATTTGATGTCTACTCTCTCATCTACTAAAGCACTATTTGCTCTCTACTCTCTCATCTACTAAAGCACTATTTGCTCTCTACTCTCTCATCTACTAAAGCACCATTTGCTGTCTACTCTCTCATCTACTAAAGCAATATTTGATGTCAACTTTCTCATCTACTAAAGCACTATTTGATGTCAACTTTCTCATCTACTAAAGCCCTATTTGATGTCTACTTTCTCATCTACTAAAGCAATATTTGCTGACTACTCTCTCATCTACTAAAGCAATATTTGCTGACTACTCTCTCATCTACTAAAGCAATATTTGCTGACTACTCTCTCATCTACTAAAGCAATATTTGATGTCTACTCTCTCATCTACTAAAGCACCATTTGATGTCTACTCTCTCATCTACTAAAGCAATATTTGATGTCTACTCTCTCATCTACTAAAGCACCATTTGCTGTCTACTCTCTCATCTACTAAAGCAATATTTGATGTCTACTCTCTCATCTACTAAAGCACCATTTGCTGTCTACTCTCTCATCTACTGAAGTACCATTTGCTGTCTACTCTCTCATCTACTAAAGCAATATTTGATGTCAACTTTCTCATCTACTAAAGCAATATTTTATGTCTACTTTCTCATCTACTAAAGCAATATTTGATGTCTACTTTCTCATCTACTAAAGCAATATTTGATGTCTACTTTCTCATCTACTAAAGCACTATTTGATGTCTACTCTCTCATCTACTAAAGCAATATTTGCTGAATACTTTCTCATCTACTAAAGCGATATTTGATGTCTACTTTCTCATCTACTAAAGCAATATTTGATGTCTACTTTCTCATCTACTAATGCAATATTTGATGTCTACTTTCTCATATACTAAAGCAATATTTGATGTCTACTTTCTCATCTACTAAAGCAATATTTGATGTCTACTTTCTCATCTACTAAAGCAATATTTGATGTCTACTCTCTCATCTACTAAAGCAATATTTGATGTCTACTCTCTCATCTACTAAAGCAATATTTGATGTCTACTCTCTCATCTACTAAAGCAATATTTGATGTCTACTTTCTCATCTACTAAAGCACTATTTGATGTCTACTTTCTCATCTACTAAAGCAATATTTGATGTCTACTTTCTCATCTACTAAAGCACTATTTGATGTCTACTCTCTCATCTACTAAAGCAATATTTGCTGAATACTTTCTCATCTACTAAAGCATTATTTGATGTCTACTTTCTCATCTACTAAAGCAATATTTGCTGAATACTTTCTCATCTACTAAAGCAATATTTGCTGAATACTTTCTCATCTACTAAAGCAATATTTGATGTCTACTTTCTCATCTACTAAGCAATATTTGATGTCTACTATCTCATCTACTAAAGCAATATTTGATGTCTACTTTCTCATCTACTAAAGCAATATTTGATGTCTACTTTCTCATCTACTAAAGCAATATTTGATGTCTACTTTCTCATCTACTAAAGCACTATTTGATGTCTACTCTCTCATCTACTAAAGCAATATTTGATGTCTACTTTCTCATCTACTAAAGCAATATTTGATGTCAACTTTCTCATCTACTAAAGCACTATTTGCTGTCTAATCTCTCATCTACTAAAGTAATATTTGCTGTCTACTCTCTCATCTACCAAAGCACTATTTGCTGACTACTCTCTCATCTACTAAAGCAATATTTGCTGTCTACTCTCTCATCTACTAAAGCACTATTTGATGTCTACTCTCTCATCTACTAAAGCAATATTTGCTGACTACTCTCTCATCTACTAAAGCAATATTTGATGTCTACTTTCTCATCTACTAAAGCACTATTTGCTGTCTACTCTCTCATCTACTAAAGCAATATTTGCTGTCTACTCTCTCATCTACTAAAGCACTGTTTGATGTCTACTTTCTCATCTACTAAAGCACTATTTGCTGTCTACTCTCTCATCTACTAAAGCCCCATTTGATGTCTACTCTCTCATCTACTAAAGCACTATTTGATGTCTACTCTCTCATCTACTAAAGCACTATTTGCTGTCTACTCTCTCATCTACCAAAGCACTATTTAGTGTACCTTATCTACTAAAGCACTATTTGCTGTCTACTCTCTCATCTACTAAAGCACTATTTGCTGTCTACTCTCTCATCTACTAAAGCACTATTTGCTGCCTACTCTCTCATCTACTAAAGCACTATTTACTGCTGCCTACTCTCTCATCTACTAAAGCACTATTTAGTGTATCTTATCTACTAAAGCACTATTTGATGTCTACTCTCTCATCTACTAAAGCACTATTTGCTGTCTACTCTCTCATCTACAAAAGCACTATTTGCTGTCTACTCTCTCATCTACTAAAGCAATATTTGCTGACTACTCTCTCATCTACTAAAGCACTATTTGCTGTCTACTCTCTCATCTACTAAAGCACTATTTGCTGCCTACTCTCTCATCTACTAAAGCACTATTTGCTGACTACTCTCTCATCTACTAAAGCAATATTTGATGTCTACTCTCTCATCTACTAAAACACTATTTGATGTCTACTCTCTCATCTACCAAAGCACTATTTGCTGTCTACTCTCTCATCTACTAAAGCACTATTTGCTGCCTACTCTCTCATCTAATAAAGCACTATTTGCTGACTACTCTCTCATCTACTAAAGCACTATTTGCTGTCTCTTATCTACTAAAGCACTATTTGCTGTCTACTCTCTCATCTACTAAAGCAATATTTGATGTCTACTCTCTCATCTACTAAAGCGCCATTTGCTGTCTACTCTCTCATCTACTAAAGTACCATTTGCTGTCTACTCTCTCATCTACTAAAGCAATATTTGATGTCAACTTTCTCATCTACTAAAGCCCTATTTGATGTCTACTTTCTCATCTACTAAAGCAATATTTGCTGACTACTTTCTCATCTACTAAAGCAATATTTGCTGACTACTCTCTCATCTACTAAAGCAATATTTGCTGACTACTCTCTCATCTACTAAAGCAATATTTGCTGACTACTTTCTCATCTACTAAAGCAATATTTGCTGACTACTCTCTCATCTACTAAAGCAATATTTGCTGACTACTCTCTCATCTACTAAAGCAATATTTGATGTCTACTCTCTCATCTACTAAAGCACTATTTGCTGTCTACTCTCTCATCTACTAAAGCAATATTTGCTGACTACTCTCTCATCTACTAAAGCAATATTTGATGTCTACTTTCTTATCTACTAAAGCAATATTTGATGTCTACTTTCTCATCTACTAAAGCAATATTTGATGTCTACTCTCTCATCTACTAAAGCAATTTTTGCTGAATACTTTCTCATCTACTAAAGCAATATTAGCTGAATACTTTCTCATCTACTAAAGCAATATTTGATGTCTACTTTCTCATCTGCTAAAGCAATATTTGATGTCTACTTTCTCATCTACTAAAGCAATATTTGATGTCTACTTTCTCATCTACTAAAGCAATATTTGATGTCTACTTTCTCATCTACTAAAGCAATATTTGCTGAATACTTTCTCATCTACTAAAGCAATATTTGATGTCTAGTTTCTCATCTACTAAAGCAATATTTGATGTCTACTTTCTCATCTACTAAAGCAATATTTGCTGAATACATTCTCATCTACTAAAGCAATCTTTGATGTCTACTTTCTCTTCTACTAAAGCAATATTTGATGTCTACTTTCTCATCTACTAAAGCAATATTTGATGTCTACTTTCTCATCTACTAAAGCAATATTTGATGTCTACTTTCTCATCTACTAAAGCAATATTTGATGTCTACTTTCTCATCTACTAAAGCACTATTTGATGTCTACTCTGTCATCTACTAAAGCACTATTTGCTGTCTCTTATCTACTAAAGCACTATTTGCTATCTACTCTCTCATCTACTAAAGCACTATTTGCTGTCTACTCTCTCATCTACCAAAGCACTATTTGCTATCTACTCTCTCATCTACTAAAGCAATACTTGCTGTATCTTATTTACTAAAGCACTATTTGATGTCTACTCTCTCATCTACTAAAGCACCATTTGCTGTCTACTCTCTCATCTACTAAAGCACTATTTGATGTCTACTCTCTCATCTACTAAAGCACTATTTGCTCTTTACTCTCTCATCTACTAAAGCACCATTTGCTGTCTACTCTCTCATCTACTAAAGCAATATTTGATGTCTACTCTCTCATCTACTAAAGCACTATTTGATGTCTACTCTCTCATCTACTAAAGCACTATTTGCTCTCTACTCTCTCATCTACTAAAGCACTATTTGCTCTCTACTCTCTCATCTATTAAAGCACTATTTGCTGTCTACTCTCTCATCTACTAAAGCACTATTTGATGTCTACTCTCTCATCTACTAAAGCACTATTTGCTCTCTACTCTCTCATCTACTAAAGCACTATTTGCTCTCTACTCTCTCATCTACTAAAGCACCATTTGCTGTCTACTCTCTCATCTACTAAAGCAATATTTGATGTCAACTTTCTCATCTACTAAAGCACTATTTGATGTCAACTTTCTCATCTACTAAAGCCCTATTTGATGTCTACTTTCTCATCTACTAAAGCAATATTTGCTGACTACTCTCTCATCTACTAAAGCAATATTTGCTGACTACTCTCTCATCTACTAAAGCAATATTTGCTGACTACTCTCTCATCTACTAAAGCAATATTTGATGTCTACTCTCTCATCTACTAAAGCACCATTTGATGTCTAATCTCTCATCTACTAAAGCAATATTTGATGTCTACTCTCTCATCTACTAAAGCACCATTTGCTGTCTACTCTCTCATCTACTAAAGCAATATTTGATGTCTACTCTCTCATCTACTAAAGCACCATTTGCTGTCTACTCTCTCATCTACTGAAGTACCATTTGCTGTCTACTCTCTCATCTACTAAAGCAATATTTGATGTCAACTTTCTCATCTACTAAAGCAATATTTTATGTCTACTTTCTCATCTACTAAAGCAATATTTGATGTCTACTTTCTCATCTACTGAAGCACTATTTGATGTCTACTCTCTCATTTACTAAAGCAATATTTGCTGACTACTCTCTCATCTACTAAAGCAATATTTGATGTCTACTTTCTCATCTACTAAAGCAATATTTGCTGACTACTTTCTCATCTACTAAAGCAATATTTGCTGACTACTCTCTCATCTACTAAAGCAATATTTGCTGACTACTCTCTCATCTACTAAAGCACCATTTGCTGTCTACTCTCTCATCTAATAAAGCAATATTTGATGTCAACTTTCTCATCTACTAAAGCCCTATTTGATGTCTACTTTCTCATCTACTAAAGCAATATTTGATGTCTACTTTCTCATCTACTAAAGCAATATTTGATGTCTACTTTCTCATCTACTAAAGCAATATTTGATGTCTACTCTCTCATCTACTAAAGCAATATTTGCTGAATACTTTCTCATCTACTAAAGCAATATTTGATGTCTACTTTCTCATCTACTAAAGCAATATTTGATGTCTACTTTCTCATCTACTAATGCAATATTTGATGTCTACTTTCTCATCTACTAAAGCAATATTTGATGTCTACTTTCTCATCTACTAAAACACTATTTGATGTCTACTCTCTCATCTACTAAAGCAATATTTGCTGAATACTTTCTCATCTACTAAAGCAATATTTGATGTCTACTTTCTCATCTACTAAAGCAATATTTGATGTCTACTTTCTCATCTACTAAAGCAATATTTGCTGAATACTTTCTCATCTACTAAAGCAATATTTGATGTCTACTTTCTCATCTACTAAGCAATATTTGATGTCTACTATCTCATCTACTAAAGCAATATTTGATGTCTACTTTCTCATCTACTAAAGCAATATTTGATGTCTACTTTCTCATCTACTAAAGCAATATTTGATGTCTACTTTCTCATCTACTAAAGCAATATTTGCTGAATACTTTCTCATCTACTAAAGCAATATTTGATGTCTACTTTCTCATCTACTAAAGCAATTTTTGCTGAACACTTTCTCATCTACTAAAGCACTATTTGCTGTCTAATCTCTCATCTACTAAAGTAATATTTGCTGTCTACTCTCTCATCTACCAAAGCACTATTTGCTGACTACTCTCTCATCTACTAAAGCAATATTTGCTGTCTACTCTCTCATCTACTAAAGCACTGTTTGATGTCTACTCTCTCATCTACTAAAGCAATATTTGCTGACTACTCTCTCATCTACTAAAGCAATATTTGATGTCTACTTTCTCATCTACTAAAGCACTATTTGCTGTCTACTCTCTCATCTACTAAAGCAATATTTGCTGTCTACTCTCTCATCTACTAAAGCACTGTTTGATGTCTACTTTCTCATCTACTAAAGCACTATTTGCTGTCTACTCTCTCATCTACTAAAGCCCTATTTGATGTCTACTCTCTCATCTACTAAAGCACTATTTGATGTCTACTCTCTCATCTACCAAAGCACTATTTGCTGTCTACTCTCTCATCTACCAAAGCACTATTTAGTGTACCTTATCTACTAAAGCACTATTTGCTGTCTACTCTCTCATCTACTAAAGCACTATTTGCTGTCTACTCTCTCATCTACTAAAGCACTATTTGCTGCCTACTCTCTCATCTACTAAAGCACTATTTACTGCTGCCTACTCTCTCATCTACTAAAACACTATTTAGTGTATCTTATCTACTAAAGCACTATTTGATGTCTACTCTCTCATCTACTAAAGCACTATTTGCTGTCTACTCTCTCATCTACTAAAGCACTATTTGCTGTCTACTCTCTCATCTACTAAAGCAATATTTGCTGACTACTCTCTCATCTACTAAAGCACTATTTGCTGTCTACTCTCTCATATACTAAAGCACTATTTGCTGCCTACTCTCTCATCTACTAAAGCACTATTTGCTGACTACTCTCTCATCTACTAAAGCAATATTTGATGTCTACTCTCTCATCTACTAAAACACTATTTGATGTCTACTCTCTCATCTACCAAAGCACTATTTTCTGTCTACTCTCTCATCTACTAAAGCAATATTTGCTGACTACTCTCTGATCTACTAAAGCAATATTTGCTGACTACTCTCTCATCTACTAAAGCAATATTTGATGTCTACTCTCTCATCTACTAAAGCAATATTTGATGTCTACTCTCTCATTTACTAAAGCAATATTTGCTGACTACTCTCTCATCTACTAAAGCAATATTTGATGTCTACTTTCTCATCAACTAAAGCACTATTTGATGTCTACTTTCTCATCTACTAAAGCAATATTTGATGTCTACTTTCTCATCTACTAAAGCACTATTTGCTCTCTACTCTCTCATCTACTAAAGCACTATTTGCTCTCTACTCTCTCATCTACTAAAGCACCATTTGCTGTCTACTCTCTCATCTACTAAAGCAATATTTGATGTCAACTTTGTCATCTACTAAAGCACTATTTGATGTCAACTTTCTCATCTACTAAAGCCCTATTTGATGTCTACTTTCTCATCTACTAAAGCAATATTTGCTGACTACTCTCTCATCTACTAAAGCAATATTTGCTGTCTACTCTCTCATCTACTAAAGCAATATTTGATGTCTACTCTCTCATCTACTAAAGCACCATTTGCTGTCTACTCTCTCATCTACTAAAGCAATATTTGATGTCTACTCTCTCATCTACTAAAGCACCATTTGCTGTCTACTCTCTCATCTACTGAAGTACCATTTGCTGTCTACTCTCTCATCTACTAAAGCAATATTTGATGTCAACTTTCTCATCTACTAAAGCAATATTTTATGTCTACTTTCTCATCTACTAAAGCAATATTTGATGTCTACTTTCTCATCTACTGAAGCACTATTTGATGTCTACTCTCTCATTTACTAAAGCAATATTTGCTGACTACTCTCTCATCTACTAAAGCAATATTTGATGTCTACTTTCTCATCTACTAAAGCAATATTTGCTGACTACTTTCTCATCTACTAAAGCAATATTTGCTGACTACTCTCTCATCTACTAAAGCAATATTTGCTGACTACTCTCTCATCTACTAAAGCACCATTTGCTGTCTACTCTCTCATCTAATAAAGCAATATTTGATGTCAACTTTCTCATCTACTAAAGCCCTATTTGATGTCTACTTTCTCATCTACTAAAGCAATATTTGATGTCTACTTTCTCATCTACTAAAGCAATATTTGATGTCTACTTTCTCATCTACTAAAGCAATATTTGATGTCTACTCTCTCATCTACTAAAGCAATATTTGCTGAATACTTTCTCATCTACTAAAGCAATATTTGATGTCTACTTTCTCATCTACTAAAGCAATATTTGATGTCTACTTTCTCATCTACTAATGCAATATTTGATGTCTACTTTCTCATATACTAAAGCAATATTTGATGTCTACTTTCTCATCTACTAAAGCAATATTTGATGTCTACTTTCTCATCTACTAAAGCACTATTTGATGTCTACTCTCTCATCTACTAAAGCAATATTTGATGTCTACTCTCTCATCTACTAAAGCAATATTTGATGTCTACTCTCTCATCTACTAAAGCAATATTTGATGTCTACTTTCTCATCTACTAAAGCACTATTTGATGTCTACTTTCTCATCTACTAAAGCAATATTTGATGTCTACTTTCTCATCTACTAAAACACTATTTGATGTCTACTCTCTCATCTACTAAAGCAATATTTGCTGAATACTTTCTCATCTACTAAAGCAATATTTGATGTCTACTTTCTCATCTACTAAAGCAATATTTGATGTCTACTTTCTCATCTACTAAAGCAATATTTGCTGAATACTTTCTCATCTACTAAAGCAATATTTGATGTCTACTTTCTCATCTACTAAGCAATATTTGATGTCTACTATCTCATCTACTAAAGCAATATTTGATGTCTACTTTCTCATCTACTAAAGCAATATTTGATGTCTACTTTCTCATCTACTAAAGCAATATTTGATGTCTACTTTCTCATCTACTAAAGCAATATTTGCTGAATACTTTCTCATCTACTAAAGCAATATTTGATGTCTACTTTCTCATCTACTAAAGCAATATTTGCTGAACACTTTCTCATCTACTAAAGCACTATTTGCTGTCTAATCTCTCATCTACTAAAGTAATATTTGCTGTCTACTCTCTCATCTACCAAAGCACTATTTGCTGACTACTCTCTCATCTACTAAAGCAATATTTGCTGTCTACTCTCTCATCTACTAAAGCACTGTTTGATGTCTACTCTCTCATCTACTAAAGCAATATTTGCTAACTACTCTCTCATCTACTAAAGCAATATTTGATGTCTACTTTCTCATCTACTAAAGCACTATTTGCTGTCTACTCTCTCATCTACTAAAGCAATATTTGCTGTCTACTCTCTCATCTACTAAAGCACTGTTTGATGTCTACTTTCTCATCTACTAAAGCACTATTTGCTGTCTACTCTCTCATCTACTAAAGCCCTATTTGATGTCTACTCTCTCATCTACTAAAGCACTATTTGATGTCTACTCTCTCATCTACCAAAGCACTATTTGCTGTCTACTCTCTCATCTACCAAAGCACTATTTAGTGTACCTTATCTACTAAAGCACTATTTGCTGTCTACTCTCTCATCTACTAAAGCACTATTTGCTGTCTACTCTCTCATCTACTAAAGCACTATTTGCTGCCTACTCTCTCATCTACTAAAGCACTGTTTACTGCTGCCTACTCTCTCATCTACTAAAGCACTATTTAGTGTATCTTATCTACTAAAGCACTATTTGATGTCTACTCTCTCATCTACTAAAGCACTATTTGCTGTCTACTCTCTCATCTACTAAAGCACTATTTGCTGTCTACTCTCTCATCTACTAAAGCAATATTTGCTGACTACTCTCTCATCTACTAAAGCACTATTTGCTGTCTACTCTCTCATCTACCAAAGCACTATTTTCTGTCTACTCTCTCATCTACTAAAGCACTATTTGCTGACTACTCTCTCATCTACTAAAGCAATATTTGATGTCTATTCTCTCATCTACTAAAACACTATTTGATGTCTACTCTCTCATCTACCAAAGCACTATTTTCTGTCTACTCTCTCATCTACTAAAGCAATATTTGCTGACTACTCTCTCATCTACTAAAGCAATATTTGCTGACTACTCTCTCATCTACTAAAGCAATATTTGATGTCTACTCTCTCATCTACTAAAGCAATATTTGATGTCTACTCTCTCATTTACTAAAGCAATATTTGCTGACTACTCTCTCATCTACTAAAGCAATATTTGATGTCTACTTTCTCATCAACTAAAGCACTATTTGATGTCTACTTTCTCATCTACTAAAGCAATATTTGATGTCTACTTTCTCATCTACTAAAGCACTATTTGATGTCTACTCTCTCATCTACTAATGCAATATTTGCTGAATACTTTCTCATCGACTAAAGCAATATTTGATGTCTACTTTCTCATCTACTAAAGCAATATTTGATGTCTACTTTCTCATCTACTAAAGCAATATTTGCTGAATACTTTCTCATCTACTAAAGCAATATTTGATGTCTACTTTCTCATCTACTAAAGCAATATTTGATGTCTACTATCTCATCTACTAAAGCAATATTTGATGTCTACTTTCTCATCTACTAAAGCAATATTTGATGTCTACTTTCTCATCTACTAAAGCAATATTTGATGTCTACTTTCTCATCTACTAAAGCAATATTTGCTGAATACTTTCTCATCTACTAAAGCAATATTTGATGTCTACTTTCTCATCTACTAAAGCAATATTTGCTGAATACTTTCTCATCTACTAAAGCACTATTTGCTGTCTAATCTCTCATCTACTAAAGTAATATTTGCTGTATACTCTCTCATCTACCAAAGCACTATTTGCTGACTACTCTCTCATCTACTAAAGCAATATTTGCTGTCTACTCTCTCATCTACTAAAGCACTGTTTGATGTCTACTCTCTCATCTACTAAAGCAATATTTGCTGACTACTCTCTCATCTACTAAAGCAATATTTGATGTCTACTTTCTCATCTACTAAATCACTTTTTGCTGTCTACTCTCTCATCTACTAAAGCAATATTTGCTGTCTACTCTCTCATCTACTAAAGCACTGTTTGATGTCTACTTTCTCATCTACTAAAGCACTATTTGCTGTCTACTCTCTCATCTACTAAAGCCCTATTTGATGTCTACTCTCTCATCTACTAAAGCACTATTTGATGTCTACTCTCTCATCTACCAAAGCACTATTTGCTGTCTACTCTCTCATCTACCAAAGCACTATTTAGTGTACCTTATCTACTAAAGCACTATTTGCTGTCTACTCTCTCATCTACTAAAGCACTATTTGCTGTCTACTCTCTCATCTACTAAAGCACTATTTGCTGCCTACTCTCTCATCTACTAAAGCACTATTTACTGCTGCCTACTCTCTCATCTACTAAAGCACTATTTAGTGTATCTTATCTACTAAAGCACTATTTGATGTCTACTCTCTCATCTACTAAAGCACTATTTGCTGTCTACTCTCTCATCTACTAAAGCACTATTTGCTGTCTACTCTCTCATCTACTAAAGCAATATTTGCTGACTACTCTCTCTCATCTACTAAAGCACTATTTGCTGTCTACTCTCTCCTCTACTAAAGCACTATTTGCTGCCTACTCTCTCATCTACTAAAGCACTATTTGCTGACTACTCTCTCATCTACTAAGCACTATTTGATGTCTACTCTCTCATCTACTAAAACACTATTTGATGTCTACTCTCTCATCTACCAAAGCACTATTTGCTGTCTACTCTCTCATCTACTAAAGCACTATTTAGTGTATCTTATCTACTAAAGCACTATTTGCTGTCTACTCTCTCATCTACTAAAGCACTATTTGCTGTCTACTCTCTCATCTACTAAAGCACTATTTGCTGTCTACTTTCTCATCTACTAAAGCAATATTTGCTGACTACTCTCTCATCTACTAAAGCACTATTTGCTGTCTACTCTCTCATCTACTAAAGCACTATTTGCTGCCTACTCTCTCATCTACTAAAGCACTATTTACTGCCTACTCTCTCATCTACTAAAGCACTATTTAGTGTATCTTATCTACTAAAGCACTATTTGCTGTCTACTTTCTCATCTACTAAAGCACTATTTGCTGTCTACTCTCTCATCTACTAAAGCACTATTTGCTGTCTACTCTCTCATCTACTAAGGCAATATTTGCTGACTACTCTCTCATCTACTAAAGCACTATTTGCTGACTACTCTCTTATCTACTAAAGCCCTATTTGATGTCTACTATCTCATCTACTAAAGCACTATTTGATGTCTACTTTCTCATCTACTAAGGCACTATTTGATGTCTACTCTCACATCTACTAAAGCAATATTTGCTGTCTACTCCCTCATCTACTAAAGCACTATTTGCTGTCTACTTTCTCATCTACTAAAGCACTATTTGATGTCTACTCTCTCATCTACTAAAGCACTATTTGATGTCTACTCTCTCATCTACTAAAGCACTATTTGATGTCTATAGAAGAAGAACAATAATGGAAGGCATGGTTCCTGGCGACGTGTAAGGGTCAGACTATTAAAGAGGTGGTTTCAAGACATGACGGAGATCCTGAAAATGGCAACAAACGAAGTAGGATATTTAGCTAAAGATTGAGATTCTTTCAGACTGGCTGTTGGTGAGTGCAACGTTCTGTGGGAGACATGGCTAGAGACAGAGATTCTTTCAGAATGGCTGTTGGTGAGTGCAACGTTCTGTGGGAGATCTGGCTAGAGACAGAGATTCTTTAAGACGGGATGTAGTGAGTGCAACGTTCTGTGGGAGATCTGGCTAGAGACAGAGATTCTTTAAGACGGGATGTAGTGAGTGCAACGTTCTGAGGGAGATGTGGGTAGGCACAGAGATTCTTTCAGACGCGCTATAGTGAGTGCAACGTTCTGTGGGAGATCTGGCTAGAGACAGAGATTCTTTAAGACGGGCTGTAGTGAGTGCAACGTTCTGTGGGAGATCTGGCTAGAGACAGAGATTCTTTAAGACGGGCTGTAGTGAGTGCAACGTTCTGTGGGAGATCTGGCTAGAGACAGAGATTCTTTCAGACGAACTGTAGTGAGTGCAACTTTCTGTGGGAGATCTGGCTAGATACAGAGATTCTTTCAGACAGGCTGTGGTGAATGCAACGTTCTGTGGGAGATCTGGCTAGAGGCAGAGATTCTTTCAGACGGGCTGTGGTGAGTGCAACGTTCTGTGGGAGCTCTGGCTAGAGACAGAGATTCATTCAGACGGGCTGAGATGAATGCAACGTTCTGTGGGAGATCTGGCTAGAGACAGAGATTCTTCCAGACGGGATGTGGTGAATGCAACGTTTCAAATAATGATTTGCTATATTGGCGAGAAAGCCTCAATAGTATCTTCCTCAACAGTATCTCCCTCAACAATATCTCCCTCAACAATATCTCCCTCAACAATATCTCCCTCAACAGTATCTCGCTCAACAATATGTCCCTCAACAGTATCTCCCTCAACAATATCTCCCTCAACAATATCTTCCTCAACAATATCTCCCTCAACAGTATCTCGCTCAACAGTATCTCCCTCAACAGTATCTCCCTCAACAATATCTCCCTCAACAATATCTCCCTCAACAATATCTCCCTCAACAGTATCTCGCTCAACAGTATGTCCCTCAACAGTATCTCCCTCAACAATATCTCCCTCAACAATATCTCCCTCAACAATATCTCCCTCAACAGTATCTCGCTCAACAGTATGTCCCTCAACAGTATCTCCCTCAACACAATCTCACGCAACAGTATCTCCCTCAACAATATCTCCCTCAACACAATCTCACTCAACAGTATCTCCCTCAACAAAATCTCACTCAAAGATATTCCAGGAATTGACGCAGAAGAAACGGAATATTCCAATTCTTTGATATCAATTCTATATTTTTGTACTTTGCATTCCACTTTCGTCTCTTATATAAATCTCCAATCTCCCCTATTTTCAACTCGAGATATGACATATCTGTTTGTATATCAAATATACGAACAAGCAACTAATTGAAGCACTTTCAAAATATGCTGTTTCTGTACATGGTTTAGCTATTTTTTCAGGACATTAGAGTAAATTCTATCTGAGCTGGAGAATATTCCGGGCTTATCTGGCTGGGGCCTCCTCACAGAGGCCGTAGACAGAGTGACGATGGAAACGGTCCAGCAAATAGCGCTACTGTGTGCCGCACAAAAAAAAGATCATTGCATAAATAATAGTGCTCAAGTATTGATTACTGCGTTCTTGGCTGGGTCACTTTCTACTGGCGTGATGGTTGCTCTTGTCCCTAGGGATTTGGGAGAAGACTTTTTAATCTATCTATCTATCTATCTATCTATCTATCTATCTATCTATCTATCTATCTATCTATCTATCTATCTATCTATCTATCTATCTATCTATCTATCTATCTATCTATCTATCTTGTTGTCTGTCTGCTGTTTGTCTGCCAGTCAGTTTATCTGTCTGAATGCCTGCCTGTAATTCTGCCTATCCATCTGATCTTGTTGTCTGTCTGCTGTTTGTCTGCCTGTCAGTTTATCTGTCTGAATGCCTGACTGTAATTCTGCCTATCCATCTGATTTTGTTGTCTGTCTGCTGTTTGTCTGCCTGTCAGTTTATCTGTCTGAATGCCTGCCTGTAATTCTGCCTATCCATCTGATCTTGTTGTCTGTCTGCTGTTTATCTGCCTGTCAGTTTATCTGTCTGAATGCCTGCCTGTAATTCTGCCTATCCATCTGATCTTGTTGTCTGTCTGCTGTTTGTCTGCCTGTCAGTTTATCTGTCTGAATGCCTGCCTGTAATTCTGCCTATCTATCTGATCTTGTTGTCTGTCTGCTGTTTGTCTGCCTGTCAGTTTATCTGTCTGAATGCCTGCCTGTAATTCTGCCTATCCATCTGATCTTGTTGTCTGTCTGCTGTTTGTCTGCCTGTTAGTTTATCTGTCTGAATGCCTGCCTGTAATTCTGCCTATCCATCTGATCTTGTTGTCTGTCTGCTGTTTGTCTGCCTGTCAGTTTATCTGTCTGAATGCCTGCCTGTAATTCTGCCTATCCATCTGATCTTGTTGTCTGTCTGCTGTTTGTCTGCCTGTCAGTTTATCTGTCTGAATGCCTGCCTGTAATTCTGCCTATCCATCTGATCTTGTTGTCTGTCTGCTGTTTGTCTGCCTGTCAGTTTATCTGTCTGAATGCCTGCCTGTAATTCTGCCTATCCATCTGATCTTGTTGTCTGTCTGCTGTTTGTCTGCCTGTCAGTTTATCTGTCTGAATGCCTGCCTGTAATTCTGCCTATCCATCTGATCTTGTTGTCTGTCTATCTCTATATTTGAACGTCTGGACTGAAGTAGCGCTATGTGTCTGTGTGAATGTTATGTCTGTGTGAATGTTATGTCTGTGTGAATGTTGTGTCTGTGTGAATGTTGTGTCTGTGTGAATGTTGTGTCTGTGTGAATGTTGTGTCTGTGTGAATGTTGTGTTTGTGTGAATGTTGTGTTTGTGTGAATGTTGTGTCTGTGTGAATGTTGTATTGTGTGAATGTTGTATTGTGTGAATGTTGTATTTGTGTGAATGTTGTGTCTGTGTGAATGTTGTATTGTGTGAATGTTGTATTGTGTGAATGTTGTATTGTGTGAATGTTGTGTCTGTGTGAATGTTGTATTGTGTGAATGTTGTATTGTGTGAATGTTGTATTGTGTGAATGTTGTGTCTGTGTGAATGTTGTATTGTGTGAATGTTGTATTGTGTGAATGTTGTATTGTGTGAATGTTGTATTGTGTGAATGTTGTATTTGTGTGAATGTTGTGTTGTGTGAATGTTGTATTGTGTGAATGTTGTATTGTGTGAATGTTGTATTGTGTGAATGTTGTATTGTGTGAATGTTGTATTTGTGTGAATGTTGTGTCTGTGTGAATGTTGTATTGTGTGAATGTTGTATTGTGTGAATGTTGTGTCTGTGTGAATGTTGTATTGTGTGAATGTTGTATTGTGTGAATGTTGTGTCTGTGTGAATGTTGTATTGTGTGAATGTTGTATTGTGTGAATGTTGTATTGTGTGAATGTTGTATTGTGTGAATGTTGTATTGTGTGAATGTTGTATTGTGTGAATGTTGTATTGTGTGAATGTTGTGTCTGTGTGAATGTTGTATTTGTGTGAATGTTGTGTTGTGTGAATGTTGTATTGTGTGAATGTTGTATTGTGTGAATGTTGTATTGTGTGAATGTTGTATTGTGTGAATGTTGTATTGTGTGAATGTTGTATTGTGTGAATGTTGTATTGTGTGAATGCCGTATTGTGTGTGTTTAGGTATGTAGTTTAATTTCTTCTTTTACTGTTCACTTTAGTATTTGCCAAAAGTCGTTTACTCAACCTCTAATGTCTTCACCGCTGCTGTGTCTTTAACCTTAATTATAACCTTGATAACACACAAATCACACATATCCACGCACTTACGTATCTAACATGTCAACGTATATTATTTTAAATATATGCCAAGCAAATTGTCTTTGTTTTTGTCTCTTTCCTTTTTATTAATGTTTTTTAGCCCATTGTTTCTGTGTCGAAGTGTAACAGTGAGTTGAGAATCTATAACAATTCTCAATAATAGTTGAGAATCTATAACAATTCTCAATAATAGTTGAGAATCTATAACAATTCTCAATAATAGTTGAGAATCTATAACAATTCTCAATAACAGTTGATAATCTATAACAATTCTCAATAATAGTTGAGAATCTATAACAATTCTCAATAATAGTTGAGAATCTATAACAATTCTCAATAACAGTTGAGAATCTATAACAATTCTCAATAACAGTTGAGAATCTATAACAAGACATCTAAATAGGCAAAGTTCGACAAGTGTACAGTTTGACCTACTTTAACAAATGCTATTCCGATTACCAGATGAAGAAACATAGGAGGAAACCCTCGTGCCGGCCTGGTGTCCAAACACCCAGATATCTAAAGCGTTGACTCGGGTTTCGCGATTTGCGAACAGTTATCTCATCTTTGTTCGTTGTCGTCGAAACCTGCCTTAAACGCTGTCACTTCATCACGTGATGACGTGGACAACCTGCTCGTCACACTCACAGGGTCAACCTGGATAATGTCCATGTCTTGCTAGATGGAAACGGTCACAGTTTGAACTTAACGTGTGTAGCCACTTCATCGTTGCAGACGGCTGGTCACACACTTAAGTATGTAGACACGTTCAACAGGAAGAAAGTTCATAAGCGTGCCACAATGTGTCTTGTCACATCACTCTACCATGAAAAGTCACATGTTTTCTCACAATTACATTTTTGACACATCATTGAATCATAAAAAAGTCACATGTTTTGTCACAATGGGATTTGTCATATCATTCAATCATGAAAAACTCATTTGTTTTGTCACAGTATATTATTTTACATCATTCACCCATGAAAAAGTCACATGTTTTGTCACAATGGAATTTGTCACATCATTCAATCAATGAAAAATTCCCAAGACCGTCACAGTGAATCAATCCTCAAAACTTCACCGCGGATGGGCCCACTGACATCAACAGGGAGTCCTGAAACCAATACCGCCAGCTGGAAAACTGATTGTTTCTACTTGTAAAATATCCGATATCAATATCACACAATCTGTTCTCATCATACCACCTACAATTATATCACACAACCTATTCTCATTATACCACCTACAATTATATCACACAATCTGTTCTCATCATACCACCTACAATTATATCACACAGGCTGTTCTCATCATACCACCTACAATTATATCACACAGGCTGTTCTCATCATACCACTTACAATTATATCACACAACCTATTTTCATCATACCACTTACAATTATATCATACAGGCTGTTCTCATCATACCACCTACAATTATATCACACAGGCTGTTCTCATCATACCACCTACAATTATATCACACAGGCTGTTCTCATCATACCACTTACAATTATATCACACAACCTATTTTCATCATACCACTTACAATTATATCATACAGGCTGTTCTCATCATACCACCTACAATTATATCACACAGGCTGTTCTCATCATACCACTTACAATTATATCACACAACCTATTCTCATCATACCACTTACAATTATATCACACAACCTATTCTCATCATACCACTTACAATTATATCACACAACCTAATCTCATTATACCACCTACCATTATATCACACAACCTATTCTCATCATACCACCTACAATTATATCACACAGGCTGTTCTCATCATACCACCTACAATTATATCACACAGGCTGTTCTCATCATACCACCTACAATTATATCACACAAGCTGTTCTCATCATACCACCTACAATTATATCACACAACCTATTCTCATTATACCACCTACAATTATATCACACAACCTATTCTCATCATACCACCTACAATTATATCACACAGGCTGTTCTCATCATACCACCTACAATTATATCATACAGGCTGTTCTCATCATACCACCTACAATTATATCACACAGGCTGTTCTCATCATACCACCTACAATTATATCACACAACCTATTCTCATCATACCACTTACAATTATATCACACAACCTATTCTCATCATACCACTTACAATTATATCACACAACCTATTCTCATCATACCACTTACAATTATATCACACAACCTATTGTCATCATACCACCTACAATTATATCACACAACCTATTCTCATTATACCACCTACAATTATATCACACAAGCTGTTCTCATCATACCACCTACAATTATATCACACAACCTATTCTCATTATACCACCTACAATTATATCACACAAGCTATTCTCATCATACCACCTACAATTATATCACACAGGCTGTTCACATCATACCACCTACAATTATATCACACAACCTATTCTCATCATACCACCTACAATTATATCACACAACCTATTCTCATTATACCACCTACAATTATATCACACAACCTATTCTCATTATACCACCTACAATTATATCACACAACCTATTCTCATTATACCACCTACAATTATATCACACAACCTTTTCTCATTATACCACCTACAATTATATCACACAACCTATTCTCATTATACCACCTACAATTATATCACACAACCTATTCTCATTATACCACCTACCATTATATCACACAACCTTTTCTCATTATACCACCTACAATTATATCACACAACCTATTCTCATTATACCACCTACCATTATATCACACAACCTATTCTCATCATACCACCTACAATTATATCACACAACCTATTCTCATTATACCACCTACCATTATATCACACAACCTATTCTCATTATACCACCTACAATTATATCACACAACCTTTTCTCATTATACCACCTACAATTATATCACACAACCTATTCTCATTATACCACCTACAATTATATCACACAACCTTTTCTCATTATACCACCTACAATTATATCACACAACCTATTCTCATTATACCACCTACAATTATATCACACAACCTATTCTCATCATACCACCTACAATTATATCACACAGGCTGTTCTCATCATACCACCTACAATTATATCACACAGGCTGTTCTCATCATACCACCTACAATTATATCACACAAGCTGTTCTCATCATACCACCTACAATTATATCACACAACCTATTCTCATTATACCACCTACAATTATATCACACAACCTATTCTCATCATACCACCTACAATTATATCACACAGGCTGTTCTCATCATACCACCTACAATTATATCATACAGGCTGTTCTCATCATACGACCTACAATTATATCATACAGGCTGTTCTCATCATACCACCTACAATTATATCACAGAGGCTGTTCTCATCATACCACTTACAATTATATCACACAACCTATTCTCATTATACCACCTACAATTATATCACACAACCTATTCTCATCATACCACTAACAATTATATCACACAACCTATTCTCATCATACCACCTACAATTATATCACACAGGCTGTTCTCATCATACCACCTACAATTATATCACACAGGCTGTTCTCATCATACCACCTACAATTATATCACACAGGCTGTTCTCATCATACCACCTACAATTATATCACACAACCTATTCTCATCATACCACTTACAATTATATCACACAACCTATTCTCATCATACCACTTACAATTATATCACACAACCTATTCTCATCATACCACTTACAATTATATCACACAACCTATTCTCATCATACCATCTACAATTATATCACACAACCTATTCTCATTATACCACCTACAATTATATCACACAAGCTGTTCTCATCATACCACCTATAATTATATCACACAACCTATTCTCATTATACCACCTACAATTATATCACACAACCTATTCTCATCATACCACCTACAATTATATCACACCGGCTGTTCTCATCATACCACCTACAATTATATCACACAACCTTTTCTCATTATACCACCTACAATTATATCACACAACCTATTCTCATTATACCACCTACAATTATATCACACAACCTATTCTCATTATACCACCTACAATTATATCACACAACCTATTCTCATTATACCACCTACAATTATATCACACAACCTATTCTCATGAAGCCATCACTTATTGATATTATCGAGATTCCTAAACATTTATCCTTGCTTCCCCGCTCCCCCCCCACCGCCCCCATTACCGTATAATCATTATTATCTCCATGTTATCCTCTAATTACTAAACTAATATCATGATATCGCTGTTGCCCTTGCATTGCTACACAATCATTATCATTTCCCCGCTGCTCTCCCATTACTGCACCATCATAATCATCTCTGAGCTCCCTTCCCATTGTCATCTTCTAGCTCCCTTCCCATTACCATACTATTATTCTCATCTCCTAGCTACTTTCCCATTACCATATCATCATTATCACCTCCTTGCTACTTTCCTATTATCATACCATTATTATCATCTCCTAGCCACTTTCCTATTATCATACCATTATTATCATCTCCTAGCTACTTTCCCCATTATCATATCATCATTATCATCTCCTAGTTACTTTCCCATTATCATATCATCATTATCATCTCCTAGCTACTTTTCCATTATCATATTATTATTATCATCTCCTAGCTACTTTTCCATTATCATATTATTATTATCATCTCCTAGCTACTTTTCCATTATCATATTATTATTATCATCTCCTAGCTACTTTTCCATTATCATATTATCATTATCATCTCCTAACTACTTTCCTATTATCATACCATTATTATCATCTCCTAGTTACTTTCCCATTATCATACCATTATTATCATCTCCTAGCTATTTTCCCATTATCATACCATTATTATCATTTCCTAGCTGCCTTCCTATTATCATATCATCATTATCATCTCCTAGCTGCATTCCCATTATCATATCATCATTATCATCTCCTAGCTGCCTTCCCATTATCATATCATCATTATCATCTCCTAGCTGCCTTCCCATTATCATATCATCATTCTCATCTCCTGGCTACTTTCCTATTATCATACCATTATTATCATCTCCTAACCACCTTCCCATTATCATATCATCATTATCATCTCCTAGCTCCCTTCCCATTACCATACTATCATTATCATCTCCTAGCTGCTTTCCTATTATCATACCATTAGCGAGTTGGCAGATTTTTGAAAATGTATTAAAGGGTTTGAACATAAATTTTTGTTCACAGTTCGTTAACCTTCGCTGTAGATAAAGTCTTTAATTTGATGGCTTCGCTTGTGACCTTGGTAGCTAAGGACCAAACTTGTGCAAACGGATGGCATTGGCAAGGATCATTTTGAATCAATGAAGTGGGCTCATTTTGTGTTTAACTCAAAAGCAAATGTGCTTTATAACCAAAGACCTTTTTTTTTGGGGGGGGGGGGGGGGACTCAAAGAAGATATCCCCGATGGAAGAATAAATTGTACTATTAGTCCCATAAATGATTCGCTTCCAGAGGTTTATGATGTAAACAAAGCAGTTTTGTCATTGCAAGTGAATAATGTCCACACCTATAATTGGTCAGGTTTGTGTAGCAGCAGCAGCTTTATAGCGAACACAGAAAACATCACAGGATTGTCCTGTTCTGAAACAGCTATGCCATGCTACCCTAGAATTGCCTTTAATGGGATTACTGTGACCACAAACCAATCTCCATGTGTGTGCCACATATCTACACCCCAGAAAGAAATACTGAATATAACAACATCATATGCCGTCTGTGATATTAATGACCACAAACCAGGAGCCTCCTGTATGATTGATACAACTGTTGCACCAAGCACTTCATCAGCAGAGCCAGATCTATGGAATGTTAATCTGACATTATTCTTGAATGATGTCCAAGTTAATGAGACATCAGAATCGTGTGGCAGCAGCTACAAGAAGGGAGCAGAGAACATCAAGTTCTGCTGCTATAAAGGAGACTTGCCTTGCTATCACAGAATTGCCTTAAATGGGATCACTGTAGTTGAAAACTTCTCCTCTTGTGTAAACTACACATTCACATCCAAGAGTGAATCAGTGAAGGTCACAAAATCATATTCTCTCTGTGGTTTTACTAACTACAGGTCAGGTGGCTTCTGTTGGATTGGAATGATAACTTACCACCACTGTGTGTCTGTATGTTTGGAATTGGAGTCATCAACGATGGCCTAACATCATCAAGTGCTACGACGATCATCATTTTCGGGAGGACGCGAACTTCCATGGTATATGGTGGATAGGCAGCAGGAACCATTGAAGGCTATGTCTGAAAAGTGTTCCTCCTTGCAGTTTCCTCATATTCCAAGTCCGGCTTGTTGCAGGAGCTACTGAGTTAAGTGCTCTGTGCATACCGTGAGCTGTGTGTCTCATCCGTTTTGATCCTGTTTCGATATCCCGCTTGTTTACGATGAATGATGATATCGTATGACAGGGAACAGTTGGCTGTGTTCACTTTCTGCGCGGTTTCGCCTTATGTCTTTTGGCGTGTGCTGAGACTGCTACGATGGGGACTACAGTTACCTTTCTTTGTTTGGAAATGTGTTAGTAATTCGGATGATTCCACTGGCACGGGCGGTTGAGCAATTATGGATTTTAATTCGTTTGCAGTGATACCGAGGCCTTCCATAACCAATAACCAATATCATACCATTATTATCATCTCCTAACCACCTTCCCATTATCTTATCATCATTATCATCTCCAAGCTGCCTTCCCATTATCATATCATCATTATCATCTCCTAGCTGCCTTCCCATTATCATACCATTATTATCATATCCTAGCTGCCTTCCTATTATCATATCATCATTATCATCTCCTAGCTGCCTTCCCATTATCATATCATCATTATCATCTCCTATCTGCCTTCCCTTTATCATAGCATCATTATCAGCTCCTAGCATCTCACCCATACCGCGCCATCTTTATCATATCCTTGCTGTTCTCTCATTACCACACCATCTCTAAGCTACTTTTCCATTACAACACTATCATTATCATCCCCTAGCTCCCTTCACATTAACACGCCTTCATTATCACCTCCTTTCTGCCTTTCCATTACTACACCATCATTATCATCACATCGCTGCCTTCATATTACAACACCTTCATTATCATCTCATTTCTGCCTTCCAATTACTACACCATCATTATCATCACATTGCTGCCCTCCTATTACCACGCCTTCATTATCATCTCTTTCCTGCTGTCCCATTACAACGCCATCATTATCATCACATTGCTGCCTTTCCCCTACCACACTTTGCTTCATGACTAGTCTTTCTTTTTACATACATAAATATCAGCCGTTGCTGTCATCTCAAAAATAGTCTAATGTTTATCATCTCATCACATTGATCTTAGATCATAATCAACCAGCCAACAATTATATCTTGATTATAATCCTCATATCGACATCCTCCTCCTTTTCCTAGTTCTTGTCCCCATTATTTGCCTTAACAATTGGTGCATTCCACTATCCACATGAAGATATCTTATCCTCATTACTTCCCTCAATAGTTCATGCAGGTCATCGCATATCTTAATTACTGTTATCCTCATTATTTCTCTTACTAGTTGATGCAATCCACCAACCATCTCAATCATTGTTATCCTCATTGTTATCCCCATTATTATCCTCATTGTTATCCTTATTGTTATCCTTATTATTTGCCTTAATATTTGATGCAATCCATCATTCATCTCAATCATTGTTTTCCTTTTTGTTATCCTTATTGTTATCCTCATTGTTATCCTCATTATTCCACTCAATAATTGATGCAAATCTTTCATTCATTTCAATCATTGTTATCCTCATTGTTATCCTCATTGTTATCCTCATTGTTATCCTCATTGTTATCCTCTTTATTCCACTCAATAATTGATGCAAATCTTTCATTCATCTCAATCATTGTTATCCTCATTGTTATCCTCATTGTGATCCTCATTGTGATCCTCATTGTTATCCTCATTGTTATCCTCATTGTTATCCTCATTGTTATCCTCATTGTTCCCATCAATAGTTGATGCAATCCATTATTCATCTCAATCATTGTTATCCTCATTATCCCCCTCAATTATTGATGCAATCTGTCACCCACCTCAATCACGGTTTCCCCCACTCCTGCCCTTCTACATCGACCCATTCAACAATCTTCCCTCATTACTTTTCTCTTACAACTTCTCTATAATCGAAAATCGCTTTCTTTTCAATGCTCTAATACGATGATCCGTGCACCGTGAATCGTCGTTAATCTGATATCTACTTACTGAGATTCTCAACATTCCTCTGCAAAATTATATGGCATTGCTGTGTACATATTAC
>JAVIAB010000102.1:16781731-16906731 GCA_032433765.1 Megaustenia siamemsis
CTAACGGACGAGACAGATCTACTATCGAAGGAGACAAATCTACTATCGGACGAGACAGGTCTACTATCAGACGAGACAGATCTACTATCGAATGAGACAAATCTACTATCAGACGAGACAGATCTACTATCGGACGAGACAGATCTACTATTGGACGAGACAGATCTACTATTGGACGAGACAGATCTACTATCAGACGAGACAGATCTACTATCAGACGAGACAGATCTACTATCGAAGGAGACAAATCTACTAACGGACGAGACAGATCTACTAACGGACGAGACAGATCTACTATCGGACGAGACAGATCTACTAACGGACGAGACAGATCTACTATCGAAGGAGACAGATCTACTAACGGACGAGACAGATCTACTATCAGACGAGACAGATCTACTATCGAAGGAGACAGATCTACTATCGAAGGAGACAGATCTACTAACGGACGAGACAGATCTACTATCAGACGAGACAGATCTACTATCGAAGGAGACAGATCTACTATCGAAGGAGACAGATCTACTATCGAAGGAGACAGATCTACTATCAGACGAGACAGATCTACTATCAGACGAGACAGATCTACTATCGAAGGAGACAGATCTACTATCGAAGGAGACAGATCTACTATCGAAGGAGACAGATCTACTATCGAAGGAGACAGATCTACTAACGGACGAGACAGATCTACTATCGAAGGAGACAGATCTACTAACGGACGAGACAGATCTACTATCGAAGGAGACAGATCTACTAACGGACGAGACAGATCTACTAACGGACGAGACAGATCTACTATTGGACGAAACAGATCTACTAACGAAGGAGACAGATCTACTATCGGACGAGACAGATCTACTATCGAAGGAGACAGATCTACTATCGAAGGAGACAGATCTACTAACGGACGAGACAGATCTACTATCAGACGAGACAGATCTACTATCAGACGAGACAGATCTACTATCGAAGGAGACAAATCTACTAACGGACGAGACAGATCTACTAACGGACGAGACAGATCTACTATCGGACGAGACAGATCTACTAACGGACGAGACAGATCTACTATTGGACGAGACAGATCTACTATTGGACGAGACAGATCTACTATCAGACGAGACAGATCTACTATCAGACGAGACAGATCTACTATCGAAGGAGACAAATCTACTAACGGACGAGACAGATCTACTAACGGACGAGACAGATCTACTATCGGACGAGACAGATCTACTAACGGACGAGACAGATCTACTATCGAAGGAGACAGATCTACTAACGGACGAGACAGATCTACTAACGGACGAGACAGATCTACTAACGGACGAGACAGATCTACTATCAGACGAGACAGATCTACTATCAGACGAGACAGATCTACTATCGAAGGAGACAGATCTACTATCGAAGGAGACAGATCTACTATCGAAGGAGACAGATCTACTATCAGACGAGACAGATCTACTATCAGACGAGACAGATCTACTATCGAAGGAGACAGGTCTACTATCGAAGGAGACAGATCTACTATCGAAGGAGACAGATCTACTATCGAAGGAGACAGATCTACTATCGAAGGAGACAGATCTACTAACGGACGAGACAGATCTACTATCGAAGGAGACAGATCTACTAACGGACGAGACAGATCTACTATCGAAGGAGACAGATCTACTAACGGACGAGACAGATCTACTATCGAAGGAGACAGATCTACTAACGGACGAGACAGATCTACTAACGGACGAGACAGATCTACTATTGAACGAAACAGATCTACTATCGAAGGAGACAGATCTACTATCGGACGAGACAGATCTACTATCGAAGGAGACAGATCTACTATCGGACGAGACAGATCTACTATCGAAGGAGACAGATCTACTATCGGACGAGACAGATCTACTATCGAAGGAGACAGATCTACTATCGAAGGAGACAGATCTACTAACGGACGAGACAGATCTACTATCGAAGGAGACAGATCTACTATCGAAGGAGACAGATCTACTATCGAAGGAGACAGATCTACTATCGAAGGAGACAGATCTACTATCGAAGGAGACAGATCTACTATCGACAGCGATGCTCAGCTCTTATATCGGAGATAACCGTCAGATACACAAAATAGCCGGCTATTAGACGAGACATAAATGTCAATGGTAAATGGACAAAATATCAGGCCAGTGCTCGTGCGTCATCTTTATTCAATCACGTGATATGTCCATAGAGTGCACCTGTGAAGATATTTGATCCGTTTATTTTTTTTGAGTATCCATTTTCGGACTGCAATCAACAGTAGTTGACAACAATGGCGGTCTCACTCTACATGATCCTGAACTTGTTCAAGGTCAATCAATTTCCAAGGAGAGGTAACACTCGTCACACTTGGAGTCTGAACCATTTACTTATATGTAGTTATAGTTAGTTAATTCATTATTTAGTTAGTTAATTAGTTAGTTAATTAGTTAGTTAGTTAGTAAGCTAGTTAGTTAGTTAATTCATTATTTAATTAGTTAATTAGTTAGTTGATTAGTTAGTTAGTTAGTTAGTTAATTCATTATTTAGTTAGTTAATTAGTTAGTTAATTAGTTAGTTAGTTAGTAAGCTAGTTAGTTAGTTAATTCATTATTTAGTTAGTTAATTAGTTAGATAGTTAGTAAGCTAGTTAGTTAATTAGTTAGTTAATTCATTATTTAGTTAGTTAATTAGTTAGTTAATTAGTTAGTTAATTCGTTAGTTAATTAGTTAGTTAATTAGTTAGTTAATTAGTTAGTTAATTCATTATTTAGTTAGTTAATTAGTTAGTTAATTAGTTAGTTAATTAGTTAGTTAATTCATTATTTAGTTAGTTAATTAGTTAGTTAATTAGTTAGTTAGTTAGTAAGCTAGTTAGTTAAACAAATATTGTATGACGAATTTAAGGACGGAAAGAGACCAAAGGGCAGACCAGTGCCGAGATATAAGGATGTTTGCAAGGCTTCCTTGAGGGAATTTTCTAGAAGTGAAAGAAACTGGGAAAAATGTAGCTGCGGATCGTAGCACATGGAGAGCAAACATAAAAAATGGCACAGCAACTTTCGAGACAGTGCTGATGTCAAACTCATAAGACAAAAGGCGCAAAAGAAAAAAGACAAGGCCAGGTCCCCGCCAATACACATTGCTTGTTCTGTGGATGGATCTGTCTATCCAGAATTGGCAAATTCAGCCACGAGAGAAGATGTTCAGTAAAGCAGCACCCAGTATGAGACACTAATGCTTTACCAAACTACTAACTTATCATGATTGCTTGCTACTAACCGTCTGTCAAGACACCAAAGGACATACATACAAGCTAGTTAGTTAGTTATTCATTTCGTAAGTTTGTTATTTAGTTTGTTTATTAATTATTTAGTTAGTAATTTAGTTTTTTATTTAGTTTGTTATTTAATTAGTTAATTACTTATTTAGCTAGTTATTTAAGTAATTAGTTAATTAGTTAGTTATTTAGTTAGTAAATTTGTTATTTGTTTAGTTATTTAGTTAGTTGACTAGTTAGTTAATTAGTTAGTTAGTTAGTAGTATATTAGTTAGTTAATTAATTAGTTAGTTATTTAGTTAGTTAGTTATTTAGTTAGTTAGATATTTAGTTAGTTAGTTAGTTAGTTAGTTACTTAGTTAGTTACTTAGTTAGTTAGTTAACTACCTTATTAGATGTTACAAGAGCTTATATAGTAACTGTAAATGTGGATTAGAGAAAGTAAATGATCACCTTATTAGATGTTACAAGAGCTTATATAGTAACTGTAGAAGTGTGATTAGAGCAAATAAATGATCACCTTATTAGATGATACAAGAGCTTATATAGTAACTGTAGAAGTGTGATTAGAGCAAGTGAATGACCACCTTATTAGATGTTACAAGAGCTTATATAGTAACTGTAGAAGTGTGATTAGAGCAAGTAAATTACCACCTTATTAGATGTTACTAGAGCTTATATAGTAACTGTAGAAGTGTGATTAGAGCGAGTAAATGATTACCTTATTAGATGTTACAAGAGCTTATATAGTAACTGTAGAAGTGTGTTTAGAGTGAGTAAATGACCACCTTATTAGATGTTACAAGAGCTTATATAGTAACTGTAGAAGTGTGATTAAAGCAAGTAAATGATCACCTTATTAGATGTTACAAGAGCTTATATAGTAACTGTAGAAGTGTGATTAGAGCAAATAAATGATCACCTTATTAGATGTTACAAGAGCTTATATAGTAACTGTAGAAGTGTGATTAGAGCAAATAAATGATCACCTTATTAGATGTTACAAGAGCTTATATAGTAACTGTAGAAGTGTGATTACAGCAAGTAAATGATCACCTTATTAGATGTTACAAGAGCTTATATAGTAACTGTAGAAGTGTGATTAGAGTGAGTAAATGATCACCTTATTAGATGTTACAAGAGCTTATATAGTAACTGTATAAGTGTGATTACAGCAAGTAAATGATCACCTTATTAGATGTTACGAGAGCTTATATAGTAACTGTAGAAGTTGTGATTAGAGCAAGTAAATGATCACCTTATTAGATGTTACGAGAGTTTATATAGTAACTGTAGAAGTGTGATTAGAGCAAGTGAATGATCACCTTATTAGATGTTACGAGAGCTTATATAGTAACTGTAGAAGTGTATGATTAGAGCAAATAAATGATCACCTTATTAGATGTTACAAGAGCTTATATAGTAACTGTAGAAGTGTGATTAGAACAAGTAAATGATCACCTTATTAGATGTTACAAGAGCTTATATAGTAACTGTAGAAGTGTGATTAGAGCAAGTAAATGACCATCTTATTAGATGTTACAAGAGTTTATATGGTAACTGTAGAAGTGTGATTAGAGCAAGTAAATTACCACCATATTAGATGTTACAAGAGCTTATATAGTAACTGTAGATGTGTGATTAGAGCAAGTAAATGACCACCTTATTAGATGTTACAAGAGCTTATATAGTAACTGTAGAAGTGTGATTAGAGCAAGTAAATTACCACCTTATTAGATGTTACCAAAGCTTATATAGTAACTGTAGAAGTGTGATTAGAGCAAGTAAATGATCACCTTATTAGATGTTACAAGAGCTTATATAGTAACTGTAGAAGTGTGATTAGAGCAAGTAAATGATCACCTTATTAGATTTTACAAGAGCTTATATAGTAACTGTAGAAGTGTGATTAGAGCAAGTAAATGATCACCTTATTAGATGTTACAAGAGCTTATATAGTAACTGTAGACGTGTGATTAGAGCAAGTAAATGATCACCTTATTAGATGTTACAAGAGCTTATATAGTAACTATAGAAGTGTGATTAGAGCAAGTAAATGATCACCTTATTAGATGTTACAAGAGCTTATATAGTAACTATAGAAGTGTGATTAGAGCAAGTAAATGATCACCTTATTAGATGTTACAAGAGCTTATATAGTAACTATAGAAGTGTGATTAGAGCAAGTAAATGATCACCTTATTAGATGTTACAAGAGCTTATATAGTAACTGTAGAAGTGTGATTAGAGCAAGTAAATTACCACCTTATTAGATGTTACAAGAGCTTATATAGTAACTGTAGAAGTGTGATTAGAGCAAGTAAATGATCACCTTATTAGATGTTACAAGAGCTTATATAGTAACTGTAGAAGTGTGATTAGAGGAAGTAAATGACCACCTTATTAGATGTTACAAGAGCTTATATAGTAACTGTAGAAGTTGTGATTAGAGAAAGTAAATGATCACCTTATTAGATGTTACATGAGGTAAGATAGGATGATACATGCTTGTGTAGTTAACTGCTTGTTGCAGGAACTACTGAGTTAAGTGCTCTGTGCACACCGTGAGCTGTGTGCCTAATCCATTTTGATCCTGTTTCGATATCCCGCTAGTTTTCGATGAATGATAATATCGTATGACAGGGAACAGTTGGCTGTGGTCACTTTCTGCGCGGTTTTGCCTTATGTCTTTTGGCGTGTGCTGAGACTGCTACGATGGGGACTACAGTTACCTTTCTTTGTTTGGGAGATGTGTTAGTAATTCGGATGATTCCACTGGCACGGGCGGTTGAGCAATTATGGATTTTAATTCGTTTGCAGGGATACCGAGGCCTTCCATAACCAATAACCAATAACCAATGCTTGTGTAGATCACAGGTGAGATAGGGTGATAAATACTTGTGTAGATCATAGGTGAGAAGGATTATAGCAGGTGTTACAGATGGTGCACCGTAAACGAAAAAGGGAGCACAGACGGCGGACAAAAGAAAAGACAAACAAAACTAAATGAGACACTTCAGGTGTTTCGCTAACAATGGCTCCAAAGCGTGGGACAGTTTTGCAGCTAACAGAACGAAGAATACATATTTCTAAGGGTGTACGGTATGGAGTTGTGGAGAAAGATTTCTTAGATTGTACAGTATGGAGTTGCTGAGAAAGATTTCTTAGATTGTACAGTATGGAGTTGCTGAGAAAGATTTCTTAGATTGTACAGTATGGAGTTGCTGAGAAAGATTTCTTAGATTGTACGGTGTGGAGTTGAGGAGAAAGATTTCTTAGATTGTACGGTGTGGAGTTGAGGAGAAAGATTTCTTAGATTGTACAGTATGGAGTTGAGGAGAAAGATTTCTTAGATTGTACGGTATGGAGTTGAGGAGAAAGATTTCTTAGATTGTACGGTATGGAGTTGAGGAGAAAGATTTCTTAGATTGTACAGTATGGAGTTGAGGAGAAAGATTTCTTAGATTGTACAGTATGGAGTTGAGGAGAAAGATTTCTTAGATTGTACAGTATGGAGTTGAGGAGAAAGATTTCTTAGATTGTACAGTGTGGAGTTGAGGAGAAAGATTTCTTAGATTGTACGGTATGGAGTTGCGGAGAAAGATTTCTTAGATTGTACGGTATGGAGTTGAGGAGAAAGATTTCTTAGATTGTACAGTATGGAGTTGAGGAGAAAGATTTCTTAGATTGTACAGTATGGAGTTGAGGAGAAAGATTTCTTAGATTGTACGGTATGGAGTTGAGGAGAAAGATTTCTTAGATTGTACAGTATGGAGTTGAGGAGAAAGATTTCTTAGATTGTACAGTATGGAGTTGAGGAGAAAGATTTCTTAGATTGTACAGTATGGAGTTGAGGAGAAAGATTTCTTAGATTGTACAGTGTGGAGTTGAGGAGAAAGATTTCTTAGATTGTACAGTATGGAGTTGAGGAGAAAGATTTCTTAGATTGTACAGTATGGAGTTGAGGAGAAAGATTTCTTAGATTGTACGGTATGGAGTTGAGGAGAAAGATTTCTTAGATTGTACAGTATGGAGTTAAGGAGAAAGATTTCTTAGATTGTACAGTATGGAGTTGAGGAGAAAGATTTCTTAGATTGTACGGTATGGAGTTGAGGAGAAAGATTTCTTAGATTGTACAGTATGGAGTTGAGGAGAAAGATTTCTTAGATTGTACAGTATGGAGTTGAGGAGAAAGATTTTTTAGATTGTACGGTATGGAGTTGAGGAGAAAGATTTCTTAGATTGTACAGTATGGAGTTGAGGAGAAAGATTTCTTAGATTGTACAGTATGGAGTTGAGGAGAAAGATTTCTTAGATTGTACGGTGTGGAGTAATGGAGAAAGATTTCTTAGATTGTACAGTATGGAGTTGAGGAGAAAGATTTCTTAGATTGTACGGTATGGAATTGTGGAGAAAGATTTCTTAGATTGTACGGTATGGAGTTGAGGAGAAAGATTTCTTAGATTGTACAGTATGGAGTTGAGGAGAAAGATTTCTTAGATTGTACGGTGTGGAGTTGCGGAGAAAGATTTCTTAGATTGTACAGTATGGAGTTGCGGAGAAAGATTTCTTAGATTGTACAGTATGGAGTTGCGGAGAAAGATTTCTTAGATTGTACGGTGTGGAGTAATGGAGAAAGATTTCTTAGATTGTACAGTATGGAGTTGAGGAGAAAGATTTCTTAGATTGTACGGTATGGAATTGTGGAGAAAGATTTCTTAGATTGTACGGTATGGAGTTGCGGAGAAAGATTTCTTAGATTGTACGGTATGGAATTGTGGAGAAAGATTTCTTAGATTGTATGGTATGGAGTAATGGAGAAAGATTTCTTTGATTGTACGGTATTGAGCAGCGGAGAAAGACTTCTTAGGCTGTACGGTATGAAGAAATGGAGAAAGATATCTTAGGGTGTACGGTACCCTATAGTTTTCTATTAAGGCAGTCTATCAGAATCTTTGTTCATTGTTGGTAAAGTGGACATCACAGGCCCCTTGTCATCGCCTTCAACGGAAGACACAAGTACACAAGCAAAGAATCAACGGGACGATGGAAAAGCAAATACAAATAAATAAATGACGTCATATTCGAAATATGATGGCGCAAGTGAAAATGAAAGACAATGTAAACCTCTACAAACACCCAAGGCCTCAGTGGAAGAGGCACTACAGACGCCACACCGACGTCACCAGCGAGCCCTGAAACACAACAACTTAAAAAAGAAAAGAAGAAAAAAGTTGTATAGTTACGTAATTAATAAAACAAAAATCGACGTTTCGGCCAAGTAGGCATTCAGTTGGAACAACAAACAACAACACATAAATACATATAAGGATGTGTACATAAATCTAACTACATGGCGATAATATGCTAGATACTCAAGAAAGGAAATAAAATAGGTCACTTCCCTGTGGTCCAGAGCATAGTCAGCTTCTGAATGAACTAAAATAAGTGGGCGTGCTTTTTCCAGCTGAAGGCCTAATTGGCCGAAACGTCGACTTTTATTTTGCTAACATTTTGTTTGATCTTCTGCCAAAGCTCTTCTCTTGAACTGTTTGGTATCTTTTCTCTTTGCTTCCGTCTATTCTTCCTACCTCAATTTTCCCAGTTGTTACAATATATTCCAGCTGTTCCCTTCTCATTACATGGCCAAAAAATGACATTTGTTTCTTCCTAATATTGGAAATTAGCTCTCTTTTTGCTTTGGTCTCTTTCAGAGCGTTTTCATTACTCTTCTTAGCTGTCCATGGTGTTCTCAACATTCTGGTATTCGATTACTTTGTAGTAAAGATAAAAGATTTTCTTGAGATATCATTTTCCTTTACTTTCTGGGGCGATCCCTCGAAATCTTCCCGGTTCACAAGACAATTTACATCAAGCTATTCTTGTAGACATATTTTTAATCGATTCTAATGTTAGTAACGAATCATAGTACAAAGTTGTTATATTGTTCGAACGGTTTAGTCTCGGAGTAAAGGAAAAAACAGGTTTTTAAAATAAAATACTTCCTTATGTTTGTATATGAAAATACAAACTATTGTTATGTCACGTGGAACATAACGTTATAAACATAAAATATACGTTCTTATTTTAGGTTTTTTGTGCTAATTGTGAAGGTAAATGGTGTGTATGTCTAAAATTGTTAATTCTGAAAAAAAATCTTCTTTTCTGCGATCATGACTCTTTCAGATTAGGATTCCGGACTCTGTCACGAAGTCAGCTGACTGTTTAAGTGATTCGGTTGCCCTGTATAGTTTCTCTTCCAGGGAGGTGGGTGTAGTCCACATTGTACGTCTCAGGTCTGTGTACTGGGGGCAATCCTGTAGAACATGTTTTGTTGTCCAGTGTGCAGTGTCATTGGCAGGTAGTACCAATTTTGAGTTTGGTGAACATGTGGTTTTTCATTCTGTTGTGGCCAGTGCGTAGGCGAAGTATGATGACTTGATCCCTCCTTGATAGTTGGAGGTATCCATCCCTCTCGTTATGCTTTGGGCGTTCTTGTTTCCATTTTTCATGGAACTGGCATTTCATGATGGATTTGGCTTCGTCGTAGCTGACCAGATGGTTCTCTTATGGTAATCTGCCTCCCTCTTTAGCTAATTTGTCTGCGCGTTCGTTTCCGTGTATATTACAGTGTTATGGTATCCACTGAATGACCACTTTCTGGCAGTTATTGCATAGTTGGTCTAGGGTTGTTCTCAAGTTCCTGGAGTGAAATGATTTAATTATAACGATAATGTGAATATAATCGATCACATGGCAAAATCTGGTAAGTGAAAGTAGGGCAATTTTGTTTATCGCAGTTTCTGAGACATTTTTCTACAAATTATTATCATATTTTAACATTTTGTTTACTATATATGTACCCCTACTTCAATCTTCTGTCCTTTGATGTATAAAACATGCAGATTTGTTCAATAATTACATCGTTGGTATGAATTTTAAGACAGTAGTGTCCTTCATTTTTTTGTTTCTCACCAAGTCCAGTTTGGTCTGTGCGTATCTCATCGTATATTTTGTTTCCGGTAAGTAATGAGTTTTAAAATAGCTACCAACTAATTTTTTTTTTCAGTGAGAAAGTCATGTGACCTCACATGATACAACACACGTCACAGATAATGACGTCACCTGACGTTGGAACATACAAACACTTGAGCTATGTTTCTCGTCTGACGTTGGAACATACAAACACTTGAGCTATGTTTCTCGTCTGCAACAATATTACACATGGAGAGGAAAAAGTAATAAGGTAGGTGAAAATACAAGATAAAAGAGGCAGAGGCAGACCAAGACTAACATGGACGAGTAACATCAAAAGATGGACAAATCAGCCTGCACCATCAAAGCAAGAGACAGAGCAGAATGGCGTTCCATGGTAGCCAACCTTCGTTGCGGAGATGGCACTCGATGATGATGAATGATCAAACCACGTGCTCTAAACATTAGATTTTACTGTAAATTATGTTAATTTTCTAACAATGCAAGCCAAAGGCGTATCCGTATTACATTGAATAGTAATATAACCGACCCCTTTTAGATTCCTTGCAAAAGTGCATGTACAATAACACAATTACCTTTTTGCATAGTGATGAATTTACACTTTAAACTTTTCATGGTTTTAAAAATCAAATAGTCACTTCACAACAGCTTACAAATTATCACACATACAGGAATATTCATTAATAGTAAATATTTGGTCAAAATTCGCCTCTGGACCAATTTTAACAAGAAACCGGAAATTAAATTACCAAAAAAAAAAAAAAACGTCGGAGTAGTGCACGTCTTACAAGCTAAGAGTGCGAAACGGTGGTATGATTTTGTGGTGTGCACGTGAAATTTACCTTTTTAATTGGTGAGTTGATTACAACAAATGTGGGTATTGCAAAATCCTAAAACTGAGGACAAGCAAGAAAATCATATTTTTATTTACCTCAAATAAGCAAAAATCTTTCCTAAATTCAAGACAGTAGGGCAAAAAATCCGACTGAAGGTCGGAGAAAAAATAAGATTTCACGATAAAGAATTACAGAAATTCATCAAACAGTTTCCGAGATAATTAATCAACTCTGTGGACACGAATTTCTGAACGAACTATAGTAGGAGATCGCAGCCAGTGTCTCTACAATAGGACAACGTCCATGTCAACAGAAATATGATTTTACAGAAGAATGTTAAGATCACCTTGGACAGGTAAAAATAGTAATGAGAACGTTCTAAAAGAGGACAAAACAACAAAGATTATTTCCAATACCATGGGAAAGTATGTTAAAGGAATGGGAAACACTGGAATACAACGTGACAAACAGGAAAATAGAAGGAAGAAGAAGTAGAGAAAAGCAGAGAAGATAACAGAGAGTTGAAGAGAATTCACTGGTAGGAAGTGAACATCAGAAATGATAAACATCTGTTGAGATAGAAAGTTGTGGAGAGACATGATCACCACTAGCAACAGACACGACATTTGATGATTTTGATGATGATGATAATAATGGTGGTGGTGATGATGATAATGGTGTTAATGGTGATGATGATAATGGTGGTGATGGTGGTAATGATAATGATGGTAATGGTGGTGGTGATGATGTTGATGATGATACTGATAATAGTGGTGATGGTGGTAATGATGATGATGATGATAATGGTGGTGGTGATGATGTTGATGATGATACTGATAATGGTGGCGATGGTGGTAATGATGATACTGATAATGGTGGTGATGGTGGTAATGATGATGATGATAATGGTGGTGGTGATGATGTTGATGATGATACTGATAATGGTGGTGATGGTGGTAATGATGATACTGGTAATGGTGGTGATGGTGGTAATGATGATGATGATGATGATGGTAATGATAGTGATGATGAGGATGATGATGATAATGATGATGAAGCTAATGATAATGGTGGTGATAACGATGATATCAATAATGATAATGGTGATGATAATGATGATGATTAAGTAACTTAGCTTGATTCCCTTCTTTAGCTGCGTGTTAACATCTGGAAGTTGTAGAAGTAACAAAGAACAGTCTTAGTAAAAAGTACAGTAAAGATCTACGTCACGTCACGTGGCACGAACATGCTTTTTTTTTTTCGTTCGCTAACTTTTACCTCTGACGAAGTCCCTAGAGACTAGGAACTGAATTTTGCGTGTTAATCCATTTTTCCCTGGCAGCCGTGTGCACAGGGGTCCCTCGCCGCACAGGCAAATGACTCCGACTTCGGAGGTACTAATGTTTGTTTCCGTCGATGAGTAATTGACGTTTCAAGCCGGACCTCACTGCTGAGACCAGGGGTGGTTGCCGCGGAGAGAAATCATAAATAGAAAATCCCAACCAACCGGGATTTGAACCCACAACCTCTCTGTCTCGATGCCGGCGTCATACCTCGAGACCAACAAGTCCTCTAAATATACGATATTTTATAGACCTTCGGTACATGATTTTTGGGGTTATTTGGCCAGCATTACGCCAACGCCTCTTACTTTCCCAGAAAAAAACAGGTACAGTTTAAGGCTGGGTGAACCTGGAAGCCGTCGATCAGGATCGAACTCGACCTCTTGTCCTTAATGACTTTCTTAATTTAACCCAATAAATAATGTGAAGTCCTCCATGAACGTAAAAACCCAGCTCGTGTGACCACTGCAGGTAGCAGAAACCTTACGTTCCAGACGCATCCAGAACTGGTCTAATCCAGGGAGATATAATCCATGTTCAAAAACATTGCTGTCACATTTATCGCCCTTAGATGGAACCCTCCCGAAGATTAGACACGGCGCCATCCAGGTGATGCTGTCATTGTGTCATAAATGGTCTCCTTTCATGGACAGCCTTGCTAAGTGTCATCTCACGGCCTCACAATTCAGCCCTGACCAAGAACGATAATCCAGCAATCTAAAAGCGTTTACGGTAATAATGGAACTCACAAAACAGCCAATTCGTTGTATTCTGCTCCAGGATAAACACACACTATGTGTGTGAAGAGCAGCTTTACATCAATTTCCTTGTACTTGTGGTCGGGCATGGCGTCCTTAATGTTGCGTTGTTGTCATGTTATGACTCATGATGAATTTGATATCCACCACACATGATTATCTTTATTATCATCAACATCATTATCAGTAATATCATTATTATTTTATTATTATTATTATTATTATTATTATTATTATTATTATTATTATTATTATTATCACCGGATATTATCATCGGTAATATCATCACCGCTGTTATCAACAACGTTAATACCAGTATTGCAGCAATTATCAACAAATTAGAAACATTAAAATCTCCTTTATTACCATGGCCAATCGCGATAGCTCAGTGGTTAGTGAACTGGACTACAAAGGACAAAAGGTAGGGTTTCATCCCAGTCGACGGCTTCCGGGTTCACCCAGCCTTAAAATGGGTACCGGATTTTTTTTTTTTTTTTTTTTTTTTGGGGGGGGGGGAAAGTAAATCGGCACGGGCGTAATACCGACCACATTACCCCAAAAATCATGTGCTGAAGGTCTGTAAAATGTATGGTCGCTAACACCATATTCCTTATACGCCACTTGGTGTGACGGAGCTCTTTACTTTTTACTTACCATGGTCAATATAATCATGAACGCTATCATTCTTTATATTTATTGTCGCCATTATCAGCACCACTATCTTTACCAGTGTTACTATTTATATCATTAGTATTATATATAGGCTGACTTGTCCAACTTTTTATGTTACTCGTCCATGTTAGTCTTGGTCTGCCTCTGCCTCTTTTACCTTGTATTTTCCTTTCCAAGATTACTTTTAGTAGGCTGCTGTGTCTTTTAACATGACCCACAATCTCATGTGTCTTGTTTGGATTGTGTTTAATAGTTCTTTTTTTAGTTGTTTTAAGACTTTAAGATTATTTGTGTTCTTCTCTTTCCATCCAATTCTTTCTATTCTTCTATAAATCCACATTTCAAAGGTTTCAATTTTCTGTTCTCTTACCTTCTCTAATGTCCATGTTTCTGCACCATACAGGAATGTTGAGAAGATATACAATTTTGCTATTCTTAGTTTTAGACCTGGTGTTATTTGTTTTGATGTTAATATATTTTTCATGGTTTTTTGCCATTCCTATTCTTTTATTTATTTCAGTTGTACATTTTCCATCATTGGTTATAGTATGTCCAAGGTAGTTGTAGTTCTGAACTGTCTCCAGGTCTATTCCCTCAACTTTGATATCCACTTGTAGGTTTTGAGTATTTTCTTTGTTTATGATCATAGTGCTTTTTGATAATAATATCTAATCCATATTTTTTGCTTGTCATGTTTATTTCATTAAGTAATTGCTGTAGATCTCTAGGATTTTCTGCTAGTAGAACAGTATCATCAGCATATCTTAGGTTATTGATTATCTTTCCATTAATGTTTAGGCCTGGCATCTCTGTGATGTTTGTAAAGATTTGCACTGCGTATAGATAAAACAAGATGTATGATGGTTACACATGTGCAGTTCGTACAGAGGAAGGACTGAGCGAATGTTTCCCAATAGAAACTGGGGTTAAACAAGGACGTATTTCATCGCCCTTGTTATTTGGAGTTGTTATGGACTTCATAATGAAGAAATGCTGCACTGGTAACAAAAGCATCGGATGGATACAAGGAGACCATTTGGAGGACCTCGACTTTGCTGATGACATAGTTCTCATCAGCAGTCAGATAAAAACGATGCAGAAAAACACAAATGAACTATCATCAATAGCCAGCAAAATTGGGCGTGAGAACAATCATGAAAAGACTAAAGTCATGAAAAGCTTAATTCCAACAGATGACAAAATATACATGGAAAACAAACCAGTGGAAGAGATCGATCACTTTATCTATCTTGGAAGTCACATTGATCGAGAAGGGGATACAAGTAAAGAAATTAGAATTAGAATAGCTAAAGCAGCAATGTCTTTCTGACGCCTTGAAAAGTTGTGGAAATCAAAACTCATCAGCACAAACACAAAACTTAGGCTATTCAAATCAAATGTACTATCAACCCTTACGTATGCACGTGAGAGCTGGAAAACAACAAGAGCCATAGAAACATAGTTGAACGCATTCGAAAATAAATGTCTAAGGAAAATACTTGTATAGCGTGGAACGAATTCAAACAAACAAAGAATGCCAGTTACTCATCAACGGAAAAAAACACGAGTACCTCCGAAGTCGGAGTTATCCGCCTGTGCGGCGAGTGACCCCTGTGCACATGGCTGCCAGGGAAAAATGGATTAACACGCAAAATTCAGTTCTTAGTCTCTAGGGACTTCGTCAGAGACGAAAGCTGACTAACGCAGCAACAACAACAACAACAACAACAACAACAACAACAACAACAACAACAAAACAAACGAAGAAATTAGAGAAATCGCCAATCAACCACTAATATCTTCAGTGATAAAGAAACGACGATGGTCATATGTTGGACATGTGATGAGAAGAGATAATAACCGAATAGCAGAGCAAGCCCTCATGTGGGAAACAACAGGTAAGAGGAAAAGAGGCCGACCCAGAGAGACACTGAGAAGAACATTGATCAAAGAGGCAAGAGCAGCAGAAATCGGCTCCCTCTATGAGATATTGCTTGCACAGAACAGAGACAAATGGCGAGATTTGATAAAATATCTTAAGAGGGATTGAAAACTGTTAGAATAAAAATTTAGGGCCATCAACGGCTCGAAAGGTCAATAGATACATTGAACATGCTTGGATGCAACCCTGTCATACTCCTCTATTTATATCAATGGGTGTAGAGTTCTCTTTGTTATATTTTATTATTGCTGTTTGCTCCCAGTATAGATTACATATTAGTTGTGTGTATGTGTCATCTAGTTGTATTTATTTTAGGCAGTCTATTAGTTGTCTAAATATAATAATATTTTTTTCAAATAATTTGGTCCAGTCTATGAAGCAGGCATATATTGGTGTGTTTACTTCTGTGTACTTTTCGATTAATGTCCTCATGCAGAATATGACTTGTTTTTGACCCACTGCTTTTCATAAAACCAAATTGTTCTAATTCCATATTAATTTTTTTTCTCAATCCTTTCTTTGATAAACAACCACAATTATGAGTTTCATTATCTTCATCAATATCATCACTACACTATCACTACACAATGATTATTGAGTTATTGAGTTATTCGCGGGTCATCATCATTGCACTCCGAACATGTCCATAGGTGCTCAGATCCCCTCCTCAGCAATTCCCTCAGTGTCCAGCAACCGACGACTCCAGTTCTATGTTGGTTGATAAGTCTTCTTACACGCCCACTAAGTTTCTCATTTCTGGCTGTGCCCATCTTAACTGCCATCTCTTTCATCCGAAGAAGTGACGTGGATCTGTGTTTGTCGAAGTCCTGTGCTCTTCCCACATCTCGGAGGGCATTGATGATGTCAGCCCGGTCCATTGGTAGCCCGTCCTCAACGACAGCGCAGCTAGCCAACCTGTCCGCTCTTTCATTTCCCCGTACTCCCGCATGTCCAGGGACATAGACAAAGGTGACCTTACGTATTTTGGATTTCTGCAACGACTCTACCAATTGCATGCGTACAGAGTCCGCCTCCACTTTTTTTATCATGCTCATCGAATCACTCAGTTTACATGCGTGGGTGTAATCATGTGACTCTAACCATTTGAATGCCTTGGTCACTGCCATCACCTCCATTGTCATGCTACTCGTGGTCATGACGTATGCACCACTGTCTTCCTTGGCTATTCTGCCTGCCGAGCGTGCTGTAAATGTCCTTGTACTTCTTTGGTGTCGTCTTACAGATCCGTCTGTATAGATGACTGCATCTTTCTCATCGGTGTTATCGCAGATGAGACCGTTGACCTCAGCATTAACCACGACCGGGTTCTGTTCCCTACTTTTCCTGTCGAGTGTGATTATATTCACAATGATTATGTTCACAATCACTACATCACATTTCTTATACTCATTATGTTCATAATCATAGGATCGCATTCTTCATAGAATATGTTCATATCTGTGTTTGTTTGAGAGTTATGACATTATGAGAATTAATGCAGTTGACAATAACTAAATAAAATTAGAAGAAATACCTCTACTAGACGTACAATCTTACATATATCTGTGTAGCAATATATATAAAGAGGGAGGAACAGAAAATGATACCAAAATAAGAATATCAAAAGCAAGAGGAACTTTTGTTGCACTGGGAAACATATGGAAGTTCAAAGAAATTAGGTTAAATACAAACATAAAAATGTTCAACTCCAATGTTAAGTCAGTCCTATCGTGTGGCTGTGAACCATGGAGAACAACAAAATTGACGCCATTTGTCTCTGTTCTGTGCAAGCAACTCTATCTCATTGAGGGAGCCGATTCCTGCTGCGCCTGCCTCTCTGATCATGAAGATATAGACTTTCATTAATGGATGCTTACGCAGAATAAAAGGATGGAAAATGGCAGGACAAAATCACTAACATAGAATTATGGAAATGTACCAGTCAAATACCAGTGGATTAAGAGATACAGCGAAGACGATGGCGCTGGATAGGACACACACTACGGAAGCCAACTGAAAGTATTACACAAAAGCCCTTTTCTTGAATCCCCAGGGAAAAAGATAAAGAGGAAGACCAAGAAATTCTCGGAGAAGACAGATAGAAGCAGAGATGAAGATAATGGAGAAGACATAGAATGATCTTAAAAGAATGGCAAGAAACAGAACGACTTGGAAAGTGTTTCTTGGGGACCTATGCCCCAGAGGGAGCTGAAAGGTAGAAGAAGAAGAGAGTGTTTGTTTGTTTGCGTTCACCAGCTTTATGTCTGTAGCAGGGACACGAGAGACTGAATTTTGGGTAAGTATCACTTTTTCATTCCGGTTGAGTACGGCGGCCAATATGGCCGCCTATTAGAACTAGGACTAATGCCATTTTTATTGCAATGTGGTTTCAAGTAATACTTTCTGGCTTTGATTTTAGTTTGCGGAGACAGCAGTAATCCAGTCGCATTCACCTGACCACAAATTCAACATGATTTTGGCGCCCACGCGCTGAGACAGCGCTGCAGGCGACTGGCCGTTGAGTGTAGTGGAACGAACCAAGTTCCGTTTTTGCGCTGATGGGGACGGGATTTATTATCTGTGTTCGCCTGCAAACTTTGAACCAGCTGGACTGTGGTTAGATCGAATGTTTCACCGGAGTGGAGGCCTGGCTTCATTTGTTGGGGCAGCGAATCTTGGGCACGACTACTGATCATCTGTTTTCCTCACATCGTTCCATTTCTTTCACTCAATGTGTTCACTCCCACACCATTTCTTTCACTCAATGTGTTCACTACCACACCATTTCTTTCACTCAATATGTTCACTCCCACACCATTTCTGTAATTGTGTTCACTCCCACACCATTTCTTTCACTCAATGTGTTCACTCCCACACCATTTCTGTCAATGTGTTCACTCCCACACCATTTCTGTCAATGTGTTCACTCCCACACCATTTCTTTCACTCAATGTGTTCACTCCCACACCATTTCTGTCAATGTGTTCACTCCCACACCATTTCCGTCAATGTGTTCACTCCCACACCATTTCTGTCAATGTGTTCACTCCCACACCATTTCTGTCAATGTGTTCACTCCCACACCATTTCTGTCAATGTGTTCACTCCCACACCATTTCTTTCACTCAATGTGTTCACTCCCACACCATTTCTGTCAATGTGTTCACTCCCACACCATTTCTTTCACTCAATGTGTTCACTCCCACACCATTTCTGTCAATGTGTTCACTCCCACACCATTTCTGTCAATGTGTTCACTCCCACACCATTTCTGTCAATGTGTTCACTCCCACACCATTTCTGTCAATGTGTTCACTCCCACACCATTTCTGTCAATGTGTTCACTCCCACACCATTTCTGTCAATGTGTTCACTCCCACACCATTTCATACCCTCCTTATTACGTTTACGCTTATTGACAACAAATGTATAAACAGCCCTCTTATCTCGTACAGACACACACACACACACACACACACACACATACTGGGCATTTCTAGGGGCGCTGAATAAACCATTGTCAACTATGACTGACGGAGGCTACTACACTATGAGAATATTACACGACAGGAACTTTTTTGGAATCCCCAGAGGAAAAGACAAAAAGGAAGACCAAAATATACTTGGAGAAGACAAGTAGAAGCAGATATAAAAAGGATGGGGAAGACACGGAATGATCTTAAAAGAATGTTAAGGAAAAGAAAGGCTTGGAAAGTGCTTGTTAAAGACTTATGCTCCACAGGGAGCTGAAATGAAGAGGAAGAATTTAAATAAAAGTTGCAAACATCTGTAAACAATTGTTTGCGAAAAATTCTGAACATCAGATGGCAGGATAAGAGAAACGAAGATATCTGGGAAGAACAAAATATAGAGTAATCGAGCAACAAAATATGAAGTGGAGATGATAGGACACGCACTTAGAAAGCATGATGCCTAGCAATACAGGAATTGTCGTGGAATTCACATGGACAATGAAAGTAGGGAAGACCCAGAAATAAGCGGATAAGAAGATAGTTCATGAAAACCATCAAGAATATTGACCTAGGCTTCAAAAAGTAGAGAAAAGATCTGTTTTGCATGATGGTTGTGTGGATCAGTGTTTTAAGATATTTTTAGCCAGGAATCTTTTCGGTGGAAAAAACCTAATTAAAATTTAACTGAATATGCCAGTTTGGGCACAAATGAAGTGGAAATCAATATTTACACTCCGATATCAGTTCCTGATAATGTAGTCATGAACTAACTGTTATACCTGCAATTGTTTCCATTGAGGGGATGTACGCGTGACACAAAACTATTGTTGTCAGGACATGTGGCTGTTTACGTGACACAGAAAAGTGAACTACAACTACAACTACTACAACTACAACTGCAACTACAACTACAACTGCAACTACAACTGCAACTACTACAACTACAACTAAAACTACTACTACAACTGCAACTAAAACTACAACTACAACTGCAACTACAACTACAACTACTACTACAACTACAACTAATACTACTACTACAACTGCAACTAAAACTACAACTACAACTGCAACTACAACTGCAACTACTACAACTACTACTACAACTACAACTAAAACTACTACTACAACTGCAATTAAAACTACAACTACAACTGCAACTACAACTACAACTACAACTGCAACTAAAACTACTACTACAACTGCAACTACAACTACAACTATAATTACAACTACAACTGCAACTAGAACTACTGCAACTACAACTGCAACTACAACTACAACTGCAACTACAACTACAACTACAACTGCAACTACAACTACAACTGCTACTACAACTGCAACTACAACTACAACTGCAACTACAACTATAACTACAACTGCAACTAGAACTACTGCAACTACAACTACAACTACAACTGCAACTACAATTACAACTACAAATACAACTACAACTGCAACTACTACTACAACTACAACTGCAACTACAACTACAACTACAACTGCAACTACAATAACTACAACTACAACTGCAACTACAACTACTACTACAACTACAACCGCAACTACTACTACAACTACAACTGCAACTACAACTACTACTACAACTACAACTGCAACTACTACTACAACTACAACTACAACTACAATTACAACTACAAATGCAACTACTACTACTACTACAACTACAACTACAACTACAACTACAACTGCAACTACTACTACAACTACAACTACAACTACAACTACAATAACTACAACTACAACTACAACTGCAACTACAACTACAGGGTGGGGAATACATGAAAGGTACAAGCTTATTATTGATTTTTTTACAAATAAATGTAAACTTATACAATCTTCATCCCAACGTTGTGCTACCAATGCCAGACCTGGACCCTAGATGCAAGAACAATAAGAAAAATAACCTCTACTGAGATGAGATGTGTCAGACGAATGACAGGAAATAATCTGAGATATAAAATCCCAAATAGGATGCCGTTCATAATATGAATAGATATGAACAAGTTATCATTATACGCCTCAGAACAGGACACAATCGACCCCATAGTCACATGTATACAAAGTTCAAGATCGGCACCTCAACTACTTGTACATGTGGACAGGCGCCCCAGACTGTTGAACTCATACTTCAAGACTGCACTGAATATAGTAGACTGAGGGAAATCCACTGGCCCATAGATACAACACCACAGACAAAACTATATGAGCCACTACAAGAATGACAAAACACAGTACAATTTATACAGGAAACGACATTGCAGATATAGGCAATACTTCAGGCGAACGAAAGACAGACAGTTAGATAGATAGATAGATAGATAGATAGATAGATAGATAGATAGATAGATAGATAGATAGATAGATAGATAGATAGATAGATAGATAGATAGATAGACAGATAGATAGATAGATAGATAGATAGATAGATAGATAGATAGATAGATAGATAGATAGATAGATAGATAGATAGATAGATAGATAGATAGATAGATAGATAGATAGATAGATAGATAGATAGATAGATAGATAGATAGATAGATAGATAGATAGATAGATAGATAGATAGATAGATAGATAGATAGATAGATAGATAGATAGATAGATAGATAGATAGATAGATAGATAGATAGATAGATAGATAGATAGATAGATAGAGATAGATAGATAGATAGATAGATAGATAGATAGATAGATAGATAGATAGATAGATAGATAGATAGATAGATAGATAGATAGATAGATAGATAGATAGATAGATAGATAGATAGATAGATAGATAGATAGATAGATAGATAGATAGATAGATAGATAGATAGATAGATAGATAGATAGATAGATAGATAGATCAGAAATAAAGAACTGATAAAAAAATCTAGGAATAGCCCCCACCATAGAACATATAAAGAAACAACAGATAAAATAGTTTTGTCACGTGACACGGCAGAAAGATCAAAACACGACACAACGAGCCCTCAATAAAAGTTGTGAGAACACCAGACCCATGGGGCGACCACAAAAAAGATGGATCGATGGAATATTAGAAGCACTAGGAAACATAACAGCAGCAGAGACGAACAGAAGAGCAAAAGACAGCAAATTATATCTCCCCTCGACGCTGAAAGGCAAACTAGGAAGGAAAGGAGAATAAGAAGAAGAAAAAGAAGAGGAATTGTAAACTACAAACTAAGATGGATAGAGTGGTCAAGAGAAAACGTGTCGGCCTCTCGACATGAAGGTTCAGGGTCGAATCCCACTGCTGGCTGGGGAAATTGTTCTCCTTTAACTCCTAGTTTCTTCGTGGCTTTATCCTCCCTCTGGTCTCTATGTAGTCAGAGCCGATGTCTATCTCTCTTGAATAATGACGATAAATACGGGCTCCCGCGTGCACCCTGCGCACGTTACAACTACCCTTGGCAGTTGGAAATCGAAAAGAGCAGGTCAAAATGGCCGCAGCCCTAGAAACACATGTTAATTAGAAGTCAACACCTGCCGAAATAGGATGTGTCGGGCCGAAAGGAGCAACATTGCGTCTTGCTGTAAGCTAGTGATACAACACAACATTGCCTACATAACGGGTGAGCACAAAGAAGAAAAAGTACTTATTATAAAAGTACATATTATAAAAGTACACATCATAAAAGTACACATTATAAAAGTGCACATTATAAAAGTGCACATTTTAAAAGTGCACATTATAAAAGTGCACATTATAAAAGTACACATTATAAAAGTGCACATTATAAAAGTGCACATTATAAACGTACACATTATAAAAGTGCACATTATAAAAGTACACATTATAAAAGTACACATTATAAAAGTGCACATTATAAAAGTACACGTTATTAAAGTGCACATTATAAAAGTGCACATGATAAAAGTGCACTTTATAAAAGTACACATTATAAAAGTACACGTTGTAAAAGTACACGTTATAAAAGTACACATTATAAAAGTACACGTTATAAAGGTACACATTATAAAAGTACACGTTATAAAAGTGCACATTATAAAAGTGCACATTATAAAAGTACACAAAATAAAAGTACACATTATAAAAGTACACAGTATAAAAGTACACATTATAAAAGTGAAATAAAAAGTACAGTATTCCCGTCACGCCAAGTGGCATATAGGGAATATGGTGTTAGTGACCATAAATTTTACAGTCCTTCAGCACATGATTTTTGGGGTAATGTGGTCGGTATTACGCCCGTGCCGCTTTACTTTCCCAGAAAAAAATCCGGTACCCTTTAAAGGCTGGGTGAACCGGAAGCCATCGGTTGAGATCGAACCATACTTCTTGTCCTTTGTAGCCAAGTTCACTAACCTCTGAGCTATCGCGACTCGCATTATAAAAATGCAATCAAGAATATATGGTCCTTTTTGTCTTGTCAGACAGTCTAGTAGAGGCTATTGTGTATTTTTTTTTTGAGGTTTTGATTTTGTCGAACAGCTTCTCTCGTGGCTAATTTTACCAATGTTTGACAAACACACATGGCCATATAATGAACATGTTAGGCCAACTAATCCACCGGGTTTTCCATCCTTTTTCATGAGTTTTTTCCCTTCTAAGTTTTGCCTTAACACAGTCTCAAATGATGTTATACCGTTCCTTATACAAGTTCTCCATGATGTGCGATCACTTGCCAGATATTCCCAGTCATTGTCACAGATGGAGAAGTCATTCAGAGATGATTTACAGATATCTCTATATCGTAGTTTAGGTCTGCCGATTTGTCTTTTTCCGTGTGTTAGTTCGCCATATAGTATTTGCCTGGGGATGCGCTTTTCTTCCATTCGCTGGACGTGCCCCAGCCATCTTAGCCTTCGACATCAGAGCATCGACATGATTGTTGAGGTCTTAGCACGTTGCAGGACAGTTAAGTTGGTTATTTTGTCCTGCCATTTGATGTGCATTATTCTGCGGAGACATCGCATGTGGAAGACATTTAGTCTTTTTTCCTGGTTTAAGTATGTTGTCCAGGTTTCAGATCCATATAATACTGTGCTAAGCACACAAGTTTGATATATTAAGAGTTTAGTCTTTAGTGTTAGTTTCGTGTTGTTCCAGGCCCTTTCTGTGGGTTTGCCGAAAGTCGTAGCTGCTTTACCAATTCGGCTGTTTATGTCATTATCAAGAGAAGTGGTTGGCGTAATTGTGGATCCAAGTTAAGTTAATTTCTGTACTGATTCTAATGGATAATCTTTAAATGATATAATATAAATAATAATAATGATATAAATGATAATAATAATAATAATAGCAATAACTCATATCTCTGTGTGTGCATGTCTGTGTTAGTCACCTCTAGTGACTCGGGCAGATGGTGCTCGTAAACCTGGGAGGGTAGACCATCTAAGGGCAGAATCCCCCTACAGAAAAGACAATCTGCTGCCTTGCAGGAAGATTGGGGACAATCAAAGGCTAGGGAAAGCAAACCTGAAAAAATGCTGGCTGAAATCGGATGCACTGGGCCACTGGCGCAGAACACAGTGCAACGTATTAACGGGTGTTCAATCAGAGTGGATCTGGCGGACTCTAAATGTGACGTTCTGTCTGTGGGGGCGATCAACACACTTAGCCTGACAGCTGACTTCATGTGGGAGTCTGGAATCCTACTCTGACTGAGTCCTGATCGCAGAGAGAGAGAGAGATAATAGCAATAATGAATACATTTTAAATAAAGTATGAGCTCTCTGCGTACCTTATGGTGTATGGTAAATATAGTGATCGTGTACTTACAGTTCGACGACCAGCAAAACATTATAGATGGTGTGGTCAGCATCACGCCAGGTTACTTTATGTTAACAGAAGGAAATGTTCTGGTGTTCATTCTCAGAGGCATGATTGACCCCAATCATTGTCTGTGAGAAGAAAGAAAATGTCGACTTGACTAGGAGTTGAACCTGGCCCGTCTGACCAAGCACACTAGCCACTGGGAGTCGCGATGGCTCAGTCGTTAGTGAGAAAATAGTAAAGAGCCCCCGTCACGCCAAGTGGTGTATAGGGAATATGGTGTTAGTGACCATACATTTTACAGACCTTCAGCACATGATTTTTGGGGTAATGCGGTCGGTACTACGCCCGTGCCGCTTTACTTTCCAAGAAAAATATCCGGTACCTATTTAAGGCTGGGTGAAACTGGAAGCCGTCGGTTGGGATCGAACCCTACCCTTTGTCCTTTGTAGTCAAGTTCACTAAACACTAAGCTATCGCGGCTCCCAGTCGTTAGTGAACTGGACTACAAAGGACAAGAATCGGGTTCGATCCTGATCGACGGCTTTCGGGTTCACCCAGCCTTAAATAGGTACCGACTTTTTTTCTTCTGGCACGGACGTAATACCGACCACATTACCCCAAAAGCCATGTGCTGAAGGTCTGTAAATAAAATGATGGTCACTAACATCATATTCCCTATACGCCACTTGGCGTGATGGGGCACTTTACTTACTTACACTAGCCACTCAGACATTTCGCTTTCACTAGGTAATACGGTAATTTATATTTGGGCAGTAAGGCAATTTAATCTTATCTTTCACATAACGAATGATGGAAAATGCAAAACTGAAATAAACAAAAGAATAGGTATGGCAAAAACTAATTTTAATGCCATGAAAAATATACTAAAAACAAAACAAATATCAGCAGGGCTGAAAATAAGAATGGCAAAATGTTACGTATTCTCGATATTCCTGTATGGTGCAGAAACATGGACATTAGACAAGAAAACAGAACAGAAAATTGAAGCCTTTGAAATGTGGATTTATAGAAGAATAGGTAGAATTGGATGGAAACAAAAGATAACAAACGATGAAGTTTTAAAACAACTGAAAATAAAAAGAGAACTACTAAATACAATTAAGACAAGACAAATGACATTTTTGGGGTATGTTAAAAGACGCAACAGCCTACTAAAAGTAATATTGGAAGGAAAAATACAAGGTAAAAGAGGCAGAGGCAGACCAAGACTAACATGGACGAGTAACATCAAAAGATGGACAAGTCAATCTATGTCAGCCTGCACCATCAAAGCAAGAAACAGAGTAGAATGGCGATCCATGGTAGCCAACCTTCGTTGCGGAGAAGGCACGCGATGATGATGATTTGACATACAATGGAAGCAGAGACACCCGCCAGAACGGGGGCTGAAAGCAGCTCTGCGCATGTTAAAAGATTCCCTGGCAGTTTGAAATTGAAAGGAGCAGAACAAAAAAGGATCGAAAAAACAGAACTATCCAGATTCTACTCCACCTCTTCGGAGTGCCTCTAGCAATGATCTAAGTGAATAAGGAATCGAGAAGAAAGGCAACCTGTAACACAAAAATGCAATGCTGAAGTCGGATATATTGAGCCGAAAGACGCAAATATCACAGCCTTGGTGCTAACAGCTACACGGTGCACCTGCCCCCATTTAACGTCCTTTCAAATGATGACGATGACGACTCTTCATACCTTTTACAACTTTGTTAACTTCTACAACTTCGTTAACTTCTACAACTTCGTTAACTTCTACAACTTCGCTAAGTTCTACAACTTCGTTAAGTTCTACAACTTCGTTAACTTCTACAACTTCGTTAACTTCTACAATTTCGTTAACTTCTACAATTTCGTTAACTTCTACAATTTCGTTAACTTCTACAACTTCGTTAACTTCTACAATTTCGTTAACTTCTACAACTTCGTTAACTTCTACAACTTAGTTAACTTCTACAATTTCGTTAACTTCTACAACTTCGTTAACTTTTACAATTTCGTTAACTTCTACAATTTCGTTAACTGCTACAACGTCGTTAAGTTCTACAACTTCGTTAACTTCTACAACTTCGTTAACTTCTACAATTTCGTTAACTTCTACAACTTCGTTAACTTCTACAATTTCGTTAACTTCTACAACTTCGTTAAGTTCTACAACTTCGTTAACTTCTACAACTTCGTTAACTTCTACAACTTCGTTAAGTTCTACAACTTCGTTAACCTCTACAATTTCGTTAACATCTACAACTTCGTTAACTTCTACAATTTCGTTAACTTCTACAACTTCGTTAACTTCTACAATTTCGTTAACTTCTACAACTTCGTTAACTTCTACAACTTCGTTAAGTTCTACAACTTCGTTAACTTCTACAACTTCGTTAACTTCTACAACTTCGTTAACTTCTACAATTTCGTTAACTTCTACAACTTCGTTAATTTCTACAATTTCGTTAACTTCTACAATTTCGTTAACTTCTACAATTTCGTTAACTTCTACAACTTCGTTAAGTTCTACAACTTCGTTAACTTCTACAATTTCGTTAACTTCTACAACTTCGTTAACTTCTACAACTTCGTTAACTTCTACAACTTCGTTAACTTCTACAATTTCGTTAACTTCTACAACTTCTACAACTTCGTTAACTTCTACAACTTCGTTAACTTCTACAATATCGTTAACTTCTACAACTTCGTTAACTTCTACAACTTCGTTAAGTTCTACAACTTCGTTAACTTCTACAACTTCGTTAACTTCTACAATTTCGTTAACTTCTACAATTTCGTTAACTTCTACAACTTCGTTAACTTCTACAACTTCGTTAACTTCTACAATTTCGTTAACTTATACGACTTCGTTAACTTCTACAACTTCGTTAACTTCTACAACTTCGTTAGCTTCTACAACTTCGTTAGCTTCTACAACTTCGTTAACTTCTACAACTTCTTTAAGTTCTACAACTTCGTCAACAAATACCGGAAGTCAAGTTTCTTCCTTTCTTCCTCTGGGAAGACAAAGGACAGAAGCGAACAAATGAAAGACGATCTGACTTGAGCGCTATTTGACTCTGGAGCCATCACTGGGTCAGTCCTACATTGATGATTGACAGGTCATTTCATACCCTGGAAGCGTGCCTGGACTGCCTAAAGCGGTCGCCCAGCATGCTATGTCCCGGAGATGGTTTCAATAAAAACCATCACGTTAATTGTTAATGTGAATTCGATTGAAAATCATCTATCGAAGGGAGTAGATTTTTGTATCAGTTTACAGGCTTCTTCAATATAAGAATTATAACATCTATTTCAACATTAACTATAGAAATATAATTCTAATAATAGTCTCTAAAATATTTACATATTCTATCTATCTATTGACCTATCGAGCCATAGCCGGCCCATAGGGCATGGACCCAGATACTTTTTCTCTTATATAAATTTTATTCTAGCAGTTTTCAATCCTTCTTAAGATATTTTATCAAATCTTGCCATTTTATTCTGTTCTGTGCAAGCAACTCTATCTCATTGAGGGAACCGATTCCTACTGCTCTTGCCTCTCTGATCAATGTTCCTCTCAGTGTCTCTATGGGTCGGCCTCTTTTTCTCTTACCTGTTGTTTCCCACATGAGGGCTTGCTTAGCTATTCGGTTATTATCTCTCCTCATCACATGTCCAACATATGACCATCGTCTTTTCTTGATTACTGAAGATATTAGTAATTGATTGAAGTTTTTTTGATTTTCCTCGTTTGTTCTGAATTCGTTCCACAATATAACAAACATTTACATATTAGATTTAGCTATATCTAGTCTGATATGTAATATGTAATCTATCCCATTTTATTTCCTTCATGAAATCAGTTTTACTGCAGTTGGAACGTCAGCATTTCAACACCGGAGCCCGTCCCACTGTATCTCGAAGCGGGTAGAGACCGAAAAATAACCAACTGTCCTGCGACGTGCTAAGACCCCAACAATCATGGCGATGCTCAGATGTCGAAGGCTAAGATGGCTGGGGCATGTCCAGCGAATGGAAGAAAAACGCATCCCCAAGCAAATACTATATGGTGAACTAACACACGGAAAAAGATAAATCGGCAGACCTAAACTACGATATAGAGATATCTGTAAATCATCTCTGAATGACTTCTCCATCTATGGATATGACTGGGAACATCTAACAAGTGATCGCACATCATGGAGAGCATGTATAAGGAACGGTAAAACATCTAATATTGAGTCTGTGCTAAGACAAAACTTAGAAGAGAAAAGACTCATGAAAAATGAAGGAAAACCCTGTGGACCAGTGGGCCTGACTTGTTCATTCTGTGACCGCGTGTGTTTGTCAAACATTGGTAGAATTAGCCACGAGAGAAGCTGTTCAACAAAATTAAAACCTCAACAAAAATACAGAATAGCCGCTACTAGACCGTCTGACAAGACGAAAAGAGCCATATATACAGACTGATTGTTCCTGTAACGTGTTGATTATAGATTCATCTATTTTCCCACTAAACAATCCGTACCGACCAGACACCTTTTCCACCTGTAGACTCATCAGTCTCTCAATACATCCATGAACAACCTATCCTCCCCTTCTCTTAACTCTTGCCGTAGGGAAGCTCTTTATCAATGCAACGGAAGAAATTTCAGAGACAACATGTTTCATAGTTTAAAGAATCAATCTACATATTGATATTTATCTAACATAAAAAAGTAAAGTAAAGTACCCCCGTCACGCCAAGTAGCGTATAGGGAATATGGTGTTAATGACCATACATTTTACAGACCTTCGGCACATGATTTTGAGGGTAATGTGGTCGGTATTACGCCCGTGCCGCTTTACTTTCCCAGAAAAAAAATCCGGTATCCTTTAAAGGCTTGGTGAACCGGGAGCCGTCGGTTGGGATCGAACCCTACCCCTTGTCATTTGTAGTCCAGTTCACTAACCACTGAGCGATCGCGGCTCCGTTTTATCTAACATATAACATATTATATACGAATGTTTAGATAATTGAACAAGGTATTAGATTTCACAAATACCAAGATGATACAAGACATTTAAAAAAATAAATGGTTTGATGGCGGTTGACATTAATCAAAGTGAGAGTGACGCACTATGCGCCGAAAATGGACATGGCGCAAAATGCGTCGAAACGTAGGGAACAAATTAAGGAATGAAGAACAAACATGGTGATGTACTAACTGTAGAGAATAAGGCCACACTCAGTGATAATAAGGTTATCAGGTACCTCCGTGCCCTGGGCTGTAATGTAATAGAAACACATATATATCAACAAGGTTATCAGGTACCTCCGTGCCCTGGGTTGTAATGTAATAGAAACACATATATATCAACAAGGTTATCAGGTACCTCCGTGCCCTGGGCTGTAATGTAATAAAGACACATATATATCATCAACAAGGTTATCAGGTACCTCCGTGCCCTGGGTTGTAATGTAATAGAAACACATATATATCAACAAGGTTATCAGGTACCTCCCTGCCCTGGGCTGTAATGTAATAAAGACACATATATATCATCAACAAGGTTATCAGGTACCTCCGTGCCCTGGGCTGTAATGTAATAAAGACACATATATATCATTAACAAGGTTATCATGTACCTCCGTGCCCTGGGCTGTAATGTAATAAAGACACATATATATCATCAACAAGGTTATCATGTACCTCCGTGCCCTGGGCTGTAATGTAATAAAGACACATATATATCATCAACAAGGTTATCATGTACCTCCCTGCCCTGGGCTGTAATGTAATAAAGACACATATATATCATCAACAAGGTTATCAGGTACCTCCCTGCCCTGGACTGTAATGTAATAAAGACACATATATATCATCAACAAGGTTATCAGGTACCTCCCTGCCCTGGGCTGTAATGTAATAAAGACACATATATCATCAACAAGGTTATCAGGTACCTCCCTGCCCTGGGCTGTAATGTAATAAAGACACATATATATCATCAAGGTTATCAGGTACCTCCGTGCCCTGGGCTGTAATGTAATAAAGACACATATATATCATTAACAAGGTTATCATGTACCTCCGTGCCCTGGGCTGTAATGTAATAAAGACACATATATATCATCAACAAGGTTATCATGTACCTCCGTGCCCTGGGCTGTAATGTAATAAAGACACATATATATCATCAACAAGGTTATCATGTACCTCCCTGCCCTGGGCTGTAATGTAATAAAGACACATATATATCATCAACAAGGTTATCAGGTACCTCCCTGTCCTGGACTGTAATGTAATAAAGACACATATATATCATCAACAAGGTTATCAGGTACCTCCCTGCTCTGGGCTGTAATGTAATAGAAACACATATATATCATCAACAAGGTTATCATGTACCTCCCTGCCCTGGACTGTAATGTAATAAAGACACATATATATCATCAACAAGGTTATCAGGTACCTCCCTGCCCTGGACTGTAATGTAATAAAGACACATATATATCATCAACAAGGTTATCAGGTACCTCCCTGCCCTGGACTGTAATGTAATAAAGACACATATATATCATCAACAAGGTTATCAGGTACCTCCCTGCCCTGGGCTGTAATGCAATAAAGACACATATATATCATCAACAAGGTTATCAGGTACCTCCCTGCCCTGGACTGTAATGTAATAAAGACACATATATATCATCAACAAGGTTATCATGTACCTCCCTGCCCTGGAATGTAATGTAATAAAGACACATATATATCATCAACAAGGTTATCAGGTACCTCCCTGCCCTGGACTGTAATGTAATAAAGACACATATATATCATCAACAAGGTTATCGTGTACCTCCCTGCCCTGGACTGTAATGTAATAAAGACACATATATATCATCAACAAGGTTATCAGGTACCTCCCTGCCCTGGACTGTAATGTAATAAAGACACATATATATCATCAACAAGGTTATCAGGTACCTCCCTGCCCTGGACTGTAATGTAATAAAGACACATATATATCATCAACAAGGTTATCAGGTACCTCCCTGCCCTGGGCTGTAATGTAATAAAGACACATATATATCATCAACAAGGTTATCAGGTACCTCCGTGCCCTGGACTGTAATGTAATAAAGACACATATATATCATTAACAAGGTTATCATGTACCTCCGTGCCCTGGGCTGTAATGTAATAAAGACACATATATATCATCAACAAGGTTATCATGTACCTCCGTGCCCTGGGCTGTAATGTAATAAAGACACATATATATCATCAACAAGGTTATCATGTACCTCCCTGCCCTGGGCTGTAATGTAATAAAGACACATATATATCATCAACAAGGTTATCAGGTACCTCCCTGTCCTGGACTGTAATGTAATAAAGACACATATATATCATCAACAAGGTTATCAGGTACCTCCCTGCTCTGGGCTGTAATGTAATAGAAACACATATATATCATCAACAAGGTTATCATGTACCTCCCTGCCCTGGACTGTAATGTAATAAAGACACATATATATCATCAACAAGGTTATCAGGTACCTCCCTGCCCTGGACTGTAATGTAATAAAGACACATATATATCATCAACAAGGTTATCAGGTACCTCCGTGCCCTGGACTGTAATGTAATAAAGACACATATATATCATCAACAAGGTTATCAGGTACCTCCCTGCCCTGGACTGTAATGTAATAAAGACACATATATATCATCAACAAGGTTATCAGGTACCTCCCTGCCCTGGACTGTAATGTAATAAAGACACATATATATCATCAACAAGGTTATCAGGTACCTCCCTGCCCTGGGCTGTAATGCAATAAAGACACATATATATCATCAACAAGGTTATCAGGTACCTCCCTGCCCTGGACTGTAATGTAATAAAGACACATATATATCATCAACAAGGTTATCATGTACCTCCCTGCCCTTGAATGTAATGTAATAAAGACACATATATATCATCAACAAGGTTATCAGGTACCTCCCTGCCCTGGACTGTAATGTAATAAAGACACATATATATCATCAACAAGGTTATCGTGTACCTCCCTGCCCTGGACTGTAATGTAATAAAGACACATATATATCATCAACAAGGTTATCAGGTACCTCCCTGCCCTGGACTGTAATGTAATAAAGACACATATATATCATCAACAAGGTTATCAGGTACCTCCCTGCCCTGGACTGTAATGTAATAAAGACACATATATATCATCAACAAGGTTATCAGGTACCTCCCTGCCCTGGGCTGTAATGTAATAAAGACACATATATATCATCAACAAGGTTATCAGGTACCTCCGTGCCCTGGACTGTAATGTAATAAAGACACATATATATCATCAACAAGGTTATCAGGTACCTCCCTGCTCTGGGCTGTAATGTAATAGAAACACATATATATCATCAACAAGGTTATCATGTACCTCCCTGCCCTAGAATGTAATGTAATAAAGACACATATATATCATCAACAAGGTTATCAGGTACCTCCGTGCCCTGGACTGTAATGTAATAAAGACACATATATATCATCAACAAGGTTATCAGGTACCTCCCTGCCCTGGACTGTAATGTAATAAAGACACATATATATCATCAACAAGGTTATCAGGTACCTCCCTGCCCTGGGCTGTAATGTAATAAAGACACATATATATCATCAACAAGGTTATCAGGTACCTCCGTGCCCTGGACTGTAATGTAATAAAGACACATATATATCATCAACAAGGTTATCATGTACCTCCCTGCCCTGGACTGTAATGTAATAAAGACACATATATATCATCAACAAGGTTATCAGGTACCTCCCTGCCCTGGACTGTAATGTAATAAAGACACATATATATCATCAACAAGGTTATCATGTACCTCCGTGCCCTGGACTGTAATGTAATAAAGACACATATATATCATCAACAAGGTTATCAGGTACCTCCCTGCCCTGGACTGTAATGTAATAAAGACACATATATATCATCAACAAGGTTATCAGGTACCTCCCTGCCGTGGGCTGTAATGTAATAGAAACACATATATATCAACAAGGTTATCAGGTACCTCCGTGCCCTGGGTTGTAATGTAATAGAAACACATATATATCATCAACAAGGTTATCAGGTACCTCCGTGCCCTGGGCTGTAAAGTAATAAAGACACATATATATCATCAACAAGGTTATCAGGTACCTCCGTGCCCTGGGTTGTAATGTAATAGAAACACATATATATCAACAAGGTTATCAGGTGCCTCCGTGCCCTGGGCTGTAATGTAATAGAAACACATATATATCATCAACAAGGTTATCAGATACCTCCGTGCCCTGGGCTGTAATGCAATAAAGACACATATATATCATCAACAAGGTTATCAGGTACCTCCGTGCCCTGGGCTGTAATGTAATAAAGACACATATATATCATCAACAAGGTTATCAGGTACCTCCCTGATCTGGGCTGTAATGTAATAGAAACACATATATATCATCAACAAGGTTATCAGGTACCTCCCTGCCCTGGACTGTAATGTAATAAAGACACATATATATCATCAACAAGGTTATCATGTACCTCCCTGCCCTGGGCTGTAATGTAATAAAGACACATATATATCATCAACAAGGTTATCAGGTACCTCCGTGCCCTGGGTTGTAATGTAATAGAAACACATATATATCAACAAGGTTATCAGGTGCCTCCGTGCCCTGGGCTGTAATGTAATAGAAACACATATATATCATCAACAAGGTTATCAGATACCTCCGTGCCCTGGGCTGTAATGTAATAAAGACACATATATATCATCAACAAGGTTATCAGGTACCTCCCTGCTCTGGGCTGTAATGTAATAGAAACACATATATATCATCAACAAGGTTATCAGGTACCTCCCTGCCCTGGACTGTAATGTAATAAAGACACATATATATCATCAACAAGGTTATCATGTACCTCCGTGCCCTGGGCTGTAATGTAATAAAGACACATATATATCATCAACAAGGTTATCAGGTACCTCCCTGCCCTGGGCTGTAATGTAATAAAGACACATATATATCATCAACAAGGTTATCAGGTACCTCCCTGCCCTGGGCTGTAATGTAATAAAGACACATATATATCATCAACAAGGTTATCAGGTACCTCCCTGCCCTGGGCTGTAATGTAATAAAGACACATATATATCACGTACTTTCGGTCATTGTTTCCTCACAGAGTTTCTAAGACCACGTTGGTGGTTACCAACGTGTTTAATCGGCGAGCAACTGTATCTGTCATATGACAGTGCACCCGGTGACATCTGACGAATTAATCTGATCACCTTTGAGACAGACAGGTGTGTCAACCAATCAATTTTAACACTGGTTTCCATGAGCCAATCATCATAGTCCCAGCAAGAGTTCCCACGAGTAAGGCGGGAAATTCGAAAATGCGCAGTGCAATCTATAAGATAATTTCCGTTACATGCAGTCTGATCAAATATCTTATGAGCAGTGTAATCAGGTGCACGGGCTTATCCCGGAGGCGTGGTGGCTTAATTTGCTGGAAGTGGCGTCGCTGTTGATCACAATGGTCCCGGTTTAATTCCTAGATTATTTCTTTTTCAGATGGACATGGTTTCGTAGTTTTCCCATCATTTTAAAATGAGTACCTGAGACTTTTTTTCTGCGAGAGTGGGGTCCCTGGCGTGATGCCGACCATATCACTCATCATATGTGTTAATAGTGCTTGAATTGTATGGGCACTGATAACATAAGTATCTAACCTGAGCAGTAAAGATCATTCTGTTGGGAGCTGAGGAAAGAGGGAGGCGAGGAACGAGATGGGAAGATAACATAACTATCTAGCCTGAGCTGTATAGATCATTCTGTTGGGAGCTGAGGAAGGAGGGAGGCGAGGAACGAGATGGGAAGATAACATAACTATCTAGCATGAGCTGTATAGATCATTCTGTTGGGAGCTGAGGAAGGAGGGAGGCGAGGAACGAGATGGGAAGATAACATAAACAAGTTGACGGACCTCAACTTTGAAGTATCAGAAGTGATTGTAGATTAAAATGAAGTGTGATGAAGCATGTCAGTGGTGCCCTAACGACCCCCAGGGATACGGGATGAGGAAAGTTGAAGGAAGTATTTTCAACAGATCACAATAACCGCAGGTCCGGCGATATTGTGATGATGGTGAAGCTCTAGGACATTAATTAGGCAATGACTATACTTCATTTTCAATGTCTTCTTCTCTCTCACCCGTGTGGCTACCGAGACCCTGACCTTGGCTAGGGATGAAAATAATAAAGCCACTGTCACATGTCACTCATGTCATTAAAAAAAAACAAAGCCACTGTCATCTGTCACTCACGTGATTAAAAAAAAAATAATAAAGCCACTGTCACCTGTCACTCGTGTCATAAAAAAAATAACACAGCCACTGTCACCTGTCACTCGTGTCGTAAGAAAATAACAAAGCCACTGTCATCTGCTACTCATGTCGTAAGAAAATAACACAGCCACTGTCATCTGCCACTCATGTCGTAAGAAAATAACACAGCCACTGCCATCTGTCACTCATGTCGTAAGAAAATAACACAGCCACTGTCATCTGTCACTCATGTCGTAAGAAAATAACAAAGCCACTGTCACATGTCACTCACGTCATTAAAAAAATAACACAACCACTGTCATCTGTCACTCATGTCGTAAGAAAATAACACAGCCACTGTCATCTGTCACTCATGTCGTAAGAAAATAACACAGCCACTGTCATCTGTCACTCATGTCGTAAGAAAATAACACAACCACTGTCATCTGTCACTCATGTCGTAAGAAGATAACACAGCCACTGTCATCTGCTACTCATGTCGCGAAAGGCCAGTAGTATACCAGGAAGGATTTGGATATTATTGTGGCGCTAATTTAACAAAGATATATAGGGCGGCGCGCGGCGCGCATAAAGCGTGTGGCGCAGGGGGAGTTAACCGTGACATTTCGTGTCGAGGTGTTGACCTCTAGTCCCGGTGACCCCGGAAGTGACGTGTTTATGTCTGGTGTATGCTGACTTTGGAGTTCTTGCTGTACTTGCTCGATAGTGATAGGTTAGTAGATTATACAACATCAATGAAAAACAATCAAAATAAAACAAAAGACAAAAGATATATTTTATTCTTTTATTATCTCAATAGGTGTATAACATACAGTGGATATTATATATCATTACAAACATATTTAGTACACGAAGTAAATATATAGTACAAGGATAACATTTATTTATAGCTATGTAGTTGGGCGTCTGCTTAGCTTTGTGTCATAAATGAAGCATAATGGGTGAAACTGTTAGAGATTGCTGGTTAGTCTAAACTGGTAAAGTAAAGAATTAGATATCTAGAGGCGTAGTCGAGACGTTATCATCAGCTACCTTTCTTTTTATATAGAAATAGGAAAGAGCATTTCTTGTTTGACTGTAGGAAAATATGGAATTATTTAAGACTTTGAAACCTACATTTTTCCCACCCTTGGCCTTTTGCGTAGCGAGAACCTCTAAAAACATATCTTTATCTAATTTGTTGTGTTGCTTGCTTAGCCCTTTACAACTGATTTTATCGTAATCCCCACTACAATGGTACGTTTTACTACATAAGCTAACAAGACCCGTCCCTTCGTACTCTAGTTTAAAAAGCCCGGGTGTTCGTTTGGTGTACGCTTTAACACCCTTACAGTTTATACAGTCTGTCTTGCTAATATGCTCATCGCAAAACTCGGCGGGAAACCAGTCTTTATATACGCTATTAAACTCATCCCGCAGACCTGACTTAACTATATCCTCCAACTTAGGTGCACTTAAAGCCAAGTATAAACTATCAGTATCTGTTTCACATAACTGAAAGTCGGATCTAGCCACAAACTTATCTAAGAACTCGAAATAAAAATCTAACATACGAAGTTTTGCATATTGATACACGAAGAAACCGATTTGTAGGGGTAAGTCCCAAACAGTTTTCTTTTTCGCCATCTCAACTTCAAAAAGATCCACACCTATTTCAGTCATCTTTTTAAACCGGGAACTATTAATCATTTTCGATATCTCATCCCCCTGAACATATGAGACAGCGCTATGATTGGCCTTATTGGTTAGAGTCTTCCCGTAGGCTGAGTTTCCTAAGAGCTTCATCGTATCACTTACTATAGATTGATTTTCATCTAGATCACCAGCCCGCCTAGCGTCAGAAACCATTTCGCCAAACTTTTTAAAACAACTAGACGGTTGATATTCTATCACTTGATAAATTTTTGTCACCTCCAATCCGTGGTCTAAATACCATTTTAACAGCGGTGTTGCCAACAAAATTTTTTCCCCGATATAACTACCGATTAGGGTGCGACGAGGGGTTGACAACAAGTTATGTTTGAGGGCATATTCACCCATAAACGGTCCAATATCGTCACGCGTGACGTCAATATTTTTGAAAATTGGAGTCATCTCACTGAAATGTTCCTTCAGGCGGTCGGGAACATGTAGATCACATTCCACTAAACCAAAACATGTCCCATCTGAAACAGAAGTCAGAATCTGTTTATCACTGAGAGGGAGCCCTTCTTTAGAGTAAGAGGGTCTAGCTCGAGGGATGGCTTTAGAAAGGAAAGCCCTAATGGTTGGGTCAGACTTTTTCAGAGCCTGCCACTCACATTCCCACATAACTTCTACCGGGACTTTGACCTCCTCGGTTAGATAGGTATGTATCTCACATGTTTTTTCAAACAGTTCGAACAAGGGTTTATTATTAACAGGGTTTCTATCTTTATCTTTGGTGAGGGGACAGTCTTTGTGACCATGGTACAGACAACCATGAAAATTGTAGCCTCTTCTATTGGAGTTATCCCACCCATCCACGGGGATGTTTCTATCACCTAACCGAAACTCCCTTCCATTAAACTGAGTTTTCAACTCCACCCCTTTTTGATCAGCGACCCACGTTAGCCACTCTCTACTTTGTTGGACGTAGTAGTTAGCTTTTTCGACCCTAAACCCGGTCTCCATCCTTCTAATAATTGGGTAATCTGTTGGCATCGGGTTCATCAGAGCCCAAAGATACAACGCGTTGGCATCGTAACCTTGGATGGATTTGACCAGCTTTCCGCCCCTAATAAACGTTTTCCCTACTTCATGATACCTATGAAAAATTATAGAGGGACCCCCAACGACATTATCTCTAATCATTGTGTGTAGACTCGCCTGTTTACTCGAACATAAATTAAACATTACACCCCTATCAACAGTCTTAAAAAGATACTTTAAACAAACACCCGGAACCGAAATGGCGTCTTTAAAACAGTCCACACCCCGCTCCCCATAAAAGCGAACCTGCTGCTCCAAGGCTTCTAAGAAGGGGACTACATCTTTGTTATTATACCAAATCAAAAAGTCCTTAAGGGTCGTCATCTTATTGTCCTTCCAGACCTTTTTACACAGAGCGTACTCCTCTTCCGAAATATTACAATTTTTTAGGCTGGAAAAGAAGGCTGAGTGAGGAGGTAACTCCGTCTCGTCCAACTTTTGGGGGTCGTCTATATATTCATAACAAAAGTAACCCTTTGTCTCACTAATCTTATAAGCTACCAGATATTTACTATAGCTAAACCCAGGGGCTAGATAGTTTACTATATCTAAGAATTTTAGATTCTGTGTTGCAATACACATGAAGTTATTGTTTCTTTTAACTATAAACTTGAACGGTTTTTCTACTTTGTAGTCCACTTCCATTTTAGCTTCCTCTTCTTCGTTAACATCGGCTTCTTCTTCTTCTTCTTCCATACTATCGCCTTCTTCGTCCACTTGTGGAGTGGCATCCATGAAGTGCTTTATTAATTAAGGTTTAATGACGTTGACGTCATATTTCCCCGAGTTAAACCCTAGCACGGGAAGCTCTTTTAAATATTCATCAAACCTAACTATTATCTTGTTCTTATTTAGAGCATGGAGTTGAGTAAAAATACTTTCAAACCGATCTCGCAACAACGAGTATGCCTTAGCAGCTATATCAGTGAGATAATCAAGCATCTGACTAACTAAAATTTGTGGGTCACCCTTGGTTATGAAGCATTTTGGGGCCTCCCACCCGGGGACATTTGACGCTATAGAGCAGGAGAGGGGTACGTGTTTAGCTACAAAGGTAGTCGAGTGCGTCCCTCGGGGAACATTCCTACTATCAAAATAACATTCATAATCGAATGTCGCCCTGAACGGGTAAATAAAAGACTCGGGCGTACTTATCCCTTCAGCACTGATCGCGTCCCATACACTTTCAGGTGAAGAGTAAACTCCACCCTTATATGTCTCTACAGTCATATCCCCATTGCATGTTTTTTCGTGCTTATCCATACGCCAAAACTCTTTCCACAATTTCCCACATTTTCCACAAGAAAAGCTTTTACTAGCCCTAGAAAGATCGTTTATATAAAATAAGTGGCTTTTGTAAAGTAAAAGACGGAGAGTTTCGCTATAACTACTCCCACTTCTCAGGACAATACGCAAGGCTCGTTCAGAATCAAACTCAAAAATATCTATGTTTACTGAAAAACAACTTTCTAAGAGAGACATTTCAGCAAGAGTTACACCGGGAAAGTTACTTAACATTAAAGAGGGGTAAAACTGTTTGAAAAGTAGTCTCGACGCCTTCCTAACATTATTAAGTGGAGTCCCTCGATGGACAGCTAGACAACGGAAGAAACAGAGATTATCCTTGTAAACTTTAGAATTGGAGTCGTTTTGAATGGTATTAATCCCATGGTTCGAAGCAATGTATGTTGGGATATCTAGCAGACACCCTATAGGATAATCTTGAAGTTTATAAACATAAACACTCGTACTGACTAAGGCTTCCAAGGTGTATTTGTTTGTCTCCCTATTTTTGTCTGCATACCCTAATATATCACTTTCATTTAATCTATCAACAAACGTTTCAAAATCATTTCTGTTGTTAACTAACAGGGGTTTGTCTAAACCTGTCGCGTTATTTGAGCTTGCGTGAAAGTAACGCAGCCCCTGTGTCTCCCTATGTCTTAAAACTAGATGATGACTATAATTCACCTTGAAACGTTTTTTCTGGCCTTGGAAGATTGGGGTTACAAGAGTCTTCCAATCTATAGGAGTATCAGGCTGATGGAATATAGTGTACGTATCCATGTATTTGTTCCTACGTTCATGTGTTCTAATAGCTAACCAGTTGTTCTTATATATCTTCTTAATATCTTGAGGTAGCTGATTTAGAGAGTCAACTTCATTAATAAGTCTTGGTCTCTTTGAGGGCTCTTGAGTCGAACTCTTTACTGCCCGCTTGCGTGAGGTTGTCGATACTTGTGGACGTGCTGGTGATGCAGGAACTACTGATACAAGAGATACAGAATGCTCTGTCTTAATATGTCTGGCAAGGCTGTCTACTCTTGTATATACTCGGTCACAAACTTCACATTTGTATTCCTGACACCCATGTACACTAGCAACGTGTCGTTTTATGTCCCGGCTCCGGGTGAAAGTTTTGGAGCAGAGATGACAAGTGTTAGACATCTGTAGAAAAGAAATTGAAACATTACAACTAAAGAATAAAGAACAGTAAACAGTACAAGGAAAGAAAACCAGTAAATGTAATCAACGAGACTCACAGATTGTCGAAATTAGGTTACTAAAGTATCATACTATAATATTAAAGAACTAAGATAACACTTACTTTTACGTGTCTGAAGGCGCGAGCCACAACTGCCCGCAACAACTGTAAGCGTATATCTGATTACAAGCTTCTCAGATATATACACTTGAAACACCGGAAGTGTTACTAAAAATAGAACTGACCTCTGAGGCAATACCGGATGTGTTACTAAAAATAGTTTTTGACCGCTGATGCAATGCCCGTGGAGTTTCTAAAAATAGATTTTGACGTATGATGGCAATTTTATGAGTTTACCTCCTGACCTTTTTTGGTGACTACGCCCCTGAATTCGACGAAAAGCGTAAATTTTCATTCTAGGCATACCCCAGACTTTATTTTAGACATCCCCACACCAAAAATTTACTTAAAAATCAATTTTGAAATTGTTACCCCCTTACCGTTTTTGGTGACTACGCCCCTGAATTCGATAAAAAATCGTAATTTTCACTCTAGGCATACCCCAAACTTTATTTTAGACATCCCCACACCAAAAATTTACTTAAAAATCACTTTTGAAATTGTAACCCCCCTTACCATTTTTGAGGGTTACGCCCATGGAATCGATAAAAATCGTAAATTTAGCACGTAGGCTTACCTAAAACTTTATTTTAGACATCCCCACACCAAAAATTAACTTAAAAATCACTTTTGAAATTGTTACCCCCCTTAAAATTTTTTAGGGTTACGCCCCTGAAATCGATAAAAAATTGAAATATAACCTCAAGGCATACCTCCCACATAATTTTTGACACCCCTACATATCAAACTCCAACAAAAAAACAACAAAAAGCTAGTAGTAGTAGTGGCTGTGAATCCACCCTAAAAGTGGAATAACATGCACCGAAACTGCACCAAAACCGCACGAGAAGTAGTATGTTGGGTATGTTCACAGCCACTACTACTACTAGCTTTTTGTTGTTTTTTTGTTGGAGTTTGATATGTAGGGGTGTCAAAAATTATGTGGGAGGTATGCCTTGAGGTTATATTTCAATTTTTTATCGATTTCAGGGGCGTAACCCTAAAAAATTTTAAGGGGGTAACAATTTCAAAAGTGATTTTTAAGTTAATTTTTGGTGTGGGGATGTCTAAAATAAAGTTTTAGGTAAGCCTACGTGCTAAATTTACGATTTTTATCGATTCCATGGGCGTAACCCTCAAAAATGGTAAGGGGGGTTACAATTTCAAAAGTGATTTTTAAGTAAATTTTTGGTGTGGGGATGTCTAAAATAAAGTTTGGGGTATGCCTAGAGTGAAAATTACGATTTTTTATCGAATTCAGGGGCGTAGTCACCAAAAACGGTAAGGGGGTAACAATTTCAAAATTGATTTTTAAGTAAATTTTTGGTGTGGGGATGTCTAAAATAAAGTCTGGGGTATGCCTAGAATGAAAATTTACGCTTTTCGTCGAATTCAGGGGCGTAGTCACCAAAAAAGGTCAGGAGGTAAACTCATAAAATTGCCATCATACGTCAAAATCTATTTTTAGAAACTCCACGGGCATTGCATCAGCGGTCAAAAACTATTTTTAGTAACACATCCGGTATTGCCTCAGAGGTCAGTTCTATTTTTAGTAACACTTCCGGTGTTTCAAGTGTATATATCTGAGAAGCTTGTAATCAGATATACGCTTACAGTTGTTGCGGGCAGTTGTGGCTCGCGCCTTCAGACACGTAAAAGTAAGTGTTATCTTAGTTCTTTAATATTATAGTATGATACTTTAGTAACCTAATTTCGACAATCTGTGAGTCTCGTTGATTACATTTACTGGTTTTCTTTCCTTGTACTGTTTACTGTTCTTTATTCTTTAGTTGTAATGTTTCAATTTCTTTTCTACAGATGTCTAACACTTGTCATCTCTGCTCCAAAACTTTCACCCGGAGCCGGGACATAAAACGACACGTTGCTAGTGTACATGGGTGTCAGGAATACAAATGTGAAGTTTGTGACCGAGTATATACAAGAGTAGACAGCCTTGCCAGACATATTAAGACAGAGCATTCTGTATCTCTTGTATCAGTAGTTCCTGCATCACCAGCACGTCCACAAGTATCGACAACCTCACGCAAGCGGGCAGTAAAGAGTTCGACTCAAGAGCCCTCAAAGAGACCAAGACTTATTAATGAAGTTGACTCTCTAAATCAGCTACCTCAAGATATTAAGAAGATATATAAGAACAACTGGTTAGCTATTAGAACACATGAACGTAGGAACAAATACATGGATACGTACACTATATTCCATCAGCCTGATACTCCTATAGATTGGAAGACTCTTGTAACCCCAATCTTCCAAGGCCAGAAAAAACGTTTCAAGGTGAATTATAGTCATCATCTAGTTTTAAGACATAGGGAGACACAGGGGCTGCGTTACTTTCACGCAAGCTCAAATAACGCGACAGGTTTAGACAAACCCCTGTTAGTTAACAACAGAAATGATTTTGAAACGTTTGTTGATAGATTAAATGAAAGTGATATATTAGGGTATGCAGACAAAAATAGGGAGACAACCAAATACACCTTGGAAGCCTTAGTCAGTACGAGTGTTTATGTTTATAAACTTCAAGATTATCCTATAGGGTGTCTGCTAGATATCCCAACATACATTGCTTCGAACCATGGGATTAATACCATTCAAAACGACTCCAATTCTAAAGTTTACAAGGATAATCTCTGTTTCTTCCGTTGTCTAGCTGTCCATCGAGGGACTCCACTTAATAATGTTAGGAAGGCGTCGAGACTACTTTTCAAACAGTTTTACCCCTCTTTAATGTTAAGTAACTTTCCCGGTGTAACTCTTGCTGAAATGTCTCTCTTAGAAAGTTGTTTTTCAGTAAACATAGATATTTTTGAGTTTGATTCTGAACGAGCCTTGCGTATTGTCCTGAGAAGTGGGAGTAGTTATAGCGAAACTCTCCGTCTTTTACTTTACAAAAGCCACTTATTTTATATAAACGATCTTTCTAGGGCTAGTAAAAGCTTTTCTTGTGGAAAATGTGGGAAATTGTGGAAAGAGTTTTGGCGTATGGATAAGCACGAAAAAACATGCAATGGGGATATGACTGTAGAGACATATAAGGGTGGAGTTTACTCTTCACCTGAAAGTGTATGGGACGCGATCAGTGCTGAAGGGATAAGTACGCCCGAGTCTTTTATTTACCCGTTCAGGGCGACATTCGATTATGAATGTTATTTTGATAGTAGGAATGTTCCCCGAGGGACGCACTCGACTACCTTTGTAGCTAAACACGTACCCCTCTCCTGCTCTATAGCGTCAAATGTCCCCGGGTGGGAGGCCCCAAAATGCTTCATAACCAAGGGTGACCCACAAATTTTAGTTAGTCAGATGCTTGATTATCTCACTGATATAGCTGCTAAGGCATACTCGTTGTTGCGAGATCGGTTTGAAAGTATTTTTACTCAACTCCATGCTCTAAATAAGAACAAGATAATAGTTAGGTTTGATGAATATTTAAAAGAGCTTCCCGTGCTAGGGTTTAACTCGGGGAAATATGACGTCAACGTCATTAAACCTTATTTAATAAAGCACTTCATGGATGCCACTCCACAAGTGGACGAAGAAGGCGATAGTATGGAAGAAGAAGAAGAAGAAGCCGATGTTAACGAAGAAGAGGAAGCTAAAATGGAAGTGGACTACAAAGTAGAAAAACCGTTCAAGTTTATAGTTAAAAGAAACAATAACTTCATGTGTATTGCAACACAGAATCTAAAATTCTTAGATATAGTAAACTATCTAGCCCCTGGGTTTAGCTATAGTAAATATCTGGTAGCTTATAAGATTAGTGAGACAAAGAGTTACTTTTGTTATGAATATATAGACGACCCCCAAAAGTTGGACGAGACGGAGTTACCTCCTCACTCAGCCTTCTTTTCCAGCCTAAAAAATTGTAATATTTCGGAAGAGGAGTACGCTCTGTGTAAAAAGGTCTGGAAGGACAATAAGATGACGACCCTTAAGGACTTTTTGATTTGGTATAATAACAAAGATGTAGTCCCCTTCTTAGAAGCCTTGGAGCAGCAGGTTCGCTTTTATGGGGAGCGGGGTGTGGACTGTTTTAAAGACGCCATTTCGGTTCCGGGTGTTTGTTTAAAGTATCTTTTTAAGACTGTTGATAGGGGTGTAATGTTTAATTTATGTTCGAGTAAACAGGCGAGTCTACACACAATGATTAGAGATAATGTCGTTGGGGGTCCCTCTATAATTTTTCATAGGTATCATGAAGTAGGGAAAACGTTTATTAGGGGCGGAAAGCTGGTCAAATCCATCCAAGGTTACGATGCCAACGCGTTGTATCTTTGGGCTCTGATGAACCCGATGCCAACAGATTACCCAATTATTAGAAGGATGGAGACCGGGTTTAGGGTCGAAAAAGCTAACTACTACGTCCAACAAAGTAGAGAGTGGCTAACGTGGGTCGCTGATCAAAAAGGGGTGGAGTTGAAAACTCAGTTTAATGGAAGGGAGTTTCGGTTAGGTGATAGAAACATCCCCGTGGATGGGTGGGATAACTCCAATAGAAGAGGCTACAATTTTCATGGTTGTCTGTACCATGGTCACAAAGACTGTCCCCTCACCAAAGATAAAGATAGAAACCCTGTTAATAATAAACCCTTGTTCGAACTGTTTGAAAAAACATGTGAGATACATACCTATCTAACCGAGGAGGTCAAAGTCCCGGTAGAAGTTATGTGGGAATGTGAGTGGCAGGCTCTGAAAAAGTCTGACCCAACCATTAGGGCTTTCCTTTCTAAAGCCATCCCTCGAGCTAGACCCTCTTACTCTAAAGAAGGGCTCCCTCTCAGTGATAAACAGATTCTGACTTCTGTTTCAGATGGGACATGTTTTGGTTTAGTGGAATGTGATCTACATGTTCCCGACCGCCTGAAGGAACATTTCAGTGAGATGACTCCAATTTTCAAAAATATTGACGTCACGCGTGACGATATTGGACCGTTTATGGGTGAATATGCCCTCAAACATAACTTGTTGTCAACCCCTCGTCGCACCCTAATCGGTAGTTATATCGGGGAAAAAATTTTGTTGGCAACACCGCTGTTAAAATGGTATTTAGACCACGGATTGGAGGTGACAAAAATTTATCAAGTGATAGAATATCAACCGTCTAGTTGTTTTAAAAAGTTTGGCGAAATGGTTTCTGACGCTAGGCGGGCTGGTGATCTAGATGAAAATCAATCTATAGTAAGTGATACGATGAAGCTCTTAGGAAACTCAGCCTACGGGAAGACTCTAACCAATAAGGCCAATCATAGCGCTGTCTCATATGTTCAGGGGGATGAGATATCGAAAATGATTAATAGTTCCCGGTTTAAAAAGATGACTGAAATAGGTGTGGATCTTTTTGAAGTTGAGATGGCGAAAAAGAAAACTGTTTGGGACTTACCCCTACAAATCGGTTTCTTCGTGTATCAATATGCAAAACTTCGTATGTTAGATTTTTATTTCGAGTTCTTAGATAAGTTTGTGGCTAGATCCGACTTTCAGTTATGTGAAACAGATACTGATAGTTTATACTTGGCTTTAAGTGCACCTAAGTTGGAGGATATAGTTAAGTCAGGTCTGCGGGATGAGTTTAATAGCGTATATAAAGACTGGTTTCCCGCCGAGTTTTGCGATGAGCATATTAGCAAGACAGACTGTATAAACTGTAAGGGTGTTAAAGCGTACACCAAACGAACACCCGGGCTTTTTAAACTAGAGTACGAAGGGACGGGTCTTGTTAGCTTATGTAGTAAAACGTACCATTGTAGTGGGGATTACGATAAAATCAGTTGTAAAGGGCTAAGCAAGCAACACAACAAATTAGATAAAGATATGTTTTTAGAGGTTCTCGCTACGCAAAAGGCCAAGGGTGGGAAAAATGTAGGTTTCAAAGTCTTAAATAATTCCATATTTTCCTACAGTCAAACAAGAAATGCTCTTTCCTATTTCTATATAAAAAGAAAGGTAGCTGATGATAACGTCTCGACTACGCCTCTAGATATCTAATTCTTTACTTTACCAGTTTAGACTAACCAGCAATCTCTAACAGTTTCACCCATTATGCTTCATTTATGACACAAAGCTAAGCAGACGCCCAACTACATAGCTATAAATAAATGTTATCCTTGTACTATATATTTACTTCGTGTACTAAATATGTTTGTAATGATATATAATATCCACTGTATGTTATACACCTATTGAGATAATAAAAGAATAAAATATATCTTTTGTCTTTTGTTTTATTTTGATTGTTTTTCATTGATGTTGTATAATCTACTAACCTATCACTATCGAGCAAGTACAGCAAGAACTCCAAAGTCAGCATACACCAGACATAAACACGTCACTTCCGGGGTCACCGGGACTAGAGGTCAACACCTCGACACGAAATGTCACGGTTAACTCCCCCTGCGCCACACGCTTTATGCGCGCCGCGCGCCGCCCTATATATCTTTGTTAAATTAGCGCCACAATAATATGCAAATCCTTCCTGGTATACTACTAAGGCCAGCAAGGAGTTGGGGACAAGGCCGATTTTACTGAGTTCGCGAACTGGAGTTCAAGCCATCCTCTCTGCTTTCTCCAGTGTGTGGCAGGCGAACGCACTGAAGAGGGAATCTGAGCGCTATGGCGTTGTCCGTTGTCAATGAAGATAACCTGTCTGCTCAACTGTCTTGTTCTCTATTCTCTTCTGTCTATCACAACTGAAGAAAAATGTGTTCTTCACAGTTTGGCTTGTCTAGTTACGTTGCAGTGAGTTCCAGCTCATCCGTCCTTAGCAATAGCTGTCCTGGGTCTGCTTCTCCAGCCTTTTGTTTTAGTTGACCCTTGTGCATGACGTCGCATTATCTTTACAGTAAAAATAAGGAAACGGTGCTGTTTTGTCAATCTTTTGTCAAGGAGGTAGAAAAACATTTTTTAAAATGGAATTGAATATGTTTAAAAAAAAAAGCAGTGAAGAGAAAAACCTTCATTTTTGATAAACAGAAAACCAACATAATGCGCACCGATGAAGCAAACAAGGCCAACACAAAGTCCTTATCATCAGAGACAAACTTGAAAATGTAACAAACCATGAATATCTTGCATTGTGATAACTAAGAATGGAAACTACGAGAGGGAGATCAAAACAAGACTAGCAACAAAAGCAAAAGTTTCCTCACATGCAATTAGATACCATGAAGGACAAGATACACAATCAACAAGGCAGTAAAATTAAAACTACTGAGGGCTTCTATTGTCCCAATAGCGACATATGGTTGTCAATCACGGACAATCTCACAAACAATAATAAAGAAAATTGGTTCATTCGAAACAAAATGCTTCAGAAAGACCCTTAGGATACCTTTGATAATGAAACAAAGCAATGAAAATACCTAAACATTGAAAAGAACTGGCCTATAAACACAATTCTGCAGAGGAAATTAAACAACTAGGACCACGTCAATAGACACAGCGGGCTGGAAAGAACAATAATGGAAGGAATGGTTCCAGGAAGACGAAACAAGGACAGATCAAGAAGAAGTTGGTTTCATGACAACAAAAAGACCTTGAATTTGACAACAGAAGAAATGGGAGATCTGGCTAGAGAAAGAGATTCTTTCCGACGGGCTGTGATGAGTTCAGCGATCTGTAAAGGACACGCAACACTGCCGTGTCAAGAGGGGGCGAACTAGAAGAGTCCAGAACAACTGGAGAAATAGGAGACAAATAATAATAAATGAATATTATTATAGAGGGAAACTTCCGAGGCGATAATTCAGGGAATCATAGGAGGAAGAGAGGTATGTACTACAGTACTCAGAAAAAAATAACAAACAAACAACAGAAAGATACAAAGAACAATATATGGTCCGAAGCAGGATCGAACCCGTACTCCATGGCACTGCGCCTTGTCATGAGAAGCCGAACGCTAGGGAACCTTTTCTGTTGTTCTTTGTTTGTCTTTTTTTCTGAGTGCTGTAATACATACCTCTCCCTCCTGGTTCCCTGGAGAAATAGAGGGTTGGAGGGATTCAGAAAGGACAAATATTGTTGGATGGTTTGATAGAATGACACGGGCACAGATCAACGATGGAACTATTGCGCAGTGCACTGCATCGAAATTTGAAGGGACATAATATTCTTTCCTTGTCTTTCCAGCGTGACAGAATATTCTTTCCTTGTCTTTCCAGCGAGACAGAATATTCTTTCTTTCTCTTTCCAGTGTGACATAATATTTTTTCTTTCTCTTTCCAGCGTGACAGAATATTCTTTCCTTTTCTTTCCAGCGTGACAGAATAATCTTTCTTTCTCTTTCCAGCGTGGCAAAATATTCTTTCTTTTTCTTTCCAGCATGATATAATATTCTTTCTTTCTCTTTCCACTGTGACAAAATATTCTTTCCTTCTCTTTCCAGCGTGACAGAATAATCTTTCTTTCTCTTTCCAGCGTGATAGAATATTCTTTCTTTCTCTTTCCAGCGTGACAGAGTATTCTTTCTTTCTCTTTCCAGCGTGACAGAATAATCTTTCTTTCTCTTTTCAGCATGACAGAATATTCTTTCTTTCTCTTTCCAGCGTGACAGAATATTCTTTCTTCCTCTTTCCAGCGTGACAGAATATTCTTTCCTTTTCTTTCCAGCGTGACAAAATGTTCTTTCCTTCTTTTTCCAGCGTGACATAATATTCTTTCCTTGTCTTTCCAGCGTGACAGAATATTCTTTCTTCCTCTTTCCAGCGTGACAGAATATTCTTTCCTTTTCTTTCCAGCGTGACATAATATTCTTTCCTTGTCTTTCCAGCGTGACAGAATATTCTTTCCTTCTCTTTCCAGCGTGACAGAATATTCTTTCCTTCTCTTTCCAGCGTGACAGAATATTCTTTCCTTCTCTTTCCAGCGTGACAGAATATTCTTTCCTTCTCTTTCCAGCGTGACAGAATATTCTTTCCTTCTCTTTCCAGCGTGACAGAATATTCTTTCCTTCTCTTTCCAGCGTGACAGAATATTCTTTCCTTCTCTTTCCAGCGTGACAGAATATTCTTTCCTTCTCTTTCCAGCGTGACAGAATATTCTTTCCTTCTCTTTCCAGCGTGACAGAATATTCTTTCCTTCTCTTTCCAGCGTGACAGAATATTCTTTCTTCCTCTTTCCAGCGTGACAGAATATTCTTTCCTTTTCTTTCCAGCGTGACATAATATTCTTTCCTTGTCTTTCCAGCGTGACAGAATATTCTTTCCTTCTCTTTCCAGCGTGACAGAATATTCTTTCCTTCTCTTTCCAGCGTGACAGAATATTCTTTCCTTCTCTTTCCAGCGTGACAGAATATTCTTTCTGTCTCTTTTCATCGTTCGTGCCATGACTACTAAATAAAATAATTGTCTTCTCCAGGCAAGATGCCTGGCAGTAACAGAGCTATAAGCTGTCAGCGACTCATAGCTGATCGCTTGCTCCAGGATCGGTGAAACAAAACCAACTAGATCATACTCCGCATGTTCACGGTGCCTCTAAAAATAGACTAATGTGTTTCTGTACTAGCCATGGCTCATATCTTAGTGTGTTTCTGTGCTAGCCATGGCTCATATCTTAGCTTGTGTGTGTGTGTGTGTGTGTGTGTGTGCTAGCCATGGCTCATATCTTGGTGTGTGTCATGTTAGTCATATCTCATATCTTGGTGTGTCCGTGTTAGTCATGTCTCATATCTTTATGTGTGTCTGTGTTTAGTCATATCTCATATCTTAGTGTGTATCTGTGTTACTCATGTGTCATATCTTTGTGTGTGCACGTCTGGGTTAGTGATATCTCATATCTTTGTGTGCATGTCTATGTTAGGCATGTGTCATATACTGTGTGTGTGCATATCTATGTTAGTCATATCTCATATCTTTGTGTGCATGTCTATGTTAGTCATGTGTCATATCTTGCGTGTATGTCTGTGTTAGTCATATCTCATATCTTGATGTGTGTCAGTGTTAGCAATGCCTAGTATCGCTGTGTGCATGTCTGTGTTAGTCACCTCTAGTGACTCGGGCAGATGGTGCTCGTAAACCTGGGGAGGCCGACCATCTAAGGGTAGGTTCCCCTACAGAAAAGACAATCTGCTGCCTTGCAGAAAGAATGGGGACAATCAGAGGCTAAGGAAAGCTAACCTGAATAAAATGCTGGCTGAAATCGGATGCACTGGGCCACTGGCGCAGAACACAGTGCAACGTTTTAACGGGTGTTCAATCAGAGTGGATCTGGCAGACTCTAATTGTGATGTTCTGTCTGTGGGGGCGATCAACACACTTAACCTGACAGCTGACTTCATGTGAGAGTCTGGAATGCTACTCTGATTGAGTCCTTATCGCAGAGAGAGAGAGAGAGAGAAAGAGAGAGAGAGAGAGAGAGAGAGAGAGAGAAATAGACTAACATGTGTAGTCTGGCCAAGGGAGTAGGGATCGAAGAGGGAAGGCAACCCTGGACTCAAAAATGCCGCGATGAAGTCGAATATTTGGGTTGAAAGGCGCAATTATCACAGTACTACTGCAAACCTCAAAGTCACGCCCAATCTACGCCCAATTAACGACATGTTAAGGACATGATATTCAATTCCTCTCAGACTGGACCATAAATCTGCAAAACATCAACATCTTGTTCTCACCTTGTTCTGGAAAAGTTGTTTCACCAGAATAACAAGTTCTGCCTAATTGAATGTGTATAATGTTTTCATTCTATTTCCTCGTCCGCCACAACTATTATGCTTCTCCAGCAAGGATTTATTAAATTGGGTTTCCTCCACCTTTTTCCCTTACCTACACTTTGTTTCTTGGGTATATATATTTATAGGACTTCCGGTATATGGTGGATAGGCGGCGAGAACATGAAGAATGTTCTTTGTTGCAGTTTCCTCATATTCCAAGTCCGGCTCGTTGCAGGAACTACTGAGTTAAGTGCTCTGAGCACACCGTGAGCTGTGTGTCTCATCCGTTTTGATCATGTTTCGATATTCCAATTGTTTACGATGAATGATGATATCGTATGACAGGGAACAGTTGGCTGTGTTCACTTTCTGCGCGGTTTCGCCTTATGTCTTTTGGCGTGTGCTGAGACTGCAACGATGGGGACTACAGTTACCTTTCTTTGTTTGGGAGATGAGATATTAATTCGGATGATTATGCTGGCACGGGCGGTTGAGCAATTATGGATTGTAATTCGTTTGTAGTGATACCGGGGCCTTCCATAACCAAATATATTTATAGACGTCATCTTCTTCTTTTCCTTCTTCTCCTCCTTCTGCTCTTTCCTTTTCTTCTTCCACTACCTTCATCGAACAACTACTCTTCTTCTCCTTCTTTCCTTCCTCATCTGCCTTTCAGCGTCGAGGGGAGATATAATTTGCGGTCTTTTGCTCTTCTGTTCGCCTCTGCTGCTGTTATGTTTCCTAGTGCTTCCAATATTCCATCGATCCATCTTTTTCGTGGTCGACCCTTGGGGCTGATATTCTCTGAACGTTTATTGAAGGCTCGTTGTGTTGTGTTTTGATCTCTCTGCCTTGTCACGTGGTCAAACCATTTTATCTGTTGTTTCCTTATACATTCTATGGCTGTGGCTATTCCTAGCTTTTTTTCTCAGTTATTAATTTCTGATCTTATCTCTCAGACTAAATATCATCTACAGTAAAGAATGATAACTGGCGCATGTGCGTTGTGTTGTAATTTACGACAATATGCTATATTTTTTCACTTGCAGCCCAACATATCCGATTTCAGTCGTCAATTTTAGGAATCGGTTTGCTTCCTACGTTGATCCCAACTCGTTTGACCGCACCGGGTTGTCTCCTGACTCCTCACGGCGAGGTGTTGCACAGTTTTTATCATTCTGGCTCACTGGTCTTGACGCTAACTTGTCAAATTTAAGCCGTTGACCACTTCCAGCCCAGGTGTTATTAAGTGTCGTCGTCCCATTGTTAGAGTTCAGCTTCTAATATTTGCCTTTCAAATTTGTCGGTGTCGGTTGAAAACTTGTAGGAGTGTCTTTTGTATGTGGGAAATAGGTCGGGTGTCTTTTGTATGTAGGAAATAGGTCGAGTGTCTTTTGTATGTGGGAAATAGGTCGGGTGTCTTTTGTATGTAGGAAATAGGTCGAGTGTCTTTTGTATGTGGGAAATAGGTCGGGTGTCTTTTGTATGTAGGAAATAGGTCGAGTGTCTTTTGTATGTGGGAAATAGGTCGGGTGTCTTTTGTATGTGGGAAATAGGGCGGGTGTCTTTTGTATGTGGGAAATAGGGCGGGTGTCTTTTGTATGTAGGAAATAGGTCGAGTGTCTTTTGTATGTGGGAAATAGGTCGGGTGTCTTTTGTATGTGGGAAATAGGTCGGGTGTCTTTTTGTATGTAGGAAATAGGTCGGGTGTCTTTTGTATGTAGGATATAGGTCGGGTGTCTTTTGTATGTGAGAAATAGGTCGAGTGTCTTTTATATGTGGGAAATAGTTCGGGTGTCTTTTGTATGTAGGAAATAGGTCGGGTGTCTTTTATATGTGAGAAATAGGTTGGGTGTCTTTTGTATGTGGGAAATAGGCCGGGTGTCTTTTATATGTGGGAAATAGGTCGGGTATCTTTTATTTGTGGGAAATATGTCGGGTGTCTTTTATATGTGGGAAATATGTGGGGTGTCTTTTATATGTGGGAAATATATCTGGTGCCTGTTATATGTGGGAAATATATCGGGTGTCTTTTATATGTGGGAAATATGTCGGTTGTCTTTTATATGTGGGAAATATGTCGGGTGTCTTTTGTATGTGGGGTGTCTTTTATATGTGGGAAATATGTCGGGTGTATTTTGTATGTGGGAAATATGTTGGGTGTCTTTTGTATGTGGGGTGTCTTTTACATGTTGTAAATATGTCGTGTGTCTTTTGTATATGGGAAATATGTCGGGTGTCTTTTATGTGGGTAATATATCGGGTGTCTTTTACATGTGGAAAATTTGTGGTTTGTCTTTTATAAGTGGAAAATATGTGGGGTGTCTTTTATAAGTGGGAAATATGTAATGTGTCTTTTGTATGTGTGGAATATGTGGGGTGTCTTTTATAAGTGGGAAATATGTGGGGTGTCTTTTATAAGTGGGAAATATGTGGGGTGTCTTTTGTATGTGGGAAATATGTAAGATGTCTTTTATATGTGGGAGATGTGTAAGGTGTCTTTTGTATGTGGGTATTATGTCGGGTGTCTTTTATATATGGGAAATACGTAAAGTGTCTTTTGCATGTGGGGTGTCTTTTATATGTTGGAAATATGTCGTGTGTCTTTTGTATGTGGAGTGTCTATTATATGTGGGAAATATGTCGGGTGTATTTTGTATGTGGGAAATATGTCGGGTGTCTTTTAAAGTTGGAAATATAGGGTGTCTTTTAAATGTGGGAAATATGTGGGGTGTCTTTTATATGTGAGGTGTCTTTTATAAGTTGGAAATATGTGTGGTGTCGTATATGTTGGAAATGTGAGGTGTTTTTTTTATAAGTTGGAACAATGTGGAGTGACCATCATATGTGAAAATGAGGGATATCTTTTATGTTTTTGAAATTTGTAGGGGTTCTTTTATATGTGGGAAATATGTGGGCGTCTATTACATGTAGGAAATATGTACGGTGCCTATTATATTTTAGAAATATGTGGGGTGTCTTTTATGTGTGGGGATTATGTGGTGTGTCTTTTATAAGTGGGAAATATGTGGGGTGTCTTCATATTTTATCAATTTGTGGAGTGTCTTATATTTGTCATAACTATGGATGTCTCTTATATGTGGGGTGTCTTTTAAAGGTGGGGAATATGTGGTGTGTCTTTTGTTTACGGGGTGTCTTTTATATGATGGGTGTCTTTTATATGTTGGAAGTGTGTAGAGTGTCTTTTGTACATAGGGTGTCTTTTATGTGTGTGGATTGTGTGTAGTGTCTTTAATGTGCGAAATATGTATGGTGTGTTTTATATACCTGAAATATATGCGGTTTTTTTATATGTCCGAAATATGTGGGGTGTCTTTTATATGTCCGAAACATGTGTGTATTTTCATTTATTTTATGCATTCGTGCAACATAGTTTTGGAAGATGAAAGTAAACGGTTAACTTCATGAAGCCAATTTGGCAAGTGTGGAGCAAGACATTTATTGACAAATTAGCCAGACAGGCGCCGCCGTTTTTGCCAGAGATCGCTCTTTTGTCTTTGTGGATTTTGTTAGCACGGAGATGCTAGACACACCGGGTCGTTCTATACTTGCGGTCTTTAATCACTCTCTGTGTATACGTCTCTCTCTCTCTCTCTCTCTCTCTCTCTTTCTGTGTTTGTGTTATCTCAATTATTCTCATCTCTATCTTTGGTTTCTCTGGTTTGGTTTTTTCTATCACTCTCATATCTGCCTCACTCTTCTATCCTCATTCTGTTTTTGTTTCTGTCTCTACCTTTCTCTTCCCATATCACTCTCTTCTTTGCCTCACTCTTCTACCTCTGTTCTTTTCTCTGGTTTTTTTCCCATGTCTCTAGCCTTTCTCTTCTCTGCCACCATTTTTTAACTATCTCTCTTTTCTCTGACACTTTTGTATCTGTTACTCTTTTGTTTCATCTCTTCTCTGCCTTTCTCTTCCTTATCACTCACTTCTCTATCACTCTCTTCTCTATCACTCTCTTATATGTTACTTTCTTATCTGTCCTTCTCTAATACGTTACTCTCTTCTCCGCCACTCCCTTTTCTGTCATTTTATTATATATTTTTTTTATCTTTTCTTTAACTCCCTTTTCTTTCATTTTATTATATATTTTTTTTTCTTTTTTGTAACTCCCTTTTCTGTCATTTTATTATATATTTAATTTTTTTTTTTATCTTTTCTAAAACTTCCATTTCTGCTATTTAATTTTATGCTTTTATCTGTTCTGTCACTACCATTTCTGTCATTTCATTTCATTTTTTTTTGTCTTCACTATCACTCCATTTCTGTCATTTTATTTGATTTTTTTTTGTCTTCACTATCACTCCATTTCTGCTATTTAATTTTATGCTTTTATCTGTTCTGTCACTACCATTTCTGCCATTTTATTTTATGATTTGTGTCTTCTCTGTCACTTTCTTCTCTGTTACACTTTTATCTATTCATCTTTTCTGTGTCACTTTCTTCTCTGTCATTCTCTTGAACGTTTTTCTCCTGCATTATATGTCACTCTCTTCTTTGCCTCTCCCGTCTTTGCCACGCTCTGCCACTTTTCTCTTATCTATTACTCTCTTATTTGTCCCAAATCTTCTCTATAACACACAAATCTGACTTTCTCCTCTAACACTCTCTTATTTGTATCTCTTAAAGGTCCTTTCCCTTCTCTATCCGTTTCTTTTATGTTACTCTTTTAACTTCTACTCTCTTATTTGCCCATTCTTTTCTATGTCCCTCTCTTCGTTATCATCTGTCTCTCTTTTCGTAGTCACTCTTTTATCTATCCCTTTTTTCTATCCCTTTTTTCTATCACTCTCTTATATGTCACTCTCTACTCAGCAACAACTCTGGAGATTCATTTCACAAACAAAGAACGTGTTCTGTGTTGTTCTTTGCGCATATTTCCTTATTTGTAAAATGTTGATAATTGTGATCATTCTCCAACAAATGTTTTCTTGTCTGTTACATCTAATATATTTTATCAGTTTCTATATTCCCTTGAGTTTTTCAGTTATTGAGTTATTTGTGGGTCATCATCATTGTACTCCGAACATGTCCATAGGTGTTCAGATCCCCTCCTCAGCAAGTCTCGCAGTGTCCGGCGGCTGACGACTCCAGTTCTGTTATTTGGTTATTTGGTTATGGAAGGCCCCGGGATTTGTCCAAACGAATTAAAATCCATAATTGCTCAACCGCCCGTGCCAGCGTAATTATTCAAATTAATATCTCATCTCCCAAACAGGTAACAGGTTACCAGAAAGGTAACTGTAGTCACCATCGGAGCAGTCTCAGCGCACGCCAAAAGACATAAGGCGAAACCGCGCAGAAAGTGAACACAGCCAACTGTTCCCTGTCATACAATAGCATCATTCACGGTAAACAATTGGAATATCGAAACATGATCAAAACGGATGAGGCACACAGCTCACGGTGTGCACAGAGCACTTAACTCAGTAGCTCCTGCAACAAGCCGGACTTGGAATATGAGGAAACTGCAACAAGGAACACTTTTCATGCATAGCCTTCAATGGTCCCTGCCGCCTATCCACCATATACCGGAAGTTCATGTCCTCTTGAAAATGATGATCGTCATATTTTTTTTTTTTAATGTATAGCGTTTGATGATGTTAGGCCATCTTTGTTGACTCCAATTCCGAACATATAAACACACAGTTAGTCGTCAGATTATCCCCGTCGCACATCAAACAACAGACCGTAAGATTAGCGTACGGTCGGTCTATGGATTTACGCTGAACAGTTGTATTGTTGGTTGATAAGTCTGCTTACACGCCCACTAAGTTACTCGTTTCTGGCTGTGCCAATCTTGACTCCCACCTCTTTCATCCGAAGAAGTGACGTGGACTCGTGGTTGTCGAAGTCCTGTGCCATTCCCAAAACTCGGAGGGCATTGATGATGTCCGCCCGATCCATTGCTTTACCGTCTTCAACGACAGCCTAACTGGCCAACCTGTCCGCTCTTTCCTTTCCCTGTTTTCCAGCATGTCCAGAGACGTGGACATAGATGTAGACATAGACGTAGACATAGACGTAGACATAGATGTAGACATAGATGTAGACATAGATGTAGACATAGACATAGACATAGATGTAGACATAGATGTAGACATAGATGTAGACATAGACATAGATGTAGACATAGACGTAGACACAGACGTAGACATAGATGTAGACATAGATGTAGACACAGACGTAGACATAGATGTAGACATAGACGTAGACACAGACGTAGACATAGATGTAGACATAGACGTAGACACAGACGTAGACATAGATGTAGACATAGACGTAGACTCTACGTAATTTTGACTTCTGCAATGACTCCACCCATTGCCTGCGTATAGAGCCCGCCTCCACTTTTCTTATCATGCTTATCAAATCAGTATACATGCGTGGGTGTAGCTTTTTGACTCTAACCATTTGAATGCCTTGGTCACTGCCATCACCTCCATCGTCATGCTACTCGTGGTCATAACGTATGCATCACTGTCTTCTTTGACTATTCTGAACAAGGAAATAACTCTAGAGGCAAAAAGGGCACTCACTCTACAATAAAATCTTCATCCCAACGTTGTGCTACCAGTGTTAGACATTGACCCTAGATGCAAGAACAATAAGAAAAATAACCTCTACTTAGATTAATTGTGCTAAACGAATGACAGGAAACAGTCTGAGAGACAAGATCAAAAATAAAGAACTGAGAAAAAGCAAGGTATAACCCACGTCATAGAATATATAAAGAAAAAAAAAACAGATAAATGGTTTGGCCACATGACAAGCCGATTTTTTTCTGGGAAAGTAAAGCGGCACGGGCGTAATACCGACCACATTACCCCAAGAATCATTTGCGGAATGTCTGTAAAATGTATGGTCACTAAAACCATATTCCCAAAACTAGACAGAGAAATTGACATGAAAATACACAAAGCAAATGCTGTCACATACCAGCTTTCACCATTGCTAAGACATCCAAACATTTCTATGCCAGCTAAACAACAAATAACAAATAGCATTTTCATACCAACTTTGTGCTATGAGAGTTAAACATGGACCCTTTCTAAATCACATTTAAGAAAGATCAATACATGTGAGATGCGATGCTTGAGAAAAGTAACAAACAACACAAGAAGAGATAGAATACCAAATGAAACCATAAGAAAATTGGTAGGAACAAAACCCTGCCAAGAATATATAGAACAACAACTTAAATGGTTTGGCCACCTGGTCAGAATGAATCCTCACCAATCACCATCAAGGGCGTTCTTCTCGAGAATGCATGGAAAAAGACCAAGAGGAAGACCTAGAAGAAGATAGATAGATGCAGTGACAGAGACATGTAACAACAAAGGAAAATCACTAATTCAGATAGTTCGAGCTGCTCAAGAACGACAAATGATATAAACCACGACACATTTTAGGTATCAGTGAAAAGAGAAAAGAAGAAGATGGATAGATGCAGTGACAGAGACATGTAACAACAAAGGAAAATCACTAATTCAGACAGTTCGAGCAGCTCAAGAACGACAAATGATATAAACCACGACCCCCTTTTAGGTATCAGTGAAAAGAGAAAAGAAGAAGAGGAAGAACACCATATTCCCTATACACCACTTGGCGTGACGGGGGTACTTGACTTTTACATGACAAGGCAGAAGATCAAAAGGCAACACAACGAACCTTCAAAAACTTTGCGAGAAAACCAGCCCCCAAGAGCCGACCACGAAAAAGATGGATTGACGGAATATTAGAAACAGTGAAAACAAAAACGTAGCAGCAGCAGTAGAAGCGTAAAGAATAGTCAAAGACAGCAGATGATATCTCCCCTCAACGCTGAAAGGCAAATGAGGAAAGAAAGAGGAAGAAGAAGATAATTACTGAATGTTATTATTTCTTTTCTTTTCTTTGTTTTTCTTTTAATTGTTAGTATTTGCTCTCTTACATTCCCTGTGTCTCTCTCTCTATCTTTATCGTTGTCTTTACCTCTCTCTCTCTCTCTCTCTCTCTCTCTCTCTCCTGCTTCTCTGCCTCTTTTTTTATGTCTCCCTTCTGACCCCTCTCTTCTGTGTCTGTCTATCTCTCCTTTATCTTTCTGTCTCGTTTCTTGCTGTCTTTGTCTACATCTTCTCTATACCATCCATGTTATAATGCTCAATATCTATCATCACACGCTAAATTTCGTTAATTACGTCATTTCCCTAATTATTAGACGTCACTTCATGAAACTATTATCTATGTCACCTTTTCTCCGTTACTATATTCTGTACTTCCCAATTACCTGAAATCATTCTCTTATTCAAATCCCTAGTTTTCAATATAGATCTCTCATTCTTAATTTCCTGTTCTAACAGCCATTGCCTCAGGGTATGTATTTTCTTTATGTTAGTCTTCCTGTTTTAAATGTCACCGATTTATTAAATTCATTGAAATTGTGTTGACGTTTTTTTTGTCCAGTTTTTACATTAATGTCTGTTTGACAGTTGAAATATTTTCAATTGCTAAGGTTTACAGGAAAGAGTTTATTCTCTCTCTCTCTCTCTCTCTCTATCTCTCTCTATCTTTCTCTCTTTCTCTCTCTCTCTCTCTTCTTTATCTCAGCCTCGGTTTCTATCTTTCCTTCCATCCCTCACTCTCTTCCACCATTTATCTTATCTTCACTTTCCCTCTATCATATCATCATGTTACTTCCTCTTTATCCCTCCCCTATCTATCTCCCTCCCTCTTTCTCCGCCTGTATTTCTCTCTCTCTCCCTCTCTCACTCACTCTTTCTGCTCCCCTATCCCTCCACTCTCCTCATTCCTCTTTCCTTCTCTCCTTTTTTCTCTCTCCCTACCTCCTTCTTCCTCCCTTCAGCACTATCCCTCTCTTACTCTCCCATTCTCCACTCTCTCCCTTCCTCCTCTCTATCTCCCTTTCTCTTCTCTCCCTATTCCTCCCTATCCCACCTTTCTCACTCTCGTTAACATTTATTAACTTTCCCACTAAACATGCATCCACTCAAATGGAACGCTATGTTTATTGTTGTTTTAACTTCTACTTGAAGTTGAAACTTATTTCATTAGTTAGGGTCAACAAAAAAATTAGTTATGGTTATGGAAGGACCCGGTATCATTGCAAACACATTACAATCCATAATTGCTCAACCGCCAGTGCCAGTGGAATCATCCGAATTAATATCTCATCTCCCAAACAAAGACAGGTAGCTGCACCCATCATAGCAGTCTCAGCACTCGCCAAAAGACGTAAGCGGAATATCTAAACACGATGAAAACGGACGAAGCGCACAGATCATGGCAGTAGCTCTGGCAACTAAAAAAAAATAAGCTGAAACAAAAAAAGTAGCAAATATGTCAAGGTTCAATCTGTGTTTCTTTGAAATCAAAGAGCGCAATAAAGAAAGACATAACAATGATATTTCAGATGGACAGTCGTGCTATGATTTACGTGTTTTAGGCCACTCATAGTAAAGTATTTCGTTGTTTCTATTGTCTGTCCCTCCTCTAGTGTCTTTGAGCGATGAAGGGGCAGTCAGTTTTGTCTACAAACCTTTGGCTCACATCTTCTACTGTAATATTTTCAAACTTTTAAAAAAAATGTTATACCAAATTTGTTTTTCTTTGACATCGCCCTCATTTGGCTTCTTGTTTCTATCTATTGTCCTTTCGAGCCGAAGTCGGCACATAAGGCAGAACCACAATCTCAAAAACAGAAACCTTGCGTGCCAAAGTGGCACGTATTGCAGAGATCACTGCTTCTAAAATATATGGCTCTGTTTCCATAACAATACTTTTTACAATGACAGCTTGTCAAGCCATCGATCAACCTCCTTAGTCGTTCTTGTTTACGTAGCGTTTTTTGTTAACCTGTATAGATTGTGTTGTTTTTGCCTTGTTATTATGTCTCCTTCTTAATCATGTGAACTCAGGACGGAACGTAGGGTACTCACAAGAGATCTCCACAAAATCTGGCCTGCAGCAGGCATGAAGAACTCTCGCTAGGACCTGCCAGTCTCTGGCATTTCTCCATCTATAGTTCGTCGACGTGTCCCCATGGTCTGACTCTTCTTCGTTTGCCAGGTTGAGCCAATTTTTTGTATCATGGCGGATGCGTGCATATAGTTTTTTTTTGCTGACTCGGCTCTTGTTGGCGTGTTTAAGTGATGAAACAGTCTAGTTGTAAAATAATGTGCTGATATTCCCCTTTGTAGTTATGTTTACCTCTATCGAGTAGATGGACTGTGAACTTTATCGATATTTCAGTGGAGTATGATTTATTCTTCTTGTGTCGATGTGTTTACCTATGATCAATAGGTCAACATGTGTTCGCGGTTCGACAGGCAAACATCTATTTTGATAACAATAGTGTCTAGCTAGAATGTCCATCCCGAATGTACAAAGTCCGTGGCGATGTATGGGGCGGAAGAATCAGAAATGTCCAAAGGCCCAGAAAAACGAAAATGCCAAAGTGTGTGGTACACAAGAGGCATATTCAAGGCACGAAGACGAATAAGACTGGCCACCGTGAAACAGGTTGGGGCCTCATCATGTACTATTCCAAAGAAAGCCATGGAGAGAAATTCTAACTTATCTCAGGTGTAACCTAGGAAGGGGAAATGCAAGGTAAAAGAGGCAGAGGCAGACAAAAAATAACATGGACGAGTAACATCGAAAGATGGACAAGTCAGTCCATGACAACCTGCACCATCAAAGCAAGAGACAGAGCGGAATGGCGCTCAATGATAGCCAACCTTCGATGCGGAGACGATACTCATTGATTATGATGATGATGATGATGATGATAATGAATGCTAGGCGCGGATGCCTGGTTCGTTCCATTCGTAAAACGTGGCCTAGCCATTTCCAACGCCTACTTTATACTTCTTGAATCGTTGTTAATGCCTGAGCCTCTGGCGACCTCTTTGTTGGTGATGTGTAGAACCCAACCGATGTTTAGAATCTTCTTAAGACAGCGACCTTTAAATCCTCTTAGTCGACTTTCTATCTTTTGCTTCATTCTCCATGTTTCTGCTACATATAGGAGTATGGATCTTACCTTTGACTTGTAAATTCTAAACTTGGTGCTGAGATGGAGATTGGGTTAAAGCTAAATGTTTCTAAGTATATTGTCATTAGGTAAAACTACATCATTTGTTGTTTCATTCTATATTCGACTGCCTATGTAATTCTAACCAGCTTGACTCTTAACTGTGATTCCAAACTGATCCACATCATTCGTCTGATATATTTGATGTATGTGGTATTTATCATATTGATTGTTCTTGTAGAACACCAACGTTGTACATTCACAGCACAAAGTTGTGGTGAAGATTATATTGAATAGCACCCATTTTATATTAATTGTTGCTTCTTTGTTGGCCAATAATAATACAGTTTGGCCAACAAGTGTGCATTCTGGCCAATAAAGTGACAAGAAAAAAAACTGCTTACCGAGTTTATTACCGCTGTTTATTTGTTGTGACCAGGTACTAGACTACCCAGGATTTCAATTCGTTTATTTGCTTTGTTTATTTGTTACCTTTTTTTTATATCGATCTACTTCTTTCCTTCCGCTTGTAATACTTCGGGTACTGAGAAAGATATAACCATCTGGTTCCTGCTAATGTGGCAACCTGCAGCCTCATTTAGCAGTGCGCAATCCTACTGTAGTCTGTTCATGAACTCATGAACGCGTTTGCTTTCAATTTGCGTGAAAACTACCTGTCTCTCTCTTTCTCTCTGTCTCTTTCTCTCTCTATCTTCGACTGTCTCTCTCTCTCTGCGTCTCTATCTATCTATCTATCTATCTATCTATCTATCTATCTATCTATCTATCTATCTATCTATCTATCTATCTATCTATCTATCTATCTATCTATCTATCTATCTATCTATCTATCTATCTATCTATCTATCTATCTATCTATCTATCTATCTATCTATCTATCTATCTATCTATCTATCTATCTATCTATCTATCTATCTATCTATCTATCTATCTGTCTGTCTGTCTGTCTGTCTCTCTATCTATCTATCTACCTACCTACCTACCTACCTACCTACCTACTAATCTATCTATCTACATACCTACCTGCCCGCCTACCTACCCAATCACCCGGACCCCCACCCACACATCCATCCATCCGTCTGTCTGTCTGTCTGTCTGTCCGTCCGTCCGTCTGTCTGTCTGTCTGTCTGTCTGTCTGTCTGTCCGTCTGTCCGTCTGTCTGTCTGTCTCTCTGTCTATCTATTACTATGACCTCTGTTGTTGCTATCCTCTAATGGTGTTCACCCAGCCCTAATTTGCTACTGATTTTGATAAGAAAGTAGGACGGCCTGTCTTGATACTGATCACATCGTCTATGTGTTGTTAATCATTGAACATGTTAAGCACTAACACAATAGTCATAAGACGTGGAGTGGAGTATTTGATGCAACATTCTGATATAGCGACAGAAATGAACGAACCTTGCACGTCCAGTGACGTATGAGAAATATGATGATAGTGTCCTGGATATGCCAGTAGAAGTAGTAGTAGTAATTAGAGGGGTAGTAGTAGTAATAGTAGTAGTAGTAGTAGTAGTAGTAGTAATAATTAGAGGGGTAGTAGTAGTAATAGTAGTAGTAGTAGTAATTAGATTAGTAGTAGTAGTAGTAATTAGAGGGGTAGTAGTAGTAATTAGAGGGGTAGTAGTAGTAGTAATAGTAGTAGTAGTAGTAATTAGATTAGTAATAGTAGTAGCAGTAATTAGAGGGGTAGTGGTAGTAGTAGTAGTAATTAGAGGGGTAGTAGTAGTAATAGTAGTAGTAGTAGTAGTAATTAGATTAGTAGTAGTAGTAATTATAGTGGTAGTAGTAGTAGTAGTAGTAGTAGAAGTAGTAGTAATTAGATTAGTAGTAGTAGTAATTATAGTGGTAGTAGTAGTAGTAGTAGTAGTAGTAGTAGTAGTAGTAGTAGTAATTAGAGGGGTAGTAGTAATAGTAGAAGTATTAGTAATTAGATTAGTAGTAGTAGTAGTAATTTGAGCGGCAGTACTAGTAGCAGTAGTAATTAGAGGGGTAGTAGCAGTAGTGGTAGTAGTAGTAATTATATTAGTAGTAGTAGTAATTTGAAGAGTAGTAGTAGTAGTAGTAGTAATTAGATTAGTACTAGTAGTAGTAGTAGTAGTAGTAGTAGTAGCAATTATAGTTGCAGTAGTAGTAGTAGTAGTAGTAGATGTAGTATTTAGAGTAGTAGTAGTAGTAATAGTAGTAGATGTAGTAATTAGGGTAGTAGTAGTAGAAGTAGTAATTAGAGTAGTAGTAGTAGTAGAGGTAGTAATTAGAGTAGTAGTAGTAGTAGTAGTAGAGGTAAATTAGAGTAGTAGTAGTAGTAGTAGTAGTAGAGGTAGTAAATAGAGTAGTAGTAGTAGTAGTAGTAGTAGTAGTAGAGGTAAATTAGAGTAGTAGTAGTAGTAGTAGTAGAGGTAAATTAGAGGAGTAGTAGTAGTAGTAGTAGTAGAGGTAGTAAATAGAGTAGTAGTAGTAGTAGTAGTAGAGGTAGTAAATAGAGTAGTAGTAGTAGTAGAGGTAAATCAGAGTAGTAGTAGTAGTAGTAGTAGAGGTAAATTAGAGTAGTAGTAGTAGTAGAGGTAGCAAATAGAGTAGTAGTATTAGTAGTAGTAGTAGAGGTAGTAAATAGAGTAGTAGTAGTAGAGGTAAATTAGAGTAGTAGTAGTAGTAGAGGTAGCAAATAGAGTAGTAGTATTAGTAGTAGTAGTAGAGGTAGTAAATAGAGTAGTAGTAGTAGTAGAGGTAGTAAATAGAGTAGTAGTAGTAGTAGTAGTAGTAGTAGTAGTAGAGGTAGTAAATAGAGCAGTAGTAGTAGTAGTAGTAGTAGTAGTAGTAGTAGTAGAGGTAGTAAATAGAGTAGTAGTAGTAGTAGTAGAGGTAGTAAATAGAGTAGTAGTAGTAGTAGTAGTAGAGGTAGTAAATAGAGTAGTAGTAGTAGTAGTAGTAGTAGTAGTAGAGGTAGTAAATAGAGTAGTAGTAGTAGTAGTAGTAGTAGTAGTAGTAGAGGTAGTAAATAGAGTAGTAGTAGTAGTAATTACAGTAGTAGTAGAAGTAGTAATTAAAGTAGTATTAGTAGTAGAAGTAGTAACAAGAGTAGTAGCAGTAGAAGTATTAATTAGAGTATTAGTAGTAGTCGTAGAAGTAGTAAATAGAGTAGTAGTAGTAGTAATTATAGTAGTAGTAGTAGAAGTCTCATGTGTGTTACCGGGGCCACATTATGAGGGAAGTAAAGAATAGTGACACTGTGACCTTCCAGGCATGTCGTAAGAGGCGACTAAGGAGGTTGATCGATGGCTTGACAAGCTGTCATTGTAAAAAGTATTGTTATGGAAACAGTCATAGATTTTAGAAGCAGTAATCTCTGCAATATGTGCCACTTTGGCACGCAAGGTTTCTGTTTTTGAGATTGTGGCTCTGCCTTATGTGCTGTCTTCGGCTCGAAAGGACAATAGATAGAGTAGAAGTAGTAATTAAAGGAGGAGGAGTAGTAGTATTAGTAGTAGTAATTAGAGTAGTAGTAGTGGTAGTTAGAGGAGGAGTAATAGTAGTAGAAGTAAATAGAGTAGTAGTAGTAGTAGTAATTAGAATAGTAGTAGTAGTAGAAGTAGTAATTAGGGTGGCAGTAGTAGTAGTAGAAGTAGTAATTAGAGGAGTAGTAGTAGTAGCAGCAATTAAAGTAGCAGTTGTAGTAGTATTAGTAGTAGTTAGAGTAGCAGTAGTAGTAGTAGTAGTAATGAGAGTAGTAATAGTAATAGAAGTAGTAATTAGAGTAGCAGTTATTTTAGTCTCCTTTAGTCATAGTTGACTTTAGCTTTTTCAGCCCCCTAGGAATGCTATCTTTTCTTTCCTTTCCCCGTGTATTCTCATTTTCTATGAATCTGTCAGCTTCTTGTTTGAGTTGGAGCTTTAGAGTATGTTTCCAAAGATTGTAGTCATCAGCTATCTGTTCCAAGTCTACCGGGCTTACGAGTCTTGTCACGTTTACACACGTCTAGAAATCGGAGTTTAGGTGTCCCAAATACGCCAGAACCGTATGTCATTCGCAGAAATATCTGTACCTAGAAGCTACCTGCCATTAATAGGTTCACTAATCAAATGGTTACTGTCATGCCATGTATGCAGCTGTTCTAATGACCCTTTCATTGTGTTCATGTAGATGCTAGCGCTATAATGATAAAAAGCTCTACACTGATCGATCGTAATTTTCTCGTAATTTTCTATATGTAATTTTCTCTTGTATTCACTACGATACGAGACGAGTCTAAGTAAGAATACCTGTCGAATATTATAATAAGAACACATGTGGGGCTTTATAATAAGAATACCTGTGGAGCTTTATAATAAGAATACATGTGGAGTTTTATAATAAGAATACATATGGAGCTTTATAATAAGAATACCTGTGGACCTTTATAATAAGAATACATGTGGACCTTTATAATAAGAATACATATGGAGCTTTATAATAAGAATACCTGTGGACCTTTATAATAAGAATACACATGGAGCTTTATAATAAGAATACATGTGGGCTTTTATAATAAGAATACATGTGGACCATTATAATAAGAATACCTGTGGACCTGTATAATAAGAATACATATGGAGCTTTATAATAAGAATACCTGTGGACCTTTATAATAAGAATACATGTGGAGCTTTATAATAAGAATACATATGGAGCTTTATAATAAGAATACCTGTGGACCTTTATAATAAGAATACATATGGAGCTTTATAATAAGAATACATGTGGAGCTTTATAATAAGAATACATGTGGACCTTTATAATAAGAATACATGTGGAGCTTTATAATAAGAATACATGTGGAGCTTCAAAATAAGAATACCTGTGGTGCTTTATAATAAGAAAACATGTGGAGCTTTATAATAAGAAAACATGTGGAGCTTTATAATAAGAATACATGTGGAGCTTTATAATAAGAATGCCTGTGGAGCTTTATAATAAGAATACATGTGGAGCTTTATAATAAGAATACCTGTGGACATTTATAATAAGAATACATACTGAGCTTTATAATAAGAATACATGTGGAGCTTTATAATAAGAATACATGTGGACCTTTATAATAAGAATACATGTGGAGCTTTATAATAAGAATACATGTAAAGGTAAAGGTAAAGGTAAAGTACGAGACTTGAACCGGCGTCTTAGCACGCGAGTACTACCCATATGTGCTCGGCCGCCTATCCAGAAATGTTCGGATATTTCTGTATAGTGTAGCCTCAAGCATCGAAACTCAGATGCGAAGCGACATTCCTCACCTTCCCAGGATAATATACCCTGGTACCCATTTCTGCCAACGGCTGGGTCGACCTTGTGGGTATTTTTTTTTTTATTCCAACCACAAGTACAATTCACACTGCTCCCAGCGGGAATTGAACACGGGTTGTCCGAACGTCGGTAGTCTAGTCGGGTGGTTTTCCCAACTAGGCTACCGAGGCCGCCAAGAATACATGTGGAGCTTTATAATAAGAATACATGTGGAGCTTCAAAATAAGAAAACCTGTGGTGCTTTATAATAAGAATACATGTGGAGCTTTATAATAAGAATACATGTGGAACTTTATAATAAGAATGCCTGTGGAGCTTTATAATAAGAATACCTGTGGAGCTTTATAATAAGAATACCTGGGGAGATTTATAATAAGAATACCTATAGAGCTTTATAATAAGAATACATGTGGAGATTTATAATAAAAATACCTGTGGACCTTTATAAGAAGAATACCTGTGGAGCTTTATAATAAGAATACCTGTGATGCTTTATAATAAGAATACATGTGGAGCTTTATAATAAGAATACCTGTGGAGCTTTATAATAAGAATGCCTGTGATGCTTTATAATAAGAATGCCTGTGATGCTTTATAATAAGAATACCTGTGATGCTTTATAATAAGAATGCCTGTGATGCTTTATAATAAGAATACCTGTGGAGCTTTATAAGAAGAATACCTGTGGAGCTTTATAATAAGAATACCTGTGGAGCTTTATAATAAGAATACCTGTGGAGCTTTATAATAAGAATACCTGTGATGCTTTATAATAAGAATACATGTGGAGCTTTATAATAAGAATACCTGTGGAGCTTTATAATAAGAATGCCTGTGATGCTTTATAATAAGAATGCCTGTGATGCTTTATAATAAGAATACCTGTGATGCTTTATAATAAGAATGCCTGTGATGCTTTATAATAAGAATACCTGTGATGCCTTATAATAAGAATACCTGTGATGCTTTATAATAAGAATACCTGTGATGCTTTATAATAAGAATACCTGTGATGCTTTATAATAAGAATACCTGTGGAGCTTTATAATAAGAATACCTGTGGAGCTTTATAATAAGAATACCTGTGGAGCTTTATAAGAAGAATACCTGTGGAGCTTTACGTATTCGTATTACCTCTCCTATACTTCTTCCACTCTTGCCTCTCCTGTCTCCTCTCTTTTACTCCATTTTATCCTAACATATGGAACACAGCCCTTCATCCATCCTCACGAGACCTCCATTTTAACTGTTTCTTGTCCAATCAAATCCTACCTGCCTTGCTTGTCTATTCAACACGTGACCAACAGCTACGTAAATCTTGGCCACACTCTCATTCCGCCAGTTTCCAGAACCAGTGATCCGCTTTCATGTTTATATTTCTTTGTTTTGCTTTGGGATTGTATTTGCCTATCGCGTGGTACGAGAAGAAAATTCTAAAGATCTACAACAATTACTTAATGTAATAAACATGACAAGCAAAAATATATGGATTAGATATGAATACCAAAAAGACTAATACTATGATCATAAACAGAGAAAATTATCAAGACTTACAATTAAATATCAAAGTTGAAGGGATACACCTGAAGACAGTTCAGAGCTACAACTACCTGGGACATACTATAACCAATGATGGAAAATGTAAAACTGAAATAAACAAAAGAATAGATATGGCAAAAAGTAATTTTAATGTCATGAAAAATACACTAACATGAAAACAAATAACACCAGGGCTAAAACTAAGAATAGCAAAATGTTACATCTTCTCAATATTCCTATATGGGGCAGAAACATGGACATACGACCAGAAAACAGAACAGAAAATTGAAGCCTTTGAAATGTGGATCTATAGAAAAATAGGTAGAATTGGATGGAAAGAAAAGAAAACAAACGATGAAGTTTTAAAACAACTAAAAATGAAAAGAGAACTACTAAACACAATTAGAACATGACAAATGAATTTTTTAGGGCATGTTTACAGACACAACAGCCTAACAAAAGTAATATTGGAATGGAAAATAGAAGTTAAAAAAGGTAGAGGCAGACCAAGTCTAACATGGACGAGTAACATCAAGTCAGCCTATGACAATCTGCACCATCAAAGTAAGAGACAGAGCGGAATGGCGCTACATGGTAGCCAACCTTCGATGCGGAGACGGCACTCAATGATGATGATGATGATGATGATGATGATGATGATGATGATGATGATGATGATGACGTTGATCTTTGTATATTTTATTTGTTACTAGAAGAAGGGTTCTGCCAAAAAATTAAAAAATAGAAAAAAATTGTATGTTAGAAGCTTTACGTGATTAGTGGACCACACAGATTGAACGACGTTTCGGCCCAATAGGCCTTCAGCAGGAACAAAAAAAAAAAAACAAACCACACGGATATGTAAGTAAAACTATTCCTACATAGCCAACCAGCAACGAAACATACAAAACAAAAATAATCGAAATATGTTGAAGAAAATAAAAATGTCTTCCTTGTGTGTCAGGTCGAGGTCAAAATGGCTTCTGACATTTCGGCTTGTGCCGAAAGGTGTTTGTTTCGTCTCACTACTAATTTAGCCGCTAGATACAATGATATATTTGCTTTACATGTCCTCTGCAGTTCTACTCTCGGCCCCGGATACTATTTAAGGACAAAATGTCGGATTGGATTCTGAATTACGACTTCCAGGGTTCACCCAGGCTTAAATGGGAACCGAACCTTCCTGGAAAAGAAAAACGGCGCTGGCGTAAAGCTGACCACATTACTAAAAAGATAATGTGCCAAAAGTCTGTTTAAAAACTATGGGTACTAACATCATATTGGCTATATGTCACCAGGTGCCGTGACGGGGATCTCCCTTCTTTCTACAACACAGCGCAACATCAACGTCCATTTAATGTTCGGTGATGGGCGAGAGGCGATGTGGGGCATTTACTTCTTTAGTTAGAAAAGCACAAGAAAAAAGAGGAAGAAACCGGAAAGAAAGAAAGAAAAAAAAAGAAAGAAAAAAGAAAAAGGAAAGAGATAGATCAAGAAAGAAAGAAAGAAAGAAAGAATGGACAGAGAAATAAATAAATAAATAAATAAATAAAGAAAGAAAGAAAGAAAGAAAGAAAGAAAGAAAGAAAGAAAGATCTTAGAAAGAAAGAAAAAAGAAAAGAGATAGATCAAAGATAGAAAGAAAGAAAGGATAGGGAAAGAAAGAAAGAAAGAAAGAAAGAAAGAAAGAAAGAAAGAAAGAAAGAAAAAGAAAGAAAGAAAGAAAGAAAGAAAGAAAGAAAGAAAGAAAGAAAAAGAAAGAAAGAAAGAAAGAAAGAATGGACAGAGAAAGAAAGATCTTAGAAAGAAATAAAAAGGAAAGAGATAGATCAAAGATAGAAAGAAAGAAAGGATAGGGAAAGAAAGAAAGAAAGAAAGAAAGAAAGAAAGAAAGAAAGAAAGAAAGAAAGAAAGAAAGAAAGAAAGAAAGAAAGAAAGAAAGAAAGAAAGAAAAAGAAAGACACTTAAGATGTCTAACCTCCCCCCAATAGCGTGTACAGCACATTGATCACTTTTTCATAGACCGGCATAAGACAATGAAATAATAAAGGTGTTTGAAAATTACTGTCAACTGGATGAGAAATACTTTAAATATGCCATCTAGTCTACTCTATGCAGTCTTTGAGATGCGGCCCAAACTTGATCCTCTCATTTGGGATTCCATCCTGGTAATGGAATGAGTCTTGGTAAATTAAGGGCGGCCGTAGTCCCTGCAGTGGTGGTATCTACTGATGTAGTAAACAAAATACAACAGGGATAGGCAAGCTCCGAAGTCTTCAGCTGAAATCAGGAAATCAAGGGAAACAACTGTAGTATGCCACATCAGCTTAATAGGGTCCAGGAAATCAAGGGAGACAACTTTTGCCTGACACATCAGCTTTCTGGGTCTAAGAGCAAATTAACTCGAGGCGTCACAGTGACTTTACTTTAACATAAACTATATTTAAAACGCTAATTGATTATGACAAAATAGGGCCACAGTCTATTTAAGTAACAGAAAATTATTTCTACCGAGCTTTGCAGCTGGAGGGAATGTGATCATCAGAAGTAGACCGCGTCGAGAAAGTGTTAGCTTCAATGTTTAGCTTCTTGACACTCGTGGAGGTGACCCGCCTGGGTCATGACTCCCAGGCGTCGACCTCCTGCTGCATGGAACATGAAAGCTTACAACACATTCTGCCTATAATAACTAAACTTCATCTACGCAACACTTCTGATCGAATCCACTGCCCATAGTAATAATTCTTTCAAACGAATGCTTCAGTTATCATATAGCACATTGATGTCCTTTTCCTGATGACGGCAGTCTAAAATAGCTTGTTACTCTGCGTGACGTTCTTATCTACTCTTATGGCTGCTTTTCATCATGGAGTAACGCGGCATAATATGGTGGGTCAGTAGCTAATAACAGATGATAACGATACATCGAGCTGGGAACTTCACTAGGTTGAACGGTTATTTAATAATTATATAAAGGAGTTGCAGAACACTTGGATGTTACCTTAGTGGTCGCCGATTATTTGGTTATTATTATAAAAGGGAGTATAGACATGAAACTACACAGGTACGCGGCAAATTGTTACTTGTGATTAAATATTGGTTCAGATCTATTTTACTGATTCAATTTTAGAACCGCTTTTGTTTTTATATGTTGCCGTGTCACTTCTCACTTTACGTGAATGTATGTTTTCCTACATCCGTCAGAGGCCACAGAGATAGGATTTCTCAGAATAATGCTAACGTTCCCTGGACAGCTAAAAATATCAAGGAGAGAATTTTTAAAGAGGCCAACACAATAAGAGAGCTCCTAAGAAACAGAAAGATACAATCAACATTCGGGCACATCATGAGAAGAGCAAAGTTGAAATTTGTGTTTACAACTTGCAAAATACAGTGAAAGAGAGATCGCGGATGACAAAGAGATAAGATACTGTAAAAGTTCGTTGATAAATTCGTGCCCACAAAGTTGATCAATTATCTCGGAAACTGTTTGATGAATTTCTGTAACTCTTATTTTTTTCACCGACCTTCACATTTTATAACATTTAAGTACAAAAGTAGCCTGAATTATGCACACATCGTTTTTTGTTATATAATTTTAGGAACATATCAAAACGCGTGCCATAAAAATTATATTTTACTGTAAATTATGTTAATTTTCTGTCTATGCAGGTCAAAAGCGTATCCGTATGACATTGAAGAGGGCAACATTTTTCATTTGATTTGATATCTTCGTTATAGAAATAGGTCAACTTTACATGTACAATAACACAGTTACATTTTGCACAGTGATGAATTTACACTTTAAACTCTTCGTGGTTTGAAAAAATCAAGTAGTCACTTCACAACAGTTTACAAATTATCACATATAAAGGAATCTTCTTCTTCTTCATCTATCCTTCCTCTGCTGCCGTTGGCGTTGAGGGGAGAAACAATCTGCGATTCTTTGCTCTTCTGTTGGCCTCTTCTGATGTTATCCCTCCTAGTGACTCTAGTATTCCCTTTATCCATCTCTTTCTCGGTCTTCCTCTTAATCTAGCGTTTTCGTAGCGTTTGTTTATGGCTCTTTGATTCACTGTTAGTTTATAAACGAATATACATACATCAATAATAAATATTTTGTCAAAATACGCATCTGGACCAATTTAACAAGAAACTGGAAATGAAATGACAAAAAAAAATAACTTCGATTGGAGCGGCACGGGTCTTACAAGTTACGGTTCAGTGACTGCGACCTGGTACTAATATAGTGAGGAGAGCACGTGAAATGTGCCTTTTTAAATGGTGAGTTGATTACAACAAATGTGGGTATTGCAAAATCCTAAAATTTAGGACAAGCAAGAAAATCATATTTTTATATACCTCAAATAAGCAAAAATCTTTCCTAAATGCATGGCAGTTGGGCTAGAAAACAAATTGAAGGTCGGTGAAAAAAATAATATTTCATGAAAAAGAATTTACAGAAATTCATCAAACAGTTTCCGAGATAATTAATAAACTCTGTGGGCACGAATTTCTGAACGAACTATAGATAACTTGGTGTCATGACATGGAAACCAGTCAACAACAGAAATGGTACTATGCATGGTAGATAAAAGATTATGGAAGGGCATGCTCGCACATGATGATGGTGGTGATGATGATGCTGATGATGATGATGATGATGATGATGATGATGACATATATCAAGCACAATTTACATTTCTTGGATGATTTCTTTATATTTATCTCCTGTTTTGTTTGTGTCAGTTGAAGACTTTTCGAATCGAAATTTTTGTTGTGTTTTGTTTCCCGCAAAGCTGATATAACTCTTTTTATGTTTTTTTTGTTTTGTTATAAATCATCATCATGTGCCATACCGATTGGCGTAGGTGATCATATCCCTCCACAATCTTCTATCTACAGTGCATCGTATCAGTTCTGTTGTTGACTGTTTTCCATGCCACGACACCAAGCTATCCAGTATTTTCTCTCTCTGTCGTCCGCAATCTCTCTTTCTATTTTGCCAGTTGTAACCAAGTATTCCAATTTTCCTCTTCTCATGATGTGCACGAAAAATGTTGATTGCTTCTTTCTGATGTTTTTTAAGAGCTCCCTTTTTGTGTTGGCCTCTTTGAGAACTTCCTCATTGGTCTTTTTAGCTGTCCAGGGAACTTTCAACATTCTTCTGAGAAATCCTATCTCTGTGGCCTCTAATCGTCTTTTCATTTGTTTGTTTACTGTCCATGATTCCATAGGTCAGAATTGGTTCTATATAGCACCGATGAACTCTTTTTCTCATTTTTATTGACATTTTTGTTGCATAAGATATTTTTCATTTTCTGAAATGCCATTTTGGCCTGAGCTATTCTGCTTTTTATTTCTGTGGTGCATCTTCCATCTGATGTTATTATTGTGCCCAAGTATTTGAAACGTTGCATTTGTTTCAGATTTGTTCTGTTTATTTTTATGCTGCATGATGGTGATGATTGTTTCTTCGATATAACCATTACTTCTGTTTTCTTACTATTCAGACTGAGACCTTTCTTGTTGCTTTCTTTTATAAATAGAGGTTGAAAATCGGAACGGTTTGGGAGTCTCAGCTACAATATTAAAACTGGACAGCAACAGAGCTGCCAGTAAGTCATGGCTCATGGCTTACGCTGGGATCGCTAAACCAGAACCATCCAGACACTACTCCACCTCAACCAAGTACCTCCACAAACAGACTAACCAGTGCAATCTGGTCAAGCGAGAAGGGATCGAAGAGGGAATGCAACCAGGTGTTCACAAATATCACGCTGAAGTTGGAAGTGTTCGACCGAAACGAGGAAATACCACATTTCTACAGCAAACCTCAACGCAGCGCATCACCGCCAACTTAACGTCCTTTTAAAGATGATTGGCGAAGAGATGAATCAATTCCTTTGGTAGTCATCGAGTGAACGCCATCAAGAAAGATATTTTAATATTTCACACAAACGGACAATTTTATTCAAATATACCATTTTATTGTGTGGTATGCATCACAAGAATGTTCAGAGTTCCATGTACAGCTAGAAAGACCAATAAGGAAATTCTCAAAGAGGCCAATACAAAAAGGGAGCTGCTAAAAAAACATCAGAAAGAAGCAATCAAGATTTTTCTGGAACATCAACTGAGAAGAGAAAAGTTGGAATGTTTGGTTACAACTGGCAAAATACAGGGAAAGAGAGATCGTGTACGACAATGAGAAAAGATACTTGATAGCTTGGTTTCATGGCATGGAAAATAGTCAACAACAGAATTGATACGATGCACTTTGAAATAGAAGATTGTGGAAGGTCATGATCTCCTGCGACAACCGGTATGGTACATGATGATGATGATAGTGATGATGCACGTTTTAATCTGATAAAACCATTTATAATTTGCATTATAGCAGACAACTACAGCAATAGCCGTGGCTTTAAGATAGACAGAAGGAGCTGTAAACCTGACGGTTGTAGAAGTCCAATTTTCTCATCTGAATGCATTGAAACCACGTGACAGGTTACCGCCTACATTGTGTTGTTCTGATTAACATCCGGTACCCAACACTACAACATCACCATGGCAACCACGTGCATATTGTGAGTCAGAATGGACTTTACTTGTATGTGAGTGTGTTTATATTTTATGGACGTGTCTTATTTTTGTTTTCTTGTCTTTTAGTCTAAAATTCACGTTATGAATTGTTCTCATCCATTTCGTGTATTCCCTCGTGCATGCTTTGTATTTATCTTTATTTATTCTTTGTGTGTGTGTGTGTGCATATTATTATCATTTGTCACTAATAATTCTCCCTCATTTATTTGTGCCTCATAGTTTTCTCCTGTACACCTTATATCTCCCTCATTTATGTTCAAAAAATGTATATTTATATATTATATTATTTATCGTTTATTCCTTATCTATTTTGTGTGCCTATATTTTTCTCATTAATTCTTATAATACTCTCACTTCTACTCTATCTGTTTTTATACCTTATCTTCTTCCTCTTTTTTCTTTCTTTTTTTTCTATTTTCTTCCTCTTCATCTCGTAGCCCGGAGAGGTGGGAGAGGGGGGGGTGTTGTTGGGGTACCACTGACAGACTTCGTCAACTTTCTCCATTTCTCTCTATCTTCAGTAATTCGATACCAACGGCAACAGAGGAAGGATAGAAGAAGAAGAAGTAATTCTTTTGGGAATTTTTTTGCAAATTCGAGGCTTGTCCATTCTTTGATATTATCTTCCCATCTCCTTCTCTCCCTACCTCTCTTTCTCCTTTCCTTGAGAGTTCCATATAGAATAGATCTTTGCCGGACCAAACGATCGAGATACGCGGTCAAACCATTTCATTTGGCACTTCTACACAACAAGAAGATCATCAGGTACTTGGATTGCTTGTGATCTAGTCTGTCTGTCATGTGTGAACATTGGACTCAGATAAACTAGTGGGGGCAGCCCTCCCTAGGGATGCAGTGACTATGCCAGTAGCGGATCGCAGACTTGCGCTAGGAAGTTGACATCTACTGTATTGAGTTATTGAATTATTGAGTTATTGAGTAATTTGCGGGTCATCATAATTACACTCCGAACATGCCCATAGGTGCTCAGATCCCCTCCTCAGCAAATCTCGAAGCGTCCAGCGACTGACGGCTCCAGTTATGTGTTGGTTGATTAGTCTTCTTACACGGCCACTAAGTTTCTCATTTCTGGCTATGACCATCGTAACTCCCATAAAATCTTTTATCCGAAGGAGTGACGTGGACTCATGGTTATCGAAGTCCTGTGTCCTTCCAACATCCTGGAGGACATTGATAATGTCCGCCCGATCCATTGGTTGTCCGTCCTCAACAACAGCGCAACTAGTAAACATGTCCGCTCTTTCATTTCCCCGTACTCCACCATGTCCTGGGACGTAAACAAAGATGACCTTACGATTGTATGCCATCACAGAGCGCAGACATTAACCGATACCTTTTATGACATATATACACTCACTCATACACACACATACAAATATAAGTAAAGTAAAGAGAGTACAACCTGTGGCTACCCTGCTGCCTTGCAGGTAAGCTCGGGAGAGTAAAAGGCTAAGGGAGGGTACTCCGAAGTAAAACAACCCCACTGCCTTGTGGGTGAGACTTTTTAGTCAAAGGCTAGCGGAGTCAACCATAAACAAACCGACGGAAGGCAACAGAAAACCACCGTCGTAATTTCTTTGTACAATCATGAATCGCCACAACAATAGAAATAACGACAACAACGTTAAGGGGGATTCCAATGGAAAACCCTCGTTCAGTAGGGGACATCATGTGCTACAGGTGATACCTGATTGTCATCAAGCTACTGTAAGCAAAATAAAGATAAAACAAACTCTTAAGATAGGTAATTGAAACGTGAGAACACTCATGCAGAAGGGTAAACTAGAAAACGTCATACAAGAAATGAAAATATTGGGTTTACAATTACTGGGACATTGCGAAATGAGATACACCGGATCAGGAGAGATGTATTCTGATAAACATAAAATAATCTATTCTGGAGGTACTGAACACCAAAGAGGAGTAGGTATCATCTTGGATGCAGAAAGAGCAAGAACAGTGAAAGGCTTTTACCCAATATCTGACAGAGTCCTTTTAGTGAAATTGAATGGAAAGCCAATAGACATAAATCTTATACAAGTTTATGCACCAACAGCAGACAGTCTAGAGGAAACTATTGATATATTTTACAACGAGTTAAATGAGGCACTTCATAAATGCAAACCACATGAAAACACCATAGTTCTAGGGAATTTTAACGCAGAAGTAGGAAAGGAAAGAGTTGAAGAAGTAGTTGGTCATTATGGCTTAGGCGAGAGAATGAAAGAGGTGAGAAACTTATTGACTGGGCAAGAATACACAACATGATGATAGGAAATACCTTGTTTAAGCAACATCCACGACGACTGTGGACATGGAAAAGCCCAGGGGACAACGCACGTAATCAAATTGATTATATAATGATAAGCAATAGATTTAGAAACAGTCTGGTGTGTGTGAAAACTAGACCAGGGGCAGATTGCAATAGTGATCATGTACCAGTTGTGGGAAAGCTTAGAGTAACATTAAAAACAACAAAACGAGCCTCAGTTAACATCAAGTTAAATTTAGATTTACTAAAATCAGACAAGAAGCTGCAAGACAAATATAAAATCACAATTCAGAACCGGTACAATGCAATAGAGAAGATACAAAGCATTGATGAACAGTGGGAAATGCTAAAAGAATCAATGCAACAAACATCAAAAGAGTTCATACCACCAGTGAGGACAAATTCAAGAAAGAAATGGATGACATATGACATTTTGCAGCTAATGGATAAAAAAGAAGAAGAAATAATGAAAATAAAGATGAGTATAATAGATTAAATAAAGAAATTGTTGTAAAATGCAATGAAGCAAAAGAAGCATGGCTAAAAGAGAGATGCAAAGAGATTGAAATGCAACAAAAAGGAGATGCTAAAGCTATATACAAACAAATTGAGGAATTAACAGGAAGAAAAACGCAATCAAAAACTGGATGTTTAAGATCAAAGGAAGGAGAACTGTTGATTGATCAAGAAAACATAAAGGAACGATGGATAGAATACATTAAAGATCTTTATAATGATGAACGAATGGAAGTAAATATTAAGGATAATGGAGAAGGACCAGAAATACTCAGAGAAGAAGTGGAAGACGTCTTGCGCAATATGAAAGCAGGCAAAGCTCCTGGACCAGATAATATAACTAAAGAAGAGATTGAAGCAATGGGTGATTTTGAAATAGAAATAATAACAAAAATATTGAATGATATCTACAACAGCGGATATATACCAGACGACATGCTCAAATCAATATTCAAAGCCCTACCAAAGAAATCGGGTACGATTGAATGCGATGATCATCGCACAATAAGCCTTATGAGTCACATGGCTAAGATATTACTAAGAATCATCATGCGAAGAGTGCGAAACAAAATCAGTCCAGAAATTAGCGATGAACAGTGTGGTTTTGTTAGAGATAAAGGAACACGCAATGCCATTTATATCATAAGATCTTTAGTAGAAAGAGCCATAGAGGTGGAAACAGATCTATACCTATGTTTCATAGATTACACCAAGGCATTTGAGAAAGTAAAGCACCAAGAAATAATCAAAATCTTAGAAAGCATAAACGTAGACAGCAAAGATCTAAGAATAATAAAGAACATGTACTGGCAACAAACAGCAGCCATAAGAACTGGAAACCAATTGGGAATGTTTCAACAAATAAAACAGGGTGTTAGACAAGGTTGTGTGCTGTCACCGGATTTGTTTAATATTTATAGTGAGAGTATATTAAGATCCATAAGGGGCATGCCTGGAATAACAATTGGAGGTCATACTATAAATAATCTAAGATATGTTGATGATACAGTCTTAATTGCTAAGAGTGAAAATGAGTTACAAAAAATATTGGACATTATAGTGAAAGAAAGCAAAAATAAAGGACTCAGCCTTAATAGCAAAAAGACAGAGGTAATGGTAATAACAAAGAAAAAGACATCACCTCAGTGCAAAATAAGACAAGTGGAACAATATTAAAACAGGTAAATGCATTTAAATATTTGGGAACTTTGTTAACCTCAGACGGAAGATGTACAAAAGAGGTGAGATGCAGAAAATCTCAGGTAAAAGCAGCTTTCCAAAAAATGAGGAAGATACTATGCAATCCATTTTTGACAATAGAAACCAGAAAAAGAGTTCTTAAATGTTACGTAGGGCCAGTCTTAACATATGGATGCGAATCATGGACAATAGGACAACAGACAAGAAAATCACTGGAGTCTGTAGAAATGTGATTTTACAGAAGAATGTTTAGAGTACCATGGACAGCTAAGAAGAGTAATGAAGATGTTCTTAGAGAGGTAAAAGCAAAAAGAGAGCTAATTTCCAATATTAGGAAGAAACAATCATCATTTTTTGGTCATGTAATGAGAAGTGAACAATTGGAATATACTGTAACAACTGGAAAAATTGAGGGAAGAAGAGATAGAGGGAAGCAAAGAGAAAAAATAGCAGACAGCTTAAGAGAATGGCTTGGCAGAAGGTCAACAACAGAAATGATAAATAACTGTCGAGATCGAAAGTTGTGGAGAGACATGACCACCTACGCCAGCAGGCCCGGTACTTGATGATGATGATGAAAGAGCTCTGTCGCGCTAAGTGGTTTATAGAGAATACGGTGCCAGTGACTATAATGTTTACAGCACATTATTTGTTGTGTTAATGAGGTCGGTTTTTACGTCCGTGCAGCTTTATTTTCCAAGATAAAATCTGGTACCCATTTAAAGCTGAGTAAACCTGGAAGCCGTCGATCAGGAACGAACCAGACATCATGTCCTTTGTTGTCCAGTTCACTAACAATGGAAAGTATGTCTCCTGACGTGACCATATATCGCATAAAAAAATGCTAACAACCAATGACAATATATATATATAATCACGAATGTCATATATATATATTGTTTGTCTTGTTTCATTGCTGGTCATTGTCAAATCGCTTGGCAGAACGTCGCATTCATCGCAACCCATCAGAAAGAACATCTTTGATGCCTTCAAATTACCTTCTTCATAGTCTGCTCCTGTTACATTTTCCAGGAACCATACCTTCCATTATTGTTCTCTCCAGCCCGCTATCTTGACGTGACCCTAGTATTTTAATTTCCTCTGTAGAATGTTGTTGTAAAGCGCTTATCTCCAGGGTTTACGTCTTCCAATTTGTCTTCGCTGCTCTTTTTTCATTATCCAGGGTAGCCTGGAGATTTCCATTTTTTGTTATCATTATTGCTGAAATACTGAAAGTGATCCTGGAGGGGAAAATACAAGGTAAAAGAGGCAGAGGCAGACCAAGATTAACATGGACGAGTAACATCAAAAGATGGACAAATCAACCGATGACAACCTGCACCATCAAAGCAAGAGATAGAGCAAAATGGCGCTCCATGGTAGCCAACCTTCGTTGCGGAGACGGCACTCAATGATGATGATTGCTGAAAACTTTTCTAGGTAGAAGATGCTCCACAGAAATAAAAAGTAGAATAGCTCAGGCCAAAATAGCATTTCAGAAAATTATATATATATTATGCAACAAATCTATGTCAATAGAAGTGAGAAAGAGAGTTCATCGGTGCTATATATAACTAATTCTGAACTATGGAACCTAATCATGGACAGTAGACAAACAAATGAAAAGACAGTTATAGGTCACAGAGATGGGATTTCTCAGAAGAATGTTGAAAGTTCCCTGGACAGTTAAAAAGACCAACGAGGAAATTCTCAGAGGCCAACACAAAAAGGGAGCTCCTAAAAAACACCAGAAAGAAAAAATCAACATTTTTCGGGCACATCATGAAAAGAGGAAAGTTGGAATACTTGGTTACATCTGGCAAAATAAAAGGAAAGAGAGATCGCGGACGACAAAGAGAGAAATTACTGGATAGCTTGGTGTCATGGCATGGAAAACAGTCAACAACAGAACTGATACGATGCACTGTAGATAGAAGATTGTGGAAGGACATGATCGTCTACGCCAAACGGTATCGCACATGATGATGGTGACAACTTTTCTATTTTTATATATATTTTTATATATTTTAGTAACTTCTTGTTAATTTTTATAGCAGCTATTATTTCTTTACTTGTATTTTTTTACGTTAGGCATGCAGTTTTTTTACCATTCTCGCTGTTTCAATGTTTTACTACCAGCAACATTAGCTTACATGTCAGCCCGGTTATGACACGGCATATCTTGCTACCTGGTATGTCTTTCATCTTTGATCTCCGCTACTGGTCAGGAATAATTAGATTAGTTCAAAGATAAGTGTGGTGGGGTGAAGCAAAAAACTTGATCAAATCATTTACTCTTGTTGGTTGGCCAGCTATAATTCGGTCAAAAAACCTGATCAAATCATTTACTCTTGTTGGTTGGCCAGCTATGATTCGGTCAAAAAACCTGATCTAATCATTTACTCTTGTTGGTTGACCAGCTATGATTCGGTCAAAAAACCTGATCAAATCATTTACTCTTGTTGGTTGACCAGCTATGATTCGGTCAAAAAACCTGATCAAATCATTTACTCTTGTTGGTTGACCAGCTATGATTCGGTCATCGCTTTTTGCTAAATCAATGGACGGCATTTTCAATCCCTTTCTATGTCATTTTTTTCAGTCTTATATTCCTACTTCTATTTTTGTTCCGTCTTATATTCCTACTTCTATTTTTGTTCCGTCTTATATTCCTACTTCTATTTTTGTCCACTTCTTTTATTCTAATATTTATTTGTGTCCTGTCTTTTGTCCATGTTTATTTTGTCCTATATTCTACTCCTATGTCTACATTTATTGTGTCTTTTATTACTGTTTTTTTAAATCGCTTCTTTTTTCTTTATGTATATTATTGTTAGAAGGGGATACAAGCAAAGAAATTAGAATCAGAATAGCTAAAGCAACAATGTCTTTCAGAAGCCTTGAAAAGTTGTGGAAATCAAAACTCATCAGCACAAACACAAAACTTAGACTATTCAAATCAAATGTACTATCAACCCTTACGTATGCCTGTGAAAGTTGGAACACAACAAGAGATATAGAAACAAAGTTGAGCGCATTCGAAAATAAATGTCTAAGGAAAATAATTAGTATAGCGTGGAACGAATTCAAAACAAACGAGGAAATTAGAGAAATCGCCAATCAACCACTAATATCTTCAGTAATAAAGAAAAGACGATGGTCATATGTTGGACATGTGATGAGAAGAGATAATAACCGAATAGCAAAACAAGCCCTCTTATGGGAAACAACAGGTAAGAGGAAAAGAGGAAGACCCAGAGAGACACTGAGAATAACATTGATGAGAGAGACAAGAGCAGCAGGATTCGGCTCCCTCAATGAGATAGAGCTGCTTGCACAGAACAGAGACAAATGGCGAGATTCGATAAAATATCTTTAAAATTAAATTGAAAACTGCTGGAACAAAAAAATCAGATAAGTGTAGGAGTATCTTGGCTACGTCTCGAAAGGTCAATAGATAGATAGATATATATTATTGTTGCTTTTATTATTCTCATGCCTATTTTAGTTCCATATTTTATTCCCATGCCTATTTCTGCCCCATCTTTTATTCCAATGTCTATCTTTGTCACATCTTTCGTTCCCATGTCTTTTTATTTCCAGGTCCTTTTTTTTTGTCAAATCTTTTATTCACATGTCTTTTTTTTGGTTCCATCATTTATTCCCATATCTAATTATGCAGCTACAGCCATGTATATTTTTCTAGCATCTTTTATTTGCAAGTCTTTACACTTGCTGTGTTTGTTACTCCCACCCTTGTGTGTCCTTTATATCCTTATTATTGTCCTCTCTGAGAGCAAGGACTTAGTCCTCAACTCGCAGGCTCGACGATTAAATCTTCTGCGGCCCACTGCAACCTGACCCGCTCATGTAGAATCACAGCACAAAAAAAATAAAAAGAGTAATTGGCTTGCTGCCTCGCTCCGTTAGAGAAGATATAATGATGATTATGTGCACTGGGCACCCCAAGTCTAAATGGCATGGCTTAGTAAAGTAAGTTGAGTACTCAAATTTCCAATACCATTATATGTGATTGATTACTTTTGCTTCATCTTCTTTCCTCACGGACATTCTCCCACATATAGTGACACAGAGTTACTAGCGTGCAGAGAATTCTTTTCCTTTTGAAATTCTACGCGTGTAAGAATTTTGTGTTCTGGACATCAGCTCCTCACGCGTCCATTATGCTAGACGAATGTGTACAGCAAGTCATTCTATCCTGGCCTTTCTTCTATATTTCTTTCTTGTCTTATATCGGACGTTCTTGACATATTCCGAATGTTCTGATATTTTCAGTCTGAATAGTAAGAAAACTGAGTTAAGCATATCGAAGAAACAATCATCACAATCATGCAGCATACAAATAAAAGGGACAAATCTAAAACAAGTACAGAGAGTCAAATACTTGGGCACAATAAAAACATCGGGTGGAAGATGCACCACAGAAATAAAAAGAAGAACAGGGATGGCCAAAGTAACTTTGAGGAAGATAATATGCTATCTATTTTTGACAACAGACACACAAAAAGAGTTCTTAAATGTTATGTAGGATCAGTTTTCACATATGGATATGAATCATGGACAATAGGACAACAGACAAGAAAATCACTAGAGGCTGTAGAAATGTGGTTTTACAGAAGAATGTTGAGAATACCATGGACAGCTAAGAAGAGTCATGAAAACGTTCTGAAAGAGGCCAAAGCAAAAAGAGAGCTAGTTTCCAATATTAGGAAGAAACAATCATCATTTTGGGTATGTTATGAAAAGGGAACAGCTGGAATATATTGTAACAACTGGGGAAATTGAGGGACGAAGAGATATAAGGGAAGCAAAGAGAAAAGATACTAGACGACTTAAGAGAATGGCTTGGCAGAAGGTCAACAACAGAAATTATAAATAACTGCCGAGATCGAAAGTTGTGGAGATACATGATCACCTACGCCAGCAGGCCCGGTATTGGATGATGATGACAATGAAGATGATGAAAGTAACATTTCAGAAAATAAAAAAACGGTTTATGCAACAAGTCTATGTCAACGGAAGTGTAAAAGAGAGTTCGTCGGTGCTATATAGAGCCCAATCTGAGCTATGGAAGTAAATCATGGACAGTAGACAAAGAAATGAACAGACGATTAGAGGCCACGGGGATGGAATTTCTCAGAAGAATTTTGAAAGTTCCCTGGACAGCTACAAAGACAATGAAGAAATTCTCAAAGAGGCCAACACAAAAAGGGAGCTCTTAAGAAAACATCTGAAAGAAACAATCAACATTTTTTGGCCACATCAAGAAGATGAAAGATGGAATATTTGGTTACAACTGGCGAAATACAGGGAAAGAGAGATCGCGGACGACAAAGAGAGAAAATTCTCTATAGCTTTATGTCATGACACGGAAAACAATCAGAATTAACAGCCATATTTTCTTTTCTTTGCTTACTTTTTTACTTTTCTCACATATTAACATATGTTCTTGAAGAATTGTAGGCAAAGAAAATAAAATATGTAAATATGGAAGAAAAGTAAGCAAAGAAAAGAAAATATATTAATATGGAGAAAAGTAAGCAAAGAAAACATGTTAATATGGGAGAAAAGTAAGCAAAGAAAAGAAAAAAATATGTTAATATGGGAGAAAAGTAAGCAAAGAAAATAAAACATGTTATTGCTTACTTTTCTCACATATTAACATATGTCTGGTATATATCCGCTGTTATAGATATCATTCAATATTTTTGTTATTATTTCTGTTCCAAAATCACCCATGGCTTCAATCTCTTCTTTAGTTATATTATCTGGTCCAGGAGCTTTGCCTGCTTTCATATTGCGCAAGGCATCTTCCACTTCTTCTCTGAGTATTTCTGGTCCTTCTCCATTATCCTTAATATTTACTTCCGTTCGTTCATCATTATAAAGATCTTTAATGTATTCTGTCCATCGTTCCCTTATGTTTTCTTGATCAATCAATAGTTCTCCTTCCTTTGATCTTAGACATCCATTTTTTTTAATTGCGTTTTACTTCCTGGTAATTCCTCAATTTGTTTGTATATAGTTTTAGCATCTCCTTTTTGTTGCACCTATGGACATGTTCGGAGTGCAATGATGATGACCCGCAAATAACTCAATAACTTTTTGTTGCATTTCAATCTCTTTGCATCTCTCTTTTAGCCATGCTTCTTTTGCTTCTTGCATTTTATTACAATTTCTTTATTTAATCTCTTATACTCATCTTTATTTTCTTTATTTCTTCTTCTTGTATCCATTAGCTGCAAAATGTCATCTGTCATCCACTTCTTTCTTGAAATTGTCCTCACTGGTGGTATGAACTCTTTTGATGTTTGCTGCATTCATTCTTTTAGCATTTCCCACTGTTCATCAATGTTTTGTATCTTCTCTACTGCATTGTACCGGTTCTGAATTGTGATTTTATATTTGTCTTGCAGCTTCTTGTCTGATTTTAGTAAATCTAAATTTAACTTGATGTTAACTGAGGCTCGTTTTGTTGTTTTTAATTTTACTCTAAGCTTTCCCACAACTGGTACATGATCACTATTGCAATCTGCCCCTGGTCTAGTTTTCACACACACCAGACTGTTTCTAAATCTATTGCTTATCATTATATAATCAATTTGATTACGTGCGTTGTCCCCTGGGCTTTTCCATGTCCACAGACGCCTTGGATGTTGCTTAAACCAGGTGTTTCCTATCATCATGTTGTGTGTTCTAGCCCAGTCAATAAGTTTCTCACCTCTTTCATTCCTCTCGCCTAAGCCATAATGACCAACTACTTCCTCAACTCTTTCCTTTCCTACTTTTGCATTAAAATCCCCTAGAACTGTGGTGTTTTCATGTGGTTTGCATTTATGAAGTGCCTCATTTAACTCGTTGTAAAATGTATCAATTGTTTCTTCTAGACTGTCTGCTGTTGGTGCATAAACTTGTATAAGAATTATGTCTATTGGCTTTCCATTCAATTTCACTAAAAGGACTCTGTCAGATATTGGGTAAAAGCCTTTCACTGTTCTTGCACTTTCTGCATCCAGGGTGATACCTACTCCTCTTTGGTGTTCAGTACCTCCAGAATAGATTATTTTATGTTTATCAGAATACATCTCCCCTGATCCGGTGTATCTCATTTCGCAAAGTTCTAGTAATTGTAAACCCATTCTTTTCATTTCTTGTATGATGTTTTCTAGTTTACCCTTCTGCATGAGTGTTCTCACATTCCAATTACCTATCTTAAGAGTTTGTTTTATCTTTATTTTGCTTACAGTAGCTTGATGACGATCGAGTATCACCTGTAGCACATGGTGCCCCTACCGAAAGAGGGTTTTCCATTGGAATCCCTCTTAACGTTGTTGTTGTTATTTCTATTGTTGTGGCGATTCATGATTGTACACAGAAATTACGACGGTGGTTTTCTGTTGCCTTCCGTCGGTTTGTTTATGGTTGGCTCCGCTAGCCTTTGACTAAAAGTCTCACCCGCAAGGCAGTAGGGTTGTTTTACTTCGGAGTACCATCCCTTAGCCTTTTACTCTCCCGAGCTTACCTGCAAGGCAGCAGGGTAGCCACAGGTTGTACTGTTTACTGCATAAGTATCAGGTAAAATTACCTGACCTGACTCTTAAACAAAAGAATAGGAATGGCAAAAAAAATATTTTTAATGTCATGAAAAGTATACTAACATCAAAACAAATAACAGTTGTATTATGCCTTTATCTTGTATTCTGTGTTTTTGTCTGTATTATGCCTCTATTTTGTATTCTGTGTTTTTGTCTTGTATTATGACTTTATCTTGTATTCTGTGTTTTTGTCTTGTATTATGCCTTTATCTTGTATTCTGTGTTTTTGTCTTGTATTATGCCTTTATCTTGTATTCTGTGTTTTTGTCTTGTAGTCTGTGCCTCTATTTTGTATTCTGTGTTTTGTCTTGTAGTCTGTGCATCTAGCTTGTATTCTGTATCTCTGTCTTGTTTCATTAGCCTGTCTGTATTCTGTGTCTCTGTGTTGTATGTCTCTGTTCAATGTGTGTGTCTTTGTCTTGTAATGTCTGTCTATTCCGTGTTTCTGTCTGCATTCTCTATCTCTGTCTTGTATTCCGTGTTTCTGTCTGCATTCTCTATCTATGTCTTGTATTCTGTGTTTCTGTCTGCATTCTCTATCTCTGTCTTGTATTCCGTGTTTCTGTCTGCATTCTCTATCTATGTCTTGTATTCCGTGTTTCTGTCTGCATTCTCTATCTCTTGTATTCCCTGTACTGTGTACCTTGTACTGGGTAAAACATCTCACATTGCTCCTAAACTTCTCCTACCGTCTACCGTCTACCTATTCCACCTCCTAAAACTTCTCCTACCGTCTACCAAGGTCTACCTATTCCACCTCCTAAAACTTCTCCTACCGTCTACCAAGGTCTACCTATTCCACCTCCTAAAACTTCTCCTACCGTCTACCAAGGTCTACCTATTCCACCTCCTAAAACTTCTCCTACCGTCTACCAAGGTCTACCTAATCCACCTCCTAAAACTTCTCCTATCGTCTACCAAGGTCTACCTAATCCACCTCCTAAAACTTCTCCTACCGTCTACCAAGGTCTACCTATTCCACCTCCTAAAACTTCTCCTACCGTCTACCAAGGTCTACCTATTCCACCTCCTAAAACTTCTCCTACCGTCTACCAAGGTCTACCTAATCCACCTCCTAAAACTTCTCCTACCGTCTACCAAGGTTTACCTATTCCACCTCCTAAAACTTCTCCTACCGTCTACCAAGGTCTACCTATTCCACCTCCTAAAACTTCTCCTACCGTCTACCAAGGTCTACCTAATCCACCTCCTAAAACTTCTCCTACCGTCTACCAAGGTCTACCTAATCCACCTCCTAAAACTTCTCCTACCGTCTACCAAGGTCTACCTAATCCACCTCCTAAAACTTCTCCTACCGTCTACCAAGGTCTACCTATTCCACCTCCTAAAACTTCTCCTACCGTCTACCAAGGTCTACCTATTCCACCTCCTAAAACTTCTCCTACCGTCTACCAAGGTCTACCTAATCCACCTCCTAAAACTTCTCCTATCGTCTACCAAGGTCTACCTAATCCACCTCCTAAAACTTCTCCTACCGTCTACCAAGGTCTACCTATTCCACCTCCTAAAACTTCTCCTACCGTCTACCAAGGTCTACCTATTCCACCTCCTAAAACTTCTCCTACCGTCTACCAAGGTCTACCTAATCCACCTCCTAAAACTTCTCCTACCGTCTACCAAGGTCTACCTAATCCACCTCCTAAAACTTCTCCTACCGTCTACCAAGGTTTACCTATTCCACCTCCTAAAACTTCTCCTACCGTCTACCAAGGTCTACCTATTCCACCTCCTAAAACTTCTCCTACCGTCTACCAAGGTCTACCTAATCCACCTCCTAAAACTTCTCCTACCGTCTACCAAGGTCTACCTATTCCACCTCCCAAAAATTCGATTTCCTCTGTTCTAATCTTACGCAACATTCACTAATAATAACATAGAGCGCAGACAAAAAGCATGTCAAGACGCAATGCTCTTGTTGCTACGGTAACGCATTAAAACAATATAGAACAAAAACAGCAAATCTTGGTGCTCCGATTTATGAGAAAGGAGAATAGAAGACATTGAGACACAAAACAGATCCCTGCTGGCTGTTGCCAGGGGGGGGGGAGGAGATCGCTAGCAACGGAAGTGAGAGATTTTGTTGCCACGTCATGTTGGACTTACACTGAAATCTTGGACAAACAAACTGAAAAATCAATTGCATTGGAAGAATGATGTTTTCTAGGAAGAATTGCCAGCTTACCTTGGTCAGCGTAGAACTCCGAAGGTATCCTGTTGCCTGGAAAGCAATTTTACATAATCGATACTTCAATCGCTTTATTTGTTTTTTGTTCTGGTAAATATATTTCCTCCCGTGTGTTACCGGGGCCTCATTATGTAGGAAGTAAAGAATAGTGACACTGTGACCTTCCGGGCATGTTGTAAGAGGCGACTAAGGAGGTTGATCGATGGCTTGACAAGCTGTCATTGTAAAAAGCATTGTTTTGGAAACAGAGCCATAGATTTTAGAAGCAGTGATCTCTGCAATAAGTGCCATTTTGGCACGCTAGGTTTCTGTTTTTGAGATTGTAGTTCTGCCCTATGTGCCGTCTTCGGCTCGAAATGACAATAGATATATATATATATATATATATATATATATATATATATATATATATATATATATATCTTAAAAGGCTATATAATAATAATAATAATAAATATATTTCACTCCATTACTCCATGTCAGAAACCTGCAGGAAAAGAGAGATCGCAGCGGACAAAGTGAGAGGATACTAGATAACTTGGTGATGTGGCACGATAAACAGACAACAACAGAACTGATAACGGTGCACTGTCCTGAGAATTGTGGGTGGACTTGATCGTCTACGCCATCCGATATGGCACATGATGACGATGAGATAGATGCTCTGTTGTAAGGGTCTTCTAGGCGATTTGTAAAAATGTGCAGTAAAGCCGGTGAACGAGGTACGAGGTGAATTATTCCACTACATTACATCTACTACATTATTCCACTACATTACATCTACTACATTATTCCACTACATTACATTACATCTACTACATTATTCGACTACATTACATTACATCTACTACATTATTCCACTACATTACATTACATCTACTACATTACTCCACTACATTACATTACATCTACTACATTATTCCACTACATTACATTACATCTACTACATTATTCCACTACATTACATTACATCTACTATATTATATTATATTATATTATATTATATTATATTATATTATATTATATTATATTATATTATATTATATTATATTATATTATATATTATATTATATTATATTATATTATATTATATTATATTATATATTATATTATATTATATTATATTATATTATATTATATTATATTATATTATATATATTATATTATATTATATTATATTATATTATATTATATATTATATTATATTATATTATATTATATTATATTATATTATATTATATTATATTATATTATATTATATTATATTATATTATATTATATTATATTATATTATATTATATTATATATATTATATTATATTATATTATATTATATTATATTATATTATATTATATTATATTATATTATATTATATATTATATTATATTATATTATATTATATTATATTATATTATATATATATTATAATATATTATATTATATTATATTATATTATAATATATTATAATATATTATATTATATAAAGACGAATATGACAGACCACCGTGAAAGAGATTGGAGCCTCATCACGTAACAGTCCAAAGAAAGCCATGGAGAGAAATTCTAACTACTGTTTTAGGAATGAACTAAAAATAGCGACATGGAATGTTAGAACCTTATACCAACAAGGAAAACAAGAAAATCTTATGGTAGAAACAGAGCGATTAAACATAGATATTTTATGCATATCAGAAACAAGATGGAAGGAAAATGGATACATACAAGACGGTAAATATACATTTATATACTCAGGGGTAACACTACAGAACATCAAAGAGATAAATAATAAAATACACACTAATAAAACGAGAATTACAAAAATATATAAATACTCAAGTGACATATAATGATAGGATTATATTAATAAAATTGAAGGCAAAGCCATCTGACATAGCAATTATACAGACATACGCACCTACTCAAGACTACACAGATGAACAAATAGAGGCATACTATGAAGATCTAAATACAATTATGAAGCAAGTGAAATCTTCAGACATCTTGATTGTAATGGGTGACATGAACGCAAAAGTGGGAAAAGGTAGATATAAGACCATTATAGGAAATCATGGTTTAGGAAAAAAAAATAACAGAGGAGAAAGATTAATTCAATTTTGTGAAGAAAACAGGCTGATGATATGTCACACCTTCTTCGAGCAAGAGAAAGGAAATTATACACATGGAAAAGCCCTGTAGATAGAAAGAGTAATCAAATAGATTATATAGGGTGTTTATAAAGTCTCACTACACTTGGTATCTAGGTCAATTTGAAAAAAATATTTATGACGTCATCACAATATGTGCTCAATGGTAAGTTCACTTGTTGCGACAGTTTTCTTAATGACTTGTCTGGACTTTTAAGGATTCTGTCTTGGATATCTAAACATATTTCATCATTCACAGCAGGCCTACCAGATCGTGGAGCATCTTCCACATTTCCAGTAGCAATAAACTTATTCAACAAATTTCATTGACAGTGGGAGCACATATTGTGATGACGTCATAAACATTTTTTTTTCAAATTGACCTAGATACCAAGTGTAGTGAGACTTTATAAACACCCTGTAGTGAGACTTTATAAACACCCTGTAGTGAGACTTTATAAACACCCTGTATATAATAATAAAAGACAGATTCCGGAAAGCGTCAAGAAAGCCAAAACCTACCCAGGTGCAGATATTAATTCAGATCACAATCCTGTAATGATTAAAATGAAAATCAAATTAAAGAGAAAGAAACAAAATACTAATTCAGCAATACCAATAGATACAACAGCTTTAAATCAGAAAGATGTTAAAAGAAACTTATACTGTACAAGTAAAGAACACATATCAGAAGCTGCTAGAAGAGGGGATTGAGCAGTACAGAAGAGAAAATCCTGAAGAAAAAGTCACAACCAAATGGCAAAAAGGAAAGAAAAAAAAATGGATAAATGACAACATTTTAGAAAAAATGGAAGAGAGAAGACAAGCGAAGAACACTGCCAGATACAAGTAAATTGATAATGAAATAAGAAAAATGTGCAAAAAGGCAAAATAAGACTGATTCAACCAAATATGTCTAGAAGTCGAAACTATAGAAAGTAAACAAAATTTAAGAGGAATGCACACAGAAATAAAAAGAATGACTAATAAAGACAAAAAAGCTGCAGGAAACAGATGTATTGCAAACAAAGATACTTGATGATGATGATAGTTCAAGTAGTTGTTTGTGCTATTGAACGCGTGAAAATATGGCTGTTTGTTTTCGCCGGTCGTGTTAAAGGACGCCTAATTCATTTATTTGTCAAAAGCTCGCAGTGTATCCGCGTGCTGCAGAGCGATTTACTGGAGTTGTCCAGTTTATAACGTGGAAACGGGTTCTGAACCTTGCGATTGAGTGAGTGCACGTGAGTCTAGACCATCCACACCATGACTTCCAGCGACAACATCAACTATGACGAAGGTATGTATTCAGACGCAGCCCAAACGACAACATCGATCTTAGTGGCCGTGTAAGAAGACTTATCAACCAACACAGAACTGGAGTCGGCAGTCGCTGGACACAGCCAGAAATGAGAAACTTAGTGACCGTGTAAGAAGACTTATCAACCAACACAGAACTGGAGTCGGCAGTCGCTGGACACAGCCAGAAATGAGAAACTTAGTGGCCGTGTAAGAAGACTTATCAACCAACACAGAACTGGAGTCGTCAGTCGCTGGACACAGCCAGAAATGAGAAACTTAGTGGCAGTGTAAGAAGACTTATCAACCAACACAGAACTGGAGTCGTCAGTCGCTGGACACAGCCAGAAATGAGAAACTTAGTGGCAGTGTAAGAAGACTTATCAACCAACACAGAACTGGAGTCGTCAGTCGCTGGACACAGCCAGAAATGAGAAACTTAGTGGCAGTGTAAGAAGACTTATCAACCAACACAGAACTGGAGTCGTCAGTCGCTGGACACAGCCAGAAATGAGAAACTTAGTGGCCGTGTAAGAAGACTTATCAACCAACACAGAACTGGAGTCGTCAGTCGCTGGACACTGCGGGACTTGCTGAGGAGGGGATCTGAGCACCTGGACATGTTTGGAGTGCAATGAAGATGACTCGCAAATAACTCAATAGTTCCAGTAGCTCAAGCCGTTACTAATAGACTTCAATGTCTATAGAAGTAAAACCTCCTACAACCGTAAAACGGCATCTATCATTCTTCTAATGTGTATTCACATAGACAGGGTATTTCAGCAATAATCTCCAATGATAACAAAAGAACAACTAATCAGATGGCGCTCTAGCTTTTTATTGCAACATGTAGAAATAGTGCCGATGGGTAGGCGAATGTATCAAGTAGTTCCTGTAAGAATCACTGCGCTGTGTCTTTATATTATCATCATCAAGTACCGGGCCTAGTGGCGTAGGTGATCATGTCTCCCCACAACTTTCGATCTCGGCAGCTATTTATCATTTTTGTTGCTGACCTTCTGCCAAGCCATTTCTCTTAAGCTGTCTGGTATTTTTTCTCTTTGCTTCCCTCTATCTCTTCGTCCCTCAATTTTTCCAGTTATTACAATATATTCCAGTTGTTCTCTTCTCATTACATGACCAAAAATGATGATTGTTTCTTCCTAATATTGGAAATTAGCTCTCTTTTTGCTTTGACCTCTCTCAGAACATCTTCATTACTCTTCTTAGCTGTCCATGGTACTCTCAACATTCTTCTGTAAAACCACAATTCTACAGACTCCAGTGATTTTCTTGTCTGTTGTCCTATTGTCCATGATTCGCATCCATATGTTAAGACTGGCTCTACGTAACATTTAAGAACTCTTTTTCTTGTTTCTATTGTCATAAATGGATTGCATAGTATCTTCCTCATTTTTTTGGAAAGCTGCTTTTGCCTGAGTCATTCTGCATCTCACCTCTTTTGTACATCTTCCGTCTGAGGTTAACAAAGTTCCCAAATATTTAAATGCATTTACCTGTTTTAATATTGTTCCACTTGTCTTTATTTTGCATTGAGGTGATGTCTTTTTCTTTGTTGTTACCATTACCTCTGTCTTTTTGCTATTAAGTCTGAGTCCTTTATTTTTGCTTTCTTTCACTATAATCTCACTATAAATATTAAACAAATCTGGTGACAGCACACAACCTTGTCTAACACCCTGTTTTATTTGTTGAAACATTCCCAATTGGTTTCCAGTTCTTATGGCCGCTGTTTGTTGCCAGTACATGTTCTTTATTATTCTTAGATCTTTGCTGTCTACGTTTATGCTTTCTAAAATGTTGATTATTTCTTGGTGCTTTACTTTGTCAAATGCCTTGGTGTAATCTATGAAACATAGGTATAGATCTGTTTTCACCTCTTTGGCTCTTTCTACTAAAGATCTTATGATATAAATGGCATTGCTTGTTCCTTTATCTCTAACAAAACCACACTGTTCATGGCTAGTTTCTGGAATGATTTTGTTTCGCACTCTTCGCATGATGATTCTTAGTAATATCTTAGTCATATGATTCATAAGGCTTATTGTGCGATGATCATCACATTCAATCGCACCCGATTTCTTTAGTAGGGCTATGAATATTGATTTGAGCATGTCGTCTGGTATATATCCGCTGTTGTAGATATCATTCAATATTTTTGTTATTATTTCTATTCCAAAATCACCCATGGCTTCAATTTCTCCTTTAGTTATATTATCTGGTCCAGGAGCTTTGCCTGCTTTCATATTGCGCAAGGCATCTTCCACTTCTTCTCTGAGTATTTCTGGTCCTTCTCCATTATCCTTAATATTTACTTCCGTTCGTTCATCATTATAAAGATCTTTAATGTATTCTGTCCATCGTTCATTACGTTTTCTTGATCAATCAACAGTTCTCCTTCCTTTGATCTTAGACATCCATTTTTTGCTTGCGTTTTTCTTCCTGTTAAAACCTCAATTGTATATAGCTTTAGCATCTCCTTTTTGTTGCATTTCAATCTCTTTGCATCTCTCTTTTAGCCATGCTTCTTTTGCTTCATTGCATTTTACTACAATTTCTTTATTTAATCTCTTATACTCATCTTTATTTTCTTTATTTCTTCTTCTTGTATCCATTAGCTGCAAAATGTCATCTGTCATCCATTTCTTTCTTGAATTTGTCCTCACTGGTGGAATGAACTCTTTTGATGTTTGTTGCATTGATTCTTTTAGCATTTCCCACTGTTCATCAATGCTTTGTATCTTCTCTATTGCATTGTACCGGTTCTGAATTGCGATTTTATATTTGTCTTGCAGCTTCTTGTCTGATTTTAGTAAATCTAAATTTAACTTGATGTTAACTGAGGCTCGTTTTGTTGTTTTTAATTTTACTCTAAGCTTTCCCACAACTGGTACATGATCACTATTGCAATCTGCCCCTGGTCTAGTTTTCATACACACCAGACTGTTTCTAAATCTATTGCTTATCATTATATAATCAATTTGATTACACGCGTTGTCCCCAGGGCTTTTCCATGTCCACAGACGTCTTGGATGTTGCTTAAACCAGGTGTTTCCTATCATCATGTTGTGTGTTCTTGCCCAGTCAATAAGATTCTCACCTCTTTCATTCCTCTCGCCTAAGCCATAATGACCAACTACTTCTTCAACTCTTTCCTTTCCTACTTCTGCGTTAAAATTCCCTAGGACTATGGTGTTTTCATGTGGTTTGCATTTATGAAGTGCCTCATTTAACTCGTTGTAAAATGTATCAATTGTTTCCTCTAGACTGTCTGCTGTTGGTGCATAAACTTGTATAAGATTTATGTCTATTGGCTTTCCATTCAATTTCGCTAAAAGGACTCTGTCAGATATTGGGTAAAAGCCTTTCACTATTCTTGCACTTTCTGCATCCAAGATGATACCTACTCCTCTTTGGTGTTCAGTACCTCCAGAATAGATTATTTTATGTTTATCAGAATACATCTCCTTTGATCCGGTGTATCTCATTTCGCAAAGTCCCAGTAATTGTAAACCTATTCTTTATCAGTAGCAGGTAAAATTACCTGGACAATAATAGTTGGACAATAATAGTTGGACAATAATAGTTGGACAATAATAGTTGGACAATAATAGTTGGACAATAATAGTTTGGACAATAATTGTTGGACAATAACAGTTGGACTATAATAGTGTGGACAATAATAGTTTGGACAATAATAGTTGGACTATAATAGTGTGGACAATAATAGTAAAATATTGATTGCTTCTTTCTGATGTTTTTTTAAGAGCTCCATTTTTGTGTTGGCCTCTTTAAGAACTTAGTGTGGACAATAATAGTTTGGACAATAATAGTTGGACAAATCACAAACAGCAGGAGGTAGACTCAAGATGCAACAAAGCTTGTCAAATCAGTGGACAGCTATCACCACCTTTGTCCAACAAGGAAATAACTCTAGAGGCAAAACGAGCACTATACAATACAATCTTCATCCTACTGTTGTGCTACCAATGCCAGTCCTGGACCCTAAATGCAAGACAATACAAAAAAATAACCTCTCCTGAGATGAAATGTGTTAGAAGAATGACAGGAAAGAGCCTGAGAGATAAGATCAGAAATGAAGAACTGAGAAAAAAGTTAGGAATAGCCTCAGATAGGAACAGATAAAATGGTTTGGCCATGTGACAATGCAGAGTAATCAAATCACAACACAACGAGCCCTCAATAAACGTTGCGAGAACACCAGATCCAAGGGTCGACCACGAAAAAGATGGATCGATGGAATATTAGAAGCACTAGGAAACATAACAGCAGCAGAAGGGAACAGAAGAGCAAAAGACCGCAAATTATATCTCCCTTCGACGCTAAAAGGCAAATGAGGAAGGAAAGAGGAAGAATAAGAAGAATAGTCGATTCAGGGTCTTTTAACACTCTAGTTCCTGTCGTTCTCACAGCCTCAGTCACTGTCAGTTGATGTTGCAGTGTTTCCTGACGTCAATCAACTCTGAGTCTACCACAAACTTTTCTTCCATCAAATCTTTTAAAACATGTTTTTTGTCTTTCATGGTAATAGAATCGCTTGACATTCTTTCCAGTTGAACAAAGCACTTAGTTTGTTATGTCTGTATGTTGTTTAGAAATGGATTCAACGCCATTCGCTTCCTTAAGGCATCATTGAAAATTCTGTCTCATCTGGTCACTTCAAGCGCTTCTCTCAAACATCTCATCTCTGTGGTGACTAACTTCTCTCAAACATCTCATCTTTATGGTGACTAACTTCTCTCAAACATCTCATCTCTGTGGTGACTAACTTCTCTCAAACATCTCGACTAACTTCTCTCAAACATCTCATCTCTGTGGTGACTAACTTCTCTCAAACATCTCATCTCTGTGGTGACTAACTTCTCTCAAACATCTCATCTCTGTGGTGACTAACTTCTCTCAAACATCTCATCTCTGTGGTGACTAACTTCTCTCAAACATCTCATCTCTGTAGTGACTAACTTTTCTCAAACATCGCATCTCTGTTGTGACTAACTTTTCTCAAACATCTCATCTCTATGGTAACTAACTTTTCTCAAACATCGCATCTCTGTTGTGACTAACTTTTCTCAAACATCTCATCTCTATGTTAACTAACTTTTCTCAAACATCTCATCTCTATGGTAACTAACTTTTCTCAAACATCGCATCTCTGTTGTGACTAACTTTTCTCAAACATCTCATCTCTGTTGTGACTAACTTTTCTCAAACATCTCATCTCTGTGGTGATTAACTTTTCTCAAACATCGCATCTCTGTTGTGACTAACTTTTCTCAAACATCTCATCTCTATGGTAACTAACTTTTCTCAAACATCTCATCTCTGTTGTGACTAACTTTTCTCAAACATCTCATCTCTATGGCGACTAAATTCCTTTCATATTAATTCATGACTAACCATGTTTGGCACTTACAGCACAAGATAGGAATGAATATACTCTGTATAAAAAAGCCTCCAATTAATTTAATCTAAAATAAAACATCGGGACATCCACGTCTCAAAATGTAAGGGACCCACAAACGTGATTCTAGCTCATTACAAAACAAGCAGAAACCTCCAAACTCAAGTGTAACCGGTAACAATCTTTCTCGGCAGCGCAAACTAAAGCCCAAACCATAACCAGACACACAGGCAAACAAACTGTGTAATTAACCGTCATTAAACGTCTCTAGTTACATCTTTAACGTCCATCGCTCCGGTGGTCCGACTGCTTTACTGCCGCTCGACCAATACCGTTGGTGCGCATACCTGTCCACCTGTCCGTGGCTTCTCGTGTCAGTCGGCACGGTTCCCAGTATTCAAGTATCGTCCAGGCACAAACGCGGACCGACGACAGAACAATCACCTGATAAGATCTGGTATCAGCAGTCCACGTGCTGTAGTATAATTACTCAATCAATATCCGAGACCTGGGCCGAGTGCGGTATGCACGTGTGTACACTGGGTTCCAGCCAATTTAGTTATCAATTTTATTAAATGCCCGGGAGATTGCCGTCCACGATAGGAGACCCGAGTCCCGAGACCGGTGATTTTATACGGTTTGTGGGCATATGGACTTTGATCCCACTGCCCGGGGAGGGACAGGGAATAGGGAATTTCACAGAGAGGTCATTGGTTATCTGTCCATTAAATTCAGGGACAAATCAACAAACAGATAAATCGCTGGACAGTTAAACGAGGAGAGTGAACGATATTTCAAGTCAGAGGACGGGCTGTTGTGTGTAGTATACCGACAGTTGATAGCACCCGAGGCGAATCAGACAAAAAATAATGCGCCCCAGTCACCCACAGATAAAATACATGTAGCTTGTTTTGCAGACCAGTCAGAAGGGAGTTGAAATGACTAAATCAAGCATTATCTTGAATCTAGAATTTTGAAAACGCCCAGTATGATTTATTGTTGATATGGGGATTGGGGGGGGGGGGGGGATTTAAGATTTAATAAGAGCGAAAAGAAGTTGTGTTCTTTATTTGATTGGTTGACTGGCTGGCTGTTTTGATGTTTGATTGGTTGACTGGCTGGCTGTTTTGATGTTTGATTGGTTGACTGGCTGGCTGTTCTGATGTTTGGTTGGTTGACTGACTGGCTGTTCTGATGTCTGATTGGTTGACTGGCTGGCTGTTCTGATGTTTGGTTGGTTGACTGGCTGGCTGTTCTGATGTTTGGTTGGTTGACTGGCTGGCTGTTCTGATGTTTGGTTGGTTGACTGACTGGCTGTTCTGATGTTTGGTTGGTTGACTGGCTGGCTGTTCTGATGTTTGGTTGGTTGACTGGCTGGCTGTTCTGATGTTTGGTTGGTTGACTGACTGGCTGTTCTGATGTTTGGTTGGTTGACTGACTGGCTGTTCTGATGTTTGGTTGGTTGACTGGCTGGCTGTTATGATGTTTGGTTGGTTGACTGGCTGGCTGTTCTGATGTTTGGTTGGTTGACTGACTGGCTGTTCTGATGTTTGGTTGGTTAGTTGGCCGGTTATTGAAAGAAGTTTTTTTTTTTTTTCCGTGCCACTCTATTCAATACCATGAAGTGGTATCTGCAAGAGTTTGTTGGTTCTTATTTTATTCCATTTAGGACGTTGGTCTCCATTTATCAAAGTTCGGAGAAAGAAACGACTTCCTAACATTACCAGGAGCTGAACATTAAAATAACACAATGCTCAAAAGTTTAACAAGGGCGCAGTTAGCTCCCTGAAATCTGTTTTGATTGTCTTCTGGTCAAGTGATTGTTCGGAGGCAGGGCGCCTGACAGCAGCAGAGCTGAAACCTGACAGCGATCCACAGATGAAGGCTTATGCCGGATCGGTGAACCAGAACTATCCAGACTCTACACCACCTCTTTGCAGTGCCTCTAGAAACAGACTAACCAATCTAGTCTGGCACAAGCAACTAGGGATCAAAGAGGAACGACAAAAATCCCGTGCTGAAGTCGGATGTGCTGGGTTGGAACGCGAAAATAAACAACGCCACAACGCATCTAACACACTGCACGCCCTCCTAAGGGCGGACGATGATGAGGACAATCACGTCCTTTAGTTATCATCGGGTGAACGACAGAAAGAAAAAAAAGAAAGAAAAGATTGTTCAGCTACATAAACAATCGGGCGGAATGGGAGAATGATGCATTTGTCCCTCCTTTTCAGGTTGAGATGTTTCTGTGTTGTTACCAGCACCAAACATCGATGCAACAGAACAGAAAGAAAGGTAGTCACTACAGAAATGAGATGTTTCCGTGTTGTTACCAGCGCCAAACATCGATGCAACAGAAAGAAAGGTAGTCACTACAGAAATGAGATGTTTCCGTGTTGTTACCAGCGCCAAACATCGATGCAACAGAAAGAAAGGTAGTCACTACAGAAATGAGATGTTTGAGAATGGCTGTAGGAGTGACCAGAACAGACAAAGTCAGAAACGAAGTTATTAAAGAAAGAGTTGTCAGAACCAGTCAGGGCAGTCTCAAGGTAGGAAACAAATATTAAATGAATATAATTATAGAGGGAAACTTCTGATTCGATAATCAGCGGATCAATTCACAGGAAGAGGTATGTTTACAGCACATATGAAAGAAAAATGACAAATAATCAACTACAGGAAAAAAAAAACAAAGAACAATATATGGTCCTAAGCAGGATTGAACCCGTTCTTCTTGGCACAGCGCCTTGCTACGAAAAGCCAAATGCTATGGGACACTGCCAACTCAGCTAACTAAAATGTAAGCCATCATTGGCAATGTCTTTCACGCAAGTATTCTCATGACTTTAGCATGAGGTTACGGTCACAACTTGGGAATAAATTGTGTATCTGTAGTTTTCAGTCTCAAGGTACTGGCAACTCGGGCAGTCGACCGGGGAGCGCCAGGTGCTTAGGGGTGCTATCAATAAAATATTAAAAAGAGCGCCGAAGCACAGTTTGCCTTGGGCGCCAGCAAACCATAGGCCCGCCGCTGGAACCAGTGTTCAATTACAGAATAAATGAAATGGTTTCGGAGGCGAAGGCGCGCCTCCCAGCACCAGAGCTGGAAGTTGTCAGCGACCCGCAGCTGATGGCTTGCGCCAGGATCGGTGAACCAAAACCATCCAGACCCTGCTCCACCTCTCCGTGGTGCCTCCAGTAACAGACTAACCTGTCTAGTCTGGCCAAGCGTTCAGGGATCGAAGAGGGAAGACATCCCGGTAGTCAGAAATGTCGTGCTGAAGTCGGATGTGTTGGGCCGAAAGGCGCAAATATAGCAGTTATACTGCAAACCACAACACAACGCAGACACGTCCACTACGTCCTTGTAAGGGCGGATGATGAAGAGGAATATTCTAGTCTACCACGATACTCTAGAATACTTTAGTCATCGGGCGAACGCAACCAACCAACCAACCAACCAAATGGTTTCTACACCTGGAGAGAATGTTCAGGGATGTCATACAGTGCATATAGAAACAGAGAAGGGCACATAGCTTAAGGCAACCCCATACTACGTTGGAGTGACAACACCAGAGAAACTCTGCATCATCATCAAGTGTCTGTGAGTGAGGCTATCAGAAGAGCCAGAACCACAACGTTGTATCTTCCCCAACACCTAAAGTTATAACACGAGGAAGTAGAGAAGAAGAAGACGAGGAAGAAGATGAAGTTGTTTTTGGGATGATGGTTCTTTGTAAGTTTATACATGTGTTCAATCATGTAATGAGAAGGGAACAGCTGGAATATATTGTAACAACTGGGAAAATTGAGGGACGAAGAGATAGAGGAAAGCAACGAGAAAAGGTACCAGTCACCTTAAGAGAATGTCTTGGCAGAAGATCAACAACAGAAATGATAAATAACTACCGAGATTGAAAGTTGTGAAGAGACAAGGTCACCTACGCCAGCAGGCATGGTACTTTATGATGATGATTGATGATATGTATCTCCCAGTGTTTCCCAAGGACTGTCTGTCCCACAAAGTGGCAGTGACTGCTGATATCGTCAAATGTTAATGTTTTATTGACACATCAAAACTCCACACAGAAAGTATCTCAATTTTCTCGGAAAAATTGTTTTGATTTTGATGTTTTACGAAATTTTAGTAAATCTGAAAATAAGAGAAATCAGAAGAAAAGAAAACCAGTCGATTGATTATTTGTGCAGTCACCATTACACTGGTGGCATGGACTTTCTAGTAACATTTAATATTCAATAAACGATCATAGTCACTGGTAACATTTAATATTCAATAGATAATTATAGTCTCTGATATCATTTAATATTCAATAGACAATTATAGTCTCTGATAACATTTAATATTCAATAGACAATTATAGTCTCTGATAACATTTAATATTCAATAGACAATTATAGTCTCTGATATCATTTAATATTCAATAGACAATTATAGTCTCTGATAACATTTAATATTCAATAGACAATTATAGTCTCTGATAACATTTAATATTCAATAGACAATTATAGTCTCTGATAACATTTAATATTCAATAGACAATTATAGTCTCTGATAACATTTAATATTCAATATACGACCATAGTCTCTGATAACATTTAATATTCAATATACGATCATCTCTGATAACATTTAATATTTAATAGACGATCATAGTTTAGTTTGCCTTAAAAAAATAAACTGATTACACATCAATGGGGACATATGTCTTCTCGGTATCAATGTCCACCATTTTAACTAAAAAAATATGTCATTATTGTCTGTTTGCTTGCGTTCGCCCGGTGACTAAAGAAGTACACCTCTTCATCATCCGCCCTTAAAATGACGTTATGTCTGCGTTGTGTTGTGGTTTGCACTATAACTCTTATATTTTCGTATTTCGGCCCAACATATCCGACTTCAGTACGAAATTTTTTAGTACCGGGTTGTTTTCCCTCTTCGATCCCTACTCGTTTGGCCAGACTAGGCAGTTTAGTCTATTACTGGAGGCACCACGGAGAGGTGGAGCAGGGTCTGGATGGTTCATGTTCACCGATCCTGGCGAAAGCCATCAGCTGTGGGATGCTGGCAACTTCCGGCTCTGCTGCTGTGAGCCGCGCCTTCGCCTCAATTATATTCTTAATAATCTGTAAGGAGTGAAGGAGGCGGAATGATGAAGGATCTTATGTTCTTTACGACAAGCATTGAACTCTTTCACGTGGCTCATTTACTGAACGACAAAGGACAAGAGGTTGGGTTCGATCCCAACCGATGGCTTCCGGGTTCACCCAGCCTTAAATGGATACCGGATTTTTTAGGGCAAAGTAAAGCGGCACGGGCGTAATACTGACCACATTACCCCAAAAATAATGTGCTGAAGGTCTGTAAAATGTATGGTCACTAACACCATATTTCCTATACACCACTTGGCGTGACGGAGCTCTTTACTTACTTACGTGACTCATTTATGTCCGCTCACACTTGTATATTCAAAGGAGACATTTTCTTATTTTGTTTTGGTTTTTTCATCTTCTTTATGAGTTATATCGTGAGTGTTCCCTGATGAAGAGATCTGGCTCCAGAGAAATTTACTCATGAACTCCATTTCGTTCTCACAGGCGATTGGAAACAGGTTGATGTCTATAATTTGACATCTCCGAGTGGCTACTTGACATCTCCGATTGGCCACTTGAGATCTCCGATTGGCTACTTGACATCTCCGATTGGCTACTTGACATCTCCGATTGGCAACTTGACATCTCCGATTGGCTACTTGACATCTCCGATTGGCTACTTGACATCTCCGATTGGCTACTTGACATCTCCGATTGGCTACTTGACATCTCCGATTGGCTACTTGACATCTCCGATTGGCTACTTGACATCTACGATTGGCTACTTGACATCTCCGATTGGCTACTTGACATCTCCGATTGGCTACTTGACATCTCCGATTGGCTACTTGACATCTCCGATTGGCTACTTGACCTGGACGATTACTATGTAGTTAGTTCTTCTCTATGTCGCACTAGTTGTCATGGGAGCCAGGAGTTACGATGCAGGAACAAGCTATTGTGGTATACTTATACCTTTAACCTGTCACGAAACGTTTGTTATTTATTTAATATTGATTTCTCAACTCCCCAAAGAGGCTAATGAAAACGTTCAGCACGCCACAGGTATGGGACAACTCTGCAGCTCTACCCGCGGTCCCGCATAGTATTTCATATTTTATTTATTTGCTATTTGTGTTGCCGAACATGACGAGCAAAAAAATATGGACTAGATATTAATATCAAAAAGACTAAAACTATGATCATAAACAAAAAGAATTCTCAAGACCTACAATTAAATATCAAAGTTGAAGGAATACATCTGGAGACAGTTCAGAACTACAACTACCTGGGACATACTATAACCAGTGATGGAAAATGGAAAATTAAAATAAACAAAAGAATAGGAATGACAAAAAGCAATTATAATTTCATAAAAAATATACTAACATCAAAACAAATAACACCAGGACTAAAACTAAGAATAGCAAAAGGTTACATTTTCTCAATATTCCTGTATGGTGCAGAAACATGGACATTAGACAAGAAAACAGACCAGAAAATTGAAGCCTTTGAAATGTGGATCTATAGAAGAATAGGTAGAATTGGATGGAAAGAAAAGAAAACAAACGATGAAGTTTTAAAACAATTAAAAATGAAAAGAGAACTACTAAACACAATTAGAACAAGACAAATGATTTTTTTTTGGGTGGGGGGGGCATATTAAAAGACACAACAGCCTAATAAAAGTAATATTGGAAGGAAAATACAAGGTAAAAGAGACAGAGGCAGACCAAGACTAACATGGACGAGTAACATCAAAAGATGGACAAGGCAACCTATGACAATCTGCATCATCAAAGCAAGAGACAGAGTTGAATGGCGCTCCATGGTGGCCAACCTTCGATGCGGAGACGGCACTCAATGATGATGATGACGATGATATTTGAGATTATCTCCAGTAGGTGAAAATAAATTGACGATACAAAAATGTGTTAACGGGGAATATTCAAACATACGCAAATACTGGTATTTACCACATTTCTAACTTCATCATTGTTGACGTCAGGGAACCTCGGTAGCCTAGTTGGTAACGCCACCCGACTGCACTACCGACGTTCGGACAACCCGTGTTCGATTCCTGGTGGAAGCAGCGTGAGTTGTACTCGTGGTTGAATAAAAAATACCCCCGCGGTCGACCCAGCCGCTGGTAGAAATGGGTACCAAGATAGTACTCTGGGAAGGTGAGGAATGCATTGCATCATGAGTTTCAATGCTTGAAGTGACACTATCCAGAAGTCGCCTAACACTTCTGGATAGGCGACCGAGCACATACGGGTGAAAACTGACGTGCTAAGACTTTGATTCAAGTCTCGTACTTTACGTTTACCTTTACTTTACAGATGAAAATAGAGAGAGAGAGGAGGGGGGGGGGAGAGAGAAATTCTGACAAACTCTTTAATTCGGAGGGTCAAAGGTTACCAAAGTAAACCAGAACCCTCAGGCTGTTACGTCAAGATTGTGGGGTGAGACTGTCACCTTCTCAACAAAGCTGACTACATCAAAGTGGTATTTTCATGCAGAGCCAAGGAATTATGTGGCAGTCATAGGTAAAGATGATCGAGTCGGCTACATTCCACTCATTCCTGAAAAAAAGATGATTTGTGGGAGTGGTTCCACTTTGGGAAATTGGACAAAAATGTAGATTGGGAAATTAATTCATTTTTATTTTCATGGAGAGTGATCGAAGGAGACAAAATCTGACACGAGGTTGGTTACAAGAGAGGGAGTTGGCATGGAACCAATTATGATTTCTGTTTTTATTTTGCTGCCCATATTTCATCAACTTGGATGAAAGCTGTTCTTGCATAATATGCATTGCTGTTTTTACAGTTTCCTTTCATGTGTTTCTGTTGAGAGCAGGTGGTCGAGTTGATTGAACAGGTCCTGTCTCCAGTGAGTGAGCACGAGTTAGTTCCCTTGTCGGATACAACGGAAGTCTTTTTTATTTCTTTTACATCAGTAGTGACATTGAAAATAAATAGTCTGACGTGCACTACGCTGCTACTGCACTGACTTATGCGGCCTTTATTCTTTATCGGCCCTTCTTCCTACCTATTGGCCAAAAAAAAAAAAAACAGCCAATTGAGAAAAAATCGTTAAAACGGTTCCCTGCTTTGTTCTGACGTTTGCTTTTCAACTTCTGTTTGCTTTCATTTATTTTCTACATTGGATATTTGCGTCATTTTTCTTGAATTTCTTATTCTTTTTCTACCTTTTTCAGCTCCCTGTGGAGCACAGGTCTTCAACAAACACTTTCAGCTCCCTGTGGAGCATAGGTCTTCGCAAACACTTTCAGCTTCCTGTGGAGCATAGGTCTTCAACAAACACGTTCCAAGTCGTTCTGTTTCTTGCCATTCTTTTAAGATCATTCCATCTCTTCCCCATCATCTTCATCTCTGCTTCCATCTGTCTTTTCCAAGAATTCATTGGTCTTCCTCTTTGTCTTTTTTCTTGGGGGTTCAAAAAGGGCCTGTTTTATAATACTCTCATTTAGCTTCCGTAGTGTGTGTTCTATCCATCGTCTTCCCTGTATCTCTTTATCCACTGGTATTTGACTGCTACATTTCCATAATTCTATGTTAGTGATTTTGCCTTGCTATTTCAATCCTTTTATTTTACGTAAGAATCCATTAATGAAGGTCTGTTATCTTCATGATTGTCATTTTTGTTGCTCTCCATGTTTCACAGCCGTAGGCCTATAATACGGCTGACTTAACATTGGAGTTGAAAATTTTAATTTTTGTATATTTTTTTGTTTCAATATTTTTCTTTAATTTGTGAAACTATCAATGTTTCTTCAAGTCTTAATGAAAGCAAGACCACGTCAGGGTACATGAAACTTTATGTTTAAGAACCGCCGCACTAGGGTAATCATTTGTTGCTTATTGTGACCCGGATGTTTGTTATGAGAAAAGTGGACAACATAATGTAGATAACAGGCTATGGCAACAGATGGCATCACTAATTACAAAAACCTGGCCTCTGTAACTGTTATCAAAGTTGCTGTAGAGGAAAGCACTGTTCCCGTGTTTTCGTGTTCTACAGATCGTATTTTTGCGTGAATTGATTCATATTTTCTGCTTTAGTGTCTGATTTCTTAGCTCCCTTAGGATATTCAGGAGCCCCTTGTAGTAAATTGTTGACGGTCTATTTTGATTTTTTTTCCCTGCGGTCTGTCAGTTTGGGTTTGTGCGTGATATTTATTTAATATTATGTCTTCTCAACATTCCCGTATGGTTCATAAACATGGACATTAGACATGAAAACAGAACATAAAATTCGAGCCTTTGAAACGTGGATTTATAGATGAATATGATGGAAAGCAAGGAAAACAAACGATGAAGTCTTAAAACAACCAGAAATGAAAAGAGAACTGTTGACCACGATAATAAAAAAAACAGATGAGATTTTTTTGGGGCATGTTTTAAAGACACAGCAGTCTACAAAAGGTAATCTTGGAAGGGAAAATACAAGGTAAAAGAGGCAAACCAAGACTGATATAGACGCAGAACCTGCCGTCTATGGTTACTATCTTTATAAGCTTACTCTATGGGCACTTGCTACAGAGATGGGATTTATCAGAAGAATGTTGAAAGTTCCCTGGACAGCGAAAAAGACCAATGAGGAAGTTCTCAAAGAGGCCAACACAAAAAGGGAGCTCTTAATAAACATCAGAAAGAAGCAATCAACATTTTTCGGGCACATCATGAGAAGAGGAAAGTTGGAATACTTGGTTACAACTGGCAAAATAAAAGGAAAGAGAGATCGCTGGCGACAAAGAGAGAAAATACTGGATAGCTTGGTGTCATGGCATGGAAAACAGTCAACAACAGAACTGATACGATGTACTGTAGATAGAAGATTATGGAGGGACATGAACGCCTAAGCCAACCGGTATGGCACATGATGATGATGATGTTTATTTGTCATTTTTTTCTGAGTGCTGTAAGGCATACCTCTTCCATCTATGATTCGCTAATTAATGTGGAGTTGGGGCCTTTCCGCTTATTATGGTATAGGTTGGGAATGGTTGTTTTCCAATAAATTGATAACAGTGGCCGAGACATAAAGAGCTGGTGCATGCAGGAAAATGTATCAAAAGGAATGATGTCAGATTAGCATAAACATAACGGAGGGGAGGGGTAAGGTAGAACTGACATTTCAAATGTGAGCACTTTAAGAAGGAACTGTCGTAGATGCAATTAAAACGAATCAGTTAATAATTTGATTATTTATTATCCTTCAGTTTATGTTGCTATGCATCTTGGGAAGTGCATTCCATGTCATGTGATTTCCGGTTCTATTTGCTGTCGTCTCGGGCTTGACATTTTCCACGGAACTGGCAATCCATCACCATTTTGTCTTTCCTTGCCTCCAGACTGGCGATAATCTAGACAGTTATCAGCGACGGTATTTGTATTTAGTTTCAGTGTCACTAAATTATCAAGCCATTTTCATGAATCATTGCTCAGTACACACACAGTTAACAATCTGTTGAGAAGGTGAGTCGTGATGAGCTGACCTCAGTTGTTGAAGTTATTATCATCATCAAGTGATGATGATACTGGGCCTGCTGGCGTAGGTGATCATGTCTCTCCACAACTTTCGATCTCGACACTCATTTATCATTTCTGTTGTTGACCTTCTGCCAAGCCATTATCTTAATTTTCCAAGTTGTCACTATATATTCCAGCTGCTCCTTTTTTCATTACATGGCCAAAAAAATTATTATTATTTTTTTCTTAATATTGGATATTAGCTATTTTATTTTTTTGCTTTGGTCTCTTTCAAAAAGTTTTCATTCTCTTCTTAGCTGTCCATGGTATTCTCAACATTCTTCTGTAAAACCACATTTCTACAGCCTCCAGTGATTTTCTTGTCTGTTGTCCTATTGTCGTCCATGATTCACATCCATATGTTAAGATTTACTTTACATAACATTTAAGAACTCTTTTTCTTGTTTCTATTGTCAAAAATGGATTGCATAGTATCTTCCTCATTTTTTTAGGAAAACTGCTTTTGCCTGAGCCATTCTGCATCTCACATCAGTTGTACATCTACCATCTGAGGCTAACATTGTTCCCAGATATTTAAATTCATTTATCTGTTTTAATATTATTCCACATATACCTACATAAACCCAAAGTGGATATCAATATTGAAGGAATAGACCTGGAGACAGTTCAGAACTACAACTACCTGGGACATACTATAACCAGTGATGGAAAATGTACAACTGAAATAAACAAAAGAATAGGAATGGCAAAAAAGTAATTTTAATGCCATGAAGAACATACTAACATCAAAACAAATAACACCAGGGCTAAAACTAAGAATAGTAAAATGTTATGTCTTCTCAATATTCCTATATAGTGCAGAAACATGGACATTAGACAAGAAAATAGAACAGAGAATTGAAGCGTTTGAAATGTGGATATATAGAAGAATAGGTAGAATTGAATGGAAGGAAAAGAAAACAAACGATGAAGTCTTAAACAACTAAAAATGAAAAGAGAACGACTAAGCACAATTTAAAAAAAAACAAATGTGATTTTTGGGCCATGTTAAAAGACACAACAGCCTACTAAAAGTAATCTTGGAGGGGAAAATACAAGGTTAAAGAGGCAGAGGCAGACCAAGACTAACATGGACGAGTAACATCAAAAGATGCACAAATCAGCCTATGACAACCTGCACCATCAAAGCAACAGACAGAGCAGAATGGCGCCCCGTGGTAGCCAACCTTCGTTTCGGAGATGGCACTCGATGATGATGATTGTTTTATGTTGATATTAATGAGTTTACCCAAACAGACCCTTCAAAGCCACGCCCAACATACTTCACAAGGAGCTACTAATTTCTTCCCACCATTATTGTACTCAGCATGGCCCAGCAGCCGTGGGTTAGCCTAACTCCCCAAACGTTGATAACAAGTGGACTCATGCACGACTGTTATTAAAATATTGATCACCTGTCCCCGAGATGCCGCATCGTTATGATGAATTCACCATCACATACAATGACAGTAACAAATATTGGCTGAAGATAAATAATTTCAGTCAGCCCATCTGCTGGAGTTTTAGGTCTTGCCAAACGAATTGTCACAATTGATTTTGTTTACACAAATCGCGTCTACAGGAAACCCCAATCTTCGATTATATAAATTAATTCAGCCATTCTCATCCGACACTCCTGTTGGGTTGAACAAGCCCTGGGTCAAATAAATTCGAGGGGTAATGTAGAACTGTGTTTGCTTTTGTGGGGACTAATCTATCTTTGTTTGTTGTTGTAGACGGTAGTAGATAGATTGAACCGGACACATTTCGTACACTGGTAGATTGACTTGTGGTGAGCACAGATTTGAATTTCTAAAATATCGCTAGTTTTTTTTTCTTTAATCCGTCTCTCAATTCCTTTGTTAAAATGTACTGTAATCTTGACCCGTTCAAACAATTGTTGGTGTCATCGATTTCTATGAATCAGAGGCCCCGGTTCGACTATTTATTATCGCTATTGTTTGACGTCACGTTCAGGGCGGGGAATAGGGAATGTGTTGGTGTCTGTTACTGTGTGTTGGTCTGCGTGTCTGAAATGTGTAAGTGAATGTTTGTGTGTATGTGCGTGAGTGTGTTGATTTGGGAATATGTGTGTATGAGTGCCCAGGTCTGTGGGTGTGTTAGTCTATGAAAATGATTTTTTGAGTATGTGAGTGTGTGCTGAGTGTGCTGGTTTGTGTGCTGTAGTGCATATAAGATATGAATGTGTGGATTGTGTGAGTTTGTGCTAATTTGTGAGGGTGAGTGTGTTAATTACTGTGTACGTATATGATAAACATCATTACTGCACTCCAGACACAGCCATAGGTGCTGCGATCTTCCCTTCAAAACCATTATCAAACGCGACGACAGCCTGTGCTATTTCGGTGTTGGTGGATAATTCCTTTTGTTCAGATTTTAGTTCTGTTCTGACAATACCTTTCTCCACCCTTATCTCGCAGTTTAGATAATGATGCAGTTTCGCTTCTGTCAAAGTTCTCCATTCTACCCACCTCAACAAGCTTGTTCATTATATATGTCCTACACAAAGTTCTTCATTCTACCCACCTCAATAAGCTTGTTCATTATATATGTCCTACACAAAGTTCTCCATTCTACCCACCTCAATAAGCTTGTTCATTATATATGTCCTACACAAAGTTCTCCATTCTACCCACCTCAACAAGCTTGTTCATTATATATGTCCTACACAAAGGCTACGGATGATACCATCAGCGAGCCAGTTTGTTTATCCACGCTTTCGTTACCTTCATCGCCTACATGATCAGAGACGAATAAGAAAGCAACACCTTTGACCTGTATTGACTCCAGCCACTGGCAGACCTTTGACCTCTGACTCCAGCCATTGGCAGACCTTTGAGCTCTGTATTGACTCCAGTCATTGACAGACATTTGACCACTGTATTGACTCCAGCTATTGACAGGCCTTTGAACTCTGTATTGACTCAAGCCATTGACAGATCTTTAACCATTGTATTGACTCCAGCCATTGACAGACCATTGACCTCTGTATTGACTCCAGCCATTGGCATACATTTGACCTCTAATTGACTCCAGCCATTGACAGAGCTTTGACCTCTAATTGACTCCAGCCATTGGCAAACCTTTGACCTCTGACTCCAGCCATTGGCAGACCTTTGACCTATGTATTGACTCCAGCCATTGGCAGCCCTTTCACCTCTAATTGACTCCAGCCATTGGCAGACCTTTGACCTCTGTATTGATTCCAACCATTGGCAGCACTTTGACCTCTGTATTGACTCCAGCCATTGACAGATATTTAACCTTTGTATTGACTCCAGCCATTGGCAGATCTTTGACCTCTAATTGACTCCAGCCATTGGCAAACCTTTGACCTCTGACTCCAGCCATTGGCAGACCTTTGACCTCTGTATTGACTCCAGCCATTGACAGATCTTTGACCTCTGTATTGACTCCAGCCATTGGCAGCCCTTTGACCTCTGTATTGACTCCAGCCATTGACAGATCTTTGACCTCTGTATTGACTCAAACCATTGGCAGACCTTTGACCTTTGTATTGACTCCAGCCATCGGCAGACATTTGACCTTTAATTGACTCCAGCCATTGACAGATCTTTGACCTCTGTATTGACTCCAGCCATTGGCAGACCTTTTACCTCTATTTGACTCCAGCCATTGACAGAATTTTGACGTCTGTATCCACTCCAGCCATTGGCAGACATTTGACCTTTAATTGACTGCAGCCATTGGCAGCACTTTGACCTCTGTATTGACTCCAGCCATTGACAGAACTTTGACCTCTAATTGATTCCAGCCATTGACAGATCTTTGACTTCTGTATTGTCTCCAGCCATTGGCAGACCTTTGACCTTTATTTTACTCCAGCCATTGGCAGATCCTTGACCTCTAATTGACTCAAACCATTGACAGATCTTTGACCTCCGCATTGACTCCAGCCTTTACAGAACTTTGACCTCTAATTGACTCCAGCCATTGACAGAACTTTGACTTCTGTATTGACTCCAGCCTTTGGCAGACTTTTGACCTGTATTTTACTCCAGCCATTGACAGATCTTTGACCCCATCCATTGACAGATCTTTGACCTCTAATTGACTCAAACCATTGACAGATCTTTGACCTCTGTATTGACTCCAGCAATTGACAGATCTTTGACCTCTAATTGGCTCCAGCCATTGACAGACCTTTGACCTCTAATTGACTCCAGCAATTGACAGACCTTTGACCTCTAATTGACTCAAACCATTGACAGATCTTGGACCTCTGTATTGACTCCTGCCATTGACACATCTATGACTTCTGTATTGACTCCAGCCATTGGCAGATCTTGGATCTCTGTATTGACTCAAACCATTGACAGATCTTGGACCTCTAATTGATTCCAGCCATTGACAGATCTTTGACTTCTGTATTGTCTCCAGCCATTGGCAGACCTTTGACCTTTATTTTACTCCAGCCATTGGCAGATCTTTGACCTTTAATTGACTGCAGCCATTGGCAGCACTTTGACCTCTGTATTGACTCCAGCCATTGACAGATCTTTGACCTCTGCATTGACTCCAGCCTTGACAGAACTTTGACCTCTAATTGATTCCAGCCATTGACAGATCTTTGACTTCTGTATTGTCTCCAGCCATTGGCAGACCTTTGACCTTTATTTTACTCCAGCCATTGGCAGATCTTTGACCTCTAATTGACTCCAGCCATTGACAGATCTTTGACCTCCGCATTGACTCCAGCCTTTACAGAACTTTGACCTCTAATTGACTCCAGCCATTGACAGATCTTTGACCTCTGTATTGACTCCAGCCTTTGGCAGACTTTTGACCTGTATTTTACTCCAGCCATTGACAGATCTTTGACCCCAGCCATTGACAGATCTTTGACCTCTAATTGACTCAAACCATTGACAGATCTTTGACCTCTGTATTGACTCCAGCAATTGACAGATCTTTGACCTCTAATTGGCTCCAGCCATTGACAGACCTTTGACCTCTAATTGACTCCAGCAATTGACAGACCTTTGACCTCTAATTGACTCAAACCATTGACAGATCTTGGACCTCTGTATTGACTCCTGCCATTGACACATCTATGACTTCTGTATTGACTCCAGCCATTGGCAGATCTTGGATCTCTGTATTGACTCAAACCATTGACAGATCTTGGACCTCTGCATTGAATCCTGCCATTGACACATATATGACCTCTGTATTGACTCCAGCCATTGGCAGATCTTTGACCTCTGTATTTACTCCTGCCATCGGCAGACATTTGACCTCTGTATTGACTCCAGCCATTGACAAACCTTTGACCTCTTTATTGACTCCAGCCATTGGCAGACCTTTAACCTCTATATTGACTCCAGCCATTGGCAGACCTTTAACCTCTGTATTGACTTCAGCCATCGGAAGACATTTGACCTTTAATTGACTCCAGCCATTGACAGATCTTTGACCTCTGTATTGACTCCAGCCATTGGCAGACCTTTGACCTCTGTATTGACTCAAGCCATTGACAGACCTTTGACCTCTGTTCTGACTCCAGCCATTGACACATCGTTGACCTCTGTATTGACTCCAGCCATTGACAGATCTTTGACCTCTGTTCTGACTCCAGCCATTGACAGACCTTTGACCTCCGTATTGACTCCAGCAATTTGGCAAGGATAAAACATGTCTGGACTTTGCTGAACACGCTCATCGAGTCACCCATTACACAGACATGAGTGTACTCTTGTGACTATAACTAGATGTCTATTTTAATTAACAAATTACTTTACTGGTGCGTTAGTGTATGAATGTATGTTATATTATATAATGATATGCACGTTAAAACACCTTGCGCAGTATGACAGCATGAATAGCTCCTTGAACAGATAATGTAAAGAAGAAATTGAAGACATCTGTGATTTTGGAATAGAAATAATTAACAAAATATTGACGGATATCTACAACAGCGGATATATACCAGACAACCTGCTCAAATCAATATTCATAGCCCTACCAAAGAAATCTGGTGCGATTGAATGCGATGATCATCGCACAATAAAACGCCTTATGAGTCACATGACTAAGATATTACTAAGAATCATCATGCGAAGAGTGCGAAACAAAATCAGTCCAGAAATCAGCAATGAACAGTCTGGTTTTGTTAGAGATAAAGGAACAAGCAATGCCATATATATCATAAGATCTTTTGTAGAAAGAGCCATTGAGGTGAAAACAGATCTATACATATGTTTCATAGATTACACCAAGGCATTTGACAAAGTAAAACACCAACAATAGGTAATCGAAATTTTAGAAAACATAAACGTAGACAGAAAAGATCTAAGAATAATAAAGAACATGTAAGTAGTATACAACGTTGCATTTGGTAATTATTTGGCCCGTAAATTAACAAAGATATATAGCGCGGCGCGCCTAATGCGTGCGGCGCAGGGGGAGTTAACTATGACCTCTCGTGTCGAGGTGTTGACCTCTCGTGTCGGTGACCCCGGAAGTGACCTGTTTATGCCTGGTGTGTGCTGTCTTTGGAGTTCATGATGTACTGGATCGATAGTGATAGGTTAGTAGATTATACAACATCAATGAAAAACAATAGCATTAAATATAAAACAGAAATCAAAAGATATATTTTATTCTTTTATTATCTCAGTAGATATATAGCATACAGTGGATATTATATAACATTACAAACATATTTAGTACACTGAGTTAATATATAGTACAATGATAACATTTATTTATAGCTATGTAGTTGGGTGTCTGCTTAGCTATGTGTCATAAATGAATCATAAGGGTGAAACTGTTAGAGATTGCTGGTTAGTCTAAGGTGGTAGTGTAAAGAATTAAATATCTAGAGGCGTAGTCGAGACGTTATCATCAGCTACCTTTATTTTTATATAGAAATAGGAAAGAACATTTCTTGTTTGACTGTAGGAAAATATATGGAATTATTTAGGACTTTGAAACTTACATTTTTCCCACCCTTGGCCTTTTGCGCGTCGAGAACCTCTAAAAACATATCTTTATCTAATGTGTTGTCTTGCTTACTTAGCCCTTTACAACTGTATTTATCGTAATCAACACTACAATGGTACGTCTTACTACATAAGCTAACAAGAGCTGTCCCGTCGTACTCTAATTTTAAAAGACCGGGCGTTCGTTTCGTGTATGCTTTAACACCCTTACAGTTTATACACTCTGTCTTGCTAACATGCTCATCGCAAAACTTGGCAGGAAACCAGTCTTTATATTTTCTATTAAACCCATCCTGCATACCTGACTTAACTATGTCCTCTAACTTAGGTGCACCTAAAGCCAAGTATAAACTATCGGTATCTGTTTCACATAACTGAAAGTCGGAGCTGGCTACAAACTTATCTAAGAACTCGAAATAAAAATCTAACATACGAAGTTTCGCATATTGATAGACGAATAACCCGATTTGTAGGGGCAAGTCCCAAACAGTTTTCTTTTTCTCCACCTCAATTTCAAAAAGATCCTCCCCTAGTTCAGTCATCTTTTTAAACCGGGAATTATTTATCATTTCGATATCTCATCTCCTTGAACGTACGAGACATCGCTATGATTGGCCATATTGGCTAGAGTCCCAATTACATAGCTATAAATAAATGTTATTCTTGTACTATATATTTACTCAGTGTGCTAAATATTTTTGTAATGATATATAATACCCATTGTATGCTACATATTTACTGAGATAATTTAATGCTATTGTTTTTCATTGATGTTGTATAATCTACTAACCTATCACTATCGATCCAGTACATCAAGAACTCCAAAGACAGCACACACCAGGAGTAAACAGGCCACTTCCGGGGTTACCGACACGAGAGGTCATGGTTAACTTCCCTTGCGTCGCACGCGTTAGGCGCCCCGCGCGATGCGCAATATATATTTGTTAATTTAAGGGCCAAATAATATACAAATACAACATTGTATACTACTCAGGTGCTACATATCTTTGTTAATTTACGGACTAAATAATATAAAAATACAACATTGTATACTACTCATGTACTGGCAGCAAACAGCGGCCATAAGAACTGGAAATCAATTGGGAATGTTTCAACAAATAAAAAAGGGTGTTAGGCAAGGTTGTTACTGTCACCAGATTTATTTAATATGTATAGGGAGATTATTTTAAGATCCATAAAGGGCATACCTGGAATAACAATTGGAAGTAAAAAAAACTAATTAATCTATGTTATGCTGATGATACAGTCTTGATCGCTAAGAGTGAAAGTGAGTTATACGAAATGTTAGACAATATAGTGAAAGAAAGCAAAAATAAAGGACTCAGCCTTAATAGGAAAAAGACAGAAGTAATGGTAAAGTAAAAAGTAAAGTACCCCCGTCACACCAAGTGGCGTATAGGGAAATATGGTGTTAGTGACCCTATATTTTACAGACCTTCAGCACATGATTTTTGGGGTAATGTGGTCAGTATTACGCCCGTGCTGCTTTACTTTCCCAGAAAAAAATCCGGTACCCATTTAAGGCTGGGTGAACCCGGAAGCCGTCGGTTGGGATCGAACACTACCCCTTGTCCGTGGTAGTCCAGTTAGAAGTAATGGTAACAACAAAAAATAAATGACATCGTCGCAATGCACAATAAAGATAAGTGGAACAATATTAAAACATGTAAATGAATTTAGATACATGAGAACAACAATGTTAACCTCAGATGGTAGATGTGCAACGGAGGTGAGATACAGAATGGCTCAGGCAAAAGCAGCTTTCCAAACAATGAGGAAGATAATGTGTAATCCATTATTGACAATAGAAACAAGAAAAAGAGTTCTTAAATGTTATGTAGAGCCAGTATTAACATATGGATGTGAATCATGGACAATAATAGGACAACAGACAAGAAAATCACTGGAGTCTTTAGAAATGTGGTTTTACACAAGAATGTTGAGAATATCATGGGCAGCTAAGAAGAGTAATGAAAACGTTCTGAAAGAGTCCAAAGCAAAAAGAGAACTAATTTCAAAATTAAGAAGAAACAATCATAATTTTTTGGTCATGTAATAAGAAAAGAACAACTGGAGTACATTGTGACAACTGGGAAGGTTGAGGGGCGAGGAGATAGAGGGAAGACAAGAGACAAGATATAAGACAACTTTAGAGAATGACTTGGCAGAACGTCAACAACAGAAATGATAAATAAGTGTCGATATCGAAAGTTGTGGAGAGACATGATCACCTACGCCAACAGACATGGAACTTGATGATTATGATGTACGTTATGTTGTATTATGCTGCCATCATCATTAAATCACCAATGACACATCTACAGGGGCTCCAATCTTCTTGAAACACCGAGGACCTGAGATCACAACCCTGACACAGGTGCACGATCTCCGTCGCACGGCTGAGATGCATCAACTGCATGGATGTGTTACTAATCGTCAGATTTCAATTCATGAAACCTAACTTAAGAGTAACATCAACCTATTGAGTGACATTGTCCGCATGTTCTCGTGACAGGTTATGGAAGGCCAGTCCAAGTTAGCTCACTGTCCGCATGTTCTCGTGGCAGGTTATGGAAGGCCGGTTCAAGTTAGCTCACTGTCCGCATGTTCTTGTGGCAGGTTATGGAAGGCCGGTCCAAGTTAACTCACTGCCCGCATGTTCTCGTGACAGGTTATGGAAGGCCAGGCCAAGTTAGCTCACTGTTCGCATGTTCTCGTGGCAGGTTACGGAAGGCCAGTCCAAGTTAGCTCACCGTTCGCATGTTCTCGTGACAGGTTATAGAAGGCCAGTCCAAATTAGCTCACTGTTCGCATGTTCTCGTGACAGGTTATGGAAGGCCGGTCCAAGTTAACTCACTGCCCGCATGTTCTCGTGACAGGTTATGGAAGGCCAGTCCAAGTTAGCTCACTGTTCGCATGTTCTCGTGACAGGTTATGGAAGGCCAGGCCAAGTTAGCTCACTGTTCGCATGTTCTCGTAACAGGTTATGGAAGGCCGGTCCAAGTTAGCTCACTGTCCGCATGTTCTTGTGACAGGTTATGGAAGGCCGGTCCAAGTTAGCTCACTGTTCGCATGTTCTCGTGACAGGTTACGGAAGGCCAGTCCAAGTTAGCTCACCGTTCGCATGTTCTCGTGACAGGTTATGGAAGTAAGTACCCCCCGTCACGCCAAGTGGCGTATAGGGAAATATGGTGTTAGTGACCCTATATTTTACAGACCTTCAGCACATGATTTTTGGGGTAATGTGGTCGGTATTACGCCCGTGCTGCTTTTACTTTCCCAGAAAAAATCCGGTACCCATTTAAGGCTGGGTGAACCCGGAGCCGTCGGTTGGGATCGAACCCTACCCCTTGTCCGTAGTAGTCCAGTTCACTAACCACTGAGCTATCGCGGCTCCTACTAATTTTTAGGGAATTAGTAAAACCCAGGTGTCCTCGCCAGGATTACGAACCCCGGCTGTTGCCGTGGTAAGCCAACCGCCTATCGATTGCGCTAACCGGACACCCGCATGTTCTCGTGGCAGGTTACGGAAGGCCAGTCCAAGTTAGCTCACCGTTCGCATGTTCTCGTGACAGGTTATGGAAGGCCAGTCCAAATTAGCTCACTGTTCGCATGTTCTCGTGACAGGTTATGGAAGGCCGGTCCAAGTTAACTCACTGTTCGCATGTTCTCGTGACAGGTTATGGAAGTGATGTGTATAAATGTAGGTTAATGTTTCTATGTGCATTATATATGTGTGAATGTTGGTCTGTGTATGTGTGCATGCCTGAGATGAGTGCTAAGAGCATTGGTCTGTGTAGATAGAGCCCTTTACTTAGTTGCTCGTCAGATTATCTCCTCCTGCATCCAACAACTGTCCCAAAGCGATCAGATCTCCTCCACAGCTAATTTGCGCTTGTGTGTGTATCTGACATGTATGTGTGGATGTTGGCTTAAATATCTGTGTGTATATGTGAAAGAGAGAGAGATAGATGTGTGTGCTGTGATTGTTAGCCTAAGAAGATAGATGTCTGTGTTTGTCTAAGATGTATGTGTGGATATTAGTCTATGAGTATGTGCCTGCCTGCTTGAAACATGAGTGTGCTAGCTTCTGAGGAAATGTATGTGATACACATCACAGATACACATCACAGATACACATCACAGATACACATCACAGATACACATCACAGATATACAACACAGATGCACATCACAGATACACATCAAAGATACACATCACAGATACACATCACAGATACACATCACAGATACACATCACAGATATACAACACAGATATACAACACAGATGCACATCACAGATGCACATCACAGATACACATCACAGATATACAACACAGATACACATTACAGATACACATCACAGATACACATCACAGATACACATCACAGGTACACAAGACAGATACACATCACAGATACACAACACATATACACATCACAAATACACATCACGGATACACATTACAGATACACAACACAGATACACATCACAGATACACATTACAGATACACAACACAGATACACAACACAGATACACATCACAGATACAAATTACAGATACACAACACATATACACATATACACATCACATATACACTTCCCAGATACACAACACAGATACACATTACAGATACACAACACAAATACACATCACAGATACACATCACAGATACGCATTAGAGATACATATCACAGATACACATTACAGTTACACATCACAGATACACATCACAGATACACATTACAGATACACAACACATATACACATCACATATACACATTACAGATACACAACACAGATAAACAACACAGATAAACAACACAGATACACATCACAGATACACATTACATACACACAACGCAGATACACATCACAGATACACATTATAGTTACACAACACAGATACACATCACAGATACACATTACAGATACACAACGCAGATACACATCGCAGATACACATTACAGATACACAACACAGATACACATCACAGATACACATTACAGATACAGATCACATATACACATCTCAAATACACATCACATATACACATCACAAATATATATCACAGATACACATCACAAATATACATTACAGATACACAAATACACATCACAGATGCACAACAGAGATGCACATCACAGACACAGATACACATCGCAGATACAAATACACTTGGCAGATACACATCACAGATACATATCACAGATACACATCGCAGATACACATCATAGATACACATCGCAGATACACATCATAGATGCACATCACAGATACACACCGCAGATACACATCCCAGATACACATCACCGATACATATCACAGATACACATAAAGATACACATCACAGATACACATCACAGACACACATCACAGATACACATCACAGATATATATCACAAATACACATACAGATACACATCACAGATACACATCACAAATACGCATTCAGATACACATCACAGATACACATCACAAATAAACATCACAGATACACATCACATATATGCATGCAGATACACATCACAGATACACATCACAGATACACATCACAAATAAACATCACAGATAAACATCACAAATAAACATCACAGATACACATCACATATATGCATGCAGATACACATCACAGATACACATCACAGATACACATCACAGACATACATCACAGATACACATGCAGATACACATCACAGATACGCATCACATATACACATCACAGATGTACATCACAGATACACATCACAGATATACATGCAGACACACATCACAGATATACATGCAGATACACACGCAGATACACACCACAGATACACATGCAGATACACATGCAGATACATATCACAGATACACATCACAGATACACATCACAGATACACATCACAGATACACATGAAAAACCGTAGAGGGCTGTGTCAAAGTTGGATTAGATAACATACAACCACTACGATGTTGCTGCCGTGCGAACAAGATAGGACTAAACAGAGAACCAACGTTTCAACTAGAAGGTCTTCATCTGGGAGGAAAACCAAACAAAACAGAAAATAAATGCTAAAAATGAGAAAAATGTTTAACTCTGGCCACTCTTAAGGTTTCTTATTAGCTGATTGTTTGTTTAGTTTTGTCTTGCTTGCAACGCTGAACAATCTTGGGTGTTGTCACTTACTTTATGCGAGCCATGGATTTGTGTATTTAAGTTAGTGGATTTGTGTTTATGTACATTAGAGTTATGTATTTAAGTCAATTTAGTTGTGTTTATGTAGATTTAGAGTTATGTGTTTGAGTCAGTGGAGTTGTGTTTATGTGCATTAGAGCTGCATGTTTGAGACAGTGGAGTTGTGTTTATGCACATTAGAGTTGTGTTTATGTACATTAGAGTTGAGTTTATGTACATTAGAATTGTGCTTATGTACATTACAACTGTGTTTATGTACATTAAGGTTGTGGTTACGTACATCAGAACTGTGTTTATGTACTTTAGAGTTGTGTTTATGTACATTAGAGCTGTGTTTTTGTACTTTAGAGTTGTGTTTATGTGCATCAGAGCTGTGTGTATGTACATTAGAGCTGTGTTTATGTACATCAGAGCTGTGTTTATGTACTTTAAAGCTGTGTTTATGTACATCAGAGCTGTGTTTATGTATTTTAGAGCTGCGTTTATGTACATCAGAGTTGTGTTTATGTACTTTAGAGCTGTGTTTATGTACATCAGAGCTGTGTTTATGTACTTTAGAGTTGTGTTTATGTACTTTAGAGCTGTGTTTATTTATTTTAGAGCTATGCTTATGTATTTTAGAGTTGTGTTTATTTATTTTAGAGCTATGCTTATGTATTTTAGAGTTGTGTTTAGTTACTTTAAAGCTGTGTTTATGTATTTTAGAGCTGTGTTTATGTACATCAGAGCTGTGTTTATGTACTTCAAAGCTGTGCTTTTGTACTTTAGAGCTGTGTTTATGCATTTTAGAGCTGTGTTTATGTACATCAGAGCTGTGTTTTTGTACTTTAGAGCTTTGCTTATGTACTTTAGAGCTGTGTTTATGTATTTTAGAGCTGTGTTTATGTATTTTAGAGCTGTGTGTATGTATTTTAGAGCTGTGTTTATGTATTTTAGAGCTGTGTTTGTGTATTTTAGAGCTGTGTTGATGTACATAAACTTCGCTTTATTCTCGGACCAGATGTTTGATCATGTGTTTTTTTCAAGTGAGCAAGAGATGGAAATGAAAGTTGGCAAACCCGGTACATAAAATGTCATTTTGAAGTCGGATGTATTCTGAACCAAAAAGCGCATATTTAGCCTCATACAGCGACACAGCTCAAAATGCGCCCTTTTATTGGTGCACAATAAAGAGGTGTAGTCGTCGAGCTATAGCTAGAGAAAAGGATAAAAATAGATTCGTGATCTGTAAAGATCGGGGGAGGGGGGGGGGCTGGGTGGTTGGAAGCAAATGCCTCAGGAAAATAGTTGGTACACCAGGGCATACATTCAAGAACATGTACATTAGACAACAAAATAGTTGGTACACCAGGGCATACATTCAAGAACATGTACATTAGACAACAAAATAGTTGGTACATCAGGGCATATATTCAAGAACATGTACAT